>OU015495.1:82802205-83192205 GCA_907164885.2 Dolomedes plantarius | reverse complement strand
CTAAGGAGACAATATTAAGCTTTATACAACCGTCGAGATGACGACACGTTACCAATCATTTGTAACCTATTTTTTATGTACGAATCACCTTCTGATTCGTTTACTAGGACTGATATCAGTATTATGGGGCTTCTGGATTGCAGCACAACCATAAATATCAGCTTAATGCTGCTCTCTATGAACTGTTATACTTAAAAAATGATCATTATGACTCGTATCCACCTCTGTTATAATTTGCTGTACTGTAGATTTCGGCAATCGTCATACAATCTGCACCAAATTCCACCTTTCTCTTAAAAGACATCCACACTTTTTACATCTAGAGGCAACGCTTTGTTCATTTCTGTAGAGCATTATATCTTCGATATTGTTCTTCGTGATACACCGGAAATTCCCTCAATTTGCATTAAAGGAGCATCCACATACAAGTCCATAACATCCGATATTTTGAGCATTAATTACAAAACAGCTAACCCTTCATTGACAGTTATTATTGTGTCATAGCTGATAATCATATTACACCGTATAATATACCTTTGGTCGTCAATGGCGAAATCGACGTAATTTTCAAACGACGCAGTCCACGAGCCACCTGTAAGCGGGTTTGCATTATCTTTTGTGAATCAAATTCTTGCATTATCTATTTTGCACGAAGAATAGTATGGACCTGTAGCGAAGCATTCCCTACTATTTTAATATATATATTTTTTAAGAGAAATATTTATTTAAAGAACATATTTTAAATATATACAATTGCAAAAATTTTAAAAATAATGGAAAAAAATATTTGCATTATAAAATTTTGAAAATTCATTATAATTTTAATTTAATAAAAACAAAATCAAATCTTGTTAAACAGATGCACCTGAAAATCAGCTACAGCTGTGATGAAGTAAATCCTAAAGCTATAAGTTCTGTAGCAGTAACAAATATTTTACTGTCGTTTAAAGGAGTTGAATTGTTATGATGAACAATACCGTTCTGGAAACGATTTACGCCTGATTAATTTCAACATTAAACCGAGGGAAATTTTGAATTATTTAGCTATCTGCCGTTCCCTGGTCCATCAAAATTCACTTATTCACTTTTAATACATTAATAGATTTCCAGTATCCTATGAGATATAAAAGAATTTCGCATGAAGAAATTATTATCGCATTCCGTGAGTAATTAAGAGAGAATTTTGTAGTAAACTGTAAAATTCTAATCATGGAACAGAAATTTAGATTGCTTGTGTGCTAAATCTCAGGACTAGAATAATTAAAGAAGTTCAAGTGGCAGTTGTGTTGTTTATCAATATGGCAATAGGCCTTGCAATACATTACAAATGGTTAAAAATTAGAAAAAATGAAGCAATTTGTGACAGCATCCTGCATACATTCTTGAGTTCCATTATTTCATCTCTAGCAGCAAGCTTATATTACCAAGAAATAATTAATAAAAGCTGGAAAATAAATGTATTCCAGAAATATTT
Source organism: Dolomedes plantarius (assembly GCA_907164885.2). Lineage (NCBI taxonomy): Eukaryota > Metazoa > Arthropoda > Arachnida > Araneae > Dolomedidae > Dolomedes > Dolomedes plantarius. The sequence continues at coordinate 83,190,731 of OU015495.1, read as the reverse complement.
TGTATGCCAATACCTATCACAATGCTATTGCAAAACTACCTAAAGAGTGCATTACATCTATAGATCAATTGTATTTGATGGGAACTGTTTTAGTTATTTTAAAAATAAATTGTAACTGGTGGGACCTCGTTTTTAGTTACTTTGTTTCTTTAATTCTTTTCTTTATAGTGATAATATAAGTTCAGAAATAATAAAATTCCACAACATCACAAATAACATGTTCCTTCGATGAATAAAGTGGTATTTACGTTTAAAGTAGATTTCACAGTTTTATTTGGCAGTATTTATTTGCCAAAACAAAATGTCTGTTCAAAGAACACCTGCTCACAAATTTTATTTTTCGCTCAAATCTCAAACTGCAACAAAAACAAATTTCATAATTCTGTGAAAGGGATTTGTACACGAATGTGTTTCTTCTTTGAATTCGTTTTCGGTAATTCTGTTTAACGCTGCCATTGAATGCAGAATGGAACGTCTGAAGCGAACATGACACGTATTTTCAAAGCGAATGGATACAATAATCAAAATAAGTTGCGCTATTTCTCTGATTATTGGTTGTAGAGTACAGGAAAATGGAAGAGAATGTTTGATCTGAAATGTAGCTGAAAAGATAAAACTGTCTAATTCTTGTAAAAGAGTTGAAAGAAAAGGGTATAAAAATGCCCAGAGGTTTCATTAAATTTGAAATTAATACAACGGCTGCACTTTTCTTTTTACTTTTGGCTTACAAATATCAAATTATATATATATATATATATATATATATATATATATATATATATATATATGCTTCCACTATCATTCAAGGAAGGTTTGTTTCTGACATTTTTAAAAACTTTACAACAATGTTACAACTTTCCGATTAAATCCTTCTTTTAATGCTAATATCGACACTGTTCACAAATATATATATAATCATTAATCTGTAGATTTCTGGCATTCTTGTTTTGGTTCTCAGTTCCAACATTTTTTTTCTCTTCTTAGTACTGCAAGCTGTGTCTTACTATTAAATAGTTGTACTAAACAAGAAACCGTGTATATAATAGTTAAAAACTTTTATGTTATATTATAAAGCTTTTGTTAAACTTTTAATTATATATATATATATATATATATATATATATATATATATATATATATATATATATATATATATATATATATATATATATATATATATATAGCAGTGGTTCGAAGGCTACATTTATGCTCTTTCCGAAGAGAAATATGCATACTCCGTTATCCAAAAACGATGTGAGAGTCATGGTTTTGGGATATCTAAAGCGTCGATAGGTAATATCGTCAACAAGGGAAAAAACGTCAAATTGGAGCCTCAAGTGGGAAAAAAATTCCAAACAAGTATCCAAGGAAAAAACAGACATCTTCGACTATTGCAAAGGTACGTTGTTTAGTGTTAAAAGAAAATCCCCCTAGTCAAAGGGCAGTTGCAAAATCATTAAAAAGCTCGGTGTCCACTGTAAACAAAATGATAACGTTGATTTAAATCTTAAGAAAGCGAAAAAACGCAATGTGCATCGTCTTCTTCCAAATCATATCGCTGAACGCAGGACACGCTGCAGAATTCTATATGAGAAACACTTATCCAAAGAAAAATGGAAAATAATTGTCACAATAGATGAATCATGGTTGTATTTAAATGATTGCAACAAAAAAAGAGCCATTTATTATCATAAAAGGGGAGAAAAAGTTTTAAGTACATGGTTCAAAGAATCGAAAGAAAGTTTTTCTAAGGGATTCATGATTGATGCTGGTTTTTCTTATAATGGCAAGTTAAAAATAAAGAGAGTGGAAAAAAATGTCAAGATTAACTCCAAATACCGTCAGGAACATATTTTATCGCCAATTTTTCTGAATGAAATACCATCGCTTTACCCACAGTGCCATCAATCTGTGAGACTCCATCAGGACAAAGCTAGCAGTCACACATCAAAATCCACTGTAAATTTCCTAAAAGAAATGGAACAAAAACTGGTATCAAGGCCATACCTTTCACCGATATCCCTACTAAATTTCCCGATGTATCACCTATGGATTTTTGTGCTTTCGGACTTTTAAAATCTGCATTATCCAAACGTCGTTCCAAAACCCTTACAGGACTCTGGAAAGCTGTTCAGGAGGAATGGGATAGAATACCTCTTCTGACACTTCAAAAGGCATTATTATCCTCGAAATTGCGGTGTCGAAAGATAGTTCAGAATAAGGGATGTCAAATATAACATTTAAAACACAAGAAATTTGTGTAATTTAGTTTTGTGAATACAATATACATCGTCTAAAAAATGTGTGAACAGCCTCTGTATATATATATATATAATAATTATCTAACAGCAAAATTAATTCACATTTACAGATTGGATATGTGGGTAAGGCTAAAAGAATATTTTAATATAAATTACATACAGAAAGATGAGGTGTCATCCATTAAATGCAATACATTGGTGTTTACTTTATAAAAAACCCAGCTATAAAGACTCTTTCAATCAGACTGCAATTCATGAAGCTAGATTTGAAATTCAGTATTAAATATTACAACCGAGAAAAAAAATTAAATTAAAGGGAAAAATACCTTGCTTTTTCTATATAATGGTGTTGAGGAATTTCCACGGATAGTACAGCCAAAGATTAAGTATGTTGAATCAACTATCAACTCCTTACTAAGGGTAGATCGGCACATTGTGTTGCAATAGAAAATATTAAAGAGGCAGAAAATTGTATTAGAAATCTCCACCATGAGCTAAATATTTCTGAATTTTGAACTACGTTCTCGTCACTTCGCTCAGATATTATACTTTAACTCAGATACTACCGGGAAAAATAAATCACTACGTCTAAACTTCTGAGGGGGGAGGGGGGTAAACTCCAATTGGTGCGCTGAACCAATTTTTGTCGTTTCTAAGTAAAATTGAAGTCACCTTGTAAATCGGGGTGATATTTGATTCCTTCCCGTTTGGACCAGATTGACTAAAAATTGTTGGTCTTCATTAAAAGCTTTGAGAAATTTTTCCTTTTGATTGAATTGTTTTATCTTCAGCGTTCATTTTTTATGTCATGTTAGAAATAAAGAACTATGATACGTAAAACATACGCCGAAGATGCGGTTTTTGCATTGTAGTATGATTAATTACACAAGAAACTATGCTAAAAATAAGTACATAAAAAAGTGAAAACATTTTACAGAGAAGAGCTCGGTACCAACCATAATACATAATATTATAAAGAAATAAGTTGATGTTTCATGGCTTTGTATAAATCAAAGTCATAGAGGAAAATTGATGATTGGGGAAATAATAGCCTCGTCAGCAATTTATTAGACGTTGAATAATAATTTAAGTCCTTTAGATAGTGAAAAATTGCAAAATAGGCAAGTTTCAAAAATAAATATTCTATGTTATGAAAATGATTAAAAAAAACCGCTTCAATAAAATAATTATTGTAAACTCCTTATTTCTTGATATGAAAGAAAAGAGAAGTGGTTATTTACATAGATGATACTTTTATCTTACAAAAGCTTTATTATAACAGTAATGGAACTTCATTTAACAGTAAGTGATATCTAAAAGAACCAAAATTTTGATTTGAAATTTATATTTAAAATCTATCTTCTGTTATTTACGAAAAGACAGTATGGTGGATTATAATCCTTTTTCATAAAATAATAGAAGCTAACATAAATTTGCTTGTCAATTATAGCCTCGCTCTCCTTTAAACGGTTTTCATGATTTCAGATTCATAAGCAAAGGTCCTAAAATTCTGAAAAGTATTTATTCGTTATCAATATTTATCAATATTTATCCATTATAAAATACAATCCTAACATATGCAATTAAATTTATGCAACTGAAAGGTAAAACCTATTTTGACGTTATGATTTTAAATATTCAAAATTTTTTAATTCCTTTTTCTATTTTTAAAAGTTTTACATGTACAACTGAATTATTTATCGTAAACAACCCTTATACTTTAAATAAAAGAAGCTAGCTATTAGAAAAGTTATTACCAAGCTATTCAGATCATTAACAAAATGGAATGAATATATTTTTTGTTGTCTCACAACAGTTTCAACGAAAACAACGATATATGTTAACAAACCGAAAGGGTTTATCTCTTCTTTACTTTAATAAACAATTTCAAAAGAAAAATTTGGCTCTTTGTAAGTTTATGACGTGTAAAAAAAGTTTGTTTGTAAGTTTGTCCGTACTTGAAGAATAAGAAAAATTTATCACATAAGGCAAACTTTTTTCAGCAAGCTTTACTGATTGTAATATCTTGTTAGAAGCAAACGATTTTTTTATAGTGATGAGAAACCATAATGCAGAGATGTGTAATTTAGAAAGAGTAAGTCAAGTATCATATTGCTGTAATGACACATAAAAATATTTAAATGAAAAACCCCTAATTTTCGATCTTAAAGATGTATCTAATTATACAATCCTCTTTTATTTAGGCATAATTTTTAAATTAATACCATTATTAATAAATATTAAGTATTCATATTATTGGGAAAAGGAATTTTTCACAAGTCAGCGTTGTTTAACACTATTTCAGCTCTGAAACTATGTCAGAACATTGTGCACTTAGATCTCGATCCCATCTGCAAATACTATGTTCGATTAATAAGATTAAGTTCCTTACAAAAACAAAGGCAGTGACGTCAAAATGATAAAAAAGTATTGTTTTTTAAATTTTATTATCCTTTAGTTTAAATTCTTTTTCCTTATATTTTCACTTCAAAACAAGATAATCGAGATTCAATTCCACTCTTCTTTGATTCCTTTATTTTTTCTTAATAGTAAGAAGAATAAGTATACCTATGATCACAAAAGTAAAACAAACAACAAAGCAAAGTATTTAAATAGTTAATTTGCTAACCGTATTAAAATACATGCTTTTCTGGTAATATGATTTTCTAATGTTTAAAAAGGACATATATTTACGAAATAAACGTAATTTTTTTTAAAGAACTTAATTTTTTTTCTGAAAATTCTCTATTTCTATGAATATAAAACATACTAGATGAAAACAGCTTTCGTTTTCCATTTCCGTCCGTTTATAATACATTAAACGATAGCAAACAATCTGAAGTCTTCGTTTTCTACAATTGGGAGTTCGGGTTGGGGGTACTTAGAGTTTAGAGTTTCGCGTATCTTCTTTTATTCTTTCTTCAGATTAAAGTTAGTGTTATGTCATTATATTAAACAGCTAAATAATCTTTATTTTTTAATAATTGATAAGTGACAGGAGTCAGTAAATCGATCATACTTTCGTCGATAATTTTTTCTCCGTTGAATTGTAGATTCATAAAACGTAGTCTTTTAATTATATAAATTTTTGAGCAACACTTTGATTTTCAAGAAAAAAGTACTGTTTTATCTTATATAAAAATTTGTATTTAAAATGTGACCATTGGTTAAAAAATAATAGCAGAAAATAATTATAAGATGAAAGTGAGAAAAGTGCATTTATTTCCCTTCTTGTGTTTGTTGTTTTTATTTATCTTTCCGTAATAATGCATTTATAAACTGGGTATTTTTAAAATAAAAAAATCTATTACACAAAAATAGAAAGCCGAAAGTTATTAAGTTGCACTGCTGCACAGTGATTAGTTTAAACTGTTATTGTGGGAGTTATAGCTAAACTTCGTATATTGCAAATTCTTAAGATCCGATTTTGCATTGATCATTCACGAATGTATTTTGTTTTTAATTTTAGTTAAACAATTATAATATCTATCTCGCTTTTGGAAATTGGCTATATTTTTGAGTCCCTTAAACAGCAAATGAATTTTTTTTTCGCTTCGTATGACAGAATAAAAATCTTCCAGTTCCTTACAGGCTTTTACAATAACTAATTAACAATATTGTAAGGCTTTTTACAATATCCCAGATGGAGTTGACAGCTTACGTTTGATCACATGAAAATATGTATTAAAAATTTAGCCTTGAATTAATATGTGATGGTACGTACACAAATTCTGGAAGACAATTTTTCGGCAGTAGTATAATAGATAAGAGAATATAGATATATTACTTTGAAAGAAATTGCTAAACTCATCTTAAAGCATTGAAACATTTTAAAAAAATTGATTGAGTGACAAGATTAAATTTTACAAAAGACTAATGATAGAACGTTTAAAATATCATATAATTAGATACCTACAGTTAAAAGAAATTTAATTAAAAAACCATTTCCCATGTTAATAACACTTCCTTGTGGTGCTATTAAATTTCTAAATATAGATTAAAAATTTTAAAAATACAAACAGGAGAAATAAAGCCTTACTAAAAAAAAATTAAAAACTCTGCATATGGGGATATATTACAGTGATACCTTCATTTTACCTTTATTGACCCACATTTTACCTATAAATAAAAACTTATGGATAACGTAGAGTGTTTTCTGAAAGAAACCTTGAAATCTTTAGTGCTAGATCCAAAGTTGATATTATATTCTTGTAACTGAAATTTCCGACATATATTACTTCAGATAAAATGATAAGCTATATGATAAGCTACTCTTAGTAGCATAAGATTGAAATAATATTCAAAGTTTACGTTGAATTAACAAAGAGGAAAAAAAATGACCAAAGTAAAAAGTCCTATTAATCATTTTGCCTGTAATTCATTTTTACTTTTCTGCCGCCTGGATAAAAAGTTTTGTCGTCGTTCAATTATACCTTCTGTTACTGACCTTAATGATTTCGCAAACTAATTCATCATCGAGAAAGAAATGTTCTTGCATTTCACATTTCATTTAACTTTCTTTAGATTTCTTAATGCAAAATGTTATTATTCCTAATACCTAAAAACTAGGCATTGCAAGAACCTTTTATGGTTATGATTTAGTAACTATTATATGTAATGCTCGTGAGAGTATCATTACACCAGTCATGCATTAACAACAAATGGACAGAGTAATTTGTAATCCGACGTGCGTTTGTTTTATAGAATAATGTTAATTTGATACGAGAAAATTAAACAGAAAGTGATATCGAAAAAATAGGGAGAAAAAGCTGATTTTCTGATCTGGAAGCATTAAAATATTTTTTTATATCAGGCGGCTAGGTATGAAGTAGGATGTGAGGAAAGGCATAAAGACATTCAAAGATAAATATAAATGAATAAGCAATAAATAGAAGTATGCTAACTGGTGATATTTTAAAAATGAGCCCAGAATCTGTTAGGAATACGAGACTGAATAAAAATATAATTTTTAAATAGTTGTATTTAAACAATGACTGTCTCCATGCTAGTTTTAAAAGAACTAAATTCACGCAAGCACATCCTCACTTTAGAAGCCTATTGACAATTCTTGCAGAGCATATACATAATTTAGGACATTTATGGAACCCGTTAAATGATTTTACATATCTATAGTATTTTAAGAAGTGGTAAGAAATGTGTAGATCTATTTCTATTAATTTTTGACTTTAATTGTTCTATTAGTGCTTTCGACCAGGAAAAAAAAACACTCAATTTTTATCTACTCTTCATTCATTTCATAATACTATACAAAAACAGAAACTGCATTTTAATATTCAAAATATTTAATGATACAGTAACAAAATATTAATAAAAATTTTTACAAAGAAATTTTTAGCCGTATGTTTCCGCATCTCCTCATGAACAGTTTAAAAGCCTCTTTGATTATGAAGAAACATTTTCTTCAGATGTAGTAAATGTTATATTAAGAAATTTTAGAGAAGCAGGCTTTTATATTATTATATATTATAGTTTAATATACTACTGTCCTTATCAGTCTCATTACATGTCATTAACTGTTTAGTCCTTAATAACTTACGGATTAAAACTTGACCTATATTTCATACTGAATAGAAGCTATTTCAATTTCTCATTCGGTATGTTTTACACCTTTAATTTAATGCAAACAACAGACTTTAATTTTTTCATGGACATATTGTACAAAAAATACTTACCTTCACTTAATATTTAAGATAGGGATCTCTAACATATCCACGATAATAAATATGCAAAAGTTTTAATTAGAGATTAAGTTTGTATTCTTCCACACAACTCAAGATGGTAGTGATCGTTACATATATTTAATTTTAACCTCTTTTGGAAGGCAGAAGGATGCTCCCCACCCCTAAATTCCTATCCCTAATAACTGACTGGAGTTAAGTCCGAAAATTTTCTTAAATCCCTACTACGAGGTGTATGGTATCTCTGAGGAGAGCACAAATTCAATCTGTGACCATTTACTAGAACTCTATTGGAAGATCAAATGAACTTACCATTCACCTACTACGCAGCCTTTAGGTCAAAGAGGTTAATCCATAGTTAATATCTTAAATTTGTATTTTTTAAGTTTAATCGTGATTTAAAAACTGTGAATCGAAGTTTGTCTAAAAATAATCAAAGTTCCCTACAAGGTGTTTTGTAACGACTTTAAAATAATTTTTTTCTATCAATTAAAGCTAAGCTGTGTAGATTAATTATGGAAATTTGCGTTAATTATATATTATTTTATTTGTTATTTATTTCCTACGTTTAAACAAACAATTTTATGTTAAAAAGAAGCTCTTATTGTAGTTAATATATTCATATATTTTAGTCATAAAAATTCAATCTTATACCACCATGAAAAAAATATAAAACAATTACTTTAAATAAAATTTTAAAAATATATTTCAGCAGCTAGATACTGCTTTATAAATGAAGCTAGTGAATATTCTGTAATACATTATAACCGACATGCAAACTATATTTACAGTTTTTATCTATGAGTATTTTATTTTAAACCTTAAATTCTTACTTCCCATAGCACGAAAACACCCAAAACACAATTTATCACTACCTTGTTACTTGTTCTTTCCACTCGACTTGAAGTTCTTTTTAGTCTTTTTTCTCTTTCTTTAACAGTCCTAAATTATTTCGGAGGACAAATTGTCATTGTAAAGCAAATGTTCCGTATCTAACAGGAGCTTCTTTTTTAGATTTATTGATCTGGTTGACATAGTTATCTCCGTCAGTTCAGAAACTTTGGTACCGTCATGAATCACAGTACCAATCTAACGTGGTTTTTAGCAACATAAAATATTTTTTTCTGAAATATAAAATAATAAAATGTATTCTCCTCGCGTGGGTTTATCCCTTTTGTTACGTATTAAATTTATCTTCATTTTTATCGATTCTTCTTTAATAAATTTTGAATTATGTTCCTTTTCGCAGGGGGTAAACTTTTAAGAGACTTCGAAGAAAATAACTCAAGAATCCGGTTAAATAATTTTTTTTTAAATGTTGGGTAGTTAGGATAGGTTCTTTTTTTTTTTTTTTTGCACATTAACACATTCCTCAGGGCGTCTGTTGATGGTAGGTTAATTGAAAGCTAATTTATTCATTTACGGTCATACTTATGAATTAAAAATAAAACATTGATAATCGGGAATATTTGTGCATAAAAGACATTGAAAAGCAAGAAAATTGAGGTGATAAAGTATGATTAATTATTAGGTGGTTAAGACATAATTAATGTATTATTGAGTCAGTCAATATTTATTCTTGCAGTTTTCTAATGTTTGCTAAAATGGTTTACTTATGAAATGATAACTGAAGTTTAATTCATTCATTTACAGAAGAAGGTTAGTTGTTTAGTTGACTTTTGAGAGCTCTCAACTTTTTTTTTACATCAGAGATAAACTGAATACATTCATTTATGGACATTGAAAGAGTTTCTAAAAATAATTTATTAAAAAAAGACACTGAATAATGCTACAACAAGAGGGTTTTTGAACCTTCATTTTTCCAAATTTGACCAGATCTCGCTATATATATATATATATATATATATATATATATATATATATATATATATATATATATATATATATATATATATATATATATATATATATATATATATATATATATATATATATATATATATATATATTGGTATATATATATATATCCGCTCCACCAAGTTATAGGCAACTTTTATCATATCCCTTGAACAGTGTAATTTTAAGTTGTCGTTATATGTTAAATATTGTTATATTTCTATTTTATTATACGATGGAAATGAAGTAAAAATTTCATCAAAAGAAAAAACTTTCGTTGCGAGGAATAAACTAGCTCCTTTGTACCATTGACTAAAAAATTGTTTAAAATTGTTGAAATTTGAGTTGTAAAATGTTTTTTTCTCCAGGAAAAGTTTTCAGGAGGATTCTAAATCTTGGTATCGATTATATACTCTATTGGCATACTCGTGAGCTCAAACATGCACCTTGATATTTATAAAATTCTTATTTAAGTGAAACAACATTTTTACGTGTAACTCAATCCAAATATTAGTTTTTAAGGGTTTTCAATAGCAACAAAAATAAATTCTTGAGTACTGTATAACTCACTTATTGTAAAATACGTTACGCTTAAACCGTCCAACAAAGAACGCAGATAAATAAAGAAACTTGTACATGAAATCTTATTGTAAAGAGAGAAAAATGAGTTTACTAAGGTCTCGAAAAAAATGGGGTCACGAAACGTAAAAAACTGACAAGGCAGCACTTCCCTTTTGATAAAGAAGACTCAAAAGCTTAACAGATCAATGTTCGTAAAAACATTACAGAACCACGGACAAAAGAAACAGAGAGGTGGAAAGTGACTGCGAAATAATATATCATTTCAAAAATAACAAAACACTGGAGGGAGAGAGAGAATCCTCCCAAGTCATAGCTGTAAAAGTAAATTCCAGTTTGTATCGAAAGGTATTATCCAATTGTGGTCCAGTTTAACAGCACCTTAAAAGTGGTGAAGAGAGATACTCTGTTTTCATTTTGAACGTGAATACTATATTGTAAGGGGTGTTAAATGGATTTTGGAAAACTATTAAAACATTCTGGCGAAGAAATAAACAAGGGAATTCAAGAAATAAGGTATCAGAAGGGAACGTTAAGTTCAGAAATTGAGTATTTATTTGAAGATAAGAGATCCTTGAGAAAAATATATCCTGCTAAAACTTTTTGTACCTATTATTTTCCTAATTACTGTCACAGAAATCGTTTTCAAGGGAGTTTCTTTATTTATAAAAATGCTTAGAGTTCCTATATCTTATTTGTATTTTATCTAAAATTTTAATTGTTTTGCTTTAATAAAAGAGACTCAAGATTTAAAATAGAAAAGTACGTTAATTTAAATCATTGTATATTTAAATTCTATTAATTTAAATTTCGATTGTTGAAATTTCTATTGTTCTATTATTTGAAATTTCTATTGTTGTAAATGGCTGCTCGGGTAGAGCAGGCTTCTTGTACTTTATTATAAGCTTGTAAAACTAAATGTTGCGATTGCTTTTGGTTGCCTGCACAGGTGGTGCAGGACTTCTGTTCACCACTTTGTTTGTTAATAAAGTTAGATGAGCTATGTATCTCGTAGTGTGGTGGCTGCGAACTAAATTGGGAAATTAGATTTAATTTGAATTGGCTCAGGCGCTTGGATGATATGATCTAAGACGGCAAGGATTGCGAATGGTGTAAAGTGGCAATGATAGAACTTTATTGGAGCGAAGTACCCCGTTGTCACGGGACGGGGTACTGGACCGGTGAACGATACTGTGGATCCGCGGTCGAGCAGGTTGCCGTCGTAGCGACGAGCATCAGTAGTTAGAAACTCTGGCTTATACGCGTTAAGCGGGGGAGCCGTGGCGGTTACGAAACTTACAAAAGCATACTTAAATGTTAATATATATTTTGTTAAATAATTCAGTATCATGTAAATTTATTTCAAACTATCCGAGACCCTTCCGATATTTTTCTTGACACCCCTTGTGGGTCGAGACTCACAGTTTGCGTACCACTGCTCTATCCCATAGTTAGAAACTAGACGAGAGTAGAAATGGTATCGCAGCTGCGGGTATAACAAAAAGGAAACGTACAGCGAATTATTTTTAAGCATTAATAATAATAATATTAATAAAAACAATAGCAGGTTATTGACTGATCAGTACGTTTGATACAAAATTTTTTAAGGTTTGCTGTATCATTAATTATTTCAGATTGAAGTTTGAGCTTAGAGTATTAGTTCTATGAAATGCATGTCTTTCTACTAAGCAGTTTTCCAGGTCATTTGAAAAGAGTTTTCTGAAAGAATCAATTTAAATTAAGGGAAAATAGCAATTTCTAGTTCATGAAATTCAGATGTTCACAGTATATTTCTCTGCGCTTATTTATGTATTTTACATTTAGCACCAATATAATGTCTTGATATTGTAATTTTACAGTGCCTCTGAAAAAGAGTATTAAATTCACTTATAACAAAAATTGTTAGTAATCTATTGAAGATTTCTTTTTTGAGCTAATCATTTACATTTAGGGTATGTAATTTTGCCCCAAATAAAGATGCCTACTTTTGATTACTTATTATTATTATATTCATTATTTTATATAAAATTATGATGTTAATTATTACTGTATTATATGCATTTCGTTATTTAAAGGACTTGAATCTATTTGCATATATACCGAGAGGACGGATAGCCACTAGCAGGGCCGTTCCTAGGGTAGCTGCCGCCCGTGCGCGAGAAAAATTTTGCTGCCCCCCCCCCTCATACCGTATGGATTAATTGAAATTTCTCTAAAATATTTTTACCTTAAATGAAACAACAAATTACAAAAAATATTATAAATTCAGTTTATTTTTTTAATTTTACAACTTAACTTAATGGTCGGAAACCGTCAGCGGCGGAATCGCAGGCGCCGATTCGTCTACGAGGCCCATCTCTCTTTGTTCGGAGATCATGTGATCAAAACCCGAACGGTTAATTGCGTCGTAGTCAGTCGGACGGTTGTGTTCCGGGGTGTGACCAGGGATAAGCTACATTCGCATTCGTAATAATTCATTTCTTCCCTTTTTTCAAGTTTTTCTTGATTTGATGTAAACCTTGAAATTAGGTGTAATTCGATTCTAATTAAATGTGGTGTTCAGGATCATGGGCCGATTTCTTAGTGTTCATGTGTCTAATTAATCTCGTGTCCAGCCAAGGGAGATGGGTAAGTTACCCAATCGTTTCTATTCTTTAATTACATATTGTATATAGTCATTCGTTTAAACCCATTCTTTATTCGCAAAGGGGAAACTTAATTCTCCCCACTTAATAATTATTAATATATTGATATAATAACCAAATGAATACGTTATATTAAATACATACAACACATATCTATTAATACATATACTTAATAAGACAGTCAAAAAGCTTAAAAAATCTTTGCTTTTCTTGCCTTTTTTCTCTGTTATGATATCTGATACATCTATATCTTCCGAAATGTTCTTTTCGATGCTAATAATAGATAAGTGTGAAAGCCTTTCTTGTCCCATTGTTGATCTCAAATAATTTTTTATTATTTTAAGTTTTGAAAGGCTTCTTTCCCCGCTAGCCACAGTCACGGGTAATGTTAAAAAAATTCGTATGGCAATCACTAAATTTGGAAACAGATAGATGAGGTTACTTGTAAATAGGTATTGAATCATATTTAACACGTTCATATCAGGGGAAATAAAGAATTCAACGTTGTCAATTTCATTGCATAAATCTTCAGTTATAATATCTTTTTCATTTTTAAATGGATCATGTAACATACTTTCCACAGATTTACATTTTGTAGACCTATTTGATTTATCTGTTTTAAGGAAATTATTTAGGTCGTTGAGAAAATTGAAAACTGTGTGATATTGTTTTATTTGTTCGACCCTTTCTTCCATTTTTGATAATTCAGTGTCCAATATTACAAAGTAAAAATTAATTTTTAATTGGTCTTCTAGATTTTTTGGAGCCTCATCTTTACATTCGTAGTCAAATAAACGTTTTTTGTTCGGGGTCTAACAATATTAACCAGAGGAAATGAAGAGTCGCAATCGATATCTTCTGCAATATTTTTTGCTTCTTATAAAATATCACTAAAACCTTTAACTGACCTAATATTGTATAAATATGTTTTGGTTTGCTCTAACATTAAAATAATATTTGGTAGTATAGCATCCGATTACTGCATAGCTTTACTTACGATATTAATTTTTGTTAACACATTATACCATGTAATAATAGAACAAATAAATTTAAACGACTTAATTTTCAAAAGTAATGAATTTGCCATGTTTCTAGTTTCATAGTCTCTAGTATTTTCAGAATAGAGGGTATATAAAGCATCATATATATGTTTGTTAGATTGTATCTAAGAATTTTTAGCGTATCTATTATGATTTCCCATCTAGTATCTGATAGGGGTTTAAGCGTTAAAGTTGGGATTTCATTTTTTAAGACCTTCCAACGTTTAGTGGATGCGGAGAAGAAAACGTATAGCTATTGTACAATTACAAAAAAGTTTGTAATTTCTAAAGACGCTGTTGCAGCGTCATTAATAACTAAATTTAAACTATGGACCGCACAAGGCACATAAAAAAGCTCTAGGGTCAGGAACCTTTTTTTTATAAACCATTATCGTGACCCTTCATATTCGCACCATTATCATAACCCTGCCCCCTTAAATCCCCCAAACAAATGTTGTGAGTCTCCAAAAAAGCTAATAAAAAATTAGCTAAACCCTGTCCTGTCGAATCTGATATTGAAATAAATCCCAAAAAAATTCTCCCTAATTTCTATTTGCTTTGATTTATTATTTAACTGATTTATTTTGCTTTGATTTTTTATTTAAACGAGTATTTTCCTGCAACCTGACCAAAACAGCCCGCACCGACGCGATGCCGGCGATGCGACGCGATTTGATGGGATACTGGGTTCAAACGTGTTAAAGCAAAAACGAACAATGTATTTCCCAACTGGTTGCGACGTGGAGTAGCGCTTTTAAAACCAATGTGGATTTGTTTATTTAAATTTCTCCATGGCCGAATTTAAATTATCATTAAAATATAGGCATTCTTGCTTCGCCAAATAAAAACGAAGTCTTAATTTAATCAAACAGATTGGATTATATATAGAGACACACAGAGTTACAAACGAAATCACAATAAAAATAACATAACGAGAACGCAATTGGTCTGACATGACCTCACCCTAAGACAAAATCTCCCAGAATATCCTTGTTTCAACATTTTTCGCGCGCAAACCTCATCACATCCGGCATGTGCCGAATAAACAAAAATTCCACTAGATCAGCTATGTCCTGTAGACACACTGGCTTCGAAAAAGCGATAAATGTAAGACGTAACGTCACTTCCGCTTCTGAGTCCAAACCTTACTGTTTATTTCCAGTTATACTTGTAAAATGCATTTTTAACTCTAAGTAGTTACCTAGCATAATAATAATATTTTTATATTGATTATTTTACTAATAAATTAGTTTCAAATTTTTTTTATCCGGGTGGCTGACTTGCCGCCCCTCTTGATTTGCCGCCCGTGTGCCCCGCACCCCTGGCACCCCCGGGTTGGAACGGCCCTGGTCTCTAGCTCAATGCATAGCAAATGTGGAAGTGCGAAGTTCGAACTCACACCAACACACAAAGGGAAAATAGTTTCTTTTTACCACGTGACCCTCTAGGGTACTATATGCCTAGGCAAAAACCAGGCGCATACAGAAGGAACGCGGAAGTCATCAGGAGAAGCATCAACTACAATTTTTGAAATATTATTATAGTTGAAAATATAGCGACTCAACGGTCTACTACAGTGCGTAACATAATTATAAGACCATTGTGGATTTTGTGATTTTTACTAGAAATAGTATAATTTTTTAAAAATTAAATTAGGTTGATGTTGATAAATGAAATATAAAATATATGTATATTATTTTTAAGAGACATTTAAACATACTAATTATATTATGAACAATTTCAAATTTTTCCAATCAAATATCTGTAATAAAATTATAAGACCACTAGTTAAAAATTTTTTTTTTAATAAAACTAATATGACGTTGATCCACTATTTTTCTGAATAACTTCAAATACTCGATTTTTCATTGAATTAATTAGGTTTTCGAGCAAATATTTGGGAATTTTGTCCCATTCATCCATGATAGCTAGTTCCATATCATACACAGAATCATACTGACGGTTATTTGCATACACTTGACGAGCCAAATGGCCCCACAAGTTTTCAGTAGGATTCAGGTCTGGACTAAGGCTTGGCCAGTTTAAGACCTCTATTTTTTCTTTTTGAAACCAGTTTTTAGTTGATTTAGACACATGGCATGGCGCATTGCCTTGCTGAAATTTCCAGTTTGATCCTCCTAAAAATTGTCCAAAAGGTATAAGGTGTTGGTAAAGCAGTTGTTGATAACAAATGGGGTCCATTTTTCCAAGAACTCGCTGCAGATCACATTACCCATCATATGCAAAAGCTCCCCACACCATCACAGAGCCACCAGCCATCTGTCTACTGAAGAAAACCCGAGGTTCCGTTCGTAAATCATGCCGGTAGGAAATATTACACTCCGGGCCATCCAAATTAATTTTTTTTTCGTCGGAAAAAATAATATTTTTCCAAGCAGCATCCCAGGTCTTGACTTCCTTTGCCCACTTCAGCCTTCCTTCTTTATGATGCTTTAACAGTCTTGGTTTTCTTTTCAATTTCCGAAGAGCAACATTTGAATTTGATCTTAAAGTGCTCCAGACTGTCATATGTGAAAAAGTTTTACTTGTCTGCTGTGTTATTTTACGAGTAGACAAGTTCTGTTTCGTTGCAATCTTGAAAATTCGTCTATTATCGCGAGCTGATAATTTACTCTTTCTGCCAGATCTTTTATATTTTCCATAAAAATCTCTTTTACTTAAAACGTTATGAATAACAGTTTTAGAACGTTTAAGTATCTTACTTATTTCACGTTCCGATTTTCCAGAGCCCTTATAAAATCAAATTTTTCGAACTTCTAGTTCAGACAATTCTCTTCCACGCGGCATTGTGAATTTCCTCATAAAAACAAAGAAATTAAATTCTATTTTCTTTTACAATATTATCGTTTGGACTTTTTTGTGATGTAAAGTTACAGTTTATCTACGATTTTGAAAGAAAAAATAAAATAGTTTCAAAAACGCAAACGATTTTAAATAAAAAAATAAGTGTTCTTATATTTATGTTACACCGATATTTCATAAAATCGTTTGCTGCGTGAAATTAACTAAATTTTTTTTCCTTTAAGCGATTTATTTGAAAAAATATAACTTTTTTCATTTGCTTCAAATTTTAAAATTATTCATTTTATGCAGTGTAATATTAAAATGAGTGATATTTTGGGTGGTCTTATAATTTTGTTACACACTGTATATTTGAAGCTATTATAAATTTTTATATTGTTCAAAGGAAAATATTGCATATTCTGATTTAAAATTTTTGTAAATGGTATTTTATCGAACCCATTGTTTACATACTCAGTTATGCAATAAATATTGCTACAGCTTTTTGTCTCGTAGTCATGTAATGTTATTCCACAATTAGAGCTCTTTTTTTTACTAGGTCTATAATAATAGGAATGAAATGTGTATTATTAGGAATAAGGTGTTTTAAAGACTTTCCAATAACCAATTTCCACTAAATTATTTAGCCAAATTTTTTTACAACCATAAATGATGTTCTTAATCCATTTTATTGGATAATCCGGTTTTAAAACATGGTGTTAAAAAACATGGTGTAGACAGTATAATTGTGTCTATTATAGATGTGATTCCTGACTCTAAAACTAGAATATGGTGGGAAGGAAATCATACTAATTTACATTCAACTGCTTACCCTTACGGTCTTAACGCTAACGTTTACGACAAAAATTACAATTGGAGTCACATTGTTAAATCCAATACACAAAGTGTATTGGAACAGAATTCTAACTATTCCAGTAGTTATATCTATCTAAAACGTAAGCAAAGAGGTGGTCGTCGTAATAAATATAAATATAAAGATTATACAGACGCTTTCAACATGCTACGTAAAACTATCAATTTAAAACCGGATTATCCAATAAAATGGATTAAAAACATCATTTATGGTTGTAAAAAATTTTGGCTAAATAATTTAGTGGAAGTTGGTTATTGGAAAGTCTTTAAAACACCTTATTCCTAAAAATACGCATTTCATTCCTATTATTATAGACCTAGTCAAAAAAAAGAGCTCTAATTGTGGAATAACATTACATGACTACGAGACAGAAAGCTGTAGCAATATTTATTGTATAACTGAGTATGCAAACAATGGGTTCGATAAAATACCATTTACAAAGATTTTAAATCAGAATATGCAATATTTTCCTTTGAACAATATAAAAATTTATAATAGCTTCAAATATAGTAGACCTTTGGGTCGCTATATTTTCAACTATAATAATATTTCAAAAGATGTAGTTGATGCTTCTCCTGGTAATTGTAATTGTAAACATAATATGACCTGTTACAATGAACACTACTGCCACATTATAACAGGTAATACTCAAATTACAGACAATACGGCTTTGACTAATTTAATGAATTATGGTACAGGCTTTCGCATAGGTTATAATAAGAATGTATTCCAAATTTTCAAACGTAATCTTGATGAATTTATATATAAAACCGCTGTAAAGCATAGTATACCTGTTAGTACATTCGAACAGTGGAAATTTCATTATTTAAGTGATTTTAAAAATGCTTATCTGAGAACTAAGCCAAAAGATCATCATGTAAATTTGAAAGCCTTAAAACCGTCTATCACTGCTTTTTACAAGATCATTACAAGATCAATTTGCAATAACCTATGTTGATAAAGTTTCTGCTAACTATGCATTTATATGCAAAAACTTTTATTGTGACAAACTATTACAGTGCTATAATGATAATACTGTTTATAAAAAAATTAGATTCTATGTCTTGTACTATACAAAATCGTATCAGAGCTTTATATCGCCGTGCAGGTGATGATATTAAAAATCTAAAGTTTCCCTATTTAGTCTTAATCCCTAAATTTCATAAATCACCGGTTAAATTTAGAACTGTAACTGTGGGCTGCAATACGTACTTAACGCTTGCTAATAATAAACTTTTAAATATACTTAAAATAGTTTATAAAAAATAAGTAATTAAGGGGGCTATTTCATAAATAATAGCTTAGAAATAGTTAAACAGATAAAAGGTAAACGAGATATAACTAACGTTAAAAACTACGATTTTACGGATCTTTTCAACTCTATCAACCTAAAAGATCTCTATAGTACTATACTTGGGTTATACGATCAATATGATTTAAAGACATATATAACTGAAAATAAATATCGTGCGTTACTAGATCTTGTACTTAATGAAACAATACTATATAATGGTAGAAACTTCTATAAGCAAATACATTGAATACCAATGGGTGGAGGATGCTCATCTGCTTTAGAAGATATATACCTTCACTTTTACGAAAGAGGAGTAATGATTCTAAATGAACTTATGTTTTTCCGATATGTAGATGATATATTCATATGTTATAATGAAAACTTATATGCAATAGATATTAATTTTTACCCTAAAAATCTTAAATTGGTGGAGACTGATAAAGATAACGATGGCAATTTGGTATTTTTGGACTTGAGTTTAAATGTTAATCAAAATCTAATATCATACAGTCTATACGATAAACGCGAGTTTTAGAACTTTAAAACAGTTAGGATTATGAGTTGGAATAATGCTCTACATTTAAATATTAAATGCAATATAGTTACTAACCAGTTAATACGTTGCCAACGTTTACATTCAAACACAAAAACTATGGACGTCAGTATAATTTAATTCATAACTATAGCTATTGACCAGGGTTTTCCTGTCAATTTCCTCGTATCGATTCTAACCCAGTTTTTTAATTTAAACAATAAAGATTGTGAGAATCGTTTTCACATAAGTTGGCAACACCAAAAATTTCCCTAATACGGCGATATTTATCCCTACTATGTCTATAAAAGTGAGTGTGCTTGAGTTTCGTGTCTCTTTGCTAGGTGTGGAGTTAAGTATTTTTGTATCTTAATGTTTATAGTGTATTTGTTAATGTGTAATTATTTAGTTAATTAGTATTATTGTACTTCTGTATCTTAGTACTAAGATTTTTTCTATTTTTTCTATATTAAAAGGTTAAAACACTATTCATCTTGTAATTATGTTTTAGTTGACTATATTAGTAAAGATATCTGGTTTAACTTATCTATTTCATCTAAAATATTTTTTCTTCTTCATAATTGTTTATTACTGTCTTGGTGTTATAGCCGACCTCCGGGAGTGTTGCCAGGCGTTAAACATTTTTAACCGGTGTTGGGGGGTCACAACCCCCCCCCAGTCATCAACTATACCACCTCCACTTCCGTTTTTTGCTTATTTTTATATGTCTACCTTATTTTAGGTTATAGGAGTATTAAATGGTCACATCTGCCATTTTAGTCATCTTAATTTTAAATATATATATATACGAGGGTCATTCTGAAAGTAAAGAACGTTTTGATCTGACGAGCCGCTTAATTCTCCCACCACCACCCGCTGCCATGAAATTGACTTACCAAATCATTCCCGCCAGTTTGACGCTAACAGCGAGCAGCTGCGGTCAATTACTGTTTATTTTTGCGATTTTAAAATGTGTGACAAAATTAAGGATCCCGCCAAGTATGAGGTTCGTTGCGTAATACGCTTCCTAAATGAAAAAATACGTTCGACCTATTCCAATTTACAGACAGATAACTGAAGTTTATGGAAAATGTTATGAATGAAGCTCCAGTTCGAAAATGGTGCATTATGTTTAAATGCCAGACCCTTCACCGACTACGCCGTGCCATTCAAAACAAACGGCGTGGATTGTTGTCCAGCGGCATTGTGCTTCTTCATGATAACGCTCGTCCGCATGCTGCTGCGTTGACGAAGGATTTGTTTCAGCAATTTAACTGGGAAGTTTTTGAACATCCGCCTTATAGCCCGGGCATGGCGCCCAGTGATTACTTTCTTTTTTACCAAATTGAAGGATTTTTTGGGTGGAAACCACTATGGAAATGATCATGAACTGAAAGAGGAAGTTAGTGACTGGTTCAAAAACTTGGCGGCAAGTGAGTATGCAGAAGGCATAGGAAAGCTGGTACAGCGCTTTGACAAATGGTTCAATTTGAACGGCGACTACGTAGAAAAGTAGGTAACATATCAAAATGTGTTGTAAAATAAGTTTTCTTTCATTATCTTGAATAAAAATGACTAGAGAAACAAACGTTCTTTACTTTTAGAATGACCCTCGTATATATATATATATATATATATATATATATATATGTGTGTGTGTGTGTGTGTGTGTGTGTCGGATTTGTCTTCACGCCCAATATTAACGCATACTCTGAGGCGCCGTGTCATATATATATATATATATATATATATATACCTTTAATAAATATTTATTATTGGACCTTTTCCAGAACTCCACTGAATGTTTAATTGTGTGCCATCGGTTGTATGATACAAAAAGGGATTTACATTATGTTCCGGAAACAAAATTTCTGTTAGTAATATAATGTTTTAAAAATATCTGTTGTATGTTTAGAATTTCCTTTCAAGTTTCTTTTCTTATGGAAATTTCAAAGAAATATATGGAAACAATAGCTCCGTTTCATTTCCTGTGCAGAATCTACGGAAATCAAAGTCGCCGTTTCAGAAAGGTACGCAAATGCCTTTTAAAATGAAGAGTGCTAGAATATATCTATTTACGGACATTAAATTATCAAAATTGTAAGCTTAGCTTTATACAAGATAGGGCAAAATTTAGCTCTTTACACTGTTAGATAAGAACATATACTATTTTTTAAAAGGAGAAAATAGTTCATGTTAGTACATCAAATTTACCAACAATAAATATATAATTTTACGAAAATAAAACTAGCAATTATGTACACACTTTTTTCATTTTCAAGCAAAGCATGATCATATGTACTGTAAATTGCCTATTCCCAATCATTTCTTTGCTACTATAACGTGTATTATTTGGTGGTGCTTCATGTTTCGTAAATCTGAACTAAAACTTGTGAATTTTAAGCAATAAAATTAGTTTAACTGCAGCCCTGTTCCTAATAATCTTTAAATGTCAAAATTTTTGTGGATTAGGGATTTCTGGTGTTGGACATCTGTCATTCTGTAACTATGAGGAACGAGCTGAGGAAAATACTATTGAATTTTGTTGTAAAACGGCTAATTAGAAAGAAGTATTGGTAATCACATGTCGAAATGGAAGAGATCGCCTGAAGTGGTTAGAACTACTATACATAGTATTTGTAAAATTGACTATTACAGCACATTTTGCAGTTTTTCATAATATTTATGCACTTTTATAAGTTAACTAAAAGCGTCATTTAAATATTTATATGTACGTTAATAAGAACAGACCATGTTTGGTCTAGACCAGTGGATCCCATGCCGTAGAAGTCTGCGGACCACTAAGCCAGAATTTGAACCATGTGCGGACCCCCCCCCCCTACACACACCGACTTAAGGTGGGGGTATGGGGTATAGAATATCCCTCAGGCAAAAGGGATACAGAATTAACGTACTCACATTCGTATGTATCATATTCTAATAATAAAATAATTATGTTAAACTATTGAGAAATTTTAATTCAACACCTGATTGTCATCGGATATATTCCGCCCACAAAGTTCAATTAACATTGCTTTCAAAATCCCTATTTATTTAGCAACTTTTTTATATGTGATGCCGGACCACTCCCGAGGCTCTCGGGGACCACCATTTTGGGAACCTCTGGTCTAGACAAACCACTGATTGGTATTAAATTATTCTTTTTTTTTCTCTGACCCATTTTCTTTAGTTCACAGTTCAGTTGCTATTTTCAGGCAATTTCTTGATAAATCCTAACACGCCTTTCAGTTAAGTGAATATGTAGAAAAAAATCTAGAGCTTGGTGAAAATGTAATATAATGCAAGCAACCGACTGTATAGCTTAAAAGCAAAAAGAGGAGGGAGCCAACAAGACTGGAATTGTTGAAGCAATTGAATGCGTGCTAAAAAGATTGTCTAAAGCCAGAACAGTATCTAGTATTGGACAGGATAAGTTAACTTTTCTTGTCCAATAAATGAAGTTAATTTCCGAATTGAGTCAGATTATTATCAAGTATTCGACAAGTTAAAATTTCTGAAGTTAGGATTCATTTACTTTGGTTTGGTACCTTGTAGGGATGTAATCTGCTGGATGGTAGTTTTAGTTGTTCTTTATAATCTCTTTATATATGTAATAAATATTTTTATTTCAAGTTAAATAGTAAGTTAATATTTTTATAACTCGATATATATTTCCAATTTTACCTCTGAAAACTTTGTGAGAATTTCTTTATATTATATTTTTTGTGAGAACTGCTTTATATTATAATAAGTTAATCTAAATTTTCTTTTTCCTTGAATGTTGTGACAGAAAGTAGCCCTCAAGTGGCTGAATGATACGCTAAATTGTCGGTAATTCGTGAGAGAGGAGGGTAAGTCAGACTGCGATTGTTTGTTTTAGGCTTTAAGACGTCATCATGATTGTAAAAAGAGTGACAGATAAAGTATGTTCGAGAATTTATAAATGGTTAATTCCTTCCTCGGAGCCTGTTTACCGCATTTTTTATGAGACCGCAGTGTTAAAACCCTTTGCTCCCCGGTGTTCCATATAGTGGAACACTAATCTTTACTCTAAAACCGTCAAAATTCGGCGAAAAACTAAGCAATTAGCTTCATTTTTTACTTTGATCTACTCTTTTTGATAATACATGGCAGCGTGTCACAAGCCCATACATACCCTTGTTCCAGGGGCGTTATAAAAAAGAGCCATATTTCAGAGCCATAATTTAAAAATCATTTTTAAATACAAAAAAAATTGCTAGGAAAAAAATTCCTATGTTATTTTATTGGCTATACTCAAAACTATTTATTCTATATTATTTTAAATTTTTATACCGAAACCATAGCAATAACGAAAGATTTTCAAAAGGTGTTCCATGATATGGAACACTGGGAAACTAGAGCGGTTTGCGCAGTAGAACACGTGTCTCTCTCTGTCCAGCTGAGCCTGTCCAAACAGGTTCAACTTCGACCGCATACCTCGAACAAAAGCCCTATGTCCAAAATCCTGTGCAGTACTAGTCCTTCGGGCTCCTCGTTGTTCGTCGATTGCCTAAGCAGCATCCTCTCATCCTCGAGTTTACGAACAGTAAACTCGAGGAACTGCAATGTTGCAAAACTTGCAATGTTGGTTTTTGCTTTTTTCAGAAGGGACTGGCGTGCTTCCAAAAATATCACGAAGCAAAAAAAATAGGTTAGTGAATATTTTTATGTGTAGGAACTGCTTTTGTATATAGGAACTGTAAATATTTATTTAAAATCATATATAATCAAGTTTTTTTAATTGTGTTTTTATTTGTGTGTTTTGTTTGTATATAAGAACTGCTTTTGTATAAATAGGAACTGCTTTTGTATATAGGAACTGTAAATATTTATTTAAAACCATATATAATCAAGTTTTTTTGTTGTGCTTTAATATGTATGTGTGCGTTTTTTCTTTTGTTCGCTTCACCGCAATGTTCGCTCAGCCTCACTTTTCAAAGTCCTAGTTTCCCAGTGTTCCAGGTCATGGAACACCCACAAAATCCAAACCGGAAGTGCAATCTTTATGAAATTTTAACTGTGTACTCCTTCAAGCCTAAACAGAGTGCCTACAAATATTTAGATCAGAATTTCAACTTTAAAGGGTACTGGGAAGTAAAGGGTTAACCCCTTAATGATTGCATAATTTTCAAGAAAACAGTAAAAAAAGTGCCTATTTTTTCGGGGGATTCCGTTTATTTTTTTTATCTGTCTCATCTAGTTTAAAAAAAAACCAATTACATTTTAAATACTCTGGTGCTGCCATCTGGTATGTAAAATAAGAAAGAATTTTTTTACAGGGTAAATAAAATGGATTGTTTTTATCTTTTTGGTGCGTTACTTTTGAACACTACAGCCCGTAAATATCACGGACACGAGAAATAGAAAGCGAAACCTCACCCCGTAACTTTGACGGGAGCGGGATGGAAGGGGTTAATTTTTGGACATTTACCCAAAAACTGAATCAGGGTCACCCGAAACTGCATCGATTTCTAAATAAATTGTATACTTTACAACTTGGAGAACACCAAGTAATGAATTGAATAAAAAAATATTCTTTACCCCCAGTTGTGAGAAAGTGAATTTAAATAACGCTTCCTCAGCTATTTGAAATAGTACACTTAAGTAGAATATATAGAGTATTTATACTGCTCACTTCTGTTTAGCTAAAGCTTGAAAGAGGGTAACCTTGCTTGAAATAGTTTGATTTTCTAAAAAATCTTGAACACTTGGCTTCAAACGTTGGATAACTATTTTTAAGATTACCGCTTCCGTCATTCCTTCTAAATATTCCTCACACTTGGAAATCTTTTCCATAGCAAAATCTAACGCAGACTGGCCTTCACGTTGCCTTAGCGCATAAATTTCCGCTTCTATTTGACTTTGATTAAAGGTCTTTGGAAAAACGCTAAGAAACTGTTGCTTGAATGACAAATTGTCAAAAATCAGAATACTGCTTTTCATACACGTGTACCACTGATATGCACTACCTCTTAAAGCGGCTAGAGAAATTTTAAGTTTATCCCCCTCTGGGGTGCATTGTTGCTGAAAGTAATGCTCAATTTTCTTTAGGAATTGGCTTGAGGGGCCGCCATTGAAGGTGGCTTCGAATGGCGCAATTTGCTGAACCATAATTACCCGAGGAAAATTTCCAGCAGGGTTTTGTTCTACAACACTCATTTTTAAATAGTATATAAGTACTTGCAACAATTTTATCAATATAAGTACACAGTACACAGTTTAACTTCAAATTATGTTGTTCGTTATAAATGTAACGATAACAACCAGGGTATATATAAACTTTCGGGCGCCAGTATAGAGTATTTATACTGCTCACTTCTACCCAGACTTGGGTGTATATAATTTGAAGTGGTACTCTAAATGATTTTCATACAAACACAGTTTATACATGAAACAATGTTTATTGAATTCATTGCACATATAGAATTTGCTTTTACAGTAATAAGCATACGTACTACTTGTACGGAATATATAAATACAGCTTTCAAGAACAATATATTTTCAATACTCACAAACAGTAAGTCAAACCAGCAATTCTGCCACGTAAACTTTGGGCCCCCTAAGCACTAACTCAGGATAGTACTGGAGCTGCATACCTCGTAGCTCCCTATCGCTTATCTATCAATTTTAACAACCTTCTTCAACCCTAACCACCTTCTTTTTTATTAATGACGCTGCATGGTATTTATACTAAGCGCGTATGCCGAAATTAGCTTATCCCAAGCAGCTTCTTTAATTCATTCACTCAAAAGTTCGATTCTTGTGAATCGAATCTTGTCTATACCTTACAAATACTTGCTTCAAGTTTAAGAGAGGGGTTCTAATTCCTCTTTTGAAGAAGAGTCGTTCAATCGGTACATAAAATGCACTCGAGTACAATAATTTTAAGTGTAATTTTACGAAGGAAAATAACATTTACAAAGCCTTTGATTTATTTTCTGTAAAATATGTTCTATAACAACTTGCCAGTTTTAAAAATGTTACATGTACAAGAATCCTATTCTATTTGATCTCCTGTCTCAAAAATACACTAGAAGCTAGATTTAAAGATTTCCAGGAAATTAGCAAACGTATATTTGTTAAACAAAAACCATTAATACCTGAAGAAATAACTAATAAGTAGCTTCAAACATATTATACCTAAACCTAATTTAAAACTAAACCAACTATTTTCTACCTTTTATAAAATAGTATATTAGAATTTTACCTGTTAAATCAACTAATAACGAAAAAAGATGTGATAGGGGCACGTTTTTAAGTCCACCAAGTTATACAAAGTAAAATTTCAAAAGTAAATCCGATTATAGTTTTAGTTAAATCAGTTGAGACCTATTGATATTCCTTTTTCACTCGTATAACAGAAAGGTATAAGTTTTTTATAAAATCATGTATAAAATCATGGTTTTTTATAAATTCAGATATCACAATACAAATATAGTATTTCCACTGATTAAATCCCTGTAATTTATTAGAAGCTGTAAGAAAGTCTTTATCTTCAACATTCGTTTTCAAGTCGCCCACTTGGTATAGTAGATAGCAACTTGTGTTTTCACGCAGTGGGCTTGGGTTTAAATCCTGAATAAGACTTGCCCGTTACCGTGTTGTCCTCTCATAGGGAGCAATTCTGGCTCACTCAAATGGTGGTTCCCCAATAAAATAGCCAGCAAGAGTTCGCGGTGAATAAAAATAGGTGAAGGTCTCACTACAAGTGCCTTCACATTAAAAAAAAATCGTTTTCCACAATAACCTCTCGAACAGCAAAACTACTACAAAATATATTAAATATTAAGCCTATTCTACTAAAATATCTAATATGGACCTATGCATCAGCTTAATTAAATAAGTATTTACTCTTTTTTTGCAGATGTTTGTCGACAAGAGGCTGAGTGGCCATTGCAAATGAATATCAGAATCTGGTCTGGTCTGATGTTTGAAATACGTATGTAGGATTTTCAAATAAACAGAAACACTCGGTACAACAAAGACAATAACTAATATCGGAAACAAAGGTTCCACTTGTTCTTTCCCGGAAATGTTTTGTAAATCGATGAATTCCTTTAAGCTGTTGAGTGCACAGACTTGGTGAACAGTTCGTTAGAGACAACTACTTAATAGAAATTAAATAATAACAATGAAACAATAAAATCTGATTTAGCAACAAGATATGAAATTTTAGAATGGCAAAAGTATCGTACATTGCGGAAAATGAAATGCTCACTCTGCTTAGGGCCTTATTCTAGGGACAGACGAAAATTTCGTCATGTGAAAATATCGTCATCGTGACGTATATTCTTATTATACAATAATTACAAGATAAAAAGAACTTTTTATATACCATGTTTTTAAATTTTCTGTTGAATCATATAAACTTGACAATTCTATGTATTAATTAAATACTTTTTAAAAATCTTTTTGATGAATTATCCCACCAACTTGAAAGAAAATTAAGTTAATTGGAAATTAACTTGCGTTTAACCTTTCGTTCCTGTCCCGGTCGATAGATGGCTGCACCAGTCTACAAAACAAAATTAACTGTAAAAAGAATTCAAATCTGCTTAAAGATGGCTAAGAGTATTAAAAAATGCATTGTCATCGTGTTCTAAGCTATTCTAAAAGTTTCAAATGTCTAGCTAGTCGGGAAGTTAGTTAAAAATCGATTGCAAGAATTGTACTGGACAAACACACACACAAACAAGAAAGTAAGTTAATAAAAACATGGTAATAATACTAGTTGGTAGATTTTACAAACATACTCACAATGATGTCATTTTCACACAACGAAATTTACGTATGTCTCGAGGCCAAAGCCCATATTGTCAGGTAATAAATGGTCTATATGCTGGCAGTTATAAATTAGACATTCACCTTAAAGAATGCAAGTCCATGTATTCTATTGCTCCGTTTGATGAAAAAAAGTAAAATTAAATTATACAGGACTTTTATTGTAGAGAAATATATCGGAAGCATTTATATCATTTACGTTACGCTCTTTCAATATATTTCAATGACATACTTATACACTATCGAGGAAAGAAAGCTCTCCTCTCAAAAATACAGAATGAGAGAACTTTTCGTTCACTTTCCCAATATGGAATTATAACTATTAAACATTAAATATTATTGAGAAAACTATACAATAGTATGTTCTTAAAACTTTTTTGGGTAAAATATTTTCTCATTGCACTTTCAGACGAAACGGATCCATTATGAGACTTTCTGTTTTTACATACAAAGAAACTTATCTTGTCGGCTACCACTTTTTGACAATCACCCCTCAAAACGCCGACTTTGTTTCGGAAGCATGACTGGCCGCCATAGAGACGTTTCACTGTATATAAATATCATATACAATATATTGATTACTATAATCTACTAAACTTAAAAGTTTGTTATGTCAAGTTAACGACATCAGTTAAAAGAAAAGATAACGGAGTGTCCGTTCTTAGTAATTTATACTTTCCTTTTTTACTCCGACTTAGCATCATAAAGTTTATTTTCTGTTACGTAATTACCCCACAATCTATCTAAAAGTTTTCACGTCCGCTTTTGGTAAATAGCATTTAAGTGTAGTGCGGAAGCAAGGCACTTGTGAACATCTGGTCCGGAAAGAAGAGCACTATGAAAAAGAAAAATTTTCTTTAAAAATATGTTTCTATATCAAGACGATAGAAAACCAGTAAACAATTCTCGAATTAATAAATGGATTTCATGATATATCTTTTAGTTGAAACTGATGATACTGGCGTTGCGAACAATTTGATAATAAAATAAACTTTGAGAAACACTACGTGAGTATATCGCTTCAGTGTGTCATAAAATAATACTGGGGTTACAAATAGTTATAGCCAAGCAAAAAATCATGTTGAAGGCATGAGTCATACGTTAAATGAAAGAGAAACACTCCAAGTTTATGTGTGGGCTAGCTTATGTGCAGACTCCCACAAACTCCGGGGCTAGAGCCAGAAAATTTCGGAGAATTCCATTTTTCAGTTAGACGGAGATCCTCCACAATTTGCCACAATCGTGCGGGAATTTCTTAACGAAACATTTACTCAGCGGTGGGTCGGACAAGAAGGGTAGATTGACTGCCCCCCATGGTCTCCAGACCTCATCCCCATGGATTTCTATTTTGGGGGTTATATAAAAACACAAGTGTATTCCATAGAAGTTCGAAATCTGGACCATTTAAAAAAAAGGATCACTGAAGTTGTTTCGCGTATCACACCGGATGTTCTCTGCCGTGTATGAGAAGAGATTGAATATCGTCTTGACGACTGCAGGGCAACTAAGGGAACTCATATCGAAGTCTACTGAACAGGTGAGAAACTTGTAAATGTTCTCTTCAATTTTACTTATACTTCATCTCTCTACAATGCTTAGTTCCAAAGCTATAACCATTTAAAACCCTATTGTTATTTTACGAACACACTGTACATTGAAACGGAGAGATTTGTTAAAAGGACAGAAACTTTAAGAGCGGCATCGATTACCTGTTATGCAAACAAAAGTTTGGAAACTTTCTCAATTTTAAACTCATTTTCATTCCAGATAATTCGGAGCACCACTACTGAAACTGTGGAGAAAGGTTTGAACATAAGTAGTTATATCTCCCAACAGATGGTGGCGTGTGACTTACTGTGACATTGGTGACTTCCTGAGGATTTCCGAAAACACGGGATTTTTTCTCAGTAAAGGTTTCCTCCAAAATAAGATTTTGATGTGGAAAAAGACATCTGAAATAAAAGAGATTACATTATTAGAAAAAAAATTTTTCTGGATAAAAAAACAAAATGTAACTGTTTAGTATAAAAGTTTAGGATTTTTCCAAAACATCAGTCACTGAAGATTCATAAACTATGATACGGATTTGTACTACTCTATGAAATATCTTAATTTGTATCTTTATTATTATCTTCTTTAATACCTTAATAGTAATTCATTTTATGTATTTATATACTTTATAATTATTTAATAAAGTTTAATTATTCTCATTTAATTTACTTTCATTCTAAAATTCCTTTTTCAACCATAGATTGTTCATTATATTTTGTTATCGTTCTTACTTGAGGATTGAATGATGTAATCTATTCAAGGTAATCTAAAGGTATCGAAAACTTATTTTATATACCCACTAGGGGCTTCGCCCGTAGGCTCGCTACAATCTCTTTTCGTACGGGGGTCTTCGTCCCCTAATAAGGCTTACACGTAAAAAGGCTTAATAAAGCTTAAAAGGGAATATTTTACTCGTAAAAGGCCCCTAATAAGGCTAACTCGTTAAAAAATATTTGTTATTGCAATGTGATATTAACATGACCAACTACGTTCAAAACATCGATTTTCGACAATTGGTAGAAATTTTTTATTTGTGTTTCTTATACTTTGTACCTTCCTCTTTCCAAAACTGTTTTTCTTTTTTTCTCTACGTGATTTAGAGGAAATTTTATAACCATTAAAAAACATATCGTTTGATTCAAATCAAGCCGGAAGTTGTCCGAAAATTGCAATAATTTGCTCATTTTCAGCACTTAAATTTACTTTTTTTCTAATTTGAAATTTCAATAATGTTTTTGCAACATTCTTAATACTTTTTGGCAGTTCTATTATTATTTTATTTTTGAAAAACTGGCAACAATTCAATTCTCGTGATTCCTTGTCTACATCGTCAAGATGATATTTCACTCTCTTTGCTTATGCTTTTTTTAATGTAAAATGCTGTTCTTTGCTTCAAAATAAATTTAAGTTTTATAAAAAAACATCGTAACGAATGGGTCGCTGCAAAAATTATCGCTCTACTAAATATAATATAAACTAAATATAATGTATTATTAAAGGAATATAATATAAACTGAATTTGATTTTAGTTTCTTTTAAATTATTTTTACATCTTTCCTCTGTTAGAGCTAATAGCGAGATACATAGAGGTGATTTTCGGGCAATGTAACAGCTTCCATCCATTTACTGTTGTCACCGTTATGCGAAGAGCTTTTCATCACTGTTGAATTATCATATTTAAAATTCAATTAAAAATCGAAATTTTAAGATAGAGATTTGAAATGAGGTTTATATGAATAAGAAATCTTTCAGCTTCCAGATGATATAAAATTGTTCTTTGTAAGATAAAAACTCGAGGAGCATCGATATTACATCCACATATAGGACGATATTTCTTGAAAACCTCTGTTTCATTTTTTGATGAAAATATTAGTATGTTTTAAAATATTTTTAAACAAATGAGGTCTAGTTTGAAAGAGAAGTATCTGTAGTCATAGATTGCAAAAAGATCAAAATTCTTCGATTAATTTTTGGCGAGTTATCGTAATCTGAAGATGAAAAAGTCAATATTTTCCCTCAAAACATAAAATAAAAAACTTAAAATCCGACAAAGATGAGACATGTCTTACTTTGCCCCCCCCTATTTTTATGCATCTATTTGTATCGCTCTCGACCCCATACCCCCAGCGGTTTCGGAGGAGATGGCATGACAAGCTTTTGACAGCGGCGACAGCGGGAGTTAATTTTTTTAGAATAAAGAGAAACTTATTGTTATAAATACACCCATATGGGCTAGTCATCATTATTGAGACTGAATCGGGATTCATCGCTGAAAATCACACACCTCCAGTCGGTCACACTCCAGCCTGCCTGAGGTCGGCAAAAATCCAATCGACACTGCCTATGATGTGGGGTCAGTGGTAGGCGTCTTAAAGCAAATAGCGAGATACATAGGGGTGATTCTCGGGCAATGTAACAGCTTCCATCCATTTACTGTTGTCACCGTTATGCGAAGAGCGGGACAATGGATGTCGGCTTGTTATACCTGCGTCGGCCATTCGTCTTCGAATGGTTTCCCTTCATACTACCGGATGTCTGGAAGGTGGTAAATGGCGTCGAACCGATTCTAACGACGTTGTTGGTGCGGACGTGGCCGCTCTTATGATTGCGCGATCATCGTGCGCATTTGTGTTCCTGGAACGCCCTGGCCCTCCGCGACGGTAGACTATCCCTTCCGTGATACCTTGTTGGTAACACCGATCAACTACCATATCGCTCCGACTGAGGTGGTGGCCGATATGCCTGTTCGACCAACCTGCTTCTCTGAGGCTTTCTACACTCCCCCTCTGAAAGTCCGACAATTGTTCGTACTATTGCCAGTTACGGCTCAGAGGCATCTCTAGTCACAATACCGTCCATCCCAGTCGACAGATTTGTTTGAATAACCCTATGGCACGAGCAATCATGCTTTTAGACTATCTCAGCTCCGCAGCTCATATGCACATAGCGCGCTTACCCTAGTCTCATTGGCGTCGAAATTTTCATCATTTGCATATCCCTTACCAGACTACATTCCTGCCAAGTTTCGTGATAGTAGCTCGATTTCTTCTGGGTGCATATATTTTTTTTGTGACAGAGTGTATTTTAGCGGAATGTGTTAGAAAATTGTTTCTTTCAAGCCCTTGTATATAGCATTAGCTCATACAGTATCACATAACTTTTAAATAATAAAGTTAATGTTTACAACAAAAGAAATGCTTTCCAACTACACGCAAATATTAGATACTCTTAACTTATTTTAAATATCTATATCTGAATGAAATTATCATTAGCATTCCCTTTTGATATCGTTTTAAATAGAGTAGTCCCATTTAATTTTAAGGCTATGAAATCCCTTTTTGAAATGATATACAGAGAACTGTCTCAGTTTAATGCCAAAACTGAAAGCCTTAATGTTTCGCTTTAGCAAAATGCCGCTATCTGAGAATATTCAATGCTAAAACCGATTAATTTTTCTTACTGGAAATAATGATAAAACATTATAAATAAAAATGTATAACTATTTGTTAACAACATTAATTTAATATCACACATTACCTAAAATATGACTAAAATAATAACAGTTTAAATCTAATTTCTTGAAAGGAAATATTAGCTGAAATTTTGTCCTTTTTAATATTTTGCTACATTTGATAATGATCGCAGATTATAAAGATGAATTTCTAAAAATAACTTGCAAATTTCAGTAAGTGGGTTCCATGCAACTTGCAAAGTAATGGAATAATCATTAATTCGCTCCACGGATTCCAAAAGTATTCAACAGTTTTAATTACGTTTACTTCGCATAAAAAAATCTAATCTCGAAATGTTAATTAATTGCGACAATAATTTTTGTTAATATCTACACAGCTGTATTCCAACGGCTATTCAGTATTTTCCTAGAATATTTTTTTTATGGTATCATCAAATAAATTACTTTTAGTTCTTCGAAGGTAAAAGTATTTAATCGCATTCCCATTTTGAATAGCTGTACATGGTTACAATTTTGAAGCATGAATCTGTTTTCAATTACTCTGTAACGTGGACAAAATTTTAACATACATAATGCATTGTTTTTCGTATTTTGAATAAAAGTAAAATAAGGAGTGATGTCCATTACAGCTGAGTAATTACGATAGTGCTGATGTTGCAATTTTAATCAAAGCGAATGTTTTTTTTTACAAATTAGTTTTTTAATTAATTCAACTCAAATCTTTGTTGTAAAAACCAATTATAATTAAAATTTTACTTTAATATGGTTCAATAAAATAACAGTTTTACTAAATTACTCTTAAAAGTATGTTGCTGTATAAAAAAATGCCTTGCCATTAAACATGCATTTCTGGTCGTTATTCAGTCACATAATTTCACACGACTTTTTACAAGACTTCATAAAGTTAGATGAATATTGTTAGATAAATGCAATTTAATATAAGCTGCTCTAAGTTGTAGATGGCCAGACCTCAGAGGTGCAAAGAATAGTAACAAACCTCAAAAAGTAACTAGAAGTTATTGTTGGACATGATCCTACAACAAACTGATACACTGAAATATGGCTAAAGCAGCTGATTTACCATGTATTTCCCTCAAGCATAAATTTCATAACCGGCATTATAGCTTCCACTTACTAATTCGTATACTAAACAGTAAGTCTTTCCATTCACTGATTAAATTTAATTGCTGGTTCGTTAGCTGCTACATGAAACAGCCACGTCATCTACATCGGTTTGAAATAGGCAAAGAACTCGCCGCCTTGGAAAACTTATATGTTTCCGACTCGTTACCTGACCGAGTAAATAGCCTAACGCGTGCAAACGTGATAATATTTGCTTAAGAACATGTGCAATTTTACATCTCTTCCTTAAATGGAGAAGAATTCCCGGTTATCAAAGATTTTGATTGTATATATCATCATCTAAAGAAGTTAACTGAAAAACAAATTGGCTAGCAAAGAGAACACACGTACTAACGTACTATCTTAAAACTTTCAACTGTAAGCTACACCTCATGTCAACGACATAGCTTGGTAGTTTAGCTGTTAGAAGACTTCTGTCCTGGCAGAAGACTCTGCCCTTGCCCTAAAGAATTCTTCCTGGCTGTCGAAGAAGATGAGTTCAATTCTTCTTCCATCTGTTGAACGTTTTAGATGAGAGACTATAGAATGGCTGAGTGCAGGGTTAGAAATGTAGTTTTTACGTTAGCGCCCACCGGGAATGGATTTTTTGGTATCAGATAACGGACATCTAATTCGTGAGGAATAATATAACTTTTATATGACTAAAACTTTAGTCTGGATCTCAAATATGGTGAGTTAGACTCTTGCCCGACCATAGTTCATTTTTATTGAAAGAAAAGATAGGGATTGCGCGGCGAAAGATGGGGTAGTTCTAGAGTTATATTATTGAACTGTAAAACTTACATTCAGCACAAATTATCGTTAATCGATGATTTTTTAGCTTCTTAAGCCAAATGTTGATGTTTTGTTGCATTTTATCCCCTAAAATATGGCAAAATAAACAATTAAAATGTTTTTTAATTAATATTCCTTTCCCGTGAATTTAAAAATTTATTTTATCTGAATGTTACCATTCCATTTTCTTGAGTAATTAAAATGTTTCTAAGCAGTCGTCAGTAATTCATTATTAAATTACCTCTACCAGTTTCAGGTAAATCAATTTTCCATTATATGGCAATAGAGTGTTTACAGTAAATATCTGGTAGGACACTGCTCAAATGCAACGAGTGTTCGATTCCCTTTACTCTAATTCAAACTCATGCAAATATCTAGTGCAGTAACTGTATCATTTACGATGTAATTTGCAGACATTGTCATTTGCGTTATTTAGACCAAATCAGATAGAGATTTTAAAAACATGTAATCGTAAACCACTAAGATTACAATTAACAGCAAGAGATTTCTAAAAGCATAAAAACACACAATTCGATTTTCAAATTCAGATGCGAAAGGTATTCCGAATGAAAAAATTTCAATTCTTAGCTGAACTTCTTAACAAATTTTGCCATTTTAAAATGACTCTTTGAATTTAGCCATTAATCCAACACTTCTTTACCAAGTGCTTGGAAAAATATTTCATGCGAATTATTGTTTTTCCTTTCATTTTTTTCCCTTTGGTTATATTCATTTTTATTTTATTTTATTTTATTTTATTTTATTTTACTTTTTCTTTATTCAATGGCATGTATCCCAACCTGTCTTCTTGTAAAATTTTTGATTGTGTTATCTTTTCAAAATATCATTTTTAAATGAAGGGACTTTACTTTATGAAAGAGGATTTCATTTTCCTGCAAAGTTCCTTGACACTGTATGGCAGGGTTCTCACTCTTTTGCTCTCTAGTTTTGTTTATCTCTCACCTAAACATTGATTTCCTTATTAGTTTAGAAAATAAGAAATATTAGGATAAGTTTACTGTTTTGAAGAATCTGCATTTTGTTGAAACATATTAGCGTAAAAGCGGATCATTGATTTTCTTACATTTATGTCCCTTTGGTTTTATTTATTTAATTTTATTTTATTTCGTTTTATTTTGCATTTTTTCTACCTCAGTGTTATGTATACTAATGTGTCTAGTCGTAAAGTTTATTAATGTGTTATCTTTTCAAATAACCATTTAAAAGAAATGGGGATATATTTACATTTGAAAGGGATTTCCTCCTGCTATAAACCTGCCTGAGACTGTATAACATGGTCCTTACCATTTAGCTCAATATTTTTTGTTTCTCTTGGTCATAAACATTCATTTCCTTATTACTTTATTGATGAATAATATTAGGATAAATTTATATATTTAACCCTTTCAGAAGCAACAATCTCCACCATTTGCCCAGTGCAGATTTTTTTTCCCGATTTTTTTTAACCTAAAGTATCTTGAAAAATTTTCCAATTAAAGGTTGCAAATTGTTTTTATTTCTTTAAGGGGACATTGGACTTTAAAAATTGTGAAATTTCTCCAAAAATGAAATTTTTTTTATTTTATTGAATTGTGAAACTACGGACGAGTAGGAATGTGCTGCAAAAATAATTTTTAATTTCTGTAATTACTTTCCTAGTTATAGCCATTTGTATTTAATTTAGATATTATGTGGTTACTAATAGGAATAACTTTCAATGTATTTTTCACAAAAATAAATTTAATGTCATACGAATATTCAAACTGCTCCAAGCGCATTTCTAATTACCGTATTGCTTTGAAATTAAAGTTTTATATACTTAACTGTATATCAAATAAATCTTACTGAAAATAATTATGCTTCGCAGTCCAGAATTTCTAAATTTTGTACATGAAAAGATGATATAGAGGAATTTTGCATAATAAAAAGGGTGTTTTCACTGTTATTTATTTTTTCTCTTTATAATTTTAATGAATGCTTAAAATAAGCAATAAGTTTCATTGTTAGTTCTATAAGGTATTCAGAAAATAAAAATTACCATATTATATGTAAAAGAAGTGTGCATGGAACATTTTTAATTAGGCCAATTTTTTATATAATTAATAATTCATAATTCATAAATTATTAATATTTCATCATTAAATTTTACCCAGATTTACACATCTATGGTACTAATCCAATATCCATATTTCAAGCAAATCCATTGAAAACAAGAAAAGTTAGGTTTGAAGGTCCACTGTCCCCTTAAACTGATAATAGATTGCAGTAATAGCCATTTTTCTGATTATTTAACTGGAATACATTGAATGCAAGTGAAAAAAAACTAGATTTAGGTTTTTGCACTGTGCAAAAGGCTTTCCTCAAAGGGTTAAATAATCTACATTTTGTAGAAACGTAAGAGCGGTAAGAATTGAACAAACACATAAATTTGTAGACTAAGCAATCGTATTCTACATTCGATGAGCAAACGCTAACTTAAGAGAGAGATATATAGACTTGAAAATTGCCTTAAAAAT
Organism: Dolomedes plantarius; assembly: GCA_907164885.2. Taxonomy (NCBI): domain Eukaryota; kingdom Metazoa; phylum Arthropoda; class Arachnida; order Araneae; family Dolomedidae; genus Dolomedes; species Dolomedes plantarius. Next base: position 83,152,890 of record OU015495.1, on the reverse strand, counting down.
TGACTGTTCAATCACTCTCGTATTTAAATATCGAAAATAGTAAAGCAAACACACCTTACCTTCCATTATTTTAAAAATTGCTACTGTTAGACCTTGAAACATTACTATAGGAATGTCTTACATTAGAAGCTAATATTGATTTCCATATGTATTGAAATACCAAAAAAAAAAAAATGTTATGCGGCAGTTAGTTGGAGCACAAGCGTTTATAAGTGGCAAAGTGTGTACACTTAAATGGAATTCGCTTGAATAATTCATGAAGTTAGCGAATTTGTGTCAACATTTTTGATTTTGAGCACCGAATTGTTCCCAAAAACCGTTTTGTTCCCATTTGCTGCCATATAAAAAAAATTAGATTTTTTTCATTTTTTTTAATCCAAAATAATCTAACCCAGTAAAATTTCCATGTAAATTGCCATAGCGTGCATGTCCTCGATAATAATTGAATAACTAAATATGAAACAGGGCACAGCTGATATAGGTCTCCTTTGTCACAACTGTAACTATATTAGATGAAAAATTATTTTGATACATATATTTTATTCTCGTAATAATTTAACATGGTTGTGTAGATGTAAAATGTTACTGGAAATCTAAAATATCGCTGTGTGCTTCATTACAATATTAGTTAAATTAAAATATTTTGCCAAGCATGATGTAGACACTTGATATATATTATTCTTTTAGAACGCTCTTCCCTGTATACGGATTTTTATAAAATAATAATGTGTTTTTTCTTCAATACATACTTATACTAGCTGAAAACCCGCACTTCACTACGGAGTACATTCAAATTAAATACAACGGTCAATGTATACAATTAATTGAAAAAAATATATATATGTATGTATATATATATATATATATATATATATATATTTCTAATAAATACAACGATCAATGTATACAATTGATGTAAAAAGAACAAAATATATTTATAAAAAAATCATAAGGGATATTTTTATAGACAAAATAATGTAGAAGAAAATATTCAAATTAAATGTAATAGGACATACTAAAGAATATAGTAGAGTTAATATAGTACAGTTTGAGGACCATAATACCTCTTACTGTATTTTAATATTTTTTTGGATAATGTCCAATCGTCTGCCTCATTAGCAAGAAAAAAAATATCTTTTTGTCTATTTAGTTGTTATGCACGTGACAATAAATTTATTTAAAGTACCAGAAAAAGAAATCACGTGATCAGCATTTAAAAAATTAAATTCTAAAAATTAATCTTTAAAAATTCATGAAAAATCAGAAAATGGAGGTAAAGATTTGAAAGAAATATCATTTTAAAGACATTTTTATGATCTTTCTCGTGATATAAATTTTATAACCCTCAAATTATTATTTTAAATGCCAACTTAAAAAAAAGTTACTTACAGCTTAAACAGCTTAAAAATTTAATTTTAAAAAAATCTAAGAAGAATTTTTGAAAAATCTTTCTTAGTGCACTCCTACACTATAAGAAGAATCGCCATGCAAAATTTCAGCCCTCTAGGTCCAGCGGTTTGGTCTGTGCGTTGTATGTCAGTGAGTCAGTGAGTTACGGAACTGTTTTATATATATAGTTTAGATCTATTACACTGATATTTTATCCTTCTTCAAGATTAGGATAACATATTTCACTGTGTATATAACTAATATCTCCATCTGAACATACAAACAATTGTTTCCCATTTATTTTACTACATGACCAAGAATGCAATTATATGTAGCTATCTAAATTTTATAATCCCTTTATTAATTAGCGAGGTGTCGCATTTTACAGGAAGTATGGGCAGAGCAATTCTAAATTTCTGAAAATAAGTCAGTATATATATATAACAGAAATACAATAAAGTCGCATTTAGATTAAATACTGCATAAAATGTGAATTATTAACTTTTTAGTGTTAAATTTAAATACATATTTGCATTCGGAAAAAAATTAAGAATCATAATTTCTGTGCGGTAATTTTCAGTCAAAATCCATATTTAATATTAAACTTAAAAATGAAAAGTTTTAGGGTGACATAATGAAGAAAAAAAATTGTTTTAAAATCTTTTTTAAAAGATCAACTACTCTTTTTTTAAATTAAGTTATTACTTCAAATTAATAAAAAAAACTTGCATTTGTATAACTCAAACCCAATTTAATAATATAAGATGGTACATAATTAGAAATTAATTTCATTAAATGCCCTTTTCCCATTAACTTATAATTGAAACCTAAATATATTAATATCAATATATTAATATTAATATCAATTTTATCTTATTCTAAATTATATTTTTTCCGAATTTTAGAAGTCCTTTAACATTGCATTATTCCTAAAAAAACAATGACAAACTACAATATCTCATTTACATCACTATAACTAATTCTCTTTAAACTATACCAACTTTTGAATTTATTTTAATTTTATATATTCAAAAACATTCAGGCCAAAACTATATTTTCAAAAGAAATTCAAAAACATTTCAATGTTATTTTTTTCATATAAATTAAAACCATAAAGATATTTCATTTTTTTTCTCACGATAATCCATTTAATAAGAATTTCCAGCTTTATTTAATTGAAATAAGAAATGTGGCAGATAAAAGCTAAATATTTCCCTCATGCCATCTAGAAGTGCCATGGCTCCTGAAGGAATTTATTAGATGACGTTCATTAGTCAGTCGCCAATTTTTTTCCGACAACAGAAACACGATATGAAAAAAATATACATATAATGAACTCTTGAATTAGTGCGATATATTCTCTGCTTATATGGCGACATTTTTATCCATCAGAAAAATTCATTACTCTCAAGAGAAGTATTTAAGTCTCCTGAAGATATAAATTATTTAGTATTTTGAATGCTTTTCTTGCCTTATAGCAATATAAAATATCCTTTTAGGATTACTTCTTACTTTAAATGTCTAGTGAGATAGTGTTAAAAAACTAAGGATATACTATAATGATCGGGGTTTCGAATTTTTGCCTATTAATGCAGGGAAAAAATAATTATCCAAATAATTTGGGACAGCTTATTCGTTAAAAATGCCACAGATGACAGGAAAGCAGATTCCTTTTTATCTCGGGGATTATAAATAACTTTGATACAGCAAAGAGTTGAGAGGTTTATTAATTGGCGCAACCAATTAAACCCCAACTAATTATTATTTTGCAATTTAAATGAATCACTCCGTTATCTAATTTTTGCATTAAGCTTTGTTTTTTTTACTAGATGTAAGCTGTAATTAGATATAATTACTAAGTCTGTTACTTTACTTTTAGAGCTAAATGCATGTTTCTATTAAAGCATTTCACAATTTAACTGAATTTAAAAAAAAGGCGTTCAACAAAAATTTCCTATCGTTAATTTAAAGTTTTTAAGAATAAATAATTCTGAAGCTTAACATCATACTTAAGTGTACACGAATGAAAACATTACTATAAGCAGCTTTTGGTCTCCCTCCCTATAAAGGGAATTATGTTTATTGCTAATATTTTTAATTATTATTTTGCTTATTAAATGCAAGCTTTAATTATACTTAATTACTAAGTATACTTTTTTCAAACGAAATTGAAACATATCGGATATTAACTACAATAATAATAAAAATTTTCAATAAAAATTAATTCAATAAAAAGTCGTAGATTTAAAATTCTTAGGAATATACAGGGTGGTAATAATTAAAGTTCCACTTTGAAATGGTCATAAAAGGAAAACTACTGGACCAAATGTTATAGTTTAAAGGAGGTCATGGGAATTTCTCTTCCTCCCCCACCAAAGAAAAAAAAAAGTTCAAAACTCACCACCAGGGGGGAAATGGCGCTGTATGCAATATTGTTAAACGAAATAAGGGTCGGAATCTAACTTCACCTTTTGTTACACGGGTTTAAAATTTTGTATACGCTTAAGAAACATTGACCTTAACAAAATTACCATTTAAAGTGTGTACATTTAGGAAATCGCTTTCTTACAGATCGCTCATTTGTGAATTTTGAAGCCTGAATTCGGCCCTCAGACATCACGATATCGATTTAAAACGTTTTTAATCGTTTCTAAAACGAAACTGTTTGTGGAGTTATGCAAAACCGCAATGGCTTGAAATTGGCTTATGGCAGGAAGAAGCAAATGATTTATGCAGATGCGCTTTACATGTCATATGATTTTCCAGATAAAAGTGAGCCTGTTTGTCAGAGTTCTCATTGTTAAGAACTGACGATGTCTCTAACCATGCAAGACCGTGCTTTTCTCGTTAAATGTTATTATGAATGCGATAGCAATGAATGGTGTGCTTTGCAAAAGTATCGTTCAGTAAGAGGAATACGTCGAGGGCCAATGACACCGCAGGGTTTGAGGAAAAGGATGGCAAAGTTTGAAGCCACGGGTTTGTTATCTGTTGCATCTGGGAGGGGAAGGAAACCTGCTTCTGTAGAAACCGATGAGGCTGTTGCATTAGTGCCGTTTTTTTAAGTGTTGTTTTATTAATGCATTTAATATGACAGTCCAAAAAAATATTATGTAAAATGCATGATGAATCGTCTCATATCATCTGTCGTCATCAAAATACTGAATCTCATGATGAATCATTATCTGACAGGTTTTGAAAATATATTCCAAAACTTTGATACATATGATCATAGAATAAATCATAGTATAAATTATAGTATAATATACAGAGGCTGTTCACACATTTTTTAGACGATGTATATTGTATTCACAAAACTAAATTACATAAAATTCTTGTGTTTTAAATGTTCTATTTGACATCCCTTATTCTGAACTATCTTTCGACACCGCAATTTCCAGGATAATAATGTCTTTTGAAGTGTCAGAAGAGGTATTCTATCCCATTCCTCCTGAACAGCTTTCCAGAGTCCTGTAAGGGTTTTGGGACGACGTTTGGATAATGCAGATTTCAAAAGTCCGAAAGCACAAAAATCCATAGGTGATACAGCGGGAGATTTACTAGGGTTATAGAATTAGGTTTCACCCCCATTATGTGCTCCTCAATATGATATCCTTTACAAGTGCTTTTACTGTGGCCATGCGTTCACATAACCTCGCCAATAGCAAGAGAATCCATGACTGCGAGTTACTTTAAGGTATCTGCCAATACGCGGCAAAAGAAGTGTCGTTTATTGGATCCATTCTTATGATCTTTTTACTTTAAAAATATTCACCAAAGGAACTAAGGAAACTTGGATTCATTCCCTCAATGTCATCACGTACTGGCTTGGAAAACAAGCAGTTGGTTTGTTTCGTTTGTTTACTGCAATGACTACCTTGCAGACTACCCTTTGAAATAAATATTTTGCAAGAACCTTTGTTTGTTTTGTGCTGATCTCAGGTAGTAATGGACGAGAGCCAACTGAGAAGCTTAGCTGTGTTGACATTCTTCTCCACATGGGAAATTTAAAGGGAGGCTAGAGACCTAATGGACTAATAATGTTTATTGTTCCTTTTGTTCCTTGTTGGTTATTACGATTTTCTTCCGTTTATTGTGAAACCTTGCTCGGCATTTGTAATAAAAAAACAAGTGCTATGGATTTAAACAATGTTTAAAAATTTTAACGAGTGAAATTTCTCTAAATTTCAACTCGCGGCGGATAATGTTCATTCAACCTTACTTGCAATCAGAACCTACTAGTCCCACAATTTACAATATACAATTTTAGATAGTTTAACATAACAAAATTGAAGGTAATAAACCCTAGTAGTAGAAATAACTAAAGGAAAATCATTTCATTAACCTGAAGATGTTTTTAAAATGTATTGAAATTAATGAAGAAATAAATAAAAATTTAAACCCAACATTTAAAAATCATTCACAGGTTTTAAAAAAAAATGAAAATTTTATGCATTTGTTTTTGTTATCGTTTCTTTTACCTTGGATTTCATGAGTACATTCAATGCACTTTTAGAGGCTCTGCAAATATTTATAATAATTTTGTTAGTAACCTTTATGGGCTTTAAAAGTTTCTTTATGAAATTCTCCAAGTATATAGAAACACCGTTACGAAAGACCAAACTCCCGGTCGTTGAAAGGTTCTATTCTTATATATATATTATAGTAAATATCACTTACTGAAATCTTCAAAAGATGATGTCCTTTTCGATTAGGCAGTTGGAAATGAGAGATACCTTATTTGAAGTGCTCTTGGCTAAATAAATACGATGAACGGGGCTTGATTTTAGGAAATATTAGCTTCTTTCCACGTTTCTTATTTTTTGTGGGAGAGTAATGGATTGGTTTCTTGGAATTAATACACTACCGTTTATCTTCGCCTTTTCTATCCCTTTTTACAGCCAAAGTCCCTGGAAAAAAGCATGTGTAATATAACTTCGAATGCATAATAAATTCTATAAATATAAGATTACAGAGTTTGTTTCATTTCGCAAATAGGAAATGATATATTGCCTCCCGTATATAAATAGTTTACAGTTTAAAAAAATAACTATATTTCCACCACAGAAAATTTAAATCAAAATATTTATGGGGAGTAAAATATTACAAAATGTAGTTCATTTTAGCTGTATTAAACTCTGCAGTGATTTGAAACATTTTTTAAATTAAGGCTTTATCAAAAGAGAAAATGTAGAAACCATTTGCTCTCTTTGGGTATTTTATCCTCATTCCCTGTGGGGAAACCGGGTTAATTTGATTTATTTGCATGTATTTTATTATTATTTCCCCTATAATGTCTGGACATGAAAGTCATTGAGAACATAAAATAATTTAACATTTTGAAATTTTGATATAAAATTTAAAACCCACAATTTAAAGCCCAGAATTTAAATTTTGTTTTCATTTTGGGGCTTAGGGATAGATGACAAATTTGTTTTCGCAATTTATAAAAATAGACAGAAAAATCCTGGAAATGGTTTATTAAAAACAGAAGAAAATAACGCTGAGCAAAATTTCCTAATGTACCCAAGGGGAGAAATTTTACGGGTATATTTTTTAAATAAAAAGATAATTATGAAAATTCCTATTCTAACATAGACTTTAAGTGCAGAGGAAAGGCAGGTTACGTATAGACCAGGGATTCCCAAATTTATTTGGCCTACCGCCCCCTTTTCAGAGAAAAAAAAATTACTCAACCCCCCCCCCCCCCCCCCCTGGAACATTATCTGTGTAAGTGAACAAACAGGGATGCACTGACATATTTGAGTAATATTACGTAACTATATTTCTACCTATGTCCTAGAACATAATAAACGAAGATATTGTAAATGTTCATTTAGTGATATACGCAAAAATTATTTTACGTTATTTTAATACGTTTAAAAATTTTGATGTATTCTATGCATGAAAGATAGTTAAAGAGATTAAAGACTATCATAAAATTTATCATAAAACAATTTATTGTAATATATTTCGCATATTTAAAAATAATGATGCTTTTGATACCAGCTTTAATGGGATAATTTGAGGCAGGTTTATTTAAAAATATATAAAGCTGAATGTTCTTTCCGTTTTCTGTGTGTTTCTATACGTGCCTAGATACTAATGCATTTGCTGTGTATAAGGCTATAATTAAAACTCCATTATCAGTTTCTTAGCAAAGATAAGATGCTTGCAATTAGAAAACAAATATAAAGTTATCACACCTATCACAAGGCATATATTTACAGTTATTCAGCCATTGTTTTGTATATTCAGTGGGTGAGGAAAACATAAATTTACTCATTGTTTACTCTGACAATCAAAAACACAGTTCTTTTATTTTAAATACTAACATAATACATATCAACTATGTAACTACGAATATAATACACGTCTAAGAGCATTCCTTCTTGTAAAAATACTTGTTCATATTTCCCAAGAAAATGTAATTTGTATGGGAAAATGGTTAATTATATCTCAAGGATACATACTTGATCAAAACATTCAAAAAACATTCAGCGGAATCCCCCCAAAATATTCTCTAACTTACGTTACAGCAAATAAAATTTTCATTGTGAATTTTAATAATTGTTATAACAGCATTAGTTAAAAACAAAACAAGGAATATCTGAATTAAAGGTGGAATTATTCTACATTATAAATTGTTTTTCACATTAATCTCTAAATAAATTTAAACTTCCTTATTTGTTAAAATAATAATTTTCAAAAATTTTACTTAATTCGTAAACACATATGTAGAAATTTAATGTTATTCATTTGAGTTTCTAATATAACACTTTAAGTGTACATAAATCATGGTGAAAATTCTAAAGTAAACGAATCAAGAATTTGCTCAGGGATAAATCTTGAAGTCAATATCTTTTCATAAAAAGGAAAAAAAGTATTTTTCGTTAAAGTATTTCAAAATTCCCAAAATGATGTGTTATAAGTAAGGTCTGAAATGACTTTAAAAAAAATTCGAAGTAAATATTGATACCAGAGAAAATGAACCCACTCATCCTTTCCCATGATGTTCTCGGCAAAATGCACTTTGTCACAAAAAAATATATGCACCCAGAATAAATTGAGTTACTATCACGAAACTTGGCAGGAATATAGTCTGGTAAGAGATATGCAAATGATTAAAATTTCAACGCAAATGAGACAAGGGTAAGCGCGCTATGCGAATATGAGATACGCAGCTGGGAGAGTTTAAAAGTATGATTGCTCGTGCCATAGGGTTATTCAAACAAATCTGTCGACTTGGATGGACGGTATGCTGACTAGAGATGCTTCTGAGACGTAACCGGCGACAGTACGAACAATTGTCGGACTTTTAGAGGGGGCGTATAGTAGGCCTAGAATAAGAAAGTCAGAGAAGAAGGTTTGTCGAACAGGCGTATCGGCCGCCACCTCAGTCGGAGAGATATGGTAGTTGCTTGGTGTTGGCAACAATGGATCATGGAAGGGATAGTCAACCGTCGCGAAGGGTCAGGGCGTTCCAGGAACACAAATGCGCGAGAGGATCACGCGAACATAATAGCGGCCACGTCCGCACCAACAACGTCGCTAGAATCAGTTCGACGCTATTTACCACCTTCCAGATATCCGGTGGTATCAAGGGAAACCATTCGGAGACGACTGGCCGACGTAGGTATAAAGAGCCGCCGTCCATTAAGACGCCTGCCACTTACCCCACATCATATGCAGTATCGATTGGATTTTTGCCGACCTCGGGTAAGCTGGAGTGGGACCGACTGGAGGCGTGTGATCTTAAGCGATGAATCCTGATTCAGTCTCAATGCTGATGACCAGCGCATACGCGTGTGGAGACGGCCAGGACACCGATCCGATCCGGCATTTGTTGTCGAGAGGCATACGGCGATTACACAAGGAGTGACAGTGTGGGGACCTATTTGTTAGGACACATGATCACCTCTAGTCGTCCTTCAACGCACTTTGACGGCACGCAGTTATGTAGATGAGATTTCAACGTCAGTTGTACTGCCTATGCTATCAAGTCGCCCATGTGCCATTTATCAGCAAGACAACGCTCGTCCACATACTGCGCGACTCTCCCAACAATGTCTTCAAGGATATGACGTACTTCCATGGCCTTCCAGGTCACCAGACCTCTCGCCAATAGACCACGTCTGGGACGTGCTTGGAAGGCAACTTCAGCCATCCCGGAATACTAATGAACTAACTGCCCAGTTTCAAAGATTATGGCATGATCTTCCGCAGGAGGTCATAGGTGACCTCATTGATTCGATGCCACGCCGTGTTTCGGCTTGTATAGCTGCCAGAGGTGGATTTACTACTTACTGATTTGTAACATTTTTCATGCCATATCTTCTTAATTAAATGGTCTGTTCTTCTGAATTTGTAATCATTTGCTTATCTCTTCATACACTACATACATGTTAAGTTTCGTGATGGTGGCTCATTTCCTTCTGGGTGCATATATTTTTTTGTGACAGTGTGTATTTTAAAATTTTGTCACGGATAACTCATTGTAATGGTCACGGGTAATCCTGTATATTTATGACAGTTTGTTGAGAGTAGTCATAAGGCATCATGACAGATACAATTGTTGAGGAAGTCATGGGGCATTAATAATTGTTGAAGGTGGTTAAGAGGCATGTTTGCGTATGTAATTGTGGAGGGTAATCACGGTTCATCTGTGAAGTATGTTTATTGAGAGTAGTCCCAAAGTATCTTTACGCATGTAATTGTTGACAATAGTCTTAACCCATGTGATTGTTCATTGTAGTCATGAAGAATGTCTACTTAACTTATTGATGACAATCATTTGGTTATGACAACATAAATAGTCGGTCAAAAAATTCAATTTTAATGAACTTTTACTTTCAAAAAATTTAAAAACGAGTAAATCTTTAAAAAAATCTCTAATTACATTTTAGGGAAAATATATTGAAATAACGAAATATTTTAAAAATTTTTTCACGGATAACTCATTGTAATGGTCATGGGCAATCCTGAATTTTTATGCCAGTTTGTTGACAGTAGTCAAAATCATCATTACACATGCATTTGGTGAGGAAGTCATAAGGCATTAATTTAGTAATTCCTTAATGGAATTAAATAAGTCAAGAAATGGTTATGTATTGTTCCCCAGGAAAATACAACAAAACATAGCTTTCAAAAACCTTTAAAAAAACTTACTTGCTTCATCAATAGTGGGAGTTCAGTTTTTGTTGTATTGCCATGTTGTTAATAAATTTATAATATATCTGTTGAATTAAAGAATGTAATTACTCACCTTTCCATTTCCAGAATAATTAGGCACTCGGACACACAAAAAAAGAATATCTGAAAGCCGAGGAATTCTAGATTTTAATGAAATTTGACTCACATAAACGCATCTTACATGATGCACTTATATCACTTCAATCGAATAATAGAAAAGTTTCGTTTGCTGATCACGTGATCTCAGCATTTTTACTAAGATCGTCATGGCAGACGACTTGTCGCCTGCATTTTCGCAATTGTCTCTTTTCGAGTCATCATCTTGCCGGGACCGCGCGATCGAAGGACCCTCTGAAACTGGTAGGACTGCGACTTGCGATACTGGTCTGGTAACTGTTCCCACTGCTGTCTTGATATCCACCTCCCTGGTGATGTCTTGGCCTGGAATTAGGTTTTCTATTCTCCCAAGGGTCCACTGGAGCGGAGGATTGTTCTTTTCAATGACGGTGACTAGATCTCCTACATTGTAATTTCTGACTTTATTGGCACCCTTAGGACGGATGTTGAGCGTATGGAGGTACTCTTGTGTCCACCTTCTCAAAAACGTTTCTTTCATCTGGAGTAGCAGCCTAAATCTCGAAGAAATACTTAAAGAAGAATGATTGTTAGAATTTTCGGGTATTTCTAGAAGAGGTGAACCGATTACAAAATGGCCTGGAGTAATGGCCTCCAGATCACTGGGGTCGTTAGACAGTTGAACTAAAGGACGGAAATTAATACACGCTTCTACTTGGTACAGAAGAGTTGATAACTCTTCAAAAGTAACTGCAGTTCCTTTTGTAATTTTAATGAGGTGTTTCTTGGTAATTTTTATAGATGCTTCCCATAATCCGCCGAAATTTGGGGCATAAGGGGGGGGATAAAGTGCCATGAAATTCTTCTTTGGGAAGAAAAGTCTTGCACCGCTGCCTCCTTCGGCAGATTGAATAAGTGTTTCAAGTAGGAGTTGGCTCCTGCGAAATTTTTGCCATTATCTGAGAAAATATCTAATGGGTAGCCTCGGCGACCTATGAATCGTCGTAGCACAGCTAAAAATGCATCTGTGGATAAATTGGATACCGTTTCTAAATGCACTGCTTTAGTTGCCAAGTAGATAAATAAACAAATATAAGATTTGAATGTGCTAGACTTTCGTTTATGCTGACATTTGGTAAGAATAGGGCCGGCGAAATCAATGCCGACTTTGGAGAAGGGACGACAGGGTGATATTCTTTCTACTGGTAAATCACCCATTTTTGTATTGACGTTTTAGCTGCTAAACGGCAGCATAATATCCATCGGTTTAATTCCTTTCTGACCGTTGATCTCCCATGAGGTATCCAGAATTTTTGTCGAATAAGTGCCAACACTAAATTGGGACCGGCATGTGCACTGTTGTGGTGATAATGTCTTATGAGTAAAGCTGTAATATGTTCTGATTTGGGCATAAGCATTGGATGCTTCTGGTTTAATCCTAGTGTTGGATGTTGTCGGAGACGTCCGCCAACACGAAGTATATTATTTTTACCAAGAAAATATTTAATGGTACTAACTTATTTGATGGGTTTAAAGTTTTATTATGACTTAGTAAGTAAATTTCATTTGAGAAATGTGACCTTTGAATTACTTTTACGATACACGTTTCTGATTCCTCTAATTCCAGAGCTGTTAAAGGGCCACAGCGTTTTGATTTATTTTTTGAATTGTAGGAAAATTTCAATATTCATGCAAATGTTCTCAATAGTTTTAGGTATGAAGAAAATCTTTGAAAATGAGTTTCCAATTGATTTGTATTAATGACTGGTGAATCATCTTCTTGATCATATTGCACATTATCTTCAACATTAGCAGTCTGCGTGACATTAGATAGAAAATCTTCACTTTCATAGAGCCATTTTGGTCCTTCCCACCACTCAGACTTGTTTTTTGATAAAAAAGGAAATAATCCTCGAGTGGCACAGTCGGCCGGATTAATCTTGCCTGGAATGTGTCTCCAGAAGTCTAGAGTTGTTAAGGCTCGGATCTTATTCACACGAGGAGTAACAAACTGATTTCCTTTTGTTGGGGGGTTGACAATCCAACCTAGAGCTATGGAGGAATCAATATAATGAAATGTTTCATGTATAGCAAATTTAACAGAGTTTTAATTGCCATTGTCAATTCAGATAGCAAATTTGCCCCACACAGCTCTAATCTCGGTAAAGTTAGTTCTCTTACCGGTGCTACTCTAGTCTTTGATGCTACGAGTGAAATGACTATGTGGTTGGAAATGACTCGTAAATACGCTACAGCGGCATAAGCCTTTACTGAGGCGTCACAAAAGCCATGCAATTCGACTTTTATTACCTTATTATTTAAACCCATATATCGGGGAATACACATATCTCGAAAATGATGAATTTCTGATTGAAATTTGTTCCTAGTTTCAAGAACCTCAGAGGGAATTTTTTCGTCCCATGTTACACTTAATTTCCATAAGTTTTTTAATAACAATTTTAGAACTATCGTGGCTGGAGCTATAAGACCCAATGGGTCATAAACTTGGGCTATTGCCGAGAGCAACTGTCGCTTTGTTTGAACTTGACTCTTAGTTACAGTTCTAACCTGAATAGTGTCTTCCCGCAAGTTCCAGAATATTCTTAATACTCTTTGAGTTAACTCTTCCTCGAAAAAATGCTCTGAACTCTTGGCTTTGTCCCTATCTGGAATTTCTGAAAGGATCTCTGGATGACTGCAAGCCCACATTCTAAGTGGAAAACAACCTGCCAGCAATAAATCTCGTAATTCATGTATTATATCTTTAGCTGCCTCGATAGAATCTGCCCGGCTAATAAATCATCCATGTAAAAATGTTCGCTCGCTATCTGTGCAGCTAATGGGTAATTGCCTTGTTCATCTTCACATAATTTCTGAAGTGTTCGCAGTGCTAAATATGGTACACAAGTGGTGCCATAGGTTACAGTATTTAATTTATAAATAATTAATGGTTCACTAGAAGAATCTCTCCAAAATATTCTCTGATACTGGCGATCTTCTTCTGAAATTAAGATTTGCCTGTACATTTTGGCAATATCGGCTGTAAAGGCTATAGGATATGATCGAAATTTCAAAAGATTATCAAAAATGTTCGTTTGGAGTTTAGGTTCAATACACAAGACATCATTTAATGATTTGTTATTACTAGTTTTAAACGAGGCATCAAAAACTACACGAAGCTTTGTAGTCGAATTGTTTTCATTAATAACTGCATGGTGCGGTAGATAATAATTTGGAGTATGATTAAGTTCCTCGGAATTTATTTCTGTCATATGATCAAGGTCTTTATACTCCTGCATGAATTCAGAATATGTAGACTTTAATTTTGGATTTCTAATTAATTTGTTTTCCATTGCATAGAATCGGGATAATGCCCCTGACTTGCTTTCACCTATAGTTTTATCTTCCTTAAAAGCAAGTTTAACTATATATCTGCTTTCACTATTTCGTTTAACTGAATTTTTAAACATTTCTTCAGCCCTGTCACTCAAAACATGTTTTGCTTCAAGGTTGGGAATTGACTCTATTTCCCAAAATTCCTCTAGAGCTCTTGTCAGATTTTCGGAATCATTAATAGATATTGGCGACTGCTTGGTCTCTGTTGGACCTATTACCGCAGCATGAGTATAAATGTTTTTTGCCAGTGAACAGGAGTGAGTAGGTAGGTCAATATGACCGCTCAAAAGATGGCCAATTTTTGTTGGGAAAGCCGTTGATGTACCAGGCAGTCCTGCTATTGGACTACCATTGAAAAGATTGGAGACCTGTTCGGCTCCCAGTAAGATTTCATTGGGACCACAAACATAGAATGTGGGGTCCTGCTAGAATCAGGTTTTTGGTATGGGGCCACTCGTGCCATTGCAAATGGGAATTCGGGAGAGGTGAGGTAACCTTATCAACAACAAATGCATTTACTGAAAATAATTCATTAGAATAATGCGATGTATATTCGAATTCGGTTTGGCTTAATAAGGTTTCTGCTACTACACAATTAATCCCTATTAAACTATGTGATGTGCTGCGTAAGGGTAGATTTAAACGCTTAGCACATTTTTTAGTAATTAAAGAATTTTGACTAGCATTGTCAACCAAAGCCCTGCATTGAATAAATTTTCCTGTACTGTCCTTTACTCGAATCAATGCTGTTTGCAATAATACATTACTAGAAACAGATTACGCACTATTTGAAACCGAACTTTCTGGCCCAATGCTATTCACCCTTTCTGAACTTTGGCTATTTGCATAAATATGAAGTCAAGTATGATATTTTTCGGAACAATTTTTGCAACCGAAATCAATACGACAGGTATCAAGTTTGTGGTTTGACCGTAAACAATTCTGGCACATGTGATTATTTTCTACAATCTTCCATCTATCGGTTACAGATTTCGAATTAAAAACTGGACATTTGAAGAATGGATGATTCTGAGTACATAATATACAACCTTTTTTTTTGTTTTATGATAGCACTATTCGCAATATGTTGATTCTTAACACCGCTAAGTTCAAATGGCTTCTTCATGATATTAAATTTTGATTCCGATCTATTGCCCTTTGCATCCTCGATACTGCGCGCTTCAC
Organism: Dolomedes plantarius; assembly: GCA_907164885.2. Taxonomy (NCBI): domain Eukaryota; kingdom Metazoa; phylum Arthropoda; class Arachnida; order Araneae; family Dolomedidae; genus Dolomedes; species Dolomedes plantarius. Next base: position 83,137,653 of record OU015495.1, on the reverse strand, counting down.
GCTCAACGAATTTCCGAAAAGAATTCAAATCTGGTATGTTATCATTATCCATCGTTAATTCACACCTCTGCTTTAGTGGTTCATCTAATTTTCCTACCATAAATTTAATTAACATTAAATCACTTAGAGCGTTCGATTCCAAGCCCAATGTTTTCAAATTTCTGACAGCTTCATTACACATGTCTAGTAACTCTAATAATGTTTTGGAATTATTGGCCTTGCCGATTTTTATAGAAAATATTTTATTTATTTGACTTAATGCAAGCTGCCTTTTATTTTCATAACGTTCGCATAACAATTCCCAGCACTGATCTAAATGTTCTTCTTTTAGAGCAAATTCGCGAATCAGTTTAGCAGCATTTCCCCGAACTGACGCATGTAAATACTGCAGTTTTTCAATGTTCGATAACTATTCATTTTTTAGAATTCTGGAAACGAACAATTCCTTAAACGAAATCCAACTTTCGTTTTTGCCATAAAATTTTGGCAAATCGAATTTCGGCAACTTCACCCAAGAATTCTTAGCATTTACATCTATTTTTGACTCTGTCGGAATTACCGGATTTAAAAACGCAACTTCCATTTTATCTTCTAACTCAACTAACAAATCTAAAATTATCCCCTTGTATCTCAAATACACATCCATGTAGTCCTCATTTTCCTTAACCGAAAGTCCTTTAAATGAATCTGATTTAGTTTTATACGATTTTATATTATTTTTCAATATTTTTTACTCTTGATTGCTGTTCCTTCTCACATTCCTCGACTTTATGTTTAAATAAATCTATCTCTTAACAAAGTTGTTCCAAGAACAAAACGTGTTTCGATAACTTAGGCGCCATTTTGCCGATTATAAACAAACAAGTTCTAGAATATAAGATTTAAGAATGATGCATAAGAATAATGAATAACGCATAATAGTAATAACTACGAATATAAACTAACGATTGTACGAGTAAAGATACCAAAATACAGTCTTTACGAATTATACATACAATTCAATTTGTTTTCGATTTAATATACGTATTATAAGAATGAGTTTTATTCATTTGTTCGACTACGTGCTCTGACGGACCAAAATATGTTGAATTAAAGAATGTAATTACTCACCTCTCCATTTCCATTTAGGCACTCGGACACACAAAAAAAAGAATATCTGAAAGCCGAGGAATTCTAGATTTTAATGAAATTTGACTCACATAAACTCATCTTACATGATGCACTTATATCACTTCAATCGAATAATAAAAAAGTTTCGTTTGTTGATCACGTGATCTCAGAATTTTTACTAAGAGATCGTCATGGCAGACGACTTGTCGCCCGCATTTTCGCAATTGTCTCTTTTCGAGTCATCAATATCTATGATTTAATTTTAAAAGTACAGAAAGATAACTAAGTAAATACTGAATTCAACTTTTTAAAATTGTGGGACACCAATTATTTTACAAGTGGGATCGTAAGCTCAAAAATTATTTATAAGATATAAAAATTATTTATCAGATATAGCTTTTACCATCTGAATTTCTGATGTACTAATAAATTTCCCACACTCTTAAATTAACGAATCGTTAATATATTTTTCATAAATACTCTGGTAGATTGGAAGAAGAAAACAGCGAAGTTATGCAATTTGAAACCAGAGACAGAACTTTCTGATTATTAAGAAGTCAATATACAGAATCTGAGCCTAACTGACATTCGTGTTAAATGCGGTTAAATTGTTAACACATTTCATACCCTCGAGAAAAGGGACATACTGAATCAACGTTATGCTGTACTTGTCATTCGTCTGTATGAGCTGTTTGTCGCTGACACTTAGTTAACAATATTGCATTAAAGGGATATCTACATGTCCTAGAGCCAATTTTAAGACCATTATAGGGTTTCTTGTGAATACATTACGTGCAAAGGCGTTACTTAGCTGTTACCGCTTTTATACGCTTTTATAATACACAACAGATGCATTTTCAGACTATAGGTATTGAGTTACGTTTAATTTTGTAAAATGTACCCAATTTACGTAGTACCATTTATTCAGTTTTTGTCTGAATATTTTAATATTAAGTAAAAACCATTTGGGAACATGAGCATAAAAGTAACTCCTTACGAAATGATATTTTTTGAGAATGTACATGGGGTATACTTTAACGAGTCATTGCCAGTAGACTCATTATTACCGTAAAAAATTGTATTTTGTGAAAACAGTAGTGTTTTATTTCATAGATAACAATTTTAAGAGAAAATGTGTTGGGTTCATTAAAAATAAGGGCTGTATTGAGCATGGAATTTTTTTTAATAAGAAATCACATCACAAAAATGATTTGACTTTGGTTCAACAGCTGTTTCGAAAGCACAAAATTCTATTTTGTTTTTCAAAATAGAAATGCTGCACGCCTTAAGAGAAAAGTACCAAATATCAATACAGGATTATGCAATCTGTGCTTTAGCCAATTATTTTATTGTTAAACTTTTATTGCTTTTTACAGATTTATTTATCCATGTTTATAATATTTTTATCAATTTTATATTTCATTGTTTTTACCACCTTACTTACCACCGATTTTTTATCACTTTACACATCCTCTTTCTATATTATTACCTTGTACATAGTATGATGTTTTTATCACATTTACACATAATTTTTATTATCCTTTTAATGCAGTTTTTCACTGTTACGAGTTTTATTATTGATTAGCGTTGGTTATAAACCTGTTATTTTACCGTAGGTTTCAAGCCTGGCTCTTTTTAAATACCTCTTTTTTTAGCTCTAGTCTTGTGTTTTGCGCTTTATGTCCTATTTTGGACCTTGCTTCATAAAACCCCAACCAACCATCAATACAGGATTTGTAAAGTATACATACTTCACTAAGTGTAACAGTGCTCAACAATTCAGAAAGCACTTTTTTACGAGATTGAAAATTATTTATTAAAGTTGTACTAATTAAAATTAAAATTATTAGCAAATTTTTTAACAAATTAACTTTTACAACACAACTGAAAATCGTTTACGAGTTATCTGCGAATATGTAATTTGTTATAATAATCTCCCTAACTTTAAAAGCACTGATAAATTTTCATTTATAAGTAGTTGCTCCGTGAAAAGTGTACGTTTATGAACGAGTAAAATCATAATTTTAGGAAATGATGCGTAAGTATATCAAATTAAGTATTTTCCCAATTAAAATTTTTCCAGTTTGTTTCTAAATCTAATCTCATTAACAATCCCGTTTTCATCTCAAATAAGTGTTTCCTCCCTTCATTTTACCAGTTTATACCAAATCTCATGTGAGGATTCTGGAAAACTCTGTAATTCCCTTTAATGCAAAATCGTGTTTAATGACCTTCATATTCTAATTCTAAGATAACGATTTAGTAAATCACATCGTAATTTTGCAGAGGCCGTACATATATTTTCAAGCAGATTTACATTTATGAGATTTAATCACTATTTCATGAAAAATTCTTCAAAATGCTGATGGAGTTTAAAAGGCAATATTCTAAATAAGAATCGAAACATATAATTCGAGAGATTATGCACTCCGTGATCTGTATAAAATTTTCTAATCAAACATATCTTAAGGTAATAGCGTTTATGTTTCTCCTGTAAAGTTTAATATGTAAAAAATATGGGCCAAATTTCAGAAACGAAAGTAAACAGTAATATTTAAAATTAATTTCAAAAATATTTTTCCTTAGATTTAAAAATAAATAGGTAATTTAAAATGAAATAGGTTTATGTCTATTTAGAGGAAATAGCAGCTTGAACTCTGTCCTAATCAACAGTAGTAAGCTCATTGTGTTTATAGTTAGCCTCACAATAATCAGTAACTCAAACAAAAGTAAAATAAAATCAGGTTAGATACTATTTAGTTGTGGTCTAGCAAAAGGTAAATTTTATATTAAATTTAAAGGTAAATTATAGTTACATTATTAAATGTTTTTCCTAAGTTTTTCCTGTTGTGTTGTTTACTCTTCCTCCAGATGAAAACAGAATCCCATATAAGAATGAAGAATTTTAATAATTGACCAAAAGGTTTGTAAGGTTTACATAAGATTCGATTCACAATAATCGAACTTTTAGGTGAATAAATCTAAAGAAGCCGCTTAAGATATGCTAATTGCGGCATACGCGGTTGGTATAAATATCAAGCAGCTAGATTAAAGAAACGAAGTGTTGAGGGAGGAGCTAGGTTGTTTCAAACCTACGCGAGTTCTGGTTAGGCCCAAAGTTTACGTGGCAGCACTGCTGGTTGACTTTTCAAGTATTGTGAGTATTGCAAAGTGTATTTTCCTTGAATGAGTAGTTATACAAGTGGATATTGAATTGTATTTCCCTTGCATGAATGCTATATATATCTCGTACTAGTAGTACGCATTGTTTACGTTGAAAAGAACAGATGTATGTGCAAATGCTTGAATAAACATTGTTTTTGTGTAAGAACTGTGTTTGAATGAAATTATTTAGAGTGCCACTTCCAGATATACATACCCAAGGCAGGGTAGAAGTAGAGCGTAGCTAGCCTAGGTGCGAAGCCCCTAGTATGTATATATATATATATACAGTATGCCCGCTAAAGTCCCTTCCCACCCTCTTAACTTCGGAACGGCTGCTGCTATATTCATAAAAGTGGTGTCTAGGTATAGTAAAGCAGCCATGAGCTACTGAATGAAACCACCTACCGCACCACCATGTGGAAAACTGCAGAGTTAGCATTCCTATCTCGAAAATGGGACGAGATAGGGAAAAAAGTGATTTGCAAAGTTATAGAGCATCATTGATTTAGTAAGAAAAGACACCTTGTGGACAATAATACAAAGAATAGAATGGTTAAAATGCGCATTTGTTTTTCGTGATTTCCGACACTGTGACCAGACAAAACGATCTGAGAAAGAAAAAAACAACTAGTTATAAAAATATACTTTTATTTGAGATGTTCAAACTTCTCACCTTCAGCTGCAATGCACATTTGGATCCTCGTTTGAATGACACGTTGCACATGTTGGAGCATCGAGATAGGAATGCTAACTTCGCAGTTTTCCACCAGGTGGCGCGGTAGGTGGTTTTATTCAGTAGCGCATGGCTACTTTACTATACCTAGACACCACTTTTATGAATATAGCAGCAGCCGTTCCGAAGTTAAGACGGTGGGAAGGGACTTTAGTGGGCATACTGTATATATATATATATATATATATATATATATATATATATATATATATATATATATATATATATATATATATATATGTATATATATATATATATACTAGCTGAAAACCCGCACTTCGCTACCGAGTACATTCAAATTACAACGTTCAATGGATGCAATTAATGCCAAAATAAATAAATAAATAAATATTTATTTATTTATTTATTTATTATTTATTTATACACTGCTTGACAATTGCTAAGGAACAGTCACATTTTTCGGAATATTTCATAATAGACATTGATTGAAGAAATGAAACTTAGTACATATTTAATAGAGATACTGTGCATTATTTATTATACAAAATGGTACAGATTTCGCCACATGGAAAAAGAAGAAAACGTGAAACAAAAAAGATGTTCTTTGTAGCATTTCCAAACAGCCACGAAAAATGGATCTTCCTGCCAGAATGAAACAGTTATGAGTACCTCATTAAGGTGTGTGACGTCCTCGGACTCTAGTGCACACTTTGCATCTGTTTATCATGTTGCCTACTAAATTATTGGAGTCCTTGGGGCATATTGTCCCACTCCTCTCTCAAGGCGATTTTCATTTCTTGCATGGTTCAGGGAGGTCGAGTTCTTTGAGAAACACGTCTACCAAGAGCATCCCACGCATGATCTATATAATTTAGGTCAAGAGATTAAGCAGGCCATATCATACGTTCAATATTTTCACTTTCTAGTGTGTCCGATACTTCAGCGGCCCTCTGTGGGCGCGCATTGTCGTCCATAGACAGAAAATCTGGACATACGGCACCCCTAAAAAGATGAACATGATCCAGAATGATCTCTCTGCAATACTACTGCGATGTAACGGTACATCACTCAAAGTTGTGAAGCGGTATTTTTCCATTGTGCATAATACCTGCCCACACCATCATGGCTTGGCCATACTGATGACGTTCCTGAACATTCTATGGTGAATAACGTGTTCCCCCTCTCTCTCCACACTAACTGGTGGCCAGAATCACTCATCACAGTTAAACGGGATTGGTCAGAGAACATCACACTGGACCACTCTTGCTGACCCCAACCAATATGTTCCTTACACCAACGTAATCTTTCTCGACGATGGCGTGGTTGAAGTGGGAGGCATTGAACAGGCTTCCGTGCATACAAACCAATCTGATTTAATCTCCTATAAATGGTGTTGGTTAATACATTTGTACTTGTAGCGGTTGCAAGGTCTGCAGGTATCCGACTAGGAGTGAGATGTCTGTTCCTTTTCGCCACTAGGAATACATATCGATCCTTTTGAGGTTTGGTGTTCCTTCCACTACCATCGGCATGCTTTCGCATAGCATTTCCACCTTCAGCTGCCTCTTTTAATCGCGATATGACACTTTTTGCCACTCCCATTACTCTGGCCACAGTAATGACACTTTGTCTTACTTGGAGCCGTCCAACTGCTCGTCCACGATCGTTTCACTCAAATGATGTCTTGCAGACATTTTGCACTTAATTATTGCCACATCACACTGATTTTCCCAGAAATAATTTCCAACAACCAACGGCATTATTTTCGTCAAACACCTAACTGCAAGAACTTTCGAATGAATAAAGAGTTTTCGTGCACTGCCTTTTATACAGATAACAGGTCCTGCCCTATTACACCCTCTGCATTTAATTTTACTCTGATTGGTCTGCTGTCGGGATCGCTAGTTTGAAAAAAACAGTTGTTCCTTAGCAATTGTCAAGCAGTGTATTTATAATAAATACGGCGATCAAGTATACAATTGATGTAAAAAAAATGTATTTATATATATATATATATATATATATATATATAAAATCGGAAAGGATATTTTTATAGACAAAATAATGTAGAAGAAAATATTCAAATTAAATCTAATAGAATACTAAAGAATATAGTACAGTTAATATAGGACAGTTTGAGGAATATATCTTTTACTGTATTTCAATATGTCCAATCGTCTGCCGCATTAGCAAGAAAAAAAATATATTTTGCTTATTTAATTGTTATACACGTGACGATAAATATATTTACAGTACCAGAAAAACAAATCACGTGATCAGCATTTAATAAATTCTAAAAATTGATCTTTAAAAATTCACGAAAAATATGAAAATGGAGGTAAAGATAAAAAAAGATCTCCTTTTAAAGGAATTTTTATGATCTTTCTCGTGATATAAATTTTATAACCCTCAAATTATTATTTTAAATGCAAACTTAAAAAAAAATTTCAAAAACAGCTTAAAACTTTTATTTTGAAAAATCTAAGAATTTTCTTTAAATCTTCCTTAGTGCACCGCTACACCATAAGAAGAATCTCCATGCAAAATTTCAGCCCATTAGGTCCAGCGCAGCAGTTTGGTCTGTGCGTTGTATGTCAGTCAGTCACGGAACTGTTATATATATATATATATATATATATATATATATATATATATATATATATATATATATATATATATATATATATATACAGGTGGTTATCAAAATAATGATAACATAAAGAGACTTCATGAAAACCTTTAATAATACGGCACAGGATCACTTTTGAGATGTAATGCCACCTGATTCACCTAGGAACTGAATTATACAAGTCATGAATAGGTGTTAAGAAAATATTCTAACATTCTTCAGGGGAAAATTGTTAAAATTACTTTCGAGATACTGGTAGTGTATATCGATTCATGACTCTGTCCTCTTAAACAGACCATAATGGTTGGATGATATACAGTCGGGGGGATTGTGTATGGACAAATATGATGTTTGACTTCGCTTTTATTGTCCCCAAACCACTACTTTATAGATGTAGCTATATGTATAGGGGCATAAACATCCTGGAGAATACCATCCCTTGCAGAAAACAATGTTTGCACCGACGGCTAAACCTTCTGATTCAAAATTTCGACATAGAGTTTCCCAGTGAATCTCCCTTTTAGGGTTATAATAGGGCCTAAAGAAGGACTATAAGTTGCCATCCCAAACCCTGATAGATGTGCCTCCATGATTGGCAGTTGACATGAATCATCCAGAATATTACGCTTGTGAAGGTTTTCTCCAGACATACGCACGTCTTGCTGAGAGAAACTATGTGAACAATGATTCTTTGGATCAAATGCCACTTTTCAACATATTACTAGACCAGGTTTTGTGTTCATGGTACCATTGTGAACAATATTTTGCATTGATATCTTTTGCAAGGGACTTCGGAATTGCTACTAGTCTATAAATTCTCTGTTTGTGAAGTTCTCTCATACCTGTAATGGTTGACACTAGAGCATGCAGATGCAGATAGAGATCTACGGTAAATATGGTTGCACCTGGGTTTTTTTCACGTTAAAATATGCTTCAATACCTCGTAGGTCTCTCACTCAGGTCTCCCTTTCATCCACTACTCTGTTAAGCAAAGAATGTTTTTCTTTACACTCTGTATATTGTCATGACTTCAATACCATAGCTCGAAAAGCACCCATTACCCAAGGGGTTGCGGTAACAGATACTCCAATTAGACACTCTCCAACAATTTGTCTTTTATGCAAGGTCTGCAAGGATTAACATCTTACGCTATCCCCCAATAAGCACGATGCCCTTAGATTCATTACTGCTACTTGGCAGAAGAATGATACTTACACTATATTCTATAAAAAATATAGGTGGCCAGACTTGTTTTTAAGGAATACGAAACCCATTCATAAAAAACTCTATATTGATCGGTGTTACCATTATTTTGATAACCACCTGTATATAAATATGAATATATATATATATATATATATATATATATATATATATATATATATATATATATATATATATATATATATATATATATATATATACATACAAGTTTATAGTTTAGTTTGTCTCGTAGAGAAATTTGAACTCAGGGAAAATTAAGTGCAAAAATGTAATTTGAATAATTTTTCAAAACTCAGTTAACTAAATTACTCATGATAATTACACTGGGTCATAACAACTATCGCTTACTGACCACATTCATGACAGAAATTACTCACTGAAGTTTGCGCCAGTCGCAAAGGAAACTTTCCCGGATACCATATACATATTAATTGAAGGGGTCCTACATAAATGGACTGTCTATCTCACTCAGCATTCCGCAGATCATTCAAAATGTTATATCGTTTCACTTCAACATTGCAATGGCCTCTCATTAAAGACTTGGAGTTTATCGAAATTTATAGTATATATTTAATCATAGTGATACTATGACAATATGATATGAATCATGCCATATAAGCGCTTCTATTAATTACTACAATTAAGATACTATGATACTTTGATACTGATAAATGGTAATATCCTGCAGAATATTGATAAAAAATTCAAAATAAAAAATTCTTATTAAGACGGAAATTGATTAAATTGTCTTCAATTTATTAGTCATTCAAGTGTGTTCATTAAAGTTCTTATAAACAAGACATACAAGACATACAAGCATACAAGATGTAAAATAATAATTTAAGACTCGTTACCTATTGTAGTATGTTTTGTACTAAATATACACTGCTGGCCACTGTAAATGCAACACCCTGAAGGAAATATGCAAATAACATGAAATTTACAACATGCATTACCGGAGGTGAGATATGCAAATGATTAGAATTTCAACGCAGACGCACATCACGCGCGCCTGTGGCGCCACTTCAAAGCGCTATTTAAGGCTTGGAGATTTCGACGATTTCAAGTTCGGCAATTGTGTTTTTCTTGTGGTTTTTAAAAAAAAACGATCAATTATGCCTCGTCGAAAACAGCGATCATCTTTTGATCAAGTATCCGAGTTCGACAGAGGAAGGATAGTGGCCTACCGAGATTGTGGATTATCTTTCAGTGAAATCGGTAGTCGTGTTGGACGAAACCAAACAACTGTAATGCGGATATGTGATCGTTGGATGCAGGAGGGTACGACGGACCGGCGTGTTCGATCGCATCCACCTCAGCGCACCACTTCACGTGATGACAGGCAAATTGTGCGCATGGCAGTGACGGATCGCTCAGTCACATCACGAACCATAGCACAGCACATGCAGTCTGTAACGCATCATCCAGTGTCTGCGCGTACCATTCGACGCCGTTTACAGCAGAGTGATCTGCTGTAAACGGTAGACGTCCATTGCTTTGTCTACCCTTGACGCAGAACCACAGACGTCTCCGCCGCCAATGGTGCGATGACAGAAGGATGTGGACGGCAGAATGGAATGAAATTGTCTTTACTGACGAGTCACGCTTCTGTATGCATCACCACGATGGTCGCATTCGAGTCTGGAGACACCGTGAAGAGAGGATGCTGAACAGCTGCGTTATGCACCGCCACACTGGTCCTGCACCGGGTATTATATTATGGGGCGGTATTGGATATCACTCTCGCGCACCTCTAGTACGCATTGCCATTACTTTAAACAGCCAGCGCTACATCTCCGAGGTGTTGGAGCCAGTTGTCCTTCCTTACCTTCAGGGCTTGCCCACAGCCATATTTCAACAAGATAATGCGCGACCACACGTGGCACGCATTGTCCAACGGTTCTTCGTCAATCGCCAGATTGAATTGCTTCCCTGGCGATTGACGAAGAACCGTTGGAAACATGTGGAACCGATAGAAAACATGTGGTCCATGGTTGCTCTACGATTGACCCAGATTTCATCCCCAGCTGCCACAGCAGATCAACTTTGGCAACGTGTGGAAGCTGCCTGGTCTGCTGTACCCCAAGAACTCATCCAAAGTCTCTTTGAATCAATGCCGAAGCGTGTGGAAGCGGTGATCTCCAACAATGGCGGCTACTATGGCTACTGATTTTGGCAGGAACCACACTTCACAGAAGTCTATAAATTTAATCATTTGATACATGGTCAACATGTTATCTACAAAATAAATTTTGTTGTGATATCTCTTGTCATTCCTGGTGTTGCAATTTGGGTGGCCGGCAGTGTATATATATATATATATATATATATATATATATATATATATATATGTATGTATGTATGTATATACATACATACATATAAAGTGTGGGAAAAGATTAGAGATTGTTCATTTGTTTGTATCATTTGTTTGTTTGTTTGTTTGTTTGTGTGTCTTTGTTCTTTTGCTAGGATTTAATATGTTTTCTAAAACTCAAGCATTGTTTGCTCTGTCTACTGATGTTTTTTATCCCATTATAAAATCCAAGAGATTGATTGATCCTTTAAGATTGATTGAATACCTGAAGCATCTTTCCGATTTCCGGTGGTCTATCCCTGAGATATGTTTTAAGTTCCACATTTTAGCATCCTCTGGTGATGTGGAGTAGTGGGTATTTCGGAATAGGTTTTCTGTAGAGGTCACCTATGCGAATATTTACCGCAATGCAGAAAAAAAAATCAGCGTTATCCTTTTTCGTTTAACACCTAAAAAATCAGTGTTAAGGAACAATTCTGAAATCAGATATAAATTTATCCTTAAAAGATAGCTTAAATTTGGACAAACCAAGTGTTGTTATTAACCGAAAGATTTAATTGCTAGACTCTTTCTTCGTAAAAGACTCAAATGTGCACTATGATCCATGAATTCATTTTATTAACGATCTGGGTTACGATTGAACCTGCTTCTCCAGCCTTCCATACTATATTTTGGGCAGAGGAAATTTCTATATGTTTGACTTTGAAGAAAAGAGAGATTAAGCATGTGATTTAGATACATTAGTATTAAATATGAACGTATATAAATACTTACGCAAGTATTTTATCACTGTACAGGTTGGAGTGTTGTCATTCATTGGAATCGATACGGTGGACACTTAGTGCATAGCAATGCTGGTAACATCATTATGGCCGAGGTAATGGTCGTAGTCAAGACATTGGAAGCTTCCTAAAATAAATAGTAGACTTAGAACTCCAGTTTCGCAATTTATTTATGTAACATTCTCGATATTTTTCGCAGTTGCAATGAACATTGTTCTTCAGAATCGATATCTACGCCATCAATTCAACCTAAAGTGGGAATGTAAAATACTGACAACCGGTAGGAGCCATATAAAATACAATCGATCGCAAATCTTCACCGACTTGGTCATTACGGTTGCTTTAAGATAACTTTCAAACTTTTACCATTGTTTTAAAAGAGTAGTTTTGCCTTCAATCCATCGACCCCCTTCGTTATAACTTCTTCTAATGAGATCTCTGAATGCCAAAATTTTATTCAATAACATTGAACAAGAGGTAAATGTATAATGTTCTTCAGTGTATTCTTGGCCACTGTGGTGACGGAGAAAAAAAAACTCGGTGATTCTTTTGCTAAAAAGGGTGCTTTAGTGACACAAGTAGCATACTGGAAAACATCGATTCATACTGCGAAGCTACATATAAAAATATTTATGACTTTAGATTGTCGATACGAATTACACTAACGTATCATCGTTAAATACTGGAAGAAGGAGAAGTCTCGGATCTACCACGTCAAAAAGCTGTGGTTCTGTTTAATCTATTAACTGAACATGATAGTTTAGTCGTATACTTATTCCGAATAAGGATTCTTTCAGGTTCAAATTGCCCTCTTTACAAAGGAAACGAGTCAATGGTCATAACTCCTCCTCGCCCATTAACTTGTTCTTCATGGAACTTCTGAATCGTCTACATATTGGGAAGCTAGAGGTCTATTGGGGAAATGACTGTCACAGTTTTCTTGTTTTTTCCGTGTCATATTTTGTATTTTTAAGTACCTTGCCATTGGAATTAACGAAAAAAGTTTTGACTAAAGAGTAGGATCCTAGAAAGAACGAGAGTCTTCTTTCAGATGTACAGATACAAAATTTTTTAGCGAAATTAAGGACCCTTAGTGACATGGAAAAAGCAAGTATTTCTGGACTCTAAATATTGAATAATGGGATAAACTATGAGTTCCTTCATTAAGGGTAATAGACCAATTAAAAGGAACAATTCTGAAATCAGATATAAATTAATCCTTAAAAGATAGCTTAAATTTGGAATACTAAGTGTTGTTAGTAACCGAAAGATTTAATTGCCAGACTCTTTCTTCGTAAAAGACTCAAATGCGCACTATGATCCAATTCATTTTATTAACTCTCTCAAGAAATGATAAATTTTCCAGCATTTTCCGAGTTAAAAGGGCAAATTAAATAAGAATACGTATGTTATATAAGAAAAGGTATCTTTTTAAACAAAGATACTTAGATTATCTTTATCACCTTTACTGGGATGTCAAGTTATTACTATCTCGAACACTTTTCTTTGAAGACGTATTGTTTTCATGTCACTTTCCTCGGCCCTTTTCTTTTGTTCGTGGTCTTGTTCGATACGTGCCTCAATTTATCTCCTGAGTTGCAGAACATTCTCTGACAGACGAAAGGAATTGCGTTATCAATTTCCAGTTCCCTTAATCTTGGTTCAAACTTCCTCTGAAAAGTAGATTTAACTTCAAACACCGGTGAAGAATTATATATGTGATTTTGTTGAAGTTGGTTTCGATCATTCGTCAATTTGTAAGGTCACGTTGAAGAAATAAACATGTTCATTGATTAAATATAAAACTGCATTACAATAAGAAATTTTCCTCGTTTAAGATAATTTTAATTGATAGATTTAATATAATAATTTGAAGTCATATTGTGTATGCAAAATTATAACTTACTTTTATTTTTAAATGTTGAGTTTACATTTCATTTTCTTACAAATTAGCATAGAATATGTACTAGATGCGACTTACAAATATACTGATCAAATAGTTAATTTACTAGAAACAAAAGAATATATCATTCGAAGAAAATATACCGTAGTATATTTAAACAATATTATTTTATTTTATTGAAGTATACTTGTTACTCAGAATAATTAAATCTAGAATCCTTTATTTATCTTTCTCTAATCACATACAAGTTTACTTTAGTTTTTCTCAGAGCTAGAAATTATCTCAAAATTTAAAACTCCATACACTTTCTAAAGAGATTGATGAACAGCTTTAAACATGCGGAAATTGTGAGTAAAATGAGTAGTAATTTGTCATTGATGAGATTAATAACTATGTACTAAGAGCGGTTAGTGTCATTAAGGACCGGGTCGATATATCACACATATATTATAAGCAAATACCCAACGGCTACGTGTAATTGGATTTTACTTATCCCAAACAGTTTTTGAATGCGTTACATAATTACCCTGCTGCATCTATAGACAGTCTGTCTACTGTTTAGACGTTTGCGTCTAAAATATTTATTCCCATTGAGAAATAAATTTCATAATGCTGTTGTGATTTGCCATTTTTGTTACGAAATAATACGTTTTTAAATTAATAGAATTAGTTCTTTTATTAAATAAAAGAAAGCAAAAGCCTTAAAATTTCCCATTTATAAGCATTACATTTTAGTTTCTATCCAGTTTTATTTAAATTCGTTTTTTGGTCACAACTCTATGAAAACCCACATAAATGGTGCTCCCATAATAAAGAAGCTTGCAAAATTTCTCGGTTCTTCATAGGCTAATGTTAAAAGAAGTAGCTACCGTTAGAAGACAAGTGCCTGCCGCATTGAAAAAAACTCTTTGAAAACCATATTTTGCAATGTATTACACAATTTCCATCCGAAACCTAGGGAGGATGCTCGAATGCAGTAATTGAACTCGACGTAAATAGTCAATTCCAGTTTATGATCCAGTTTATAAAAGAAAGAATCTACGGCACTCACACATTTCTTTTGAGCAGATGCAGCAGAAATGGCCTTCTTGAAGATCGCTATCTAGCAGTCCACATTATCAGCCAAGCAGTGACCAAATAGTTTTATAAGAAAGTAAAGGGTTGATTACGTGCATATTTAAAATTATATCTTAAATTTCCTATAATGGTGTAGTTTGACATTAAGTCAGGTAGGAGTCCCATTATAGTTAGAAATGTTAGACCAATTTTAAGATATTTGTTCTAAAAACAGTCCTGTAGTCTAGAAAATTCAAGTCGAGTATAAATAAATCTTTCATTGTCTCCTACCTTGGCTTCAGTTATCCTTACCAATAGAACATTGAACAGCAATTAGACATTTAGTTAGGTGTCAGAAAAAACGTTAACCGATATGAGGTGCCCTAAATATTGTGCCGAGGTGGAGCGCATTAAGAATCTAACTTTTTATGGGAGTAACTTTTTGTCTCATACTTGTGTTCAACTTTCTTTTGTTGGTGGTTCACACAGTTTTGTTTGTAATTCTGACTATGGCAATTCAGTTGTGTATAAATGCACACATCTTAATTTTAATAAGTCTATTAATGCAGTAAAGGAATTTACAAGTAGTTTAAATTTTGATATTATTTCTGCAAGCGAGCCCTATTTTAAAAGGGGTGAGAAACATAGATTGGAAGGTTTCCCGAGTAACTATCAGAGTATCTATTTTTGTCATGAACATAAAGCGGCGTTAATCATTAAAAGAAGTATCAAGTATGTTAATTTGATTAACACGGAAATGAATGGAGCTGGTGGGTATTAAGTGTGGAAATGGTGATAAAGAAATTTTATTTATAACTGTTTATTTACCGCCTGCAGGTGGGAAAATGTAGAGAGTAGATCCACAGTGGGGTCAGCTGCTAGATATTCTAGAGAGAAATAAAGGAAAGAAAATTGTTTTATTAGTAGATTTTAATGCAAATTCTACGGTTTGGGGAAGGAGGCCTACTGACGTACCGGAAGCGGCAATAATAGATTTAGTGATTAGATTAGATGGCATTATACACAATGACAATACAAGCTTACCTACTTATTATGGTCCAGCAGGACAAGGCTGGCCTGATTTGACAATTACTTTTGGAATGAAGCAAGAGTACATAAGAGAGTGAAGAGTGGTAGACGAGTATGTACTGACAGATCACAACGCTATACGATTTGATATAGTAATGGATGATAAGTAAAAGAAGATATAATGATCCAAGATGGGAGATAAAGAATATGAGATGATGGAGTTTTAGAATGGAACTTAGAAAAGTAATGGAAAAGTTAGAGCAAGAAATGGAAAAAATGAGCATTGATGGTGTAATAGAGAAATTTAATGAGGAAATTACGAAATTATGTAAGAAACATAGGAAGAAAAGAAACAGGAAGACTGAGTCCAATGCCTATTGGTGGAATGAGGACTTAAGAATAAAAAGAAGCAAAGTGAGAGCACTTAGGAGATTGTATCAAAAGACGACTGACCCCCAAAATAGAAAGAATAGGCTGATTAAATTCAAAGAAGAGAGTGCAAGGTATAAGAAGTTGATCAATAATGCGAAAAGAAGTACTTTCAAGGAATATTTAGATAAATTAACTGTGAAAGATACTTTTGGTGCAGTAACGAATATCATTTCTGATAAAAGACAAAATGTAACCGAAAGAGTATAGGATTTAAATGGCGTAATTGTGGATAATGAAGAAGAAATAGAACGAGTTATAACAGAATATCATTTTAATAGGATAGTAGAAGAGGAAGAGGACACTGAAGTGAGTGATGATAGTGAAGATTCTATTGAAAAAACTAATCTTGAAATTGAATTAACTATGAGTGAAATGTCAAAAGGCAAAGCACCTGGATATGGGGGATTTACATTAAGTATTATTCAAGAAACATATAATATTAATAAGAGAGTGATGCACTGCTTATTTAATAGATGCTTGAACGACGGTTACTTTCCAAAGGAATGGATGAAGGCTAAGGTTATTTATTTTATAAAAGGGGAGAAATATCCGTTACTTCCGAGTTCGTATAGGCCTATATGTCTGCTACCTCATAATAATTAGCGAATTACTAGACATTGATAGTTTCAGTAATAATTGGTATATGCAAGCTTTTGCCGATGACCTAATGATAATGATTAATAGTAAGGTTAGTTATAAGTTTGAGGAAATTTCAAGAGAAGTATTGGATAGATGTTACGATTGGGCAAATAGGAATGAATTGAATTTCAGTATTGATAAGTGTGCTTATACAATAGTTGCTAGTAAAGGTATTATCAAAACCTAACCAACAATTAAGCTGGCGGGTGAAAATATAAATTATTATAAAGAATTAAAGTATTTAGGGATGTTAATTGATTGAAAATTGAAATATTTTCAGCATCTGGATATGGTTAAGGAAAAATCACTAAAGTTCTTTTATAAATTAACGATAATTATTAAAAAGACATGGGGAATACGGGGCGGCATTATAAAACAAATTTACCTCACTGTAATTGAGAAAATACTACTGTATGCTGTGGAAATTTGGTATAACGAAGGTGTAGTTATTGATAGAAAATTAAAACAAACACAGAGACCATTTATGTTGGCTATAGCGAAATGCTATAGAACCATGTCTACGGATGCCCTAAATGTACTATCAGGCTGCATGCCACTGCATCTGAAAGCAAGAATAAATTGTAAAATGTTTAAAATATATGATGAAGGTGTAGAGATTGAAATAGGAGATGAAGTATTGAATAGAGAAAATTGTGAAGTAAGAACAAACACAATAAGAAAATGGAAAGGTTTAATGAGTATTGAATGGACGTATGATAATACGCCGAAGACACAAGTAAGAATATATACAGATGGCTCTAAGATTGAGGAAAACGTGGGAGCTGGTGTAGTGGTATACATGCAAGACAATGAAAAGGAGATTTATAGGGAAAGGATAGGGATAAATGGCAACTCTTATCTGGTAGAAATGAGAGCGATTCAAATTGCGATAGATGTTATGAAAATGAAAGAAATTAAGAATTTTGATATCTATACGGACTCTAGGAGTGCGCTGGAAACATTAAAGGCGGTTAATTATAAAGGTGAAATTTCGGAAAAAATTAAAGAGGTTATAAGAAATGAAGATATGAATATCAGCTTCCATTGGGTTAAAGCGCATGTTGGTGAAGAGGGGAATGAGGAGGCTGATAGAGTCGAGAAAGAGGCAACAGAGCTCGAATATGCAGGCACAACTTATAAACACTCTAAGAAAAGAGTTAAGGGAAAGATTAAAAGAGAGGAAATGACCAGATGGCAGGAGTTATGGAATGAGTCAGATAAGGGCAGGAGAGTGTACGAAATATATCCTGAATTTTCAGAAGACAGACTTTGTAATGATTTCAAGTTAAATTAAGCTATTACAGAACATGGGTGCTTTGCGGAATACCAGCACAGAGTGCATAAGAAAGATGATAAATGTTGGTGTGGGGAGAAACAGACTGTAGAGCATTGCATCTATGAGTGTATCGATCTACAGGATTATAGAGAAATATTTCCCCCAGATTACACAAGCTGGAGTAAACACAAACTCTTTATTCACTATTATAGTAAAAGAGTAATAAAATATATAGTGGGGGTTCTGATGGATGTCCACATTCCTTTTTTTCCCGTTGAGGGTTTTTTTTGTTCTTATCTTTGTGTTTTAAAACAATATATGAATTAATATGGTATGCTATTAAATATCGAATTATATGGCTTGTAAAAGTAATTAACTTGAAAATGGATTGAATTTAATAGAATAATTTGTTTGAAATTGTTGAAATATTAAATAACTGAATATGTAAAAGTAATGTAAGTAATATAAATATTGCGAATTGTGAATTTGTTTGCTATACGTGGTTTACAAATATTAATTTATGTATGTAAATGTGTTTATAATTGTTTAAATTATGTTTTATAAAAGCAGTTTCTTTTATGTCAGTATATAAATGCTAATTTTTTGTTATGTAAGGGCAGATGCCCTTATGCATGTATACACTTATGTGAAGTTAAATGTTCACATATGAATAGTTAACTAAATTGTAGTTAAAATTTTGTTGTTGAAGTTTAAAGAAATAAAGCAGTGACAAGGTTCAAGCGGAGAATAGGAACTGGGACAGGATTCTGGAATTCTAATTATTATTTATTATTGAATTGTTAATTTTATCTTAATTTGAAATTTAGTAGCAATTTAATTGACGCGAGGGGTCTATGTGACCTAGTCTCCGATCCTTTGGGTCGGCGTCTGGGGGGACTGCGTTGTGGCGGCCAGGCATCAGTTGAATTCCATGTGGCTAACGCCGGGACGGAGATATTCTTGCATCTTACCAATAGAACATTGAACAGCAATTAGACATTTAGTTAGGTGTCAGAAAAAAATGTTAACTTTCCAGTCTTTATTGTTAACATAAAATTAAAGTTTTTTTCAGACAGGCTGCTTTAATATCCTTGTTTTATGATAATTATAGTTTACTGCACTTTTATGCCTAAAGGATTAAATATTCATTTAAATATTTAATGATTTAGGAACCCTTTCTAAGTACTGTAACGTAATCGATGGACTAAAAGACGGGAGAAGTCTTTGCTATACAATATATACAGTACTGTACTTCTGCTGTTGTAAACGGACTGCTTCTTGTGTTGACATAGTGACCTGCTAAAATTATCCAGACTGCATGGTGTGCCCGTACAGGAATTTTATATACCCGAACTTTAGAGTGAAGTTGCGCCAAGAGACGGTGGTTTCACGACAGCCCCTTATAAGAAACACTAAAGAGGATGTCGATCAATGTAAAGACTTTGCACATTATACGACAAGCTTATTATTTAATAATTAGAAAGCCAAATGAAAATCTCTTCGATTTTTGTAATAAATATTTTATGCTTATACACAATTTTAATGGATTTCAGACAGTCTTGTAGAGTAGTTATATTTTATTTAAAAAAAACAGAATGTACAATTAGACAATTTGTGGGAATATCGTTTTAATTGTAGAACTGGATATAAACATATAAAATCATATAAACGATTTTATTTTTTGTGTTTTGACGAGTAATTATAAAATTAAAAAAGCAATACCTAATTTATGTTACTTTGTAATCAAGACTTTATGTATATAGGTGAGGGATTTGTATGAATGTAGCCGCACACTCTCTGTATAGTGTATGCATACGGGACAGTGAAGTAGTAGAATTACGTTTTGAATACTCTCTCTACCACCAGCGTGACTATATGAAAAACACTTTAAGATGGTTTTCAAAGAGGAGACAGTCATATCAAGCTAGTAGCACAAAGACTCACAGGTGCATTTTTTATTTTTAAATTTACACTTCATTTATTACAACTCTATGCCTCAGATGCTATCGAAATCAATGTGACTGAAAAATGATTCTTTTTTCTCCGTAGCAATTTGTTCCCTCTTAAATCAGAAGAAAAATACTACAGCCTACACATTGCACTTCTAACATTGTAAAATCCTGCTTGAACAGAAAATAATAATGTAGAAATGCGTGACACAGAAGTATGGGTGTAGAAGTGGTACCAACAATTGGTACATCTTTGTGAAAATACATTTGAAAAAAATTGGGAAACTTTTTGGTTAAAAATTCATAACCCTCCCCCCCCTCCCCCCAAAAAATAATACTACAAATTTAAGTCATGTGTTTTGTAAACAAGTTTCCTTTGATGTTAATTTGTTAAGTATAAAAGCAGACACATTCAGTCTCACACTGGACGAAGAAAGGTATCACCAAATTTATTCGAAAAAGTACATGAAAGATGGGGATAAAAGATGTAACAAAAGATAGTATTTAAGTTATCCGAAATTCCGTAACTAGGGTCTTCTATGCCATCTTATCCTAAATAAGAACCTTGAGGGCATTAATATAATATATTAATAATACTAATCAACATATTATGTTGCTTACTATTATATTAACCCTGAACGGATATGGTTTTAGCAAACAGTGTATTTTTCTCCGCAATATACATTTTACCTTATACTCTTCTTAAAAAGTTCGGTTTCTCTTAAGCTCCCCGTATAAGTGAGTTAAAAAATAAGAATATCAATACTGTTTGTCAAAGCTATTTTTCAGAAATGAAATTTTTGACTCACACCAACACGTACATGCATCTAAAATGAGGAAGATTTATTTTTTGAAAACAAAATATTTTTCTGATATGGAACCTGCGAATTTTAGATGAGAAGGAACTTTCTGCCTGACGAATTAGCAATCATGTTTTTAAAACTGCTAGTTCATATTCAATGCATAAAGCAGAATATTAGCATATTTGATATACTTTCAAATATCAGAGCAAAAACTATACACCCACCCACACCCTCCCACCCACCCACACACACACACACACACACACACACACACACACATATATATATATATATATATATATATATATATATATATATATATATATATATATATATATATATATATATATATATATATATATATTTATTTATTTATTTATGTAAAGCTTGATTGAAGTTTTAATGTTCAATAATGACATGCTGTATACCAGATTATAATAAGCTTAATACTTTAGTTTATTTAAAAGCTAGGATTCATTCAAGCAAGCGAAAAGGATTAATACCATTTGGTCGATCCTCGATTTTTAGAGACTTAATTGTACACAAATTTGTTATCTGTAAATAAATTAGAGAAGCTTTTAGCTTTTACGGTGCGCTGCCATGGTAAAATCAATAATTTTTATAAAATGCAGATTTATATTGTATTGCTTTGTGTAGTATTGATTTGTAAACATGAATGATTTTATTGTGATTTAAATACTACACATTAAAAGAATATCTATCGATACTTGTATTGCCTCTCTCTTACTCCGTATGAGTTATCCTATGCATTTCATTCTGCAATTTTGAATTTATCAAACATACTACCTCAGAACAATGTTTCAGAGCAGTATTTTTCATTTGTGTAAAGTATAAGGAACAACAATTAGAGATGAGCATGGGGAACATATGATCATTCATTTACTTCTTTGATACGTTAAAATTTTGTACATAGAAAGAAAAGATAATTTAAAAAAAACTATTTTAAGATTTTTCTTCGTTTATTTGCGATTGATTAATATTTCAGCATAACTCTACTAAATATTATCACATTATGCAACCTTCAGCACATTATTCCACCTAGATGAAGAGGCCGTGGATTTTGTCTGCAATATGCTTAAAAAATAAATTTAAATAATGTTTTTGGAAATCACTCTATCTGAGACTTATCGGTTTGAAAAGGAAACCTGAATTTTTCATTTTACTGTAAACATTGTAAGAAAGATTTATGAAATTATTTTCAACATCATCATTTTAAAATTTATTGATGTACACTTACATGATTAATTAAAACATTTATAAAAAATTGTATTCCTAAAGTAATGCAATTAATTATTTGAAAGACTTAAGTATATGAAAAAATCTCGCGCACAACAGCAAGGCACAACTTTTTTTCCTCATTCAAATTAGAAAAATTCGTACCATGCCGTATATATATATATATATATATATATATATATTTATTTATTTATTTATTTATTTAAACATTATGTGATATTTTCATTGAATTTAATTAACTGAAAAATTATGTTTATTTCCTTAAAATTAAAGAATAATAAAAAAATGTCTAAAACACTAAAAAACACCCTTAAAAGTATCGTTACATTAGTTTTAATGCGAAGAATCAAAAGTTTCTTTAGATCTCTTTTTCAATGATATTTGGTTCTATTTCATTTATTTTATTTTTCTGTCCCAAGACTTTTGCACTTTACGGAAACTTTTGAGGGAAACATTCTTCACAATCTACGACAAAAGCTATGTCACTTTTTTTTGCTGCATTTAAGCCCTTTTTAAACACGTTCTTAGATACACTTGGTGGAATCTGTGACACCTAGAACAAATTGTAAAGCACCGGTAAGTCAATGATTTATTTACTTACGATGGATTGAGGTTCTGTCGTCAACATTTATTCATATCCTTTTGGATAGTTTGGGAAGCCCCATGTATAAACTTTGCTATAAAATTTTGAATTATTAGCAAAGTTTTATTTCAAAATAGAAATTTTCATAAATTATCTGAACAATAATTTGCTCATTTAAAAATGTACTTGGTAATCATATTTTTTGAAAACAGGAATAAAAGTATTGTAGAGGAAAAACATTGTTTAACCCCCTAGGAAATTTATTGTAAGTTTAGAATAAAAGGTGTGTGATAAAGGTTTCGGAAAAAGAAATATAAACATGCTATAATTTCTAAACTCAATTTCGACTGTAATATTTTTGATTCAGTGGGAGATACACACAATTAGTTAACCAAGTCAATATGAGTTAATTATTAGAAAGCCACCCTTTCGTGAGCTTATTGCTAAATGCAATGTCTGACGATGGTATCCTTCTTTTATTTTCAAATCTTCTGTTATTACAGTTCAGTCTTAACTACGCATTTTAGTAACAGTCAGAAAATTCTCTTTAATCCTTAATTTGCAAAGCCTATCACTTGACAGAAAAAATAATATCAGTGTCTGACATGTGTAACAAAGCAGTAAAGAATCCAGTGGTTCATTTGTTGACTTCAATAGATATTAACTTGAAAATACATATATATATAGGAGAAACTTACTCCATCTTATGTGTTTGGAAATATAATAAGTGTTTTAGAAAAAAAATATACATAATAAAAGTTTCAGAAAAAGAAATATAAACATGCCACAATTTTTAATCTCAAAGAGGCTACAATTTAGGAATAAAACTAATTGTAACATTTTTTAATCAGTATGAGATATGCTCAGTTAGTTACTAGGTCAATATTAGTTAATTATTTTGAAAGCCACCCTTTCGTGAGCTTATTTTTCCTGCTCCAAGTAGTTGAATTTTTATTTCGCCTAACTAAACATACATTTTGTTTTGAAATGCAACGGATAACAAGTTAAAAAGGAGCTTTTGCAAAGACACTATGTCCCATACCTAAGGATTATTTCATTAAATGTCTACTTTAGTATGCGTATGGTCAAGTTAAGCACGTGCTTAATGGTTGTACCCAACTTTTGCGTCACGTGAATTACATAATTTCATTACAGACGACAACTTTACCTTTTTTAACAATTTTAATCTTTTTTTAGGGATGTCAGTTATCTTTGACAGTTAGACAATTATTAGATTTCTCTTGCGAGTTTTGGTGGTTCTGAAAGACAAATAAAAGAAAAGCAAATATTCGAGTCGCTGACATGGAATAGTTTTTAAATAATTTGAATAACAGAGATAGCAATCAATTAATGTTTCGCCAACGATGAGTGAAAACAACATTATATATGAGTGGCGTAGTATCAAAACTAGCAATCTGTATCAGACATTTTTTTTTCCTTTTGTAAAGTTTAAAGATCTATCTTATGCATTTTTGAAGATGAATTTACCTTAAAAATTAAGTCTGAAAAAAAAAGTAAAAATAAATTAAGTCTAAAAATTAAGTCTGAATTTACCTTTAAAATTATCCCATGCTTTATTTTTTTAGTATGCCATTTTCAAAAAAAAAAAAAGTTATTAACTGATTGAAATACTACAAGAAAGTATCCTTAACTCAGTTTTGAGAGAAAATGGAGATTGCTAGTGTTGATCCTGCACCACTCATAATATGAGTATTATTAGTAAAACAAACAATATGAGTATTAAGAGTAACATAAATAAAAAGAAGAGTGAATATTCTAGTCGCTGACGCGGAATAGTTTTAAATAATTTGAAGAACAGAGATATCAATCGATTAATTTTTCCCCCAGCGATGAGTGAAAACAATATTAGAAATGAGGGATGTAGGATAAAAACTAGCAATCTCCATCAGACCTTTTTTTTCCTTTGGTAAAGTTTAAAGAACTGTATCATGCATTTCGAAGATGGAAGTTTGAATTTACCTTTAAAAACAATTCCCACACTATATTTTATTAGTGTACTCAAAATATGAGCATATGTAAGAGGATCTTACATATCTAGTCTCAGTCAACAAGATGCTCTGCGTTAGAATTTTAGATGGAATATTTTTTTTCAAATGTGTGAAAGATGATTATGGAAATTAGCTAAACTCTTTACACAGATAAACATGCGGGTATCTTGTTTAATAACTTTCTCTACAAATCTTTCAAACTGCAAGTCGTCTTTTCTCGATGTCTACTCTCACTACGACTTTACCGGGAACTCAATAAACACCACTCGAGTGAATATTCAAACTATTTAGTTCACACGACTCACAAACAAACACAATACTCAAACTTATTCACTGAACTTATTTACAATATTTACAATAACATATACCTACCTCAGTCATCTGACTCTGAGAGCAAACGAAAACCAAGTACGTCTTCTGGGTCACAATCCCACGTACTGTTTCTCTCCAACTCCCCAAAAACACAGACTGACCACTGTGGGTTCCCCTCCTAAGATCCCCACAGTGTCGTCCCCCTCTCTCATGAAGAGTGCCTTGCACTACACTATTAATGCATCCTTTCTAATGGAAGTAGTTTATTTTCCTATTAACAGAGTTTGCGGTGCTTTGGGAATAATGAAAATGATATTTCGAGTGACGTGGTTTTTCATTCCCATATCCAAAAAAGTAATTAAAAAATGGCGGTATATTTTAATGAGACTATATTTATATATCGATAGCAGATATTGTAGAATTCATAAAGAGATAATTCTTTTAAATAGAACAGAACGCAAGTAGTTTTTACTTTTCCTATCCGCTGAAAAAGCTCTCTTCTAATGATTGTTTTCGCAGGTATACCTGTGTTACATCAAGCCAATGCCAACATTTTTGTCGTTTTAGAGAAAAAATCTTAGATATATCAGTTTATCTCGCAAAATAAAAAATTTGAAGTGGGAATTATTTTACTCTTCTACAAAGGACACGAATTTTTGTTTAAAAAATGACAAACCAAGCCATTAAGAGCTTGGTCATTGTTTAATTTTCCAGCTTTAAAGTTGTAAAATTAAAGCTCGTTAACCTCGGCTATTGTCATTGAGTACGAGCGACATCCCTATATGTAGTTCTAAGTTAAAATATGTTATTATAAATCCCAATTCGAATTACAGGGTTTACTTTCCCATTAATGATGATGTGAAAAAATTTAGTAGTTTATCTCAATATCTTTCTTGTAATTCAGATCTCGTCTCTAACAATCGAAAACTGGAAACAGCAATAGACATTCCTCTCAGACTATGAAAATTTTGTAATTGTTGAGGAATTTAATTAGGAATTAAATATCATAGAGAATGGAGGAAATAAAAATCAGATATCTTAGATACATTAATTTTTTAAGCATTTTCATGCTTTGAATTGTTAAACGCCTAAAGAAATTATGATGATGGTGAATTATGAAACAGCTCTCCTTGGGTGCTAAAAGGATAAAAACTAATATAAATTACTTTAAAATTTGTTTCACTTTAACTATATATAAATTTACAAGTATATCATGAAGAATATTTAAAAAATAAGTGATGTGAATTGAATAAAATTTCAAATAATTATTTAATCACTAGAAAATCTAATACATCCCACATTAAAATGCCTTTTTTTAATAAATTCCTTATTTCTTAATTTTAGATTTCAAAATGCCATATCATCAAAAATTATTTTATTTAATTACTTTACCTCAACTTACATCACACATAGCTGAACTAAATCGCTGAATATGACAACGGATGAAAATAGTATTAGCTTAAGGATTTGAATAATTTATTATTTAATGGAATTACTCTTTAAAATGACGGAATTATGAGGCAGTTTTCGGAGCGTTAATCTGTGAATTAAAATATAAGTGTAATTATCTTTCCCCATTTAACATAATGGTTTAAATTCCTCATCTAATTTCATCACTTCTGGGTGGAAACATATCTTTGGGATTACAAATGTGTCTTTTACAGCTGATGGATTGCGCTGAAAATATTAACGTTGGTTTTAATAAATCAAGAAGAAGAAAGCCCGGGAAAACTGCCTCTCCTCTTCAACAAAAGAGTGATATTTCAAACGCATTTTTATTTTTCGCTGTTTCTGCTTGAATTTTAAGCTTAAATATGTATAAACATTATGAGGAATGCCTAGAAAAGTATACTGTTGACAAAAATCTATATTTGTGGTATTTTCCTAACAAAATGTATATATTAGTTGAAAATTTGAATTTGGAAAATATATTTACTGCATACATAAAATTTGTATGTATTGATTTGCAAATTTAATATGTAAAGCATTCTATTTGGATAGAATCGAATTTTTCATAAATACTCAATGAAGATGTATTCTTGATAACTGAAATCGGATTTTAATAGAAAAAAATATTTCATAGAAGAACCGTTTCCATGACATTTATACAAAATATTTTCAAAGTTTTGTCATTATGGAAAAGAGGTTTTAACATTTTTTTCCACGTGAAGGCAAGTACAATTCTTTAAAAAAATGGAAAGTCAACATGGATTATAAATAAAAAGATCATAAGGTCATTGACGTATTCCAATAAAAATAATAGCATTCAATTATTAAATCTAACGACTATTTTTACGCATCGACAACACTGATTTTTCTTAAAATCTGTGACGAAAGATATTGGTACAATCGTTATTCTTCCTGTTTTGACTCTGTTTTTGGATAGCTATTCCTTTAAACTTTTTATACTTTTAACTATTTTCTAGGTTTTCTACTTTGTGAATTACCTTCTAACAAAATAATTGAAAAGTTAACATTTGATATGAGTTAACAGATTTACGATTGCTTTCAAACTTAATTGAAAAAAATTTAAAAGAATATTTTAATAAGTTTAATAACAGTAATTTTTCATTAGAAACGTAATTATCAAAATCATCGTACTTCTCAGCCTCTTTGAAGAGACAGAAATAGCAATTTTGAACATATGCACTAGGACCTAATAATCAACTGTTTTAGGTTTGATTAAAGAAAAGAATGTTTTGTACTTATGAAATTTGGCTTTTGTACTTATGAAAATTTGATTAATTCCCTACTGAAAAATTAACTTCTAAACATTATTTCCTTCTTGCTTACTTTTCTATGATATCACGAAATTTCTTTAAACTTTTAAACAATATTTCGTTCTGAACGTACTATCTGCTGTCCATGATAAAAATATTAAAGGTCTTAAAAGAAATTAGATCATAATAAATAAAAGTTTACGTGAATGATAACAAAGGAAAGAGAGAGAGAGAGTAAGAAAAAAATAAATTTTAAATTTTAACAATAATATGACCCTCTATTTGAAAGGTTTCACAGACTTCGAAATATTGTAAGTTGTGGAACCAACTCGAGTTAAGTGTATGCTCAGTGACACTGAATAATACCATTAAACAATCTAAAACTTTCATAAGTTTCTTTACATTATATAAGGATCAGAAGAGGTTTCTTTACATTATAGAAGGATACAATCAGTGTAGTCAATAGTTACATGAACTGTGACTATTTACACTGCTGGCCACTGTAAATGCAACACCCTAAAGGAAACATGCAAATAAAATGAAATTTACAACATGCATTAGCGGAGGTGAGATATGCAAATGATTAGAATTTCAGCGCAGACGCACATCACGCGCGCCTGTGGCGCCACTTCAAAGTGCTATTTAAGGTTTCGAGATTTCGACGATTTTAAGTTCGGCAATTGTGTTTTTCTTGTGGTTTTTTCAAAAAAACGATCAATTATGCCTCGTCGAAAACAGCGATCGTCTTTTGATCAAGTATCCGAGTTCGACAGAGGAAGGATAGTGGCCTACCGAGATTGTGGATTATCTTTCAGGGAAATCGGTAGTCGTGTTGGACGAAACCAAACAACTGTAATGCAGATATGTGATCGTTGGATGCAGGAGGGTACGACGGACCGGCGTGTTCGATCGCATCCACCTCAGCGCACCACTTCACGTGATGACAGGCAAATTGTGCGCATGGCAGTGACGGATCGCTCAGTCACATCACGAACCATAGCACAGCACATGCAGTCTGTAACGCATCATCCAGTGTCTGCACGTACCATTCGACGCCGTTTACAGCAGAGTGGTCTGTCCGCAAGACGTCCATTGCTTTGTCTACCCTTAACGCAGAACCACAGACATCTCCGCCGCCAATGGTGCGATGACAGAAGGATGTGGACGGAAGAATGGAATGAAATTGTCTTTTACTGACGAGTCACGCTTCTGTCTGCAACACCACGATGGTCGCATTCGAGTCTGGAGACACCGTGAAGAGAGGATGCTGAACAGCTGCGTTATGCACCGCCACACTGGTCCTGCACCTGGTATTATGGTATGGGGCGGTATTGATTATCACTCTCGCACACCTCTAGTACGGATTGCCGGTACTTTAAACAGCCAGCGCTACATCTCAGAGGTGTTGGAGCCAGTTGTCCTTCCTTACCTTCAGGGCTTGCCCACAGCCATATTTCAACAGGATAATGCGCGACCACATGTGGCACGCATTGTCCAACGGTTCTTCGCCAATTGCCAGATTGAATTGCTTCCCTGGCCGCCTCGCTCTCCGGATCTTTCGCCGATAGAAAACATGTGGTCCATGGTCGCTCTACGATTGAACCAGATTCCATCCCCAGCTGCCACAGCAGATCAACTTTGGCAACGTGTGGAAGCTGCTTGGTCTGCTATACCCCAAGAACTCATCCAAAGTCTCTTTGAATCAATGCCGAGGCGTGTGGCAGCGGTGATCTCCAACAATGGCGGCTACACTGGCTACTGATTTTGGCAAGAACCACACTTCACAGAAGTCTATAAATTTAATCATTTGATACTTGGTCAACATGTTATCTACAAAATAAATTTTGTTGTGATATCTCTTGTCTTTCTTGGTGTTGCAATTTAGGTGGCCAGCAGTGTATTTTGCATTAGCTATGGAGATCTGGCATTGCTATACTATACTCTCTGGGTATTAGCTTACTAATTATGAGTTATATGACCTTATATAACGTAAAATGACACATGTGAGGTTAGTCACGTTACATGTCGTAAATAACACAGTAAGATTTTCATTTTTATGTGCTGGACTACTTGGTTATTGTAAGTACGTAATAATCCAAGTGTGAGGTTGCATTTGATGAAGTATTCAGTTGCCAAAAAACCTATTTTTCATGTCATAAGAATCCAATATACTTCGTATGATTGTTAAACATTTGTTGTTTGCTGAACGTAACGGGATGCATTCAGATGAATCTGTTCAACGCTTTTCTTTTTGGGAATTGCTTCTCATTAAGCAAATATTTGTAAGTCTGCGGGACTGTTGTCGCCCTATGTTATAAGTGGTTTAAATATCTGTGTCAGTCATGTTTCCCTAAACTGCATGTTACTAGTTATATAATAATCAATTTATAAAAAGTATTACTTACATCTTTTCATTCTTCGTGTTGTTATTAAATAGTAGTCCATCACTATTCTATTTGCAGTTTGTGCCCTTCAATCGTTACGAACGTGTATTTGTAGCTAAGCGTATTACTAATTGTTGTAATGTAACACGTTTTGTTTGTCTACCAAATAACTTTTTGGGAAATAGAATTGGCACAATAAATCCTGAGTGAAAAAACAAAGTCTATAAATTTGTATTTGGTTGCATTATTTAAGCCACCGTAAAAATGAAGAAATTGAATAGAAATTATACCAAAAACTCAGTGAAGTTTCTAGTAATTATCTTTTTTAATTGACATTATGGAATGTCAACTTATGATTTACCGTTAAGTCCAAAATTGAATAAGTCTTATTTTTACACATTACTCTTACTTTATACCAAGCAAGATAATTTCCCTTTTAATATCTAAGACAAAATTAAGGAGGAAAAAAGAGACAAATGTAATTATTATAGTAGAAATTTAGTCCTCAAATGGATTAGCAAATTTACTCATGGACTATTAAAATAAATAGGGTTGATAAAACTTTTAAGATTTTTATTACAATATTATATTCTTTTCTCACACCTTCAAAAGAAAGGAAAATATATATTAAAGTGTCCAAAATAGCTAAAAACTATACTAGTAATGCCATAGTTAATTAAATAAGACCAAATTTACCAATATCTACACTTTATGAATGAAGTGTTTAATATGAATAATAGTTTATTACTAAAAAATAATATAAACTTAACGAAACAGATCATTAAAAATATTGAATGAGAGATCTTAAGTTTCGGAAACAAAATAAATTTTTTTATTAAAATTCTCCATTTGCAATATCAAAAGTGCCAAAGCCTGTTTAAAGTCTCAACTTGGAATAATAGATTCCTTTCTCTAAAACATCTCTTTAAAATTCAGAGAGCCCAAACATTGAAAATGCATAAAATAGTTTTAAAATTATGCAATAAGAGGAATGAGGAGAATTATACAAGAAACGCATCTATAGATAAGAAACTCCAAACAATTCCGAAATGCCGTATCCAGACTGCAAGATTAATTTTTACCAGGAAAAGAACTGAAATCTACGAGTAGACGACGGTTCAATAAGTTTGCGTTTAGAGGAATATCTTACACAACTACGCCACTTTAATAGTGAGGTTTATTTCCGCATTCACAGATAATATTTCATTATTTATTTTACAGCTTTTTTCTTCGGCGAAAATAGAGAAATATTATTTGTTTATAATGTGCTTTATTTATGTCTGGGTGAGATAACATGTAAAAAGAGTAAAAATTACGTTTTTGACAAAAACAACTTGTTCGTAACCCAATGCGTGAGGCAAATTATTTTGATCTAGATCGCTGAAACATATCAGTTGTCTTAGAATATACTGATTATAAAAGAAAGGAAAATGAAAATGGTGTCACAATCAACAAAAGGTACACAAATAATAAACTGAATTATTTAAGTAAATATTTTTTCTCTAAATTTAAATAGAATTTTTCAAATTGCCTTTACCTACTCTAGATTTATTATACGAATACGCTTTCACATGCAAACAAACGTAGTGTGTTATGTTTATTATAACAAAATATGTAGAAAACCATTAAAAAGCTACTATTTAAAATAAAACATCCTTTTCATGAAATTCAGTTTATCTGTAAAATCATATCCAAAGCATATTTTATCCTTGTTTGTCAATGCTAAACATTAATCATTTAGAAAGAACGTACAAATCGGAAAACGTTCTACATTATTACAAAATATTACTTTGAGAACAAATGTATGATTATACTATTTTGTTTTTTAAGTAAAGTTTGTTTTGTCTGCATCAGATCAATCATATCCATTGTGCGATTAATCACTTCAAAAATAAACCAAATTTGTTACAAAAGCGTTCTTCTTCACACACTTATGACATAAAAACATTCTTATATACATACATATATTCATTCGTATGTATATATATATATATGCAGGTAGTTATCAAAATAATGGAAACACTTAGGAAAAACATGAAATTCTTTATTAATATGTCATAGGACCATCTATGGCATTTAACACCACCTGGATTCCCAAAGGAAGTGAATTATGCAAGTCATGAACAGTGGTTAAGGGAATATTATACCATTCTTTATGGATAAATCGTCAATGTTCCTGTCGCGATGCTATTGATGGATATTGAATCCTGACTCTGTTCCCTAAAACGGACCACAGCAGTTCGATGATATTGAGGTTTAGGGACTGTGCGGGCCAGATAAGGTGTTTGACTTGGTCTTTATGTTCCTCAAACCACGATCTGACACGTCTAGCTGTATGGATAGGGCCATTATCATCATCAAATCACATGCAAACAAACGTAGTGTTTGTTTGCATGTGATCCTGCAGGAGAACGCCGTCTCCTTCAGGAAACAATTTTTGCACCATAGGATGGATCTGGTACGCTAAAAGTTCGACATAGTCATTCCCAGTCAATCTCCATTTCGGGGTTACAATAGATCCCTTTTGAAAACCATGAGATGGCCTCCAAAATCCTAAGAAATTCCCTCTCCATGTTTGACAGCTGGCATGAGACAAGCATAATAATACGCTTGTGTAGGTGAGTAACAATACAGAATGTGTGAACACAGATCTTACTATAGCAAGGTCTTTTTAATTTTCATGCATGAGTATAGAGAATAAAGATATTTAAGCTTGTAACATGATTGTGGTTCTGTTATGGTTTATTACCTTTTTTGTTTTTCCTTTTTTTTTGGATAGGTCGTATATTATGTTTATCCCCATGGGTGCTGAATTTAGGCTAGAATAAAAAACCGCACATAGGAGATTTAAAGATATTTTTTTCAACTGATATGTTAATGATGCCACTCTTCTGATTTTCTCTTCATTTTCTTTGTTTCAAAACGGTAACCGCGTAAACACAGCAATAAAGTAATTTCGCATACCTAAGGGAGGGTGGTTCATTTAATTAAACATTTGAATACCAGTTCGCGAAGTTAAATCTTCGTGAAATCTGTGACTACCATGTCAAAAGCTTATACAGTCATGTAAAAGCTTTAAACCTACAATTAAGACCTTGTTTTGGGATCATTTGTTCTTCATATAGATTACTGTGAGGCATTCCTAAGATTAAATTAATGAATAGAAGGCATTTGTTGACGTTCAATTGACGACTGAACTGGAAAAAATTGATTGTGAACCATAGGTAAATGAAAAGATTATGCGGAGGATCGAAAAATAGCCACTTCAGTTAATAAAATTATTGACAGGGTATGTAAAATAATATTTTATCGAATATATATAGCGTATATACGTAATTTATGTATATATTATTTTTTATCATTCTTATTATATTTTTTTCTACTTACCAAGAAACTTACTCTTGAAACCTCCATCCGGTGTTACACCGATTGGAATATACAATAATTCCATCTAGTCCTTTTTTAATTCCATTTCCTATAACTGTAGGGTTCCGTAGAATTGTAAACATTTCTGGAACGTGATTTCTAAGTTGTCTGAGCCAGCCTTAGACTGTCTGAAATTTTGTTCTTTAATATATGTTTTTTTTGGAAGAAGGTTGAAAACGAATTTTTTCTTTTTATAAAATGAGCTTAGTAAAATTTATTTATTTACTGACATTCAACTATTCATACGGTATAAAGACAGATTGTTTTTCTTGTGGATATTTAGGACAATAAAATGTCAAGCCATTTTAAAAGGTGTTTAAAAAATAACTAGAAACTGGTCATTCAAAAAAAAGTTAAGACGGTAAAAGAGGAAATGTGTCTAATGGTAAGATACATATTTAACTTACTAATTTAATTTAATTTAAATAATATAATTGAAATTAAATATGATTAAATTACTAAGTTAAATACATTTCATGAATTACGTTCTCAAAAAATGAACTTAGTTTACTTAGATGTTATTGCATTTTTGTCAAAAGCAATTATGTCAAGCACTTTAATTTGCCAAAATATGAAATACCTGGTTTAAAATACAAATACTTGTTATAAAGTAGGGTCCTCGGGGATTTTTAATATTTTGATATAGCTCTGAATTATACAGCCTATCGAGCCTCTAAATTATAGTTCTGAATAAAAGTTCCTATCGAGTTCTTAAATAAAACTCCAATGTCGGAGATTTTGCACCTTTATTAATTTTGTGGAAAATACCTCCATTTAGTTCAAGATAGACTTCAATTTGAGTACAAAAGAATGTCCAAATTGAGATTATACTTTTAAAAAGTAGGGATCTTAATTCCTTAAAATGTAGAGTGAATATTACGTTGTGATTCAATAGGCTATTGCTGCCCCTGAAAAGAAACATATAAAGGGAAAATGATACTATTACAGAAGCAATATAACTTGTTCAGTACCGATATATCTCAATACTTAAACTTATAAAATCATGAACAGTTAAATTTCCATTAAGACACATAAGATTGAAAAAGCGGAAATTTGCCCTTATGTCGTATTAGTATTTGCCTACTTTTAGGAATTAAAAGATATAAAAAGGAAAGAATATATATATATATATATATATATATATATATATATATATATATATATAACTATAACATTAGCAAGAATTTAATTCATTAAATATTTTAGAAAATCCCTGCAAACATTCATCACTAAGGGATTTTACAATCTTTTGACCAAACTATGAAACGCCCTTTATTTTAGTATCAGCATAACACTTATTATATTACATACGATATATATCTATTACATGTACAATACCTGTTATATTACTTTATTATATATATTTAAGTGTATTAATAAACTATTTAATTTTTGCCTATGCATTGGATATTAATAATGATGAGAAAAGTACGCCACTAAAATGCTTTCTTTTTGCTATATAACATAAGTAGCCATCATGCCGTCAACAACTTTTTCTTCTCCCTTCCTAAACGAGATGATATAGCTTTCACCTTTACGAAAAGGTTAAGAATTATGACAGGCATCTTTTTCTGAGTAGAACTTGTTATTTAGCTACTACAATAAGTGTATGTACGTGCCCTATAATAACACTAAGAAAAGGATAAAGAAATGACAGAGGTGTGGACATAATACACTTTTCGAAGGAGATATAATGGTAAAGAAAATATTCTCTCTCATATAAGTAAAATAGATTGCTAAAATAATTTTGCTAGGAACAGAGAAAAGCTGTATATTATATTTGTATAATAAAGACATACGTAAAGAATGTTTTTTATATCTACATTTCAGCTTGGGAAATGTATCAGAATTATTTCTTTTCTTCAACTTTTTTCTTTACTTTTCTTTACTTTTTTTAAACAAACCAAATTTATTCCATTTATAAAATCATGTATGGTCTCTATTTGTTTCACAGTTTGTTATGAAGCACTAACTGTGAATCCAAGTTGTATTAAAATTTCGCTGCTGTTAATGACATATTCGTAAGTGTCATACAGTTTTGAATTTCTTTAAAATTTTGATAAATAATGAGCAATTTTTCGTTATTTTGAATTTACAAGATTACAGTTAAGTTTTTATCAGGAAACTATTTATCATCCAGTGTTAGATTTGTGGATAAATATGACATTTACCTAGTATTATTAAACTATCAAGTTTGCATATTCTAAAGTAACATTCGTTTATTTAAATTTTGCAAATTAAATTTAACTCAACAGAAATTATTTCAAATTCTCAACAAGGTGCTTTATAATTAATTCAATTATTTGTTATATTAAAATTTTCACTTCTAAATTTACTCTCAAACGTTTGTGGCGTGATTTCCAAATACTTTAAACATTATTGCGAAAGATTATTCCATCATACAATTTGATGTTCGAAAAGTTTGGTGTCAAAAAGTATAATTCTTCATTTCAAATGAAAAGTTTCAGTAGGGTGGGTTTCCCAAATATTGTCCCTGTGCCTAATATCGCCTACTCAGTTTTTGTTTCCAAAGTACAATTCACGCTTTGTATGAGAAAATGCACTAACTTCTTAGTTCTGGGTTTGCACTAACAGCGGCGCTAGCGACAACGCTCTTATCACTGACAACAGAAAGTATACGGCGTCTGAAGTTGTTTTGGCTGTTGTCTTTGTATATTTTGGTTCCAAAGAATCCAGTGAATGACCAGGTATGTGCATCCAGATTCCTATTTTGCTTATGCCATTTGAAAGTGCATTAAATTAAGAATCCCGAGGTGCTATTATTTTTGAAAGAAACTGGGTTTTAAACTTCGTTCTTAGCATGTTAGTGTTGACTGTGTTGTGTTCCTAATATCGCCTACCAAGTTGATTCTAATATCGCCTGGTAGGCGATATTAGGATCAACTACTTTAATTAAAAACTAAGTATTGTATTTTTATTTCCCTTTTAATTTAATTTTTTTATTACAATTTGCGTGCTTTTTTGTTGGAGGCCTCTTGTTTAAGATGCCAAAGGAAATTAAAAATAGACAGACATGGAGTACGTCGAGTCTACAAGCAAGCGAGTATGTCTGGCAGTTCTGAAAAAAGGAATGGGGGTGTTACGGATTGTAATAACAGATGGCGCTCTGTGCCCTTTGTAAAATGAATAAAAAGAAGAATGTACGTCGCACTCCTTCACTTGCAAGTTGCTGTGTACGAGTAGGTGCCTGTTAAAATAAAGTGACGCTTGAGAAAATGGCTCCAGAGTGTAGTTGTTTCTTGAGTAAGTTCACTAAAGTTTATCAGTTTATTAACAGGGTACTTTAAAGTCTTCCAAACATTTTGACGTTCCAAGATATACGATTCGAGAGTACATTAACAAAGATGTGAATGAGAAAAACGATGGAGCTGCGAAGGTTAGAATCGGGGCGGGAAAGAAACTTGGGAGAAAACCTGTACTGACGGATGATTTAGAAAAGGAGCTAGTTAACTACTGCAAGGAAATGGAATCTAATTTTTTTGGTTTGACTCAAATTGATGTTAAGCAGATGGCCTACCAACTTGCCTTGAGAAACAATCTTCCATCTGTTCTCTGAAAAAGCAAACTCAGCTGGTCGAAAGTGACTGAATTTGTTTTTGAAATGGAACGCTTCCCAATTTACAATCAGAACTCCACAGTCATTGTCAATAGCCAGAATCCCAGGGTTCACTGACGAAAACGTGAAATCTTTCTTCACAATTCTTAAAGCAGAACTTGAAAAAATTAAGTTCAACCCTACCAGGAATTTTAATGTTGACGAAAAAACGGGCTGTACAACTGTCCAAAGTAAAAAGTACAAGTGATTTGCTTGAAAGGAAAATCAGCTGTGCACAAAATGTCATCGGCAGAGAGGGGGAAGCTGTGGTCAGGAGTGTCTCATATGTACCTCCTGCTTTGAGTGTAACCACAAATATTGTGATGCAGTGGAGAGCGCAGGAAATATGTTCCTTCTGTTTGAATTAATAAGTGGCCAAAATGGGTTTAAATTATTGTTATTACTTCTGTTTAATTTTTTCCACATTAGATTTTCTGTTCTTTGTTCTTTTTATTTCAGTTTTTTTCCTTTTCTTTTTTCCCCTCCCTTCCCCCTCATATAACTCCAGCATTCAATCTTGCTCAGAAGGACTTTGCTAGCACGCCTTTTAACAGGTGCTCCTAATTTCGCCTGGTAGGCGGTAATAGGAACAGAGGTAGGCGATATTAGGAACCGCCCTGGGGTTCACTGGAAATTTCAATTTTTTCAATTCAGCTACATAACCTAAACTGGTACGGATTTTGGAGCTGGTTGATCTCAGAATACCAAAGGAAATAGCTCTTAGTGATGTTCTTTGAGCTTTCAGCATAATTAGAAACTTAAAAGTGAATGAAATGTCTAAAAAAGTTAAATTAGGCGATATTTGGGACACTTACCCTAAGATAACACGTATGGGAATGACTACGCGTGCACCCAATGAGCACGTTAATCCGTTCATAGAGCATGTTTTGTTATAAAGGTGTTGTATAATAAAGCAGTTATTGATAACAAAAGCTAAGTTAAACTCTTTATTATATTTCTGGTATATTGCATGTTTATCTTTATAATCCACCCACAAAACTAGTTAACTTCGTTGGAAAACTTGTATCTTTGATACACTTGCACTCTAGAAGACGCTTAGAGCTCGATGTCTCTACACCAAAAATTTGCTATTTTATATTGACTGTTTTGACTATAAATTAGAATTAAACTAGTTCATTAACAATTATAAATCATTTCTAGAGAAAAATAAACGAAGACAGAACCTATAACAAAGAAAGACCTCTAACAAAGACAGAAAACCCAGTTTATTTAGGATTCTTCCTGCATGCAAAACTATATTTTACGGAACATATTAAGAAATGTGCAAACAAGTCACTTTTAAACCAAAAATCCTGAAATGTCTTTGTGGCACTGATTGGGGAACAGATCCTAAAACCTTAAAATCTACTTATACCACTCTAATCCGACCCACCATGGAAAATACAACTTCAATCTGGTCCCACGCCTTGAAATCAGCATTAGAAAAGATCGACAAGCAAGAGCTGCAAATCATAGGTGCAGTCTCCTCCGCAAACAATCTTCAGTCATACCAAGAATGTGGTCTAGAACCTTTAAAAAACAGAAGAAAATACAACGTAATCATGTTCACCAACAGGTCCAGAAGCCGTATCAAAGACCATATTAGCAAGAAAACTTTCAGGTGTGTTAGCGTAAGTACAAGGCTTAAAAGATCTACCGTAAAGAATGATCAAGAGATTAGGCAGCAAATTGGCCTTGAACATAATACATAAACCCTTCTTCAGGAGACTTTCTTACCATCTCTGCTCCGACAAAACACCACGATTGTAAATGATCTCCCCGAACCTTGCTCCAAAAAAAGAGCTAGCTATTAACATTAAAAGTAATTGAATCGGGACCATAGAGTCATATTAAGAGACTGGCTTCATTTGCGCTTTCACTGATAGATCTTTGGATGTGGCTGTAATTAAGGGTAGAGCTGGTTTATTTTCCCAGACTGCGGAACAAAACAATATTAATCTGGTGCAGGAAAAATTGCTTCAAATTACACCTGTGAACTCTTTGCCATCCAAGAGGTCGAAATATCTATATCAATCTCCAAAATACAGGAAAGGCCAGTGGAATAATAATATTCAGTCACTCCAGGACTGCCCTTCAGGCAATTCTTCAGCGTCTCTCAAGACAAACATGTAATATACATAATGCTCTGGACCAAATCAGTCAACAGAATAAACATTGCATCATGCAATGGATACCGACACACGTTGATAATGATGGTAACGAGGCTGTTGACGCCTTGGCTAAGGAAGCGAAACAACTAAATGAGGAATCTCTTCATTTTGTCACTCTTTGTGGCATTAACTCGGTTGTAAATTCAAAATTCAGAAATAAGGGCATCGAATTAAAATATCAAATATGCGAACTGAACGCCAACAGAAAAATTACAAAAACATAAACAAGACTAATAGCTCACTTCAGAGGGATGTGACTTCAGGATTTATACTAATTGCAGGATTTATAACCAGGATTTATTCCAGGATTTATACTAATTGCAGAAACTGCCCTGACACTGAACTGGGACCTGATCATGTTTTCTCTTGCCCTGCAATAATGACTGCAATACAGCAGATTAGTGAAGAGGACCTTTATACGGACAACTGCCTCCAGATTGCTGTGGCTGTGTGAATCGCTCACGGTACCATCTAGCTTGACTGTCCATTGACACGACAACCAACCAACCAACAAAATGAAGACAATGCACTATAAGGAAGAAAATGTTCAATATAAACTTTAAATAGTATTAGGAACCTATATAAGTGCCGCTGACTATGAAAGTGTCTTAAGTCCAGAGTCTAAAATAATAAGTTTATCAGTTGTTTCTTTTTGCATTATTTTTTATTACAGTAATCTGAAGCAATCATTTCAAAATTGTAAAAATTTAACCTTCAGATTCAGTTCGTTTTTGCATCATTACACAGAATTCAGTTCATGTTCAAACTTAAAACTTCATATAT
The DNA here is from genome assembly GCA_907164885.2 of Dolomedes plantarius. Classification (NCBI taxonomy): domain Eukaryota; kingdom Metazoa; phylum Arthropoda; class Arachnida; order Araneae; family Dolomedidae; genus Dolomedes; species Dolomedes plantarius. The sequence continues at coordinate 83,097,384 of OU015495.1, read as the reverse complement.
CTTGAAATGATAAATATATGACTTAGGCCAGTTTGATAAATACCGGCACAAGTGTAAAACCTCTTAAGTTTCTCGTTGAAAACCATCCCAGTAGAACTTAAGTGAAAATTTTCTATTTTCATTGATATTTATTTTGTTCTATTTCTGCTTTTCGTGTTTGTTTAGTTTTGACGTAGAGCGTAGGTCTAAATACTTCAAACTTCGCACAATTATACATTATTTCGTTTTCCTTGTAATCTTTTCTGCAAATAATTGCTTGTGCAAATGCAAACAGAGTGAGCACCCAAACAATTACGAAATGTTAATTACAATTTTCACTTCAATATAAATTAGTTTAAAGCTTTCGAAAGACTGGAGACTTACAAAACTCCTTTAAGGAATCCTGAAATGAAGTAACAAATTAAACATTCTTTTTAATACTCCAAATAATTTTTAATTTTGGAGTTCAATTTAGTTTCACTTATTTTGCTATTACTTATATTTTCTATTAAACTGATCAGAAATTACGCTTTTTTTGTCCAGAAATCCACATTCTAATTTATTTTGATAAAATGCTCCAAACTTTAAACATTGACTGCAGTTAGGAACTTAAAAAATACTGCTAAATATTGATTTAAACAGAAAATAGAAGAAGATATATAAGCAGTTCTAGTCATAACTGAAATTACTTAAATGTCAGACTATTTGACATGCTTTTCTTGGAGGAAGATGAAATTTTAAGGAAATACTTTAAATTTACCACCTCAAACTAAAAATGCTTATTAACTTAGCTCTCTGCAAATAAGACAACCGGGAAAATGTATAAATATCCCGTTTGGACGACTCCCTTAAAAAATATATCTTTCTAGAGTTATGAGACGATTAATTTTATGACAGTGAATGCAGAAAATGGAGGGCAGATATATAAAATATTCAGGTCATAACTTAAAAATCCTTAAATTTCAGAATTCTGACTTGCTTTTCGTGGAGGAAGATGAAATTTAAAGCAGTACTTTAAATTAGACAACACAAACTAAACCTAGTGTTTATTAGCTTACCTCTCTGTAAATAAGACAACTCACTAAATGTATATATAACCCATATGGACGTTTCCTTTCAGAAAATATATCTTTCAGGAGTTATAAGACGATTAACTTTATGACGGTGAATGCAGAAAATAGAGAGAAGATATATAAACAATTCAGGTCATAACTCAAAATGCATAAATTTCAGGCATTCAGACTTGTTTTTCTTGTAGGAAAATTGCATTTAAAGAAATACTTTCAATTAATTAACACAAACTAAACATAATGTTTATTAACTTACTCTCTGCAAATAAGACGGGCTACGAAATTAATGAATAACCCGTATGGACGTTTCCCTTCAGAAAATATATGCTTAAAGAGTTATGAGACGATTTATTTTATGACAGCTAACGAAAATAATAGGAGAAGAAAAATAAACAAATATATATCTTAACTCAATATCCGTAAATGTCAGGCATTTTAGCATGCTATTTTGGGAGGAAACTGACATTTAAGGAAATACTTTAAATTAACTAACACAAACTAAACATAATGTTTATTAACTTGCCCCTCTCCAAAAAAGACAACCCACGAAATGAGAATATAACTCTATGGATATTTCCCTTCAGCGAACATATATTTCAAAAGTTATGAGACGATTAATTTTATGACGGTAAATTAAAAAAAATAGGAAGGAAGATTTACAAACAATCCCAGTCATAACTCAAAATCCTTAAATGTCAAGATTTGACATCCTTGTCTTGGATGAAAATTAAATTTAATGAAAAACTTAATTAATTAACACAAACTAAAAATAATGCTTACTAACTTACTCTCTGCGAATAAGGCAACCCACGAAAAGAATAAATAACTCATATATACATTGCTCTTCAGAAAAGATATCATTCAACAGTTACGAGACGATTAACTTTATAGCCCAGTCAAAATAGGTTTTATGGCTAAAAAAAATATGAAAGTTTTGAAAATTCGTGGAGATGTTTGTTTAGGCATGCTAATCAACATACTAAAAGTCCCCACCGATCAGACTTGAGCTTTCGCCGCCATCTTGGAAAATGTGTACACTTTTTTGGTTTTTTGGAAATAACTTTAAAAATATTGATTTTATAAAAAATAATTAAATACAAAAATTAAAGACCATTAAATTATGAACAAAAATCATTCATAACATTTTTTTATATGTCTAACAGGAACAAAGATAATTGACTTTGAAAAGAGCGCGCTATCACACCTGGGACGCGCAAGCACGGTTCCCCATCGCGGTGGGGGGATATACCCGCGCATGTGCATACCATAATTAGCCAAATTAGTTTTACACTAAATGGGAAGGTTTTTTCTATTTTTTCAAATAACTACGGAAATATTAACTTTACGTAAAAAAAAATTATTTCAAAAATTAAAAAACATTAAATTATGTACAAAAACGATTTTATACATTTTTTCGGTACAGGATTCTCCCGTTCGTCAGGCATGTATAGATCGTCTATGGATCCGCTAGCATGGGCCCATTCATCAACTTCTTTCATTCGATCGTCATCATCAACAGGGCTGATGCCATTCTGACATACCCCATTGCAATTATTGCAGGCCGTTGTGCAGTTGATGCCTGCTTTCTGACATCCGCATCGTACTCCACAGAGAGTCTTACAGTTGCAAAACACCATGTTTAAAACTGAATCGGTAGCTACTGCATCCATAGTTGTGATGGGCACAATAATTTTCTCTTGACGCTTCCAGCCCCACAGGCAGTTGGGCCTTTCTTTTTCAGGTGCTCCAAAGTCTTCCTCATTTTAATTTCGATGGCTCGTATTTGAGTGTGTGCGTTTAAGGTTTCTTGCGATGGTGGTTCAGTAGCAAAATCTCGAAACAACTCACGGAGATTTTTACATTCCAAATCCGATATGTCCATGCCGTCAAAAATTATTTTTGCTAAAGCTGTTTGGGTCAATAAATGAGCTCGGACGGCCCTAGCGTATGCGTGGCCAGGCAACATTTTTTCTACTGAAGTAGGTGCATAAATCAAAGTGAGTATTTCTTTTAACCCACTTCCAGCCATTATGTACCCAATGCAGCCTAAGAATGACATTAAAAGATGGAATCCACTAAGCCTCACAATACAACTTGATAATAATGGATTGGATGTTTCTGCGACTATCTCTCGAGCTTTAATATACAGTGGTTGGTCAAACGTGAGTATGCAAGACTTTTGGTGCATTTTAACACACTGCTGGGCAGCATATTTCAGCACAGTGAAAATGGTGTCATACTTGCTTGGTGGTGAATTAACAAAAGGAAGGGGTATTACTTTGGTCTTTTCACAAGGCTGGTTTCTGGTTATACAATGGAAAAATCCTTTCCATTCAGGTATCTGTGGAAGACCTAACCACTTAGCACACATCCGCTAAAGGATTTAAGACATTCAAATCTTCGATAGTAATTGTTTTTAACCCAGGCCCTCGAAAATTTTCAAACGTTTCCAGAGGAATGATTCCCATTTTGCCTACGGTCGATGCGGATGTCAGTTCGGTTAATTTTTTTCATCTTCGTCCCGGGTTCCACTGCTGACTCTGGAGTAAAACAAGCAATGCCCCCCCCCCTTGCTATGAAACGTATTCAGGCCATCGACTGTCGACACATTGAAATCTGCATTGTCAAATACGAATTGGCAGAATGATCCCTCACGCATTTGGGGTTGCGGATGATTTATGGCTGACATCTCAAGTGTTTGGGTTTCATAGTAAGAAGAACAAAATCCCAAATTCGAGAGCATTGTTATTAAATTCTTGGAACAGAACTTTTTGTACAAAAATAAAGCAAGACCATTGAGCAGAGGAGACATAAATGATCGTGGCCTTAGCGCTGATATAATGACGTGAGCTATTGAAGTGACTTCTTTTCCGCCTTAGCAGTCTTTCTTTTTAATAATCAAGTGCTCCAAAAAAGATTTTAGGCTTTCTGGAATGCCCTTGTTCACATCTCTGAAAAAGTTATCACTTGGAGGGTAGCAATGAGTGTCAAAAACTGGTGTTTGGATATCTTCTTTTATTATGGCTGCAGCAGTTTGTACTATTCGTAGACGCTCCTCACGATCATTTCGTATCCTTTTGTCGTACCAAGAGTCTGATAAGACTTTCATTCCAGTATTACGTAAACATATGACAGTAACTTTTTTGGAGTTTGAAGAAAAATAATGCCATACCCGTATTTTTGTTTCAACTTATTTCTCAAAGTGATGTCGTCTGGAACTAGCCCTGTAATTTGAGATTTGAGTTCGGGTAGTGAGAATTGACAGTCGTCATTATTATCAAGGAAGAAGGATATTTCGTCTACAGCTGCTGAGACGCAATCCGACTCAGGCCGCCCTCTCTTTCTGATTGGTGCAGAGTGTAGAAAAAAAAGTCATGAAGAAATCTTGGTGAAAAATCGCATCAGCTGCAACTAAATCAGCAACGTTTATTATACGACACTGAACTTCCTCTCCTCACTGGTCATGTCTATTCTCTTCAGCTTCAAGAACTTTGTTTTTCATTTCGAGACTCCTAACTTCGTATATAGTTCTTCGCCTGTCAGTTGATTTTTCCTTTTGTCTTGCTTTTAATTCTTCGTCTATCACTGCCGTACAAAAGAAACATTTTGTTCGAAAATCGAACTGAGGTAAAAAAGATCGTAAACTTACCGCGCGCTCTTCACTTAGGGATGTTGACGCGATTTCTGCATTTCTTTTTAAATCAACTTTTATACTTCCTGGTCTGGTGTAATTTCTCCGACACAACGAATGAACCGAAACAGATTTTAAATGCTCCAACTGTTCATGCTTATTGTCTTTTCTTTGGACACTAGCTCTCTTTAAAGCGTCGATCCCCTTTTCTCCTACATTCACGAAATCATCATTTGACATTAATTTTTTACATATAAAACATAGTTCCGTATCAGCCATTGTTCACAGACGCACACGGAACGGTGACTAACTATTAACTGGCTAGGAAAATACTAGGTTAAGACCGATTTGGCGCCTTACGGTATGTACATGCGAGTGTCTTCCAGCCATCGCGATGGGCATCCACGCATGCGCGTACTTGGTGTGATAGTGCGCTCTTTCCAAATTATCTTTGTTCGTGTTAGACTTATAAAAAAATATATGTTTTTTTGTAGAAGCTACCTCCATTATCAACGCGCATTTTATAGTCAATATATTCGTTCCTGTTAGGTTTACGACAAAAATGTATAAAATCGTTTTTGTACATAATTTAATGTTTTTTAATTTTTGAAATAAACTTTTTTTACGCAAAGTTAATATTTCCGTAGTTATTTGAAAAAATAGAAAAAACCTTCCTATTTAGTGTAAAACTAATTTGGCTAATTATGGTATGCACATGCGCGGGTATATCCCCCCACCGCGATGGGGAACCGTGTTGCGCGTCCCAGGTGTGATAGCGCGCTCTTTTCAAAGTCAATTATCTTTGTTCCTGTTAGACATATAAAAAAATGTTATGAATGATTTTTGTTCATAATTTAATGGTCTTTAATTTTTGTATTTAATTATTTTTTATAAAATCAATATTTTTAAAGTTATTTCCAAAAAACCAAAAAAGTGTACACATTTTCCAAGATGGCGGCGAAAGCTCAAGTCTGATCGGTGGGGACTTTTAGTATGTTCATTAGCATGCCTAAACAAACATCTCCACCAATTTTCAAAACTTTCATATTTTTTTAGCCATTCGTCAAAATCGGGTCTATTTTGACTGGGGTATTATGGCAGTACATGCAGAAAGAGGAGGCCAAGGAATTCACTTTACAATGTTATTTGACAAAATGCTCCTAACTTAAAAAAGTTTGTAACTAAAAAGAACTTAAAAATGCTATTGGAAACTGAGTGAAACAGAAAATAGGCGGCGTGATATATAAACAAATCAAATCCTAACTCAAAACCCTAAATATAAAGCATTTTGACATGCTTTTCTTAGAGGGAAAAGGAAATGTAAGGAAACATTTTAATTAATTAACTCAAACTAAACATAATATTTATCAACTTATCTCTCTGAAAATAAGACAAACTACGAAAGGAATAAATAACCCGTAAGGACGTTTTCTTTCAGAAAATATATCTTTAATGAGACGATTAACTTTATGACGATGAATGCAGAAAATAGAAGAGAAGATATACAAACAATTCAGGTCATAACTGAAAATATTTAAATGTCAGGCATTTGACATACTTTCTTTGGACGAAGATGAAATTTAAGGAAAAACCTTCAATTAATTAACTCAAACTAAACCAAATGTTTATTAACTTACCTCTTTGCAAATAAGACAAACTACGAAAGGAATAAATAACCCGTACGCACGTTTCCCTGCAGAAAATATATCTTTCAGGAGTTATGAGACGATTAACTTTATGAAGGTGAATGCAGAAAATAGGAGGGAAAATATATAAACAATGCAGGTCATAACTCAAAATATTTTAATGTCAGGCATTTGACATGCTTTTCTTGGAGGAAGACAAAGTTTAAGGAAATGCTTTAAATTAACGAACCCAAACTAAACCTAATGTTTATTAACTTACCTCTCTCTATATAAGACGAACCACAAAATAAATTACCCGTAGAGATGTTTCCCTTCAGAAATTATATCTTTCAAGAGTAACATTATGATGGTAAATGCAAAAAATAGGAGGGAAAATATATTAACAATTCAGGTCATCACTCAAAATCTCTAAAAGTCAGGAACTTGCTTTTCCTTTGACGTGCTTTACCTGGAGGTAAATGAAATTTTAGGAAATACTTTAAATTAACTAACACAAACTAAACATGATGTTTATTAACTTACCTCTCTGCAAATAAGACAACCCCCGAAATGAATAAATAACCCGCATGGACGACTCCCTTCAGAAAATATATCTTTCAAGAGTTATGAGACGATTAACTTTATGACGGTAAATGCAGAAAGAGGAGGTCAAGGAATACAAAAATTGGCATTGTCATTCTTTCTTCTGATAAAGAACGTCCGAAGTTGAGGAGATTAATTGGGGTATATCCGTAAGAGAATCACGAACGAAGGAATCAAAAAAAGCAAAAGTGGACGTGAAAATAATACATCTCCTGGTAATAGTAGGAATAAGGAAGGAAGAGGAAAATGTGGGAATTTCCCTGAAACATTAAAATAAGTGTTTTTGTCTAACTTTTACTGGGCATGGAATTTCCTGAATTTGGCTCAGTTATTTATCCTGAGATCTGAAAAGGGAATGAATTATATTTAGTACTACATTCTTTCACTAACATATCTATTACGCCAACTAATACCAGCGTCTAGTAGAATGATTAATACCTAAGAACAAGCGGTATTAAATTTCTTAGCATGTTAGTTAGCACCATACATGTGGAATAAAAAATTATTTTAAAATAGAAGAGTGTTTCTATGATTAGTAAATAATAAAATGTCGGATATATGAAATATAAACAAACATTTTAAGACACTTTTTAAGGTTAGCACGCAGCAATATTTTTTTTAAATCTTTCACAAAGACACCTTTTAAGTGACAGATACTCACTTATGAATCCATGTTTTAAAGACTAAAGGACTTTAATATCAACTAACATCAGTTTAAAGTGTAATAAAGGTTCAATAGCAGACGTTACTATAGTTCAGAAAGTGTGAGACTTGCGCAATACTGCCACATGTAGTGTGTTAAATGGTTTTAAACATAATCATTGTCATATTACCATTTTTTTTCTGTCACGGATTTCTACAAAATATCGCACAATAAATCTGGAACTTTATGCCAGGAAATTCATGACAGCTTACACGTAGTTACTTGCATATCTACTTTGAGGTTTCAAGTAACAAAGGACTGAGACTGTGTGTGCACTCTGAGAAAAATCTGCTAAAAATCTATAATCAGTTGTTTCAGAGAATTCTGTTTCAATAGTAGTCTGTCTTCTTTCTGTCTCTTAAAAAAATCTGCATTTGCAGTAATATATACACAAATGCATATTCTAGATTTAAGATGTATTTAAACAATTGTACTGATGGTGGACAAAATAATACGAACACCTGTGAAACAATGGAAAATCTTCATTAATAGGGGGTTGGACCCCTCTTTGACTGAAGTACAGATTTAATGCGACGTGGGATAAATGCATAAAGGTCATGGACAATATTTAAAGGAATATTAAGCCATTCATCCTGCAGAGCGGTCTCTAATTCCGAAAGTCCGGATGGAGCTGGAAATCGGAAACGAAGTTTGGACTCCAAATATTGCCATAAATGTTCAATAATATTCAAGTCCGGAGACTGAGGGGGACAGGCCAGATGTTCAACTGCATCGTCATGCTCTTCGAACCATTTTTGAACTCACCTAGCAGTGTAGATAGGGGCGTTGTCGTCTTGAAAAAGCGGACGCTCTCCAAGTAATACAGTCTGGACAAAAGGATGGACATGATCCCCTAGAACGCTTAGATAGTTATTGGATTTCATCCTCCCATGCAGAATAACAAGTGGCCCAAGACCACGCCAAGATATCGCACCCCATACCATAATGAAGCCACCCCCATGCTTCACAATCGGCAAGAGGCATTCAGGATGAAACGCTTCTCTGGGCGTTCTCCAGACATAAACGCGTCCGGTCGTCTGAAATAGGGTGAATGACGATTCATCTGACCATATTACCTGTTGCCGCTGCTGTGGGGACCAGCCTTTGTGATCTCTGCACCATTGGCGTCGCTTGAAAGCATTAGTTGCTGTCACCAAGGGTTTACGAATTGCCACTCAGCCATAAATGTTCGTAGCATAAAGTTCCCTTTTGACAGTTTTTGTTGAAACGGGGTCCTGGAGATGACTGTTCATTTCGGATGTTATCTAGGATAACGATTGCTTGTGCTTTCGGGCTACTATGCGCTTCAAGACCCGTCTATCCCTATCAGCAAGCTTGGACTTTCGGCTACTGTTGTGCTTTGAAGACGTCGTCTTACCCTCTTTCGTGTACGCTGTCATAACGGCTGATACCGTACTCCTTGCAAACCCCAAAAGGTGTGCTATTTCCGTAACCGATGCTCCACTTAAACGCGCTCCAACTATCATTCCTCTTTGGAACTCTGACAGGTCTGACATTTCGACTTATCACAGACAGTTCGATAGAAGCATGCAACGTAGGTGACTGCTGTTGAGAGACTGATACCTTCCTCTTCACGCTCACTAGGTGGCAGACTTCTGTTGCAGGTGGCGCGGCTGTACTGCAGGTGTGAAATACGTCATACTTTTCCACAGGTGTTCGTATTATTTTGTACTCCATCTGTATGTGTTTCTGCAAGGATATAGAAGCCATCTTTCGACACCTTTAAATGATACACAAATTTATACGCTCTTAATGAAAAATCACAATTATACACAATACTTTTACATAATGTACAAAAATTAAATCTAACGATCAAATGTGAAACACTTAAAAGATAATTTTAAATGAAAATTTTGTCTGTGAAAAACGGTTTTGGTCAGGGGTTTAGTAAACCCATCTGCTAAATTGTCTTTAGAACAAACTTGAAATGCTCTCCTAAAATTAGATTTCTAATAAAATAGTATTTAATGTCGATATAGGAATTTTACAATACCTGAGTACTTGTACTTTCCACTAAAATTAAATAGCGTATATTCTGTTTTTGACAGTACTTCTCGACATCATGGTGGCTTCGGAGCTTTTTCAGCTTGAATGCCACAGTAGACGTCAGTACAACTTCCGTCTATAAGGGCTATCGCTTTTCTGACCCATGTAACCTCAGACTTTGGAGATTTCTTTACTTCATAGCCTGTAGAAGGTATTGATTTGCTTTTCTCGCCTCTGTCAGATTCTTCTTGCTTGTGAGCATTGCTTCCATATTCTGAAGTATTTGATTCCTGGTTTTCTGGTTTCTCTTTTCTTTTCCGTTGATTCTCGCTCTTTTCGGACTGCTTGTCTAGTCTTCAATGGACTGGTCTTGGGACTGTCCTTTGGGGCTGCCCCTCCATCATCAGTATCTAAAGACCTAGAATCTGAATCTGTTTTATAATATCCTTGATACGTTGGTCACTTGGGTCCAGCATTGCTCCACTGCCATTTTCTTGCTTAGATTTTTCAGTTCGTTTAGATTCGTCAAAGGGCACGTTAATTGTTTCAATGAAATTGTGCTCATCAGGAAGCCATATACTGTATCCTTTGGTTTGCATGGCGTAACCCACCATTATGCCCTTTTTAGATCTCATATCCAATTTATTTCTTAGCTATTTTTGCATTTCCACATACGCCGTTGATCCGAAAGTGTTTGACTGAGAGTGGTCTACCACAGTGACTCGAAAGGTGTTCTATCTTGTTTGACGTGGTATATTCTATTCCGAGTGCGCGTGAAGCACAGGAGAGCTTCATCCCAAAAGCTTCGTTCCAAGTCGTATAAATTAAAAAATATATTTAAATACTTACTTGAGTTGTATTCACAGAATAATAAGAGGAATTTTAAATAAAATTTTCGCTATAACTGTTCCATGATTTTATTTTACAACGCATGGTAAACCTTACCATTAAGTAAAGATGAGCGAACGAAAAGGTGAAAATCTATTCCGATATTCTAATGGTATGTTGAAGTTATTCAAAAACACTACAAAGCTTACATTTATTTTTAAATAAAAAAAATCGGTATACTGCATATAGAAAATTTATACGTATTAAATGTTAGCAATGATACCTTAACTTGAAAAATATTATTAAACCCATGTATTTAAGTATGTTTTGAAACAACTGTAAAAATATTTCATGAATACTTTTTAGATGTGCAAATCAAGAGGAATTCCTTACAATTACTGCTCATTCAAATATGGGGGATAAATTGTGTGCTGATAACTCGTTGAAAGTCATTTAATTGAGGCCCCCGGAGGCATTATTATCTTTGTGGGGATTATGCTGCCTTTGAATCGTTTTTAAAATCACTTTGTTTAAATAATAATGTAGTTATTTCACTTACAGCGTGCCCAGCAAAAGAGTCCCTGATTTCAAAATTAAAAATCTAGAAAACTAAGATCTCCAGAAGAATGCAACAAACGGTAGGTTTATCGTGAAAGCTGTAATAATTTTATACACTAATTTTCGAAATAGTTACAAGATCTCCCACCAGATGGCGCTCTACAACTCGTATCAGCATGCATAAATAAACTCGCAGTTTTTGGAAACAGTCTTTGCAATCACTACATCACAATCTTTTCAAAATGTCCACCATTCTCTATACGGAGGTGGCGCAAACAAACAATAAAATTTGCCATCACACCCTGTAGTGTCTCAACAGAAAAACGACCTGCCACACAGATCGTCTATTGAAGCTCGTCCAGGGTGATGGGATGGTTCCTGTAGACAGTATATTTTAATATGCCCAACAAAAAATAGTCACAGGGATCAGGTCCGGCAAATATGGAGGCCAATCCATGCCTGTACCAATAAAATTTGACTAACAGGGCCATCTTTTAACAGCTTTTGTAACTATTTCGAAAATTAGTGTATAAAATTCTTACAGATTTCACGATAAACATACCGTTTGTTGCATTCTTCTACAGATCTTTGTTTTCTAGATTTTTAATTTTGAAATCAGGGACTCCTTCGCTGGGCACACTGTAAATAAAAATTTATTTACGTACAGGATCGCCCGGTTTCTAAGACTTTAATCACACGTATTTAAAGATATTCCAGAGAAATTCTAAAAATACTGTGGGATTAATTTTCTTCTTCGTTAATTTTAAAGAGAATAAAAGTTACACTCCGTAAGAAGTTTTAACACCTTTTTTTCTCAGATTACATGATAGTCAATATGTGAAGTCATGCGCGAACCTAGGAATTATCATTAATAAGGCGAAAAAGTTAATAATTCTTGAGAACAGGATAAGTTTCTTGCTTTAAAAGTACAAATTTATGGTGAAAAGAAGCATAAGGAATGTCAATAAGAGTTAGCAGAAAATAATCCTAATGAGAGAAAATAAGAAATTATGATGCATGCTTTTAACTTACATTTTCTCATTTATCTTACAGAAAAAAATCATGCGTCTATTTTTCAAGCATTGTTTTCAAAATACAATGTATGACGAGATTACTGGGAGCTACTTTAACCAGAATATTGCTTAAAATGTTGCTCAAAATGTTTCTTTGCTTAAAAAGTTGTTCATTGTCTGATCCTTTATTAGAAAGGAAGAAATATTCCCTCAAGTACTTTTGAGAAAGACCTCGTTTTTCTCTACTTCTGTTTACGGTTATTTGTTTTTATGCACTTCGTTTTATGTTGTGTATATACGTAAACTGTTTACATAAAAGAGAAAGTACAGTTTTATTTAAGTTTCTCTTGAAGCTAGTGCACCTTCAAATTGTAAAATCAACTTTGTTCCTACAATCCTAAAATCTTCAGACGTTTTAACTCCCAACCATTTCATTTTTTATTGCTAAATAATGAAATTTATTTTTCTCTCCTTAAGAAGGGAGACATTTTCAGAGCTTTGCGCCAACAAATTACTGTTGAGAGAAATCTGTGGTAATTGCAGCATGTCATTAATATTGCAATTTATTTGTGAAAATGAATATTAAATTATTTTATAATTATTCATATTATGCTAAAATAAAATCTAATCCATGTTGAGGAATTCCGATCAGCGAAAAAAGTTTATCTTATGATTGCATTTTGTATAATTCAAACTTTATTTAAAAGGATATATTTCGATTTATTAGGTGAACTTATTTCTATTAATGAATTGTATTCTTTTGTGATTTCCCCGTTCAGCATTGTGACATAACACAAACCAAAATTTAAGACACAAAATAACTTGAGTAGCACGAATTTACTGCCTTTTTTACTTACTCCTGAAGGTCTGTTATTCCAAAAGGAACTGTTATTCCAGAAACCCGAAAATATAGCGTTTGCGCCGATTCCGTATTAACCGTGAAAGCTGTGACGTCAGATTATCGAAATTACCGATTTTGACACTACCGATCGAAGAAATGCCGAGCTTTAGGGACCAATCCAAGTGTTCTTCAGACATCAGTTGTCTCAGAGCCGCAATTGCGATATTTTAAAAATCCTAAAGAGAACGGGGCGGTACGGGGCGATCTTACTGTATGACGTAATACCACTGAATACTTCCTGGAAGTACCTCCAAAATCTTTTTTTTTAGTCATACAGAACTATGCTCTGCCAAATGCATCCCAAAAACGAACACAGGGACGAAAGTTTTATGTAATTCATGAAAGCGATGACGTCATCGAAACCATCGTATGAGTTTTTTTCGGCAACTTACTGGCAAAATGTAGCAATTGAGACGCCATTAATTCATCCTAAAGGTCTGTTACTCCAAAAGACTTCTGCCCACAAACCCGAACATATAGTATTGGCGTCGATTCCGTATTAACAGTGATATCGGTGACTTCACATTATCGAAATTACCGATATTGACGCTACCTATCGAAGAAACACGGGGAGCTTTCGAGATGATGACGTGCTCCTCGTGCGTCGGGTGTCCCAGAGCCGCAAGGAAACTCGAATTTGCGAGATTTTTTTAAATCCCGACGAGAACGAAGCGGTCTCCGCCACCGATATCCGCCAGCGACCTAGCCGTATGACGTCATACTGCTGAAGACTTCATGAAAGGCCTTTCGAAATCTTTTTTAGTCATAGAGAGCTATGTTTTTCCAAATGTAACCCAAAAGCGAACTGTGGAGCGCAGGTGTCAAGTTATCCGTGAAAGCGATGGCGTCACCGAAACCACCGTATGAGTTTATTGTTTTTTGGTACCTTACTGGAAAAAATAGCACTATAGACGCTATTAATCAGTGGAAAGAATCTGTTTTGAGACACTTTTCATGACGTTTCACTGAGTTGTTAGTGTATGAAAATAGTTTACAATAAGCATAAATTATCTTTTCTTTATGAGAAAATAATGAGATTTAAAATCTCAATGAGGAATGTTTTAAAGATACGAGCGATACGAGGTGTACGACCGATGTTTTCCCGTTTTGATCTCAAGAAAGTGGGATGGCATTTTCGTCGCTTCTGTTGCACGATGTTCGCGACATGCTGAAATATTTTAGTGACGCATATTAGTAAAAATGCTTGCGGGAAAACGTAATGAACATTAAACAACCTAAAAGACATGATCATGAAATTGAACAACATGGACATGAAATTGTAGTCTGTCATAGAGTACAACAACATTGTGACCGCGGAATTAGAAATTGGAAGAAGTAAATACAAGGAATAAACTAATCGGAGGAAACGAGAGTAAAATGGGGGAAGGCTAAGAAGCGCCAATTGTAAAGAGGGCTATAAACATAACAGAAGAAGATAAAGAAGGGAGAGGCACTTACAGACAGATGTACATAAAATAAATATGCAAAAGGGCGGTTTGAGTAGAGAGCAAGAAGAAAAGGTAAAAAAGAGGAGCAAAGTTATGGCCGTAATAAAAGGGAGTTCCACACGCAAAAATCTTTAGTCTCGGGCCAGGTTGTAAAAGATTCCCGATCCGTGTAACGATGAGAGTGGGGTTACGACGAGAGATACTCCCATGAAGCCCAATGGACGGAGTAAATATTAAGGATAAACCGCAAGCCAATCAGATGGTAAAAGGATAAGAGACAATATTACCAATAGGAAAGCAATGGAGGAGGTACCTGAGAGTTAGAATGAGAAAGATATGGAGATGAAATAACAGAATTGATAGAGATAAGCAACAAGTTTTGTTGGCTGGTAGAAAGAGGTTGCTTAAAAAAACACGTCGACTATCGATAGATGTAGTGTCATATGAGGAGAAGTGTGCTGATAAATGAGAGGCAGCAGTATGGTTTGAAAGTAATGCTAAGCCCATGTATACTGATGAGAGTATAATTCGGTTATTTGACGAAAGATAATAGTCAGGGCATTGAAACCGGCAATTGTTGAAGAAGCTGTTGATGCAACGGAGTTCCGCCATGAAGCGATGGTGACGCCAGATGCAAGTGAGTTTCCCCGTCCAGTATGACCCGCCAGCCGAAGAGTATTTGTTCGACACCGAACTAGTGATTTATTCTATGAACACTACTAGTGAATGTTTCTATGAACAATCCTAGTACCTCAAAACAATGTCATTCCTAGACGAAGGCCCAACGCCACTAAAATCTCGAAACAGCAACGAAAGTGCTGTACTTCTCTATTTCCTCACAATAATGTGCATAATCACTGCTTCACCCTGTTAAAAATAGTTGATAATAAGAATTAAACTGGTAGGGCGCGATTGAATTAACATATATAAATTAGTGGCATTATCATCTTGTCATTAAATTGAGCAAAGTTATGAGAGATTTTTATGTAAGGTGATGTCATAATAATTGAATGAGTTAAATGTATCCGTTGAGTGTCATAGATAATTAACATAGTAGAGTAATGAATTTGTAAGTGATATGTGTTGATGAATTATGAGATATATAGTAGGAGTGTATTGTACAATATTATATGTGTTTAATGAATAAATTAATCTATCGTTTCAAACCAGAGTTGTTTTCAATCGTTAGGACCACAACGAATTCGAATTTAATTTATGCAATGTTCTAACCACACCCCATACTATATTTTTCACCACACGCCAAATAGTATTTACATTTTCTTTTCACTTCCATATAACTCGGTTCACTCACCACATATATTATTTACCTATTCTTTTCACTGCCACATAGTCTATTGTTATTTCTCCGTGAACATTGAAATACAAATAAAGGTTATTATAAAGGATATCGTCTTAACTATAATATATTATCCTTACGTTACTAATTACATTTTATTTTTGCAATCATCTAGCCACTTATACGATTGATCTTACTTTACTTTTGATACTAATAGTTGACATATTTTACGTATAGAAAAAGCGCGAATTCTTTAGACAAATTTAAAGAGAAAAATATCAAGTCATTTTATAGATAACTAGCTGAAAACCCGCACTTCGCTACGGAGTACATTCAAATTAAATACAACTGTCAATGTATCCTATTAATGCCAAAATAAATAAATAAATATATTTATAATAAATACGCTGATCAATATATACAATTGATGTAGAATATATATATATATATATATATATTTATAAAAAATCGTAAGGGATATTTTTATAGACAGAATGTCCAATCGTCTGCCGCATTAGCAAGTAAAAAAAATTTTTTTGTCTATTTAGTTGTTATGCACGTGACGATAAATTTATTTAAAGTACCAGAAAAAGAAATCACGTGATCAGCATTTAATAAATTAAATTCTAAAAATTAATCTTTAAAAATTCACCAAAAATCAGAAAATAGAGGTAAAGATTCGAAAAAGATGTCATTTTGAAGGAATTTTTATGATCTTTCTCGTGATATAAATTTTATAACCGTCAATATATGATTTTAAATGCAAACGTAAAAAAAGTTTTAAAAACAGCTTAAAAATTTAATTTAAAAAAATCTAAGAAGAATTTTTGAAAAATCTTTCTTAGTGCACCCCTACACTATTAGAAGAATCGCCATGCAAAATTTCAGCCCTTTAGGTCCAGCGGTTTGGTATGTGCGTTATGTCAGTCAGTCAGTGAGTGAATGAATGAGTCAGTTACGGAACTGTTTTATATATATAGATTAGACATATGCTTACATACAATATAATAAAGCCATTTTCAAGCAAATTTACAGTCTAAAACTGTTTACTCCGCGTTTTACGAATTCCGCGTTATATTCATAGCATAAAGTAAAATACTTCGAGTGACAGTTCTCTTTTAAATGAAATTGCTTCTGAATGCATTTCAATAAATGTTTAACAGATTAAACACTAAAAACATATCATACATTTTTAAACCTCTATACAGTCATAATATTGTTACTAAAATATTGAGGTACATTGAATTTTATTCGTCATTTTTACAGTATTTATTTGCATACTTTATACCTAGTGATGTATAGAACAATAAAGAATGAATCGAGAAAATGAAATAAAAATAATTTATGACTGAAAATAGATTTCCCATAGCTGACCAACGTAGATGTAAATGTAGGTAGAAATACTTTATAAGTTCTAACACCCATTGATATGAACCCTATTCATATTTTCCGAATATGCTTCATAAAAACAAACCCCACCTCATCAGAGATTAAATTAGAAAATGTGTGTTTGTATGTATGTAAATGTTGACAGTAATTTAGTAGCTTTTAATGCGCTAGTAAATACAGGGCAGTTTCTAGGGTAGCTGCCACCCGTGTGCGAGAATAATCCCCCCCCCTCATACCGTATGGATTAATTGAAATTTCTCTGATTTTTTTTACCTTAAATGAAACAACGAATTACAGAAAATATTATAAATTCAAATTATTTTTTAATTTTACAACCTAACATAATAATTATTAATATATTGATATAATAACTAAATGAATACGTTATATTAAATACACACAACACATATCTATTAATACATATACTTAATAAGTCAGTCAAAAAGATAATCTTTGCTTTCCTTGCCTTTTTTAATGCAAATTCTGTTATAATATCTGATCATCTATATCTTCCGATATGTCCTTTTCGATGCTAATAATAGATAAGTCTGAAAGCCTTTTTTGTCCCATTGTAGATCTCAAATAATTTTTTATTATTTTAAGTTTTGAAAAGCTTCTTTCCCCGCTAGCCACAGTCACAGGCAATGTTAATAAAACTCGTATGGCAATCACTAAATTTGGAAACAGATAGATGAGGTTGTTCGTAAATAGGTATTGAATCACATTTAACGCGTTCATTTCAAGGGAAATATAGAGGGCAACGTTGTCAGTTTCATCGCATAAATCTTCAGCTATAATATATTTTTCATTTTTAAATGGATCATGTAACATACT
This sequence comes from Dolomedes plantarius, assembly GCA_907164885.2. NCBI lineage: Eukaryota > Metazoa > Arthropoda > Arachnida > Araneae > Dolomedidae > Dolomedes > Dolomedes plantarius. The sequence continues at coordinate 83,079,498 of OU015495.1, read as the reverse complement.
TTCCACATATTTACATTTTATAGACATATTTGATTTATCTGTTTCAAGAAAATCTGATATTGAAATAAATCCCCCAAAAATGCTCCCAAATTTCTATTTGCTTTGATTTATTATTAATTAGAACAAATCTTACTACAACAGTAAGTCGGTGTTGGTTGTTTAGATCAGGGGTGGAATCTAAAAGAATAGAATAATATTTACAAAATTTTAAGAGTGATATTATTTAATGTCTTATTTTTTGTTCCAAAATTGAAATAGTTCATTTTGAATATGAACATCTACAGTGGCTCCAAAATGTGCTCGTACACTTACGATTTTCAAAGAAATAGGGATCTATGCATTAATTACAATGAATATTACAGAATGGGCATTTAATAATAAGATTTATAATCTATTCTTAACAAAACTACATGAAATATTTTGAAAACATAGTAAAACTTTATTTTTAAGAAACCAATAATCAAAAAGTAACAAAAACTTTATCTCACAAAAGTCATCGTACACTGAAATATTTTCGGATAAATTCATAACTAAAATTATCGCCTGGCGCCTTATTTTTATTTTTTAAATTGTGGTGGCATTTAAAATACCGTTTGTCTTTAATTTTTGCTTGCCTATTCCGTAATATTCTATTTATTATTTAAAAATGGCTCGCAAAGAAACAACAAACAGCATTGATCGAAAATTGATTATTTTTCATCATAGTAGTGGTAAATCAGTTCGGAATATTGCTAAATTACTTAATTTATCCCACTATACCGTGCAGTATGTGATAATACGCTTTAAAGAAGAAAATCAGATCAAAATCAAGATAAGAAAAGGTCGTCCGGCAAAGTTAACAAAACGTGATCAGATATTTATAATTAGAAAATTTGTGAAAAATCCATGTTTGAGTGCTGTAAAACTTTCTGCAGAATTTAATGAAACATTTTCTACTTCAATTTCACCTGAAACTGTTAGACGAGTTCTCAGAGCAGCTGGATTATATGGGCGTTCTGCCCGTAGAAATTTTTTTGTGAGTGGCAAAAACAGAAAGCTCAGGCTTTCCTTCGCACTAGCAATGATTAATAATCCCCAAACCTATTCGAATAATGTCTTATTTGCCAATGAAAGCAAGTTTAACATTTTTGGTTCCGATGGGCGTATAATTGTATGGAGAAGAAAAATGAGGAACTTAATCCCAAGAACTTAGTAGGAACAGTTAAGCATGGCGGTGGAGGTGTCCTTGTGTGGGAGTGCATGTCAACATCAGGACATCATAATTTGGTAATTCAACATCATAATTTGGTATTTATTGATGGCATAATGAATCATGCTGTTTATATAAATATTTTAAGAGACAATTTAAAATTATCAGCCTAAAATTTGGGTTTTAAAAAAAAAAAATTTTCTTTGATCAAGGTAACGATCCTAAGCCCACGGCTCTAAACGTTCGCCTCTGGTGTCTCTATAATTGTCCACAAGTTTTGAAAACACCACCTCAAACGCCAGATTTAAACTCAATAGAACATTTTTGGAGAGAACTGGAGGTTCGAGTACGAAAACACGACATTCACACGAAAAGCGAATTAAAAACAATTCTGATGGAAGAATGGATGAACATTGATGCAGAAATTACAAAAGAATTAGTGCAATCTATTCCCAGACGTTTAAAAGCTGTTGTTGATGCTAAAGGATATCCTACTAAATATTAATTTAACGAAAAAATAGAATATTTAATTATAAGTAGAGATCTTTTTACAAGTGTTCGATGACTGTTGTGGGATAAAGTTTTTGTTACTTTTTGATTACTGGTTTCTTAAAAATAAAGTTTTACTGTGTTTTTAAAATATTTCATGTAGTTTTGTTAAAAATAGACTATAGAACTTATTGTTAAATACGCATTCTGAAATATTAATTTTAATTAATGGATAGACCCCTATTTTATTGAAAATCGTAAGGGAACACTTTTGGGAGCCACTGTAAATAATGAGGCATATTTGATGGATTTCTGCTGATTCTAGTGACGTGCTCTGATGTGTTAATGAAAAAATATCATCATGTTTTCTTACATGTGAAATATTTTTATTGGTCAGCAATCACAAAATCCAGCACAAAAATTAGAGACAAAAAGCTTTGCTTTTCAGTTGTTGAGGTGGACACGTTCAAAATTAATATAGTGCAAATTATCCCGGGCCGTGGTTTATAGGCTCAGGGCATAAAATTGTATTTTCCTGCAACCTGACAAAAACCGCCCGCACCGACGCTATTTGATGGGTTAAAATGTGTTACAACAAAATCGAAAAATGTATTTCCCAACTGGTTGCTACGTGGAGTAGCGTTTTTAAAACCAATGTGGTTTCGTTTATTTCCAGTTATACTTGTAAAATTTATTTTTAACTCTAAGTAGTTATCTAGCATAATGATAATATTTTTATATTCATTAATTTACTGATAAATTAGTTTTAATTTTTTTAACCGCGCAGCTGACTTGCCGTCCCCCCCCCCATCTTTTGACTTTCCGCCCGTGTGCCGCGCCTCGCTGGCATTGGAGTAGTCAGATTCCTTTGTCCTCCCTTCGTGGACACTCGTTCGGCTGTGTGGGATTTGCTTTATTTTCAACATTTTTTTTAATATACGGTCATTGGACAATGACCGAGAGGTATGTTTATATTTTGTACTTGTTATTTTAAGTAAAATTCGTAATTTTTTTCGAGATAAGAAAATTATAATATTTTCAACAGAGGAAATTTATTTCATTCTTCTCAAAATTAAAAGTGAGGTGAAATATATATTTGAAAATCAGGAATTACCCGATTATATAATCTTAATTTATATAATTTATTTGAAAATGATTTAAAATTAAAATTGAATGTAGTTCAATGTTTTATAAATTTTGTTCAGTCCTTTTTTCAGTCTTATCGTATTCAGCAATATGATAAGACTGTAGCATGACAGAATATTATTTTTTATCACCAAAGAATAAACTTATCAAGACTTATTTGAAGATGTCTCAAAACAAAATATTTCTTGAACAGCTAAGCTTTAACAATGAACCATTCTTTGATATGCAAAACTATGAATTTTTTTCACTTGTCAACTACTAAAAAAGGACTGAACGATATTTATAAAACATTGAACTACATTCAATTTTAATTTTAAATCATTTTCAAATAAATTATATAAATTAAGATTATATAATCGGGTAATTCCATGTTTTCAAATATATATTACACCTCACTTTGAACTTTGAGAAGAAATAAATAAATTTCTTCTATGGAAAATATTATAATTTTCTTATCTCGAGAACATTTACGAATTTAACTTAAAATAACATGTACAAAATATAATTTTAAGGGATTATTCTGAAGAAAAATTTTAGGTTTTAGCAGAGATTAATATTTACTATTACCTGAAAATACACGAGAAAAAGAGAAAAGTTAAAAATATTAATACTAGTTATACATGGAGAGCCAGAAAAAAAAGAAATAAAGTGTAAGGGTAGATATCAGATGTTATATACGGGTGGCCATAATTAAACTGACAGTTCTCACAGTGTTCTGTAGCGCGATCTATTTGCGAGAATGACGCCACATTTTGTAGGAAGATTAAACAAGACGGGGGACGAAGGATTCCGCGAAAAAATAAATTAGTTCCAAAAGTCACCACTAGGGGAATATTTGGCGCTGTGTAATAGAAAATAGAGTGTTAACAAATGCAAATCAATACGGAAATTACCTTTTATTTTGCATTCAAATGAGGTTCAATGTGTCTGCCGCTGTTGTGGACCACATATTGCATTCTGTTACAGTATGCACAACAGCAGAAAGTAACATGTCTGCAGGAATCTCCCGTACAGTCCGTGATATGTTATCCTTCAACGTAGCCAGGTCCTGGACCACTCCTTGATAGACCTTGGACTTAAGGTAACCCCATAGCCAGAAGTCGCATGGGGTAAGATCAGGCGACCGAGGTGGCCATGCAGTTGGAAAGTAGCGGCTAATGGCTCTTTCTGTTGTGAATTTCTGTCGTAGCAGCTGTTGCACCCGTACAGCAACGTGTGGAGGGGCTACATCTTGCATGAAAATGATTTCCCCCAGGCATTGTCTTTGCTGAAGTGCCGGAATGACAAAGCTGTTCAACATATGGCGATATTTCTCTCCGGTAACAGAACAGGTTTCCGGTCCTGTCGGGGTAATGTTCTCATAGAAGAATGGACCTACGATAAATTCCGCTGTGAACCCACACCAAACAGTTACCTTTGGTGAATGTAAGGGAATTTCTGTGACTGCATGTGGTGATTTGTCATCCCAAATTCAGCAGTTCTGGGTATTCACAGTTCCATTGAGGTAAAATTGGGCCTCGTCTCCCCATAAGATTTTCCACGGCCAAGCATCATCCACCTCCATTCTGGCAAGAAAGGAAAGAGCAAAAGTCAATCGCTTATCATGGTCGGGGTACAGTAACTCCTGTACACGGCTGATCTTCTACGGATAGAAGTTGATAATCTTTCGTAAGATTTTCCAAACCGTACTGTAAGGTATATCCATATTCCGAGCTAATACACGAACGCTAGAGGTGGCAGCAATATTGTCTGGTCCTCTGTCGACAATCGCCGTGTCAACTGCTTCGATTGTATCCTGTGGTACAGGTTTTCGTCCTCTGCCTGACTGAACCTTCAGAGAACCTGTTTTCTCAAACGTCGCAACCATTGCTTTTAGCCCATTAACTGACACAGGACCGTTACCTTTACGCATTTTTTGTGCGTTCTAAAAGCACGAAGAGCGGCTGACGCGTTGCACTGGTTGAGGTAAAAGAATTTGACCAGTAACGCACGCTCGACTAAAGAAGGAGACATTGCACATAAACTTTCAATCCGATTGATTCGAAACGTAACACATTGCCTTTTAAAATCCAAGCAGCTGGCACTGTGCCAATGGATGTAACGTGAAATTTGAATAAATAACTTCTTTTGCTCAGCGTACGTGATATTGCAGATCACGAGACTTTATCGGTGTTTATGTAGATTTTACGCTTTTTTAAAAGTGTTGCCATATTGCACTTGAACTAAATAAGAAAATGTGCATAATAAAAGGTAATTTAATTCCGTATTAATTTGCATTTGTTAACACTCTATTTTCTATTACACAGCGCCAAATATTCCCCTAGCGGTGACTTTTGGAACTAATTTATTTTTTCGCGGAATCCTTCGTCCCCCGTCTTGTTTAATCTTCCTACAAAATGTGGCGTCATTCTCGCAAATAGATCGCGCTACAGAACACTGTGAGCACTGTCAGTTTAATTATGGCCACCCGGTATATCAAGTATTATATATATAACATCTGATATCTACAAATATATATCAGATATATATCATCTGATGTATATCAAATGATATCATAAACACTTATCATAAGTACTGTTATCATAAATAATCTCATTAATAAAAATAAAAAAGCACGTGAAAGGAAGGGGTCTACGAAAAACTACGGAATTCCGACTATGGCCCAGTACAGAAAAGTGACCCTGATCGACGGCGCTTTGTTGTTTTCGAGATGGGTATTTGACGGCCTGTCGATACGAATTATTACTCCCGTAACCGGCCCGTAACCCTCCGGCAATGGTGTGGCTTTATGTCCGCATTGACGGGTACCTTGCGGTTGTCTCACGGTTCGCAGTCGGATGCACGATAGCTTCATTGTTACCGGAAGCGGCCCGGCACTCGACGGGGTAGTCGCGAGCGAGAGGGCAATCCCGTGACGGATCCGATACTGACCTGATGCGTCGGCCCGACAGTGGAGAAATCGGCTGGCCAGAATCATCCGGCCCCGGCCCGATGCCTTTGTGTTTGTTGGGTATATATATATATATATATATATATATATATATATATATATATATATATATATATATATATATATATATATATACGAGCCCGCTTAATGTCATAGCCAATTTGCCACGAAAAATTATTCTAATAAGCAGGATATTCCTTTATCCGGGATCACACTGACAAACCCACAATGTTCCAAGTTAAAATTAAACCAGGAAAGCATTAAAAATTGCCTAAACCCTAAGCATATTTAAACTATTATAATTTACAAACAATCTATTAATTAAAAGTAAGAAATAGTTTAAACACATTAAAACTTGATGAAAAATGAGCTAATTTTATTGTAAAATATACATATTTCCCTTAATTTTTGGAAAATAATTACAATGTTACTTACTTATTTCTTGTTACTTACTAAGGAAGTCGGATATTTTAGACTGTTTATTGTTCTTTGAATGCAGCAAATCTGTTATTTGATTTTCTGGATTATAAAATAATTGAAAGTCTGCATTTGGCTTCGTTTCCAAGAAACGTATTATAATATCACAAGCGTTTTTAACTTCAACATGTCACGGAACCATACTTTGTCAACCATAATCAAGTAACCATAGCAACACATTAAACTACATTTTTATTTATTATCAGTAAAACATTTAATATGTTAAAGATTCAAGTGGAGGAGGTATTGAAAAATACAAAAAGGATTTTTGAAATTGATACCGTTTAAGGGTATATTGAAGAAAATTTCATTTGGAACTACGCTTTTTATGGGACATTTAAGGTAAAAATATTTACAATTTGTTCGCTATCATCTGGAAATTTATTGTTATTATACTTCAGAACTTTGTTTATAAACTTTATGTTTTGAATTTATGTACAATTTTATGCATAATTTGCGTAAATCGAACTTGATTTATTGAACTTTATTCAAAAATCAGTGTGTTTCATTGAAACTGTGAAATTTATTAATTATTTCGAATAGGCCCATGTTTGTTCCTTTATAAGTGAAAAAGTATTGCTTCAATTGAGCTGAAATTTTGTATAGATTTTGATAGTTCAGATTAAATCATAGGCATATTAATTTTTGAAAATCGGGCCCCGGAGGTTTTTAATTAAGGTTTTAATGAGTTTGCCCGTAAAAGTTGCTTATTTCGACAGCTTTTGCGGCTGTCCTCGCTGACGGCATGACTATGGGACCGAATCGTACCATAATCTGCACGCGGGTGGCCCCAGACACGATTCAGTGCCTGAAGTGCCTGAATTTTTAATATTTAATTTTTAAAAAGTTATTAAATTTTTGGTGCCATTTTTGGTGCTTTTTCATGTTTTTTGGGTGTGGACACTGTAGCGGATAGGCTATGGGGCCGAATCGTATCAAAATCGGCATGCGGATGGCCCCCGGACACAATTCAGTGTCCGAGTTACAGTTTCCAATAAAAATTTCTTTTGCCATCACCATCAACAAATCCCAATGTCAAACATAAAAATATATTGGACTTGACTTACGGGAAGATTGCTTTACTCATGGACAATTATGTATGTTGGTCTATCTAGGTCAGGAAATGCGGAGAATCAATTTATTTTAAAACCTCAGAAAAAAGAAAAATGTGGTATACCATGAAGTTTTAAAATAAATTATAGATACCTAATATCTCCTTAAGATAGATAATTGTTCAATCCGGACAAAGTCGGGACGGGTCGCTAGTTATCGATAAAACGGATAGCTTTTCTTTTCATCTTATTCATCTCATTGTCAAATGACACTAACCAGTTTTGAAAGAAATTAGCAGTCATCTAAGTCTTTAAATTCACTTCGTATTTAACTGGAAGAGATTTTCCACCTATAAACATCGTGGGTTTTTGGATTTCCCGATTACAAAAGAGGCACTTTATGACTGCAGTCAGCATTACTACAGCATAAAACTATCAGTCTACTAAGTCTGTCTTTCGGGATTTTTCCTCCAACAACTTTTTCGCCTTTTAAACACAAACTCCCATCAAGCATTGCTCTATAAAAGCTCTCTAAAAGCACTGTTTCATAACAGATACAGGAAGAACTGTAGTCTTGTAATAAAGCAGGTAATACAACATTTTTCCAAGAACTGGCAGCGGCTTCATGACCATCACATGCACCATCGTGAATTTTTTTGAAAGAAATTTGTTTTTTTTCATTCCATCTGCACAACCAACTATTTGTAGCTTTAAAATCAGTTATATTTAACTGTTGGGCTAAATCTTCAGCTTTCTGATTCAATAACAATCCACTAAGATAATAATCATCCACTTTAATAATAATCCACTTCAATAATAATCCACTAACATTACAAGCTCGTTTTTCACCAAACCACTGAAGAAGAGCATCTTGAACTTCAGATTCTTTTCAAATACGTTTTCGTTTTTGATTAAGATTTTTGTTCCATTTCCAGTCGTTCAATGCTTTTCTTCACTTTTTTAGCAATTTCGAAACTTGAGCTTGGGATATCTCAAACTTTTTTTAGAGTTCTAATTGCGTACACTTATTTACTTTTGCAACTTTTACTTTTTCTTTTACAGTAAGACAGTTTCGTCTCGAAGACACTGTAGTAAAGCACAAGAGAAATGACTGATTTCACGAAAGCGAACTGTCGAACTAATCGCCGTACAAAATGTACAGTTAAATGTTCAAGACTAGATACCCCCAGGTTAAATGTTGCGTTTCTCCGAAAAGATTCGTTACATCTGGTAATCCCGTCCCCTTCAAGATAAGGAGCTATTGATGTATCACATTTCCTTCTTCACCCCCCACTCTCTAGCTCTCATCTGTGGGTGATGCTTATTCGTCATTATCTGAATAGGGAAACGTAAGCTTAGAGGCTGAGTAATACAGGGAGGGGGATAGGAAAAGAAATCAATAACACTGAATGGCCCTTCAAATCCAAGAAATTGCCATTTCCTGCAATTGCACACTCTCTGCGAAGTGACAAAATTGCTTTGAAAGACATTCAGTTACTGCCCATTGATTATTGTACTTTACAGAAAAAAAATCTGAAAAGAAGTGTGGAAAATAGAAAAAGATCGATATCGTCATGGCTAAAAATTATTCCTTTAAGTGGGATAGCTTCAAAACATGATATCCCATTAAGCGGGTTCGACTATATATATATATATATATATATATATATATATATATATATATATATATATATATATATATATATATATATATATATATATATATATATATATATATATATATATATATATATATATATATATATATATATACACACACACACACATATATATATATATATATATATATGTGTGTGTGTGTGTGTGTGTGTGTATGCATAACATTCGCAATTCATCTAATCGCGAGATAATTTTGAAAAAAGGCTGCAATAAACTTTACTGCAATACATGCAGCTATCGCCCAGACATCTAACTAGGAGAAAAATAAGTTTTTAATCTCCTATGGGAGCTTTTAACAACAAACGTATTTATCTGCACGTCTGAGAGGCACTAAAGCTTATGTATTATTCAAAGTCATACAATCTAAGATGGTTAATTTTATTACTTTAGGGGAAGATCTAGTAGTAAAATGCTAATTCTACAAAATTTAGAAACGATATTATAGAGCGAAAATAATGAGCCTTATAAATTCAAAATGTTAATGCATGTAAGATATTTAAAAGCCACTAAAAATAATTTTCTCTTTTATACTAAAAGAGAAAAAACTCATTTTTTACTCAAAAAGCAAATAAAAATTTGCAATAAAAGTATCTCTGAATGCATCTAAAGAATTCATAATTTCCTTGTATATCCATAGTACCAGATATAAATTGCATTACATTTAACATTTAGATAATTAGGTAATTTATATACGATATAGTTCTCCAAAATCAATCTCAATCATTCGCATAAATACGCAAAGTATTCGTAATAGAATCTCATTTTAAAGAATATTAGCAAAGATGAGGACTGAACATCTATTTTCTGATTCTGAAACGTATTGTAGATATATTCCTGTTGCGTGATCTCTGTATTAGCGGAAAACAATAGGAATAATAGGATTTTCCCCCTCTTCCGCACTTTATTTGTAGGAAAACGATAGGGCAATTTGCGTACATATTTATTTCAATGCAGTCGGTTGTAGTTTTCCATTAAAAAAGAAATAATAATTACATGACAATCCATAGATATTCTCGTCCTACGGTGAAACTCCTTTACACCAATCTCCTGCAAAGAGTGAAAGTTGAACCCGGAATTTTACATCTCGACATGTACGCAGAACCTGTTAATCTATTCTAATGGTGAATGATACTTTTTACCTAGGTAAATTCTTATTTCTGTTCCTTCCTTCCCTTGTACAACATAGATATTTCTCCGGTTATTACCGGCAATTGGTGTAATAACCGGAGAATATTGTCATTATTTCATAGCTACTCAGCAAAAAACAAACCTCATAAAAGAGTTTCACACACCTGTTATATATATATATGAATAATTTAATTCCTATACGATGTCTTTTTAGTTGTGTTATAATGTTTTTGACAGTTCTTAAATGTCTTGTGATGCTCCGTATAGTTAGTTCCACATACTACACATACATAAAAAAGCATACATAAGAATCTAACTCCAAGAATTGGTGTAAAATTTTAGAAAAGGTAAACTTTAATTATCAGTCAATCCCTGATTTTCTGAGGTTTTTAAGGTTTTCTTCTCCGGGAGCAGAGCAACAAAGCCCCTGCATTGCACGTAATGTCAGGAAAACGTTGCAGGAAACGTGCTGACTATCTACAACTGAAGAATTTTGAAAGGTGGAATTACAGACAAGAAAAAAATAAATGAGTAGGAGAACCAGATAAATGAAAGCAGGGTAAACTAAAAACAAGAATTAAGGACTGAGCAAGAAAATCCTAAACTATGAAGTAGCCAAATTTTAGGCACATAACTGACTTCCTGGTTGAATTATTATTACGGATGTTCTGCCTGCTATAATAAGAATTTCTGCCGTTTACAAAACTTTCTGCTTTACGAGTAAAGAGGAAAATTGCAAACATAAAGCTGTTGAGAAATGGAAAGCGACCCTACTTGATTTTATTGCTTTGCTTATTTTTTACCTTTAAGGGGATGGTGGACTTTCAAATTACCAAAATCGAGCAAAAATTGGAATGTTTTGGGGGGATGTATTAATATTTTAAAAACATGTAAATATTGGAATGAAATGCATTTAAAATATGTAGTAAAAGTAAAATGAAAACTTGGTGGCTTTACAAAAGTTAGTATTAAAGGTAGGTGAAAAAACATGTTTTAAATGTATTTTTCTCAAAATGAGTAATTTCCAGATTTGCAAGTCTTTAAAATGTTCCTTGCGTCATAATATTTGACGAAAGTTTATGAAATTTATAATAAAGACTCCTGTAATACATGAAAATAAAGTTATTTATCCATTTTAGGATTCGAGGTCATTAAGGTTATCAAAGTTTAACTTAAGTGTACAAAAGTACAAAAATTTCAAGAAAATTCAGAGTACAAGCATAAAAATATTTCCTTAAAATTAACTATTCAACGAAAGTACCAAAAAATACATAACTCTGTTCAGAAAGTATTTATAAACAATATAAATGCAAAATTAAGGGGAAAAGTTTAAAATTGAGTCCCAAGGAGCATTTTAAAGAAGGGTAATTTAATTTCAATTTTTTAATTATAAAATATTTTTAAAAAAATATCTATAAAATTTTATAAGGTGTTTAATATTGTTAGACTTTAATGAATATATAAGCAAAGTTTCATATCTCTGTGGCAAAAATTTCCAAAAATCGCTTTGAAAGGTCTACCATCCCCTTAATTTATTATACTTTTAAAACAGCTTGGTATTTTTCGCAGTGTAAACATTTTATATTTATTTATTGCCCGATACTTTAATATTTTATCTCAGAACTACATTTTCAATGAAAACTTACTTGGTTTCGATATGCACTTCGATTTGGCATCATAATCATGTTTAACAAAAAGAATTGTCGTATTTAGTAATATCAAGATTACTAGAATGGATTTGTGCCTGTTGTGAAATACAATATAAGGACAATAATGGGAAAATTATTGGGTAAATATTCAAGAATTGATTAATGTTAAATGTATTGGAGAAGTATGCCACTTTATGTCAGTTTCATGTATTTTCATGATACGATTTTTGGAAATACCCATACAACTGGTTTTTTTAGGGTTTGATAAATTAATTGAAAAACATATCATGTAATGTTAGTTACTTTTCGTTTTCCCATTTATAACTTTATATTAAAAGATTATACAAAAATATGTTTTCCCATAGAAACAAGTCTATTTTTCATTGTACGTAATATCCTTTTTTTAAAAATTTAGCATTGAAGTGTTAAAAATTTGCACTTCAGATAATTTTCTCTCTCATTGACCAAATTTATGGCCATAATTTCCCTCATTCCGTAAATTTTTGTAAACCGAAAAGTTCCCAATATATATTTTTTCAAATATTTTTAGAATGAACTCACTTTAATACACGCAGATAAAATAATTGGACAACACCACAATTTCATCCATCACTTTAATGTATAAAACGGGGCATGCATTTGAAAGGATTTCAAAAGGACATCACGGCATATAAGAATGTTCGACGTCCACCCCATCCGCCTGGATTAATGTTGAAACAGGATTATATTCAACGAGATTATATCTGACTTTCAAAACTTTGAATTTTGGGTCAAAAGTTACACTGTATTTTTTGGACGTCGAAATCTAAATTCAATCAGCAAGAAAAGCCTTTGTTGATATTGTGTTTGCGCCATCTCTGACAAGAGCTAATAGCATTATTAGAAAATTCTTTGCTTCTAAATACCTGTATGTTTAATTGCTGTAGCAAAAAAATATCAATCCGAAAAGCGTGATTTTTTTAAAGGAAATATTAAAATGATTTTCTGAAATATATTTTTTCTTCCTTAATTTTCTATCCTCGTAAACATGAAATTGCAACGAAAAAAATGACTTTAGAAAATTACTAAAAAGGGTGAATTAAGGGGTCACACTACCTTTGACTACACTGAAATGACCGTAAACATGATCAAATTCGATCTACTGAAACTCCAATAATATTAATATATATATATATATATATATATATATATATATATATATATATATATATATATATATAATGTTTTTGTTTTATATCAAAATTGCAATTCTTCAGTTATATTTTACACAAAAATAGAACTTGTAAATCCATAAATATTTTTTAGATTTTATTTTTAAATGTACACATTACTAAAAAGGGAAAAAAATCATTGGATGTTTCACGCATCATAACATTAAGAAATATGCATACAGAAACAATTTTTTGGTCAAATTAAATGAATAATATACTCAAGTTTAATGTAAAATCAAAAAATATAGTTTAAATTGAAAAATTTACATAAACTTTAAAAAAAATTAAAATTTAGCAATTTCTTAAAAACATTTTCATGTGTAAATTTTTTTTTTGCAAATTTATTTTTATTTTTTTGTTTTAGTATGTAAAGAAGCTTAAAATACAAATCTGATAAAAATTTTGTGTGTCTAGCACACATAGTTTGGGAGTAACAGTGCGCGTAAACCCAAAAGTTAAATTTGGAATATACTCGTACATGGCCATGGCAACACAGTGAGCTTTACATAAACTCTCATAACTCGAGAAATAATGAGAATTTTTTTATACGGTTTTTTGCATATTGTTCAGAAATGTCCCAAAAATCAGAATAAAGCAAAAACCAAAAATCGATTTTTTGAAGTTTTAAATGTGTTGTGCCCCCTTAATTGAGCCGTTAGAATTCCGATGGCAAAAAGCTGTCATAACGAATAGAAGGCATGTACCGTTCTGGAAACTGTGCTGAAAATTAAAGCCAAATCTAGTCTCCAAATCTAAATCGAGGACCTATTTATGAAACGTTTGGTGAAGGACATATGCACATCTTCTGAGAGAGAAGGATGCTTTATCCCTTAAATATGGAGATTTTACTAAGTATAGTGAGCTTTCAAGATAATTTTTATACCTTTCCAGTTTTACTAGTTTTGGTTCTGTCATTTTCAGTTAATAAAATTGATTCTATCGAATTCTTTAGCATAATATATCTACATGGCATAGTACGACAATTTTTATAAACAACAATATAGTTTTGCAATTTCAGCAATACTCATATCTAATAAAATGTTTTTTATTTATATCTAATAAAATGTTTTTTACTTATATCTAATGAAATGTTATTAATTTCAGTTTTTTAATGAAGCCAAACAATCTATAGTCATGAAACTCGCAGAAAAAAAATCATTTTAATAAGTATTGATGTTTGAAAGAAATACACGAGAAGGCAAAACATTTAATACTCACATTTCAAGTAGTCAAGATAAAAGTTAGCTATCTGTAGTTTACTATTTATATAGGAAAACTATTATTATTTTTATTCTCGAAATTTTAAACTATTTTTCTTGGGAAAGGAGTATAAATGGTATTAAAATAGAGAACATTAAACTATCCGAGTCCTCATTTATTTTAAATATTTTGCTAAAACTATTTTATTTTTAAATCAAGCAAAAATATTTTATTGAATCCATAAAATGCCTTCTGAAAAACTCTTTAGAAGGATGTGTTTTTATTCATCTATCTTCATAGCTCTCTCACACGGGTTGTTATAAAAAAGAGTCTCTCAATAAAATTTCAACTTAATTTCACCCAACTCATTGAGTGGGGTACTCACATTTGAGATTATTGCTCAGTAATTATTACTCGGATAGCTTTATCGTCTCCAATTTAATACCTTTTCTACGATTTTCACAGGAAAGCAGTTCAAAATATACCGTGTAAACAGACTTTTTAATTAAAAATTAAATTATTATCTCCTGTCTACATAATCATTATACACATAAGAACATAAAAGATGGTGAAAATTTTTCTTAGATGTAATTCCTTATAAATGCGTGGTATTATTCACTTGATTTTATAATGTGAAAAACAGGAGAAGGCAAAACATAATTCTAAAAATTAACGTAAAGTGCGATACAATTATTTAGACGTGGAGCTGTCTAAAGGATCTAATGATAACCCTACTTAACACAATCATTACCTAGTATTCTGTACCTAGTACCTACACATAGGATGGACGGCAACTTGTTGTTTCTTATGCTCCCTGACCGGAAGTATTTCAGACGAGGTACAAATAGGCTAGCGGACTGAGGGGCGTGGCTCCGGTTTTTAATACAAACTCAATATTTTGCGAGCACCCCCAGGGGTGACATCTGGGGGAATCGTACCTTCTCCTACCCTCTCTGACCTCATAGAGGGAATTTCCGTTCTACGGATTTCACGAGTCTATTACCGGCCTGGTCACGGAGATATTTAAAGGCGCTTTTCAGTATTTGATCCGAGCAGCCTCTGGTCATCATTCGTTCATGTGTAGCACGTTTATTTTAAGTATTGTTCTACTTTTTAAAGTTACAGTAGCATACTTAAAAAATTAAATATGAAAAACAATAACCATATTCAACTTTAAAACATAATAAATCATTTAAAAAATACCTAACAGGGTCTCCTTAATGTTTTTAGTTTTCTTAAAAGTAGTAAACTGTTAAAATTAGAGAAATGCTTACAGATTAAAAGAATTGTTCTACATGGGAAATGAATAAATTAACCACATATTGGGAAGTAATGGCTATTTATTTCACATTCTTATGATATGAATAATCATATCTAGAATTTTCAATGAAAAAATATTCCCTTTCATAACATTTTCCACTTGGAAGCAACGTACAAAATCCATACACTTAAAAAAATAACCATTCATAGTTTGGACCATTAATTAGAAACTGAGAACCCTTTAACAACTAAAGCCCCACAAACGTAGAGAAGTGCCAAAGCATCGAGTATAAAAAGAAAAAGATTAGGGTTTCGGGACTGAAGACGTCCCTTGGCTTTTGAACACTGTTATATATCGAGTAATATTTGCTGTATTTCAGTTACAAAGTCTGTGCACTTCTTCAGCTGCGCTACTCTCGACTACTGCGACAGTTACAGTTTGCATGGCAAAAGTAGTTGATCCAACTACTCTCTCTGTGAGACATTACATGTATGTCTTACCGTAGCATTTGAAGTTGAGTCATCTTCTGTCATCAAAACAGTCCCACAAATTATTCATCTCTCTAAGTCTATCGTTTTTATCGCCTCAGAGCTTCTTCCTTATCTTTTCTTTCTTCTTCCCGGTCTGTGCTTTTACTGTTGAGTTTGCTATAAGGTGCTGAGAAGGGAAAATTTTCCTGTTCACTTTGACATATATATATATATATATATATATATATATATATATATATATATATATATATATATATTGTTACGAATTTTGCGAGTCTATGGTAATCTCGCCAAATATGAGAGTTATCACCAAATTGGCGATGGACTTGGAGACTTATTTTGGTCGCCAAATTTGGCGATATGGCTCAAAATGGTCGCCAACCTTCTAGATCTTCCTCGTACGTTCTGGAGATTTCTAGCTGGCGGCCTATAGGCGGTGCATTGGAAGTCTATAAATATACCTGAGATTGGCATTGGAAGTCAGACTACAGTGGAGGGCCCGGCCCATGTACTGTAGTTACCACTACTCTTCCTTCCTGAAGCTTGGAAGTCAGTGTTCTCTTCTGCTGCGTATTTAAAGTGCGTTAAGCGTATGCATTGAAGACTCTGATATCCTGACTTGTGTTTTTAGAGTTTTCTGTTGTAATGAAGACAGTTGTTACGTGTTTTCTGTTAGTAATTGTGTATGCGCCTAAAGAATTTACAGAATAATAAATCTTATTTTGTGTGCACTTACTAAAAAGAATTTCTTCAATCCCATCGAACCCAGAAAATGGAACAATATATATATATATATATATATATATATATATATATATATATGTGTGTGTGTGTGTGTGTATTATACGCAGATGGTACATAATTATTAGGTCAATGCCCTCTTTGCACGAACGTCGAAATCAGTTTCTTGGGGCCTCAAAGGAATTCTAATCAGAGGAACATGCTAATTATTGCAAAAATAGCTGAGATAATTTTAGTTTGAGATACCAAAGAAGAAAAACATCCTGAACCAAACTGTGGCAGATAGTCAGCATCTCTTTTTTCTTTAAGTATTTACTCGGAACAAAGCTTCCTCTCGAAATACACGAATTTAAGCTCTTGTGCAACCTCTAGCAGAACCGAGCATTAATTTCGTCAAATATTGAATTCGAAAATCACTCTTTTCCCGACAACAAGGTCATGAACAATAGCCTTTACAAATATTTCTGCAATCCCTCATTTCTGACCCTTTTTGTTAAATATACAGCCATCCTTCTCTCTAAAACTTTTCGCGAGTAATAAAACATGTCAGCTATAATTAAAGAGGACAACTGCCGTAAAAACTTTATACATATAGACCAATCAAATAAACTAGTCATCAAATTCCAGGTATGCTCAATTACAAATAATAGCTAAAATAATTATTTGAAGAGTGTAACTTGTATGCGTAACACTTATAAATATTTAGAAAAGTACCAAAAGATATCAAAATGATGAGTAGGAAAATACGCCAAAATCTTCTGCTGTCTTCTACCGTGATTTTAGTGTTAAATGATGTGAATAAATCCAGGACTGCTTCCTCTAACTGTGAAGGATTTGCATACCAAATGAACAATATACTTTCAAAATTTACAAAAAGTAACAAAAATGAAAAAACAGCTATAGCAGATCATTTAATTATTTAGTAGACCTTTAACTTATATATATCCATCAGTAATAATAGAAAAGGAAATTTAAGAATCAATTTGAAGACTCTAAGACCACAGAAACCTAATAACTGCCTTATTTATTTAAAGCTCTGTAAACAGTCTAATGCAGAAATTCCATACTTTCCATTTTAATTACAACATGTACTCTTTCAAGTGTAAAGAATGTTCAAAAATTAAAAAAACCCAACCCGGTAAGGAAAATGTATCATTCACTAGCGATCATGAAATTTATCAAAGCTTGAATCGTGAATGGCTTATTTTAATTAGGTATCCAAGAAATGCAGCAAAACAAACAGATTTTAACGACTAATGGAAATATCAGTTTTATTTCCGACTTATTATTTAACTTAAATATTTTAGAAGTACATTCATGTGTTAATATCTTTTCTGGGGGAAATTAGAGCTAAACAACAAATTTGGATCGAAATTTAAGTACCAGATTAAGAATTCATGCTGAACATATATTTCGAAACAAATCAACTAACTACTCCTGCGGTTTATGCTATCATTAAATTTACATATTATTCCAACCCGACTTCGAGATGGCAGTTTAAACATTAATTAAAATTCAGTTAGCAAACATTTTGGTTTTGAGCGGAGTTTAGGTTGAATGAGATATCAATTACTGCACTTTCGGAGACTGCTTCCAATAGGCACTAGCATTTAATTAAAAATGTTTTCGAAGTTTCATGAGCCTGTTTACGTAGAGAATAGAATTTCTCAGACCATTCTCGAAGAGTGGGAGTGTTATTTGAGGACTCTTTCACCGAGGAATTAACAATAATTCAGATATCCAGGATAATTAATACATAAATTATAATCCTTATGCGTGTATTTAAGAATATTGGTTGGTTCTTGATTTTTTTATGTGAAATTAAAGAATATGGTTTAGGAAGAGAAACGGGATAACTGTATGCAAAGGCAATTTATATACATATTGTAAATAAAATCATTGTAATTTGCTAAATCATAATCCTCAAAAATATGATTCAATAATTTATTATTAAAGAAATACCAGAAGTCACCTTTAATTTCTCTATGGATTAAATATGCACCCTTTTACACAATAACTGTATACAAAGGCAGTTTGTACAAATATTGAAAATAAAATCTTTGTAATTTGCTAAATTATAATCCTCAAAAACATGCTTCAATAATTTGTAATTAAAGAAATACAAGAAGTCACCTTTAATTTCTGTATGGATTAAATATGTACCCTAATGACAGAATAAATATATACAAAGGTAGTTTATAAAAATACTAGAGGCCCGTCCCGGCTTTGTCCTGGTTGAACAAAATATTATACCAATAAATTTCAGTTGATAGCCAATAAATTGTAAATCTTTTTTTACCTTAAATGTCCAATAAAAATCGTAGTTCTAAATGTAGTTTTCTTCAATAAGCCCTTTAACGTTGACAGTTTCAAAAATCCTTTTTGTATTTATCAATACCTCCTCTACTTGAATCTTAAAAATATTAAACCTTTTCCTTAAGGGGTGGAATAGCATATATCCGAAGCACATACTCTCGAAAAATACGGTGTGATGTCGGCAGAGATATAGTCTCGAATTCCACTTCGTTGTGACTTTCCTAACGTCTTTGCCCCCAAAGAACAGTTGGATGACATTCTGGGAACGGAGGGTGAATCTTGCCGAAAAGGACTGAATAATAATCTTTTGTCGTTCTAGCTAGAGGCTATTTCTTTTCAGGCGAGAGACATCAAAAGGGCGGTTCATCCATTTTCAGCCTTTTGACAGATGAAAGACGCAAGGAGTGCCAATGAACTACTATTGAAATTCTTCAATAGTAAGAAAGCAATTAACCACTCTTTCCCCTGACCCTCCACGCTGAATGTCCCCCACGTAAAATGGGGATAGGAAGTAGATAACATTTTTCCGTTGTAAAGAGCGATTTCGCAAAACGGACCCCGTAAGCTAAAGGGTGTTGCTATGGTTACTTGACTGCGGTTGACAAAGGAAAAGATGTAAGGTACATTTTAATGTACAAAAGTTGTACATTACCCTCCACATACAAAATCTGCTCTCTCTCTTTATATATTATTATAGAAGTATAGATACACATTGGTATCCAAAAATTAGAATAAGAGATGAAATAAAAATACAAAAATAAAAAAGGATTTTAAGTAAAGAATTTTTTTTAATTATTTTAAGCACCTAAAATAATATTCAAATTAATATTACGTTATTTATCAATTAAAGTTAATTTTTTAAAAGAAAGAGGTGTGCTTGAGACCGTAGTTTTATTCAAAAATGAAAAATGATTTTAAGTAAAGAATGTTTTTTTTAATTATTTTAAGCACATAAAATAGTATTCAAATTAATATTACGTTAGTTATTAATTAAAGTTATTTTTTTAAAAGAGAGAGGTTAAGAGATGAAATAAAAATACAAAAATAAAAAAAGGATTTTAAGTAAACAATGTTTTTTTTAAATATACAATTTTTAAAAAAATAATGTTCTTAAAATAATATTCAAATTAATATAACGTTAGTTAATAATTAACGTTAATTTTTTAAAAGAAAAAAGCGTGCCGGAGAACGGCTAGTTTCGAAACACTGTCGTCAGAAAAGAAGCCCACCGCGATAGCACCACGTTAAGGATCGTTGAAGACTTCGACACAAAAAGCGGTAGAGAACAGTAGCGGTAACAATGGAGATTGTTAGGATTAAGCTCCTAACTTTATTTCTACTGATCAGATATACATAATATATAGCCTATGTCCATCTGGAAATGTACCTTTCAAACAGTGAAAGAATTTTTCAAATAGGTGCAGTGGTTCTGGAGATTACCCTCCACGTACAAAATCGCTCTCTCTTTATATATAAGTATAGATAGATTGTAAATAAGATCTTTTTATTTAGCTAAATTATAAACCTCAAAAATATGATTTAATAATTTGTTATTAAAGAAATACCAGAAGTCATCTCAAATTTCTTTATGGATTAAACATGTACAATTTGACAGACTAACTGCATACAAAGGCAGTTAATATAAATATTGTAAGTAAAACCTTTATAATTTTCTAAATTATGATCCTCTAAAGCATGCTTAAATAATTTGTAATTAAGGAAATACCAGAAGTCACCTTTAATTTCTCTATGGATTAAATATGTACCCTAATGAAAGAATAAATGTATACAAAGGTAGTTTATATAAATATTATAAATAAGATATTCATTTTTGAATCAAAATCATAACCTTTGACAGAATAAATGTACACAAAGAAATTTATTAAGTATTGTAAATACAATCTTTTTATTTAATTAAATCATAATCCTCAGAAATGTGATTCAATAATTCGCAATAAAAGAAATTCAAGAAGTCACTTTTAAAACCTTTAAAGACTAAATATACTTTCTGATGAAATAATTGTACACAAAGGCAATTTCTATGTACATGTATTGTAAATTAAACCTTTTAAATTATCTAAATAATAATCCTTAAAAGCATGTTTCGTTAATTGGGTGTGCAGTAGATCTACCTCCTAGCGGTGCACCTGGTAACACTTTTTAGTGGCTAAAAGATCGACAACCGGCATTGTGTCTCCCCCTCGTCAGGCTGATACTCAAATCGGGACTATTAGGGTATTGCAGTGGAACGCTGGCGGACTGTCCCAGTCCAAACGTGCGGAGCTCTTGGTGACTCTGTATGAGAAGGATATGGATGTATTTTCTATTATGGAGGCTAATTTGACTTCTGATAACCTAAGATACTTCCCTTTCAAAGGGTATACTCTTTATTTACTTCCAAAATCAAGACAGATAGCAAGTGACATTCTCATCGGCGTCAGGAGAGATCTAACTGCTGATTTCCGCATTGTAAAAGCGATGAGAACTGATCACGATAAAAGTGAAGTCGCTCATTTGGATGTCTGGAAAGATGGAGTCCTTTTTAAGATTTTGGCTATTTATAGCCCTCCTAGTAACTCCCCTGATTTTTCCTATATCAACCACTTAAGACACACCATTTTCATAGGCGATTTTAATGTCCACTCTCCCATGTGGGGTTACACTGACACAAATGAAGCTAGAAAGAGAGTCCAGGACTTCCTTAGCTCCTCTCCCTTTGAACTTATATTCAACAAAAAAGACCCTCACACTTACCTGCATTACAATGGCAAAAGTTTCAATCCAGATCTGTTGATGGTCACTGCTGACCTATACAAATGTACAAAACGAACAGTTTTGAAAGACCCCGGATCGGGACATAGGCAGGTGCTCGCAGAAGTTGAAATTTCCAGGGCTGAACAGAGACCCTTTTCATCGTCAAAAAACCTCTTGGAATTTTAAGAAAGCTAACTGGTCTCTCTTCACCGAACAATTATAACATGAACTTAGCCACGAAAAACTCGACTTAACTCTTAACCCGACTAAAGTTTATAGAACTATTAAAGAAACAATTATAGCGTGTGCTAAAAGATCCATCCCTAGAGGAAAACAGAAGAAATATAGGCCATTCTGGACAGAAGAACTGTCCTCATTGAAAGCTAAAAAAGACAGACTTAGGAGGAAGCAGAGCTGACAACACGCCCATGTGATGTGCAGGCCTGGAGAAAACAATCTGCATGCTTTAGAAAGGCCTTAAACGACAGCAAACGATCAACATTCCACGAATTTATTTCCAATATTAACTATCAATCTGATTGTAAAAGAGCATTTAAATTTATTGGAAATCGAATGACTGATTCTAACCCAACTAAACAATCCTTTACAGTTGAAAATAAAAAGCTTTCTTCTGACTCTGCTACAGCGAAGGCTTTCGCACAACATTTCTGTGGGGTTCTTAGCAAGGACACCTACGCAAAAACGGAGTCGGCCGGAGTTAAGCAGAAAACTTCACTCCTACAGTCAAAAATTGAGCCTAATACGGATCCAGTTTTGGAGGCCCCTATTACTTGAGACAATTTTTTTTTTGCTATAAGAGGCCTCGCAGAAGGTAAATCACCTGGTGGAGATCGAATCCATCCTGAGTTTCTCACCCATCTAGGCTCTCGGGCCCTCGAAACCATCTGGATCTTTTTCAATTTAATTTGGAATACTGGTAGCGTACCAGATGACTGTAGAACCCTCTATTAGTATACCTATTCATAAGAAAGACAAAGACCCTAGTCAACTTAAAAGCTATAGACTAATATCACTGACTAGCGTTGTAGGGAAGGTTATGGGGAAAATAATTGTGAGAAGACTTAACTTCTACCTAGAATCTAGAGAGCTACTGGCTGAAGAGCAGGCGGGTTTTAGAACTTTTAGATCTACCAATCAACATGTTACCCTACTGAGCCAGTTTGTTAAAGACGCTCTGGATAGCAGACAGGTCCTGACGGCAGATTTTATCGACCTCAAGTCTGCTTACGACAAAGTTTGGCGAGAAAACCTCCTTTTAAAGCTCTCAAATCTGGGTATTAGGATCAATCTTTTCAATTGGATCCGAAACTTCCTGTGCCAGCACTCTTGTTAAGTAAGGTATGGTAGCGCATTGTCGAAAAAAAAGATGCTAAAAACGGGTCTCCCACAAGGAGCCGTTAGTAGCTGCTCCCTTTTTAACATCTATATTAATGATTTGGTTACGAAAATTAAGGATATTCATGGAGTTAATTACCTTTTATACGCTGACGACTTGTTTTTCCAAACAGTGTCTAAAAAACTAAATGCAAGGAGAAGGATAGAGACTACACTATCTGCTTCTCTGAATGATTTAGGGATTGGTGTGGTACCAATAATATGGAAGTGAACCTAAAGAAATCGTACTGCTTGACATTTTCACTTATGCAACAAACTTTAGATATACAACTGACGTATAGGGGCATCCAAATCCCCGTGTGCGATAATTTCAAATATCTGGGAGTGACTTTTGACCGTAAACTTACATTTAAGCCCCGTGCTGAGGACATTTCCAACCGTGCCAAGAAGAGGTTCAGTGTCCTCAAACGCCTTGCCGGGGCAAGGTGGGGCTGTTCTGCTAAAACCCTACTACACACATATCATACGTTTATTCATCCCCTTTTGACTTATAGCTGCGAACCACTTGTTGTCGCCGGAGAAAATGTACCTAAGACCCTTGAAAGGGTACAAAATCAAGCATTACGCATTGTTTCTGGGGCTGTAAAGACCACCCCGACTGACGCGATGCTTCTTTTGACGATTGGTCACTTAGAACTGTGATCCAGGAGAAGGCCGTAATTCTTTGGGAAAAAATCATTAGGGTGCCTGGATGCTTCTCACTTTGGAACGAGATCAGTTGGGACGCGACTAGAAATCTAAAGACACAGATGGGCTTTCTTCAGGGAGTCCTCCAGTTGAAATCCTCACTTGGCTAAACTTTTGAACCAGAACCCCTTGTTCCACCACAAAACCCATTGAATTTGAAATTCACCCAAATTTATCTTGACTTGTGTCAAGGAGTGACCAGAAGTAACACTGATCCTTCTATATTGAGAGCCTTGACTCTCGAACTACTTCATACTCATTACCCTGAACCAGAGTGGCTACGGATCTTCACAGACGGGTCCCTCCTGGGCGATGGCCCTAATGCAGGTGCTGGAGTCGTATCGAGGATCTTCTGTTTCTACGTTCTTGTGGGGAGAGGTTCTGCGTTTGACGGAGAAATTGCTGCGATCCGCACAGCCCTATCCCAACTCATCTGTCATCTAGATAAGTTCAGAAGAACCGTTGCCCTCTGCGACTCCAGAGCCTCCCTGCAGGCAATCATTTCTGACAATTCCCCCTTAACGAAGGACATTTTGGACTGTCACCGTCACCTTCACACAATAGCTTCTCATGAGAAAACCATTGTCCTCCAGTGGGTACCTGCCCACTTTGGTGTCCCAGGCAATGAGAAAGCGGACTTTCTGGCTAAGCGGGGCGCTCTGATTAAGCAGAGTATTACCCGCCCCCTGCCCCTCTGTACGATCAAACATCTTGTCCAGAAGTCTTTCAAAGCCCGTGCTCAAGAGGACCTATCCAATCGGGTAGCCCACAAGACATGGACGACTACCATCCCGAAATTATGTAATGGCCCAAGGCGTAGAGCAGTTTCTGAGTTCCGCCTAGCCACCGAACATGACTGCCTACGGAAACATGTCTTCAGACACGACATTGTTCGCCGGCCTGCACCCTATGCGGCTCCCGCGAGGATATGGACTCCGCCCATCTTTTGAACTGCTCTGAAATTAGCAAGTCTTCTCTCCTTGAGCGTTACTGGGAGGCTAGAGACAAATTAGATTGATGAACTATTTGTTACTGCTTTAATTTCTTGTTTCTTTATGCTCTGTATTTGTTTTGTATTCTCCCCCTGTATTTGTTTTGTTCCCCCTGCATTTGTTTTGTATCCCCGTATTTTTGTTTTCCCTAGTACCTGCTGTAATTGTTCATAATCTGCCATTAGAAATATAAAAAAAAATGTTTCGTTAATTTGAAATTAAAGAAATACCAGAAGTTACCTTTTGTTCATTTATGGATTAAATACACACCCTTTGATTTAAATTCCTTAAGAATCCGAGTTAAATCCTTTTATTTAATTTTATTTTCTGTTATGGTATAAAATAAGTATGCGGTTAATCAGAAGACATGTTTCTCTCTTCTAGATTTCACTGCAGCTTCCAGTAGGAAGCTTGCCGGTTCAAGTAGATACCCGAGTGATTTTCTTTCGTGAAGTGACATTTTCCATATCACTTGAAATGGAATCAAACGTTTGTTTCTTATATCAGCAAATTTATACAGTAAATTTTATTTTTTATGCATACTTCGTGTAAATCCAATAAAGGCCCTAAGTTTTCCTCTAAGTTTTGCGATGTATTTTGCTGTTAATGTGTTTTCTAATGCCCCCCTGTTCGGAAGTATTCAAATATAGGCTAGCGGGCTAAGGGGTGCGCCTCTGGTTTATAATGGCATCACAAGGGTCGGCGTCCAATATAGTCAGGTGCCACCTCAATTTTCACCGAGCAACCCCCGGGGCAACACCTGGGGGGATCACACCTTCTGCCTCCCTCTCTGATGTCATATAGGGACTTCTCGGGATTCGATCCAAGTACCCTCAGCACGGACAGTCGACGCTCTACCACTAGCCCGTGATTATTTTTTTAATGTGATAATGCACAACTTATGATCATCTTTGAACATGGACACGCAGAGCGAGTAATGATACCAAAAAGAGTTTTGCCATGAATTTTTCTCACAACCCTACAGAAAACTGCGATAAAAGAAATTGCATAACACCGAAGAAAGTGGGAAATAACAAGAAGAAACAGTAAAGGAGGAGGCATATGCAGAAGCACGACAATGTCTGAAGAAATCAAGATACAAAAGGAGAAAGTTGTTGATAATATCCTTCCACGTTTGTAAGGATCCATGATCTCCTTATATTAATTCGGCCAAGGGCTAGTGTAAAAGAAGTAGGATTTCAAAACTTTAAGTAATTTGGAAATTGAAATGAATAATTCATTTTTTTTATTCATTTACGAAATGAGCATTTTGGTAGAGACACCTCAATATTATTTTTAAAATATATATATATATATATATTTATACATAAATATAAATAAATATATATATATATATATATATATATATATATATATATATATATATATATATATATATATATATATATATATATATCTATATATATATATATATTTTTTTTTTTCATGCATGTGTAAAGTGCCTTAATCCTATGTAGTAATTTTCAAATTATTTCGCAAGAAATGCAGAAAATAATGAAAGTTTCTTCAAGAAACTATCATTATGAATCGACTAAGATTTTATACCCCACTAATATCTTAACCCCCGAGCACCCACGCCCAATTTCGAACACGAAAACTCGCGCCGGATATCTCATACCCTAGTTCATTTCTGCTATTTAAATATCAATTAATATTGTTTATATGCAAACCTTGCGTAACTAAAGAACATAAAATAATAAATTAAAGCTTTTTAGTGAATTTTAATAATACTTACATTTTTTATAGACAATTTTTACAAATTACATACTGATGTTCAACACAGAGACATTTTTCCCATTTTTGGCACATAAACTTTGTTTTTCTGTTCTTCTTACTTGGGCAAATTTAACATCGTTTATATTTTGTCTTGAGTTTTTTTGCAGGCAGTTCACTATTAGTGATTTCCAGCTCCATTGAAGTGCTTGAATAAGTTGTTTTTGTTTGAGGCACCATCATATTTAGCATGTTGCTATCGAAGAGAACATTCCATGCTTCTACGGGAGAAGCGACATCTCTTGAATAATGTGTATTACCTGGAAGCTTGCTAATTACGTTCCTTGAAGGCTTCTTTACATTTTGGCGGTATTTTTTCTTCAGCCATTTTGAAATTTTATCTTTACCAATATAAAAATCGGCTATTGACAGTGAACTTTTATCTTCGGTTTCTGCCTCAATTTCAGTGGAAGAATCGTGATTGCTACAGTATTCCCCATCCTCAGAGGCATCATTATCTTCGGATAAGGATTCCTCATCGCTAGAAACAGTCTCTAAAAGGTGTCGCAATTGTTTCATTTCCTCGTTGTAATTAAAAAAGCGCGCCATGATGCACTAAACTGACAGATAAAAGGAAAGATCTGACTGACGCGAGGACTCGCACGTGTATGACATACCACCCGAAATATTTTTTCTCAAAACCGATTTTTAGAGCAGAACTAGTTTTTACCCCGCTGAAAGAACTTTATATTGCATACAGCTACACGAAATTTCGACCTTATCCGATAAGAAGAAGATAACAAAAACATTGTATGAAAATGGATTGGGCATGTCATATCCGGTGTGAGTTCTCGGTTAAAATTGTCGGAAGGTCTTTGTCCCAATTTTAGGTTTACATTTCCTGAAAACTTCTCCAGATAGTTTGAAAAGTATAGTTTTCAAGTTGATGTTTAATTTTTTTTGCAATAAAGGCCTCAGTTTCGGTTGTCAATCTGTAGGTATTTGAAATTCATAATAAGAATTATTTATTTATATGAAATTTTGATGTGAAAGTTTTATGAAAATAAATTTTAAATCATTATGTTTTCATTAGTGTGAATTCCTTTCGATTATTTTACCCATTGTTTTCCATCAGGATAAATGCCTAAACCAATAGAAAAAAATATTCTTCTAGAATATGACATTTCATGCAGTTACTACTACAGAGAAAGCTTGACCTGATAAGCGCAGTGCATTTAAAATATGCTTCAACACCATTATAAGTCAACTTACAGTTTTCTTTGAGAATAAACGACTTTAAGGATTTTACTATATCAAACTATGTTTCAGAGATTATATATTTATCATTATTATAAACTGTTTATGTCACGAAACTCGATACAAAAGAAGAAAACCCTGCAAACAATATTAAATAACTACGAAGATATACTGTAGGAAAATTGGAGAAGTCTAAAAAAATCCTCTAAAATTTCAGCGATAGTTTATATTTAAATTTTTTTTTTCTATAATCATTTTAGTAGACATGGCTGAGATCACTTTCAGTCTTTTTTACACGCAAAATTTCTGAAGACAAAAGATGCCAAAAACATTTTTTTCCCCAGACCTAGACTATTTAAAATTTCTAAACGAAATATTATGGTGTAATAAAGTATAAAAATGGCTCTGAAATTTTTATATACTTCTTTAAAAACGATTGATTCGTAAAAAACCTTCAGATTCTTTTTAATTCCTTCAGAAAACAAAGGTTTTTTTTAGAGTATATGCAGAAAGTTTTTCGAGGAGAAAGAAAACGATAAATGATATTCTGAAGAAAGATTTCATTTAATATTCTCAGTGGAATTTAATTAATTTTACTTGAATACTATATGATTTCTCTGTGTATTTTTTGTTCCTATTATTTTAAGTTTAATATTTGAAATTCTAAATTATTTTGTATTGTTTGATTATCTTGACACAGTTGGTTATTCGCCAATAATTATCACCATTAAAAATGATTTCCAAATATGTTACGAAAGACACAGTTTTTTCAGGATTATCATAATACTGTGTTCATAATTCTGATATCGAATAGGTAAGGAATGCCTTAAGAAGGTATGGAAATTAGTTCAAAATATTAAATTGCTAAATTTCGACAAAAGCAATCCCTCTACATCGCAAGTTTAACAATTTTTTATCCGCCTAAAATAAGAATATAAATTTCGGCATTCCTGGAATGTTTTTATTGATTTGGAAACAATGAATAGTTCAAGGAAGCCAAATTTATAGAATACTTTAGTTGGAAAAAACTTTTTAGCGTAATTCTGATAGTTTTGTCGCAGCAATCGTAGACGAAAGAGCCGGGGCATTCTCATGACGGAAAATAATCTATTTTTTAAACTTAAAATTGGATTTTTCTCGTAATTCACATTTAAAACGATTCAGTAAAGACCCATACACTGTTAAATGATTGTTATGCCTTCTACCGAAGAATCATTAAAGACTATACCATCATAGGTTGCCCAAAAATCATTGGCCATTACAATTCTTGCTGACGTCATCCTACCAAAATTAACATAATTTAGAATTCTTCCGTTTGTTCTTATCACGTCTGATGATTGTGCAATACTTTTAAAAGGAAACTGGTGAATATGGCTAACTAAAAGGTCCTTTTTCACTCAGTAAGTAACAAAAGAAATAATAATGTCACCGCAAAATTTTTTTCTATTGAAAATTCAATTATAAGGAATCAAAAGTGGTTGATTCATTGAAAAAGGAACAATATCATGTATATAAGCTCTTCACCAGTAAACATTAAATGTTATCTCCATCAATAGCAAATCTCTCACGAGATTTGTTTTGATGTTTTAAATACAGGGTGGTTATAATTAAACTTCCCCTATAAACGCATCCTACAGCTCAAACGGATGAACGAAATATAACCACATTAGGTATTTAGACTATACACGAGATGCGCTCACGGAATTGCGAAAAAAAAGAAAGAGTTCACAAATGTCCATCAGATGGCGCTTTTCATGGAAAAACGAAACTTAACAAAATAAATGACCAAAATGGAATAATATAAACAATTTGAACATTTATTGACTAGTTTTCGATCACTTTGTCATCGAACTACATTTAATAAAGGTAATGAAATAAATAACAGTACGCCTTTGTTGTTTGAGGAAAAAAAAACACTTCAGTTTGCAGAAACAGGTACAGATTATGGTGAAATGCTACAAGAGGAGCAGTTGTTAAGGATGATGTAACAAAAGGTGTTCAGTGTAACCACCGTCAGTCACCTGCAAAGTTTCAAGTCCATGGACAGTGTGTTCAATAGCAGGTCGTAACTGATCAGTTGTGATGATTCGCACATGAAATGTAATGCAGTTCTTTAAGGGGGTCCGGGACATATTTTGAAAATTTTTCTATTTATTGAGTTAAACTTTTGAATTTTTTTGTGATAGTTAACCATATAATTTGTAAACAAAATCGCATCATAAAACTTCTCAAAAAGTTTTTACAAATTTTTTTAATTTAAAATTTTTAATAAAAGTGGGGTAATTTAAAATCGTTATAACTCGAAATATTATTTGCCGAATTTCAAAATTTTTAAATTAAATATTTCTGTTTAATTAAAATTTTAATTTTTATTCACCATTTTTCAAAATATTAATTTTTTAAAAAATTAAAAATATTTAGATTAAAAATTACGAAAAAAATTATGTAACTTATTTTTAAAAAATCCTATTTTCAAAAGTAAATATTTTTTTTCAAATTTGCTGGATTAAAATTAAAGTAAAATAGTTTAAAAAGACATGTTACAAGTTTCAACCGTTTATCTTTAACGATTCTTGACTTATAACAATTTAAAGACGAGAAATGGGGAAAAACCCATCATGCAGTAAAACGCACTTACAGATTTAAACAACGATTGGCTACTATTAGAATGTTGAAAAAAAATAATAATTTCTACTGTACTAATTAAGATAGAAACATCATTTAAACATCATTTTAAGCGCAAGAGAACACAAAAAATTTTAATGCAGTGAATTTTTTTTTCGAAAATTCGAACAATTTTGTGTCATGGACCCCCTAAGTCATCCAGCGTCGTAACATCTCCACGATAAATTTTGCCTATAATTCATATAGGATGCTGAACTGAACTTTTAACTACGAACTGCAAACTTTAGTAATGTTATTTGTGAAGGTATATTATGTCTGGCGCAAGAGGGCATGAACATTGTTACGTCCCCCGTCTACTCCGGGGAGAACATTAAGACTCCCGCTTCGGATTCCGTCGTAGACGGAGTACGTATTTTTCAATTCATTGTAAATAAACTTAAATTGTTATTTGTTCTTTACGATAGTTGCTAATGTTGTTAGTTTATATTGCTAGTTTATGGTTGCTAGTTTATGTTGTGGCTGTTTTACTCCAACCTCCGCGCCCCACATTCATAGCATAACGCTTCCTCTTCTTTGCATGCATGCAAATCTCGAGATTTTTTTCCCTAGAACCGACGGCTTTTCAAGGTTTTACATTTTATTACTTATAAATCTTGTCCAGAATTGTTAATATTGTTTATGTGTATAGTTTAGGTCGGTTATTTTGTTAAATTTAAATTTTTATCCATGAAAAGCTCCATCTGGTGAACATTTTTTGAACAATTTTTCTTTTTTTCGATATTCCGTGAGCGCATCACGTGTACAGCCTATATACCCAATGTTGTTACATTCCCTTCACCCGTTTGAACTCTAGGATGCCGTTTATAGGGGAAGTTTAATTATAACTACCCTGTGTGTGGTTTTAATATTCCAAACAATGTGATTTTTCTCCCAAGTTCAACACATTTAAATATACTAAAAAAGTATATATATATTTTTTCATTTTCAGCACTCCTCTTCTTTATAAGACATAGATATTTGAAGGGAAATTTAAGCAACACTTTAGGGAAAGGGACATTTTAAGTAATACCTAAACATGAATTGCTTACATTATCCTATGGCACAATGATTTTTAAAGTAAAAATTTGTAAGTAAGGTATTTTATTTTAAAAGCAAACAAAGGATTGTACAGGAAGCCCTCCTACAGCACGGCATCTTACAACATGGTTTCGCTCTAACACGATAGGATAAATTGCGGGAACCCTCATATAGCACTGCAACCGATGACACGGTTTCCCTCTAACACGATATAAAAATTGCGAAAACCTTTGTACAACTCTGTACTTCTATAGCACTAGATAACATGATTTTTGTTTAACACATTTAAAAATTAAATTACCTTAAAATATTGACTGGAAGGAACAATAAACTATAGTGGATTTACAGGAAAATGTATAAACAAATTATTATTTATTCATTTATAGCTCTATAAAATTATAAAAAGGCCTAAGCTTAGCTGAAAATCTTGAATAATTTTTCTTGAATGCAGACCCTTTCGCTGAAAGAAGCCGAAAATTCAAAAGGGAGCTGCAAAATTATCTATCTCCACACAATGAAATCTACAAAGACCTTGTAAGAACCAGCAAACAAACCAAAATTACAGATATTTTAAAGGGGAATAGAAGGTGCAAAAAGTCTAAATGAAGAAAAAATTTCTGAAAGTGAAGGTGATATCGTTCAACCGTAAAAAGTTCTCATTTCATTGTACTGAGCAGCGATGAGGAAGAAATTTATTAAATTAAGGTCGCATTAAAATAAAATAATATGTTTTGTTTCTTTTCGTTTTGTGTTATACAGTCAAACCCGCTTAATGGAATACCGGTTAAAAGAATATCCCGCTTAATGTAATAAATTTTCAATGTACCAAACCGTACAAATTTGTTTCCGTTTGTTAAATTTCCCGGTTAATGGAATATATTGTTTTGAAGTTATCCCGCTTAAAGGAATAATTTTTAGCCATGACGATATCGATCTTTTTCTATTTCGCACACTTCATTTCAGAATTTTTTTCTGTAAAGTGCAATAATGAATGTTCAGTAACTGAATGTCTTTCAAAGCAACTTTGTCACTTCGCAGAAAGTGTCTAATCGCAGGAAATGGGGATTTCTTCGATTTTGAAGGGCAATTCATTGTTGTTGCTGTTTTTCCTAGCCCCCCCCTTCCTCCCCGTATTGCTCGGCCGCTGAGCCTACGTTTCCCTATTCAGAGAATGAACAATAAGCTTCACCCCCAAATGAGAGCTAGAAAATGAGTGGGTGTGTGTGAAGGAAATGTGAAACTTCAACAGGTCCTTATCTTGAAGGGGACATCGATTACCAACTGTAACGAATCTCTTCGGAGAAGCGCAACATTTAACTTGGGAGTCTCTAGCCTTGAACATTTAACTGTACATTTTCTACGGCGATTAGTTCGACAGTTCGCTTTCGGGAAATCAGTAATCTTTCTTGTGCTTTACAATGTCTTTGAGACGAAAAGATTTTACTTTAAAAGAAAAAGGAAAAGTCATAGAGTTTGCAAAAGTAAATAAGTGTACGCAATTAGAACTCCGAAAAAAGTTTGAGATATCCCAAGCTCAAGTTTCGAAATTATTAAAAAATAAAGAAAAAGTCTTCAACGACTGGAAATGCAATAAAAATCTTAATCAAAAACGAAAACGTACAGGAAAAGAATCTGAAGTTGAAGATGCTCTTCTTCAGTGGTTTGCTGAAAAACGAGCTTTTAATGTTCCTGTCATGTCTGCC
Organism: Dolomedes plantarius; assembly: GCA_907164885.2. Lineage (NCBI taxonomy): Eukaryota > Metazoa > Arthropoda > Arachnida > Araneae > Dolomedidae > Dolomedes > Dolomedes plantarius. Next base: position 83,046,273 of record OU015495.1, on the reverse strand, counting down.
GCGTCACCCCTTTTTGTCTTGTCCCTGCTACTCTCTTCTCAAGGAGGCGGGGGGGGGCAATGACCCCGGCTCGATAAGGGATTCGAGATGTTTTTGAGGGTGCCCCGTGTTGAAGGCAGAGGGTGATCAGATACTGCTTGTGCCCACGCGAGAGAAGGCGTGTGGTTTTTTTAGTCTGCGGTTGTTGGCTCTAGAGAGAGTCGGGAAGACGAGTAAAGTGCGTGGGTGTATTGAGACCTAGAAGACGCACTAGGCCTTGTTAGATAGCAGTCAGAATCTAGATGATTGACCTAGTTAGATTTTTGTATATAATACTGTAAAATAAGTTTGTAGATAAATTAGTGTTGTGTTCATGCTTGCAAAAGAAAATAAAACTTTGAATATTCACTGGTCTGGTACTGAACTCTGTGACGTTACTTGTATGAAAATTTACTTGTGTACCATTGCAAACGTTGAATTCCGAAATGAACCAAAAGTGAACCCATAGAAGTGAAGAGGGTTCGACAGTTCCTATTAGTGGATTATTATTGAATCAGAAAGTTGAAAATTTAGCACAACAGTTAAATATAACTGATTTTAAATCTACAAATGGTTGGTTGTGCAGATGGAAAGCAATAAACCAAATTTCTTTCAAAAAAATTCACGGTGAAGCAAGTGATGCTGATGAAGCCGCCGCCAGTTCTTGGAAAAATGTACAGTTGTATTACCTGCTTTATTACAAGACTACAGTTCTTGTATTTATGACTCTGACGAAACAGCACTTTATTACAGAGCAATGCCTGATGGGACTTTGTGCTTAAAAGGTGAAAAAGTTGTTGGAGGAAAAATCCCGAAAGAGAGACTGACAGTTTTATGCTGTAGTAATGCTGACGGCAGTCATAAAATGCCTCTTTTTGTAATCAGGAAATCTAAAAGCCCACAATGTTTTAGAGGTGTAAAATCCCTTCCAGTTAAATACGAAGCGAATTCAAAAGCTTGGATGACTGCTAATTTTTTTCAAAACTGGTTAGTGTAATTTGACAATGAGATGAATAAGATGAAAAGAAAAGCTATCCTTTTTATCGATAATTGTCAAGCCCACAAAGTCGACGTAAGACTAGAAAATGTAGCACTTCATTTTTTGCCTCCGAATACTACAGCTATTTTACAGCCAATGGACCAGGGAATTATATCACTTTTTAAGAGGAATTATAGAAAAGAAATCGTTAAAAGATCATAGCTTGCATAGATGATACTAGTGGATTTTCTATCAATAGCTCAACTAGTAAAATTATTAGAAACATTTCAATTCTTGCAGCTGTTCGTATGATGAACAAATCATGGAATAATATTTCCTCTGAAGCAATAAAAAGTTGTTTCGTAAAATGTAAATTTTCAACACACGTAACAAATGATGAATTAAATGATGAATCAATTACAAACGCAAATGATTTACCACCAGAAGGAATGACAGAAGAAAATTTTCCAATTTTATAAACTTCGACAATGACTTGGTAGAATGTGGTGAAACTTCTGACCCTCAATTTGATCAAAGCGAAGTCGATGAAGATGAATTTGATGAAGAATGTACCATTAAAAAGGTTCCGTCACATGTTGAAGTTAATAACGCTTGTGATATTATAAGACTTTTCTTGGAAACGAAGCCAAATGTAGACTTTCCTTTATTTTATAAACTAGAAAATCAAATAATAGATTTGCTGCATTCACAGAACAGTAAACAGTCTAAAATATCCGAATTCTTTAGCAACAAATAAGTAAGTAACATTGTAATTATTTCCAAGAAAATAAGGGAAATTTGTATATTCTACAATAAAATTAGCTCATTTTTCATCAATTTTCGAAATTTTAATGTGTTTAAATTGTTTCTTATTTTTAATTCATGATTGTTTGTAAATTATAATAGTTTAAATATGCCTATGGTTTAGGTAATTTTTAATGCTTTCTAGGTTTAACTGTAACTTTAAACATTGCGGGCGTGTGAGTGTGATCCCGGATAATGGAATATCCCGCTTATTAGAATAATTTTTTGTGGCAAATTGGCTATTCCATTAAGCGGGCTCGTATGTACATACATTTATATTTTTAATAAAATTTAAGTTGGTTATATGGAATTTAATAAAAGTTGTTTTTAATAAGTTTTTGGAACTTAATCCCCTCTTTTGTACTGTCTCTGGATCTCATATAACACGGTTTCACACAACACAGCATTTTCTAGGAACCTATCTACCGTGTTATAGGAGGGTCACCTGTATTCAGTTACTCTAAAAAAACTACATTGTTGGAAAAAAATAATTTTGGCGTTAGAAGGATTGGTTTATCCGTAATTCTAGTCTCATCACCATACCCAGCAAACTCCGAAATGCAATAGTTGCCAGTTAAAAATAAAACGATACTCTCTTGTAAATAATTTTTTTTACGTTTTCAACCGTGTTTTGTCTTGATTGAATGTAAAAACATAAAACACAAAAATCTAATTTGTCAAATTTTTGGCTTAGTTTATTTCGTTCAGATTTTCTGGTACTTTTCCATTATACTGACCTGTCGCCAACCTGTCGACGAAGTGCGACACTTGGTGAGGAAATGCTGTTCTCATATGCTTGCAGAGGCCGAAGTTTGATCTCTGGAATACCTTAAATTTTGAGGGCGTAACTACTGCGCCACAGTGTTACGATAGATATTTTTTCAATGTGGAGGCCTTGTCACTTTAAACATTATCCTATTATCACAGCATTTTTGCTGGCTTCTTTATTATGGGAGCGTCACATAGGTGGACCAGCATGGCCCCCTATGAAGGGACGACACAAACTGAGGAAATTTTCATGGCGCGACGCCGGAATTCGATCCGAGCACACTCAGCACCGAAAACTAGCGTGGTGTACCACAAGGCCATAGATAAAATGTAGTTTGCAAAAGTTAAGTCAGTATTATATTTTTTTTTACTTCTATATCTTCGTTTTTACTTAAATATTAAAATGCAGTTCGTAAAAGTGGAAACGTTGGAAAAAGTTTATATTTCTGGTATTCCTTTACTCCTTTTAATGGCGACTTTATAATGTAAACGGCGATTTTTTGTGTTATTATTGGCGACTTTTCGCGTTACGTCGGTGACAGGTCGGTATAACGGGAAAGTACCGATTTTCTTATTAGCTTTTATATGTTATGAAAATTAGTTGTATTTTTCATGTGTAGAGGGCGTTAGTCATCCTGTGTTGATGTATAATCAACATTGCTTTCTCTTGTAATTATCTACCAGTGTTCAGCACTCTCTTTGTTAGAACCACCGAGCATGGCATCCGTTTAATGGACGATATTATAAGGAATAAATACTAAACTGGATAAGAGATGGCTGTTTTATTTGGAGTCTGGTGATCTTTTTTCCTCATTATATTCCATCATTCGGGAAAAAAAAACAAAATAATTGTTTCCTGAATAAAGGTAAGATATGATTTCATTTTGAGGCAGAATATTAAGCAATAAAATTTTGATTTCAATTTCTAAGTAGGACCATTTTCTTCTCTCAACTACCTCTTAATGTTATCCGAAAGTTAAGTAAAGACAAAATATAACTTAAAAATCAGCCGGAAAAAAATGCGGTACAAAAAAAGAAAAAACTACCTGTAAAAGCAAAAAAGTCTGAGGTTGACAGAAAAACGTTTTGAAATTTTGCGAGCATTTCGTTTGCAATTAATCATAAAATTTCTTTCCACCGCTATAACTTTTTGTTACAGTTTAACCAATAATGGATTTTTTCCCAAGTAATTTCAACAAAAATTTCTGTAAGATAACGAAATTAATTAACTTTTATAAGATATTAATTGGTAATGAAAGTGACTTTTTTTTTATGAAAATTCTTCAGCTGTCGAGGACAGGAAAAAATCAGGAAATAAAAAAAACTGATTTTTTAAGTATAATAAAAATGTAAAATATTTTCAAAAAATTACTCATCAATGTAAATTAATTCAGTATTTTTTTGCATACTTAATTAGTTTTTCGTGGAATTTTAGGCAACATATTTGCTTAGGGCTAAAAAAGAATGACGAAAAATTCTTAAGAATGATGCTCAGAATAAAATGATAGGAAATATATGAAAGAATTGCACTCTTGTCAAATAAAAAATAAATTAAAGGAAAACTAATTTTCGTGTTTATTTCTATTTCAGATAATGTTCTATAACTATAATGAAAGTATTACTTAAAGCAATTTTTCATTGTTCTTCATTTACACATATCCATTTCATAATTAAAAAATGTTTTTAAGGATTATTAATGATTTCTCAAAGAGAATGCACCCACTCAAAGAGAATTACCCAGTTTAAGTAACTATGAATATTTTTATACTTTTATTGTTTTTAAAGCGATGAAAATTTCAGATAGGAGATATCCGGAGCAAAAGTAATTAATGAACAGTGGTTTGCAAAATCTAATGGTAGATATATATTAGAACATTTTTCTAATATTAATTATATATTTGTCTAATTTTAATGACACATTTTCAGGTTATGTAATGGAATAAAACTATATTTTTTCTTTCTTTTTTTTGAAGTCGAAACTTTGATAAATTAGAGTTGTATTTATGCGTTACATTAAATTACATTATGCGTAGAGTTGTATTTATGCGTATTTATGCGTTACAGTAAATTTTTAATTCCTTTTCTTCGGGTTTTAAAGGGTGATAAATATTTAATTTAATTATTGCATTTTCGTTCAGCTTAATAATTGTATTTTGAAATATTATTGATTTTAAATAAATTCTAAGATTCCTTACTTCCCATGTCTTATAAATGTTTGAATCTTTTTTAGCCCATGATAGTCAAGATGTCGCTTTCAGTAAAATAAGAGTAGAGTTCAGAGGTGGGGAACTTATAGAGATTTGCTCACTTCTACCCGCACTTGGGTGTATATAATTTGAAGTGGCACTCTAAATGAATTTGATACAAACACATTTTATACATGAAACAATGTTTATTGAAGTCGTTGAAGATATAGCATTTGCTTTTACAGCAATAAGCATACGTACTACTTGTACGGAATATATATTAGTATTCAATAAAAATGCACATTGCCATACTCACAAACCAGCAGAGAGTCAAACCAGCAGTTCTGCCACGTAAACTTTGGGCCCCCTAAGCACAAGCGCCGGTTAACACCTAGAGCTGCTTACCTCGTAGCTCCCTCTCGCTTATCTATCAACTTTAACAATCTTTTTTACTTAATCAAGCTGCTTGGTATTTATACCAAGTGCGTATGCCGAAATTAGCATATCTCAAGCAGCTTCTTTAATTCATTCACTCAAAAGTTCGATTCTTGAGAATCGAATCTACTGTATACTTTACAAACCTTTTTATTTTTATCTGTATACTTTACAAACCTTTTTACCATTAGAGGACACATGTAAATTAGGTAGTAATAAAGGAGGCCGCATAAGTTGATGAACTTATAAACGCGACTTTTATGAAATTATTATAGTTAGATATAGTTTTAACAATTTGGAGCATTATATAGAAAAATAACAAAAAAAATTAAGTCCTTATTTATTTATTATTTGACATAAAAAGTTAACAATATAAAATATTTTTGTATTTACATAAGGATAAAAACTTGTTATAACATTAATCATTATTTTTTTTTGCAGAAAAAATAATACGTTTTAACGTACATGGAGTCCGTCACAACAATAATAGTAAGAACATAGTTTTTGTGTAGAGATCATATAACATGTCTGGTAGTATTGATAAGAAACTCTGAGCATTAAATTACATATAAAGTGTAGTTAAAGTATCATACAATCAAGGTAAACGAAGCTCATTTGGATAAATATACAATTGTAGCGACTTTAGACAACAATTTCAAAATGTCAACTTTATTTTGGCCAACAATGTACATACATTCATGCCGTTCTTTATTTAATTCTATTGATTTGGAAATTGTTGTAATCTATATACTTAAATATTAATTAATACAAGTACTAGCTTTTATGAAGGCCGCAAGAGAAGATCACGGAGGCCGCATGCTGCCTCAAGGCCGTGCGTTCCCCAACTTTGGTATAGTTAATACCACTGGATAGGTTTCCATGGATTTTCTAAGCACATAATCTTTTAATTGATAAAAATTTTCAATTTTACAGAGTAAAATTAAGGAAACACAATTACAGGGTAAAATTACAGGGTAAAATTAAGAAAAAATTTAAAACTTCATAACAGATTTTCGATACTGCATTTATATCTTCGAATGCCCGCTGTCTATCTCATTACAGTCCAATTTTTAATTTTTCATGTTTCCATATCTATGTATAAGACATATGTTCAATTTTCAAGCATAAAATAAATACATTTCCATTATTTCTTTGAAAAGAAACATAATATGGGAACATATTTACAATAAATATTTGGCAATTATATCTCGAAAGCAAAAATGTGAAGTAAGTAGTTATTTTTCAACGTCTATTGTCGAATTTTAATCAAAATTATTTAAAAATTTACGATTACGGAAAGATTTGAATTCGTTCTACATCTTAGAATATGAAGTTGTACCACATCTTATGCTACACATAATAGTTGTAATTTGCATTGCACATAAAATAAAATAATACTAAATTTCATCTAATAATTATTCACTAGAACCCAAGGTAGCCTAGTGGAAGCACGTTGAGTTTTGAACTAGGGGTGCTTAGTGTCGAACACCATTGATTACCTTCGTGTCTACGTCGGACATAGACACGATAAAACTATAGACAGGAACATCTTTCCACGAGGTCAGTGGGTGGGGGAAGGTGTGATCGAGCACTTTCCCTTTGTGCTCGATCAAAATTGAATTGTCACTAAGGATTTGCAAATTTACGAATAGGGAAACATTTGGATTCTTTCTGCATCTTTGAATAGGAAGTTGTACCACTTCTTATGCTACAGAAAATAGTTGTAACTTGTATTACACATAAATTAAAATAATAATATATTTCATCTAAAAATTATTCATTAGAACCCGAAGTAGCCTATTGGAAGCCCGTTCAGTTTCGAACTGGGTGTGCTTTGTGCCAAACACTATTAAATAACTTCACGTCTACACCGGACATGGGCACGTTAAAACTGTAGACTGGAGCATCTTTCCACGAGGTCAGTGGCTGGGAGAAGATGCGAACCTTCCCCTTTTGCTCGATCAAAATTGAATTGACACCAAGGAAGGAATGCTGACTCGCCAGTATGGTGCTTCTAGACAAAAAATAAATCAACAATATCCGTGGTTTAATCCGAATGTCTCAGGAAAAATGCCTCTGCATTAGCCAAAAATAATTATATTACTGATTATAACGGATTATTTTATCCTATGTCACAGGAGATCTTTTATCTCCTATCCTATTTCTGCGGATTAGACTTGCAAGAATTAGCAGCCCATTGGATGGGGAAGTTGGTCTCAGCATCAGCTCATAACTTCACGAATCTCTTTGCATGATTAGCGTTCGTGACTGTATTAGAAATGTGGAGTACGCTGGATGCAGTTTGCTTTATTTCAATTTGTTCAAATGTGCCTGCAGATAATTTTAAAAAATTGTTGGGGGGAGGGTTGAAGTATCCCTATGTGATGCCCCCAGGACAAACCTTTTGATGAACCAAAAGAGGTACAATTTCTGCCATGCGTGGGACTGAAAAAGTATAATTGATATTCATGTTAGTATTGTTAACTTGGAAAAAATGTAGTAGAAATTAAAAGGAAGTTTTTATGAAAATCAAGATTCAACCTAAGTACACGAAAAGAAGTATTTTCTGAGTTATGAGTATAAACCTGGCACATTTTACTTTATTTATGCTTATGATGTAGCTAGCGCGCGCACACACACGCGCAAACATAAAGTATTTATGCATGTACGTATGTATGTGTGTATATATGTATGTATGTATATTGTTTTGCACTTTCAAATGAAGCAACCTTTCGATTATCTTTATTGTATTCTAGATGCATTAAATTTAGGGTATTCTGTAAAACGATTTTCATGCCTATGGGTTGTTAGTTCCATTCAAATTGGAATTAATAACTTCATACTTTTTTTTTATTTCATGTATCTTTTATACAGAAGTTATGTTGAGTTTTTCCTTTATAATATTATAGAATTAAAACGAGTATATAGAGATTTTGAAGACATTCAGCGAAATGGTACTTTTTGATCCAAGGAAAGTGCTTTAAAATCATAATGGAAATTATTTTAATGTTTATAAAAATTGATAAAAACTTTCATCAAATAGAAATATACCTCAATATTTCTATTTGATGCAGTTCACCATTTTTCCAATAAAACAGCCCCGCAATCTCTTTTTATAAATGTACATAACTCACATTAATAACAATCAGTTTGGTTTGCTATTTAGATAATCAAGTATAAATCCCTCTAGTTATATACAACTAAATTTAGGAAAAGTTACACAGTTTTCGAGTTTTGGAATGAAACACATCCTTTTGATTTTCAAACCAAAATTCTAAGCTTAATAATCTATGGCTTCTGAAACACGAATTGCTGTATAATGCAGCCTATGAAATAAAAATGCAATTTTTTTATTTGGATTTTTAAAGTTACTACGATGCTCTTAAAAATTGTAAAAAATTAATACAATTTTTTAAATGCATATACTAACGTAGAATAATGTATTATAAGGAAAATATCAAGATAGAAATTTCTCTTTTAGAGGAAAATAATCCTTTAAAACTAAGTAAAACGTCTATATTTTAATATCGTATAAACTTTGACCGTGTAATAGCTTTGTGTTCCCTAGTGTAAAATCTTTAAAAAATAGTCTAAGGCATATTCATTATAGAAAAGATAACAAACAGGAGGGGTTAAAATTTCATTTAAATTTACACAGTAAAAATATGTCAAACGTAAAGTTTTTTTCAAAAATTTTTATTTTTTAGCTAAAAATTCGACTCAAAATATCTGAAATTTTTAAATATATATATATATATATATATATATATGTAATATGTATTTATAAATTAGTAAGTAAGTATATATATAAATTACTAAAATATATTTTTTGCATAAATTATATATGAATAAGTGTAAAACTATATATGCATAAGTATAAAGCATTTTGGAGCATTAACACTGTGTTATGAATGTTAGTAGTTATTCTAAAATGATGCATAGATCTTTACATGTGTTTCTTTATACCTCGAAAAATTAAGCTTTAAAAATACCAAATAAAAAAATATAATAAACTTTTAGACGCCTGCTATCTGATAGGTACTATTTTGTCAATAATGCAAAACTGTTTTTAATCAATAAAATTCTTAGTTCAAGGGCGCTAAAAGTTAATTAGTTGGAGGGATGATGCAATTAGTTGGTGGTAATTAATCATGCACATGGTATGTGGAATATTTCTATTGTTATAACGCCTAAAGTCCTTTGTGAAAGGGGCTCGGCCTTAAAGTTGTGTTTCCTAAATTCAAAAATTAAATATTTTGTTCTTTGAACTTTGAGCAAAACTCCTTAACGCTTTTTTTTACTCCTTTTGTTGTTTTATTTAAATAATAAGATTTTTTAATTACATTGATGAAAACTTTTAATAATTTTCAAAGCACAAAGTTCTTGAAAATAATTAAGGAGTTTTAAGGTGTTGCTATTCTTTATAAAATAATTGTAGTTGGCTCATTATTTTGTTCATCACTTTTGATCAAGCCACAAATTTAATAGTTGTTACAAGATTTTAGGAATATTTTGAACAATATTGAGTCTTGATTTTCTCCCCGTTATATCAAATGAATGCAAACTTGCATCCATTTGATAGGATTGTTGTGCAAATATAGGGTGTTAAGAAACACAACGCCAATCAACGGATTTCTCTAGGATACTTTGCCAGGAAATAACGCATGAAGAAATATAAAGTGCGTATAATATAAGCTAGAAACTTTATTTTTTTCTATAATGGGATCAGGGCTCCTATATCTAGGTTTTTCAATAACCATATGGGTATATGGGTTGGGGATTTTTTCGAAAATATCTGAAAATGTGGTTTATGAAGTACAACAAAAACATTAGGAAAAAAATTAGACAGAATGAAAACGATGTTTCGTTTATGGAATTTTCTTTACTTGATAGTTTACTTTCAATGAAAAAACTTAAACCAATAAGTAAAGAAAATCCATAAACTAAATATCGTTTTCATCGTTGTCATAATACTTAAAATATTTCAGATTTTTTCAACTTCGTTTATCTAAGGTGTCTTAACTCATTATATGCGTTTTTGAGAGATGAAAAAAAAATTTAAATTTTATTTTTCTTTATATAAAAAAACTCACATTTATTCAACAAGTGTGTGTAAACAAAACACTAATGTTATAATTTGTTTCATTTTGTAAAAAGTATTGTTTTATATCATCTTATTGACGAAAAGTAAAAATACAATTTCTGGTACTTTTAATAAAATTTTTTTTTTCGAAAATATCTTAAAATGTGGTTAATGAAGTGATTCGACAAAAACGCTAGGGAAAAAATGAGACAGATAATGAAAACGATGTTTAGTTAATGGTATTTCCTTTGCTTATTGCTTTAAGTTTTTTCATTGAAAGTACCAGAAATTGTGTTTTAACTTTTCGTCAATGGAAGGATTTAGAGCAATTTTTATGAAATGAAACAAATGATAACATTAGTGTTTTGTTTACACACACTTGCTGAATAAATGTGAGTTATTTTAAATAAAGTAAATTAAATTTTCATATTTTATCATCTCTCAAAAACACATATAATGAGTTAAGAAACCTTAGATAATCAAAATTTTAAAAACCTGAAGCATTTTAAGTATTATTACAATGTTGAAAACGATATTTAGTTTATGGATTTTCTTTACTTATTGGTTTAAGTATTTTCATTAAAAGTACCAGAAATTGTGTTTTTACTTTTCATCAGTGAAATGATTTTAAAAATTACTCTTTACGAAATGAAACTAATGATGACATTAATGCTTTGTTTGCACACACTTGTTGAATAAATGTGAGCTATTTTAAATTAAAAAAATGAAATTTTAATTTTTTACCATGTCTGAAAAATGCATATAATGAGTTAAGACGCCTTATATTAAAAAAAACCCCTGAAACATTTTAAGTATTATGGCAACACTCTCTGGGAGGGGGGAGGGAGCGAAGGGTAGTGTGCCTGAATTGAAAAACTGTATAGGCGTTCTTTTGAACTACTCCTGACGAATAACGTTGATTTCGCTTTAAAAATTCAAATCGAGCCTTTTCGTTTGCTAATTATAGTGATATATTTATATCTTTGTAATTCCATGATTGTTTTCACAAATTTTGGAGCAAATGTTTTTTTTATTATTTTAAATTCTATTTAACATTTTTAAAAAAATAATTAAGTCAGAATTTTTTTATTTATAATGGTTGTTGTTAAGTTTTAAATTATACCAAAAATAAGAATAAAGTGTCTGGGATATTACAGTCAATAATATAAAAGAGTTCTTTTTCACATATAACAATACCACTTAATAAACCATTAGGGAAATTATAAAAAAAAAATAATGCATTCTACAGTTCGAAAGAAATTTTCTGAAATGTACTAAAATCTGTGAAATAAAGTTAAGTTTTTTAATAAAATAATAAGTTTATTTTATTTAACACATTCGATGTTTCTTAAATCTGCCTGAAAATTGAATCAAAATACCTTAAACTTGTGAGTTTTTCAATTATGTTCGTGTTAAAAATTGTTGTTTAAAGCAAAGCGTTAGCCTTTACTCATATTGCTGAATACTCCCTGAAAGTGTGTTATAAATAACAAAAAAAAAGAAGTAAAATGCATAAGAGAAATTTATAGCATAAAAAATTAGCATTTAGTAGCCTCTGACAGAAAATTTAAATATTATCCACTTAAAAAGTAATTAACGCTGTTAATTATTTTTAACTCTGGGTGTTTCTAAACATGGCCACAAATCACACAAAGTTGCTGTTCGCGATATACTTTTTTTAAAGAAGAAAAAAAAAGCTTCGACATAAAAATAGAAATTGCGCCTGAGGAAATTCAAACTTTAATATTTTTTGAAGGATTTTCAACTATGAGAATTTCTTATTTTGAAAATATAAAAGTAATATGAAATATAAAGAATTCTTATTTCTCTGTATTTAAATTCAATTTAGATTTATATAAGTTGTTATTTTTGATTTTGCAGCAAGTTTTTGCGAAAAACAAATTTTATTTAGGGAAATTTATATGCATTACTTTAACTGTTTTAGAAATCTGCATTGGAAAGAATTAATTTCAAACATCTATATATGTATTAATTCAACCGTTGCTGAAAAATATATATGCTTTAAATTTGTGTTCACGTAGTGCTTAAAAATATGCACAAGTATTTTGGTTTTATGATACAAAAAATTACTTCTTCGTATAACACACACCAACCCTGAATTTACAGATACAATGAAATCAAGTAGAGTTCATGAATATTATTTCTTTGTTTAAAATCTTATTGCTACCATTAATGTACTTTTTTCAATTTTAAAACTTAAAGGCATTTACACCCGCAATATATTCAATCATGTAAATTTTTGTCATATTTAAATATTTTTGGATCTATATTACAATTTTTTTATTCCTCATTTCAAAAACTTAATTAAATCCATTTAATTACACTGCATTTATAAAATTATTGCTAACACACTTTATTAATTTAAATAACTTATTCATGATGTCAAAAGAGTTTTAGAACATATGATACATAGTAATTCTTCATATCATAACAACAAAATCCACATAGTTTTTCCATTGCCAATAAACACATACAAAAAATAAGTCATTGATTTTAGGCAAATAGGCTTTTATTTTATGTTGCTGAAATTACATTTTCACAGTAAAACATTTATCAAAGGCAATATTTTATTTCACTTAAATAGAAAAAGTCGTATGCATGTTGGATGCATATTAAAATTATTTTATTCCTAATTTCAAAAACTGAATTAATTCCCTCAATTAACACTGCATTTATAATAATTGTTAACACAATTATTCATGATGTCAAAAAAGTTTTAGAACATATGATGCATAGTATTTCTTCGTATCATAATAACAAAATGCACAAAATTGTTCCATTGCCAACAAAAACATACAAAAAATAATTCATTCATTTAAGGTAAATAGGCTTTTATTATATGCTGACGAAATTACATTTTTATAATAAAACATTTATATAAAGCAATATTTCATTTCACTTCAAAAGGTAAAAGTTATAAAATGTATGAAAGATTGCTGAAAATTTAACATGTAATATACAAGGTAGAAATTATTTTTGATCGTTTTAAAACAAGATTTTTTACTTCATTCTCTATCACTTATTATCTGTGTTTTTCGGAAAGCTCACAGGTCTTTCGTTCCGCAAATACGAGTTTTATTTCTAGTTCTCTGCGCCTGATGTGAAAATAAAACGAAAGGTAGTTTCTGAAGCATAAATCAGACAAACTTCATGTGTGATAGCATATGCTAGGGTAAAAATTTGAAAAGGCAAACACATTCAGACAATGAGAACAGGATGAATCCCAAAGTAATTCACGGTTATGGTTAAAGAATTTACATTATTTACGTTTAAGAATATCGAAATCTCAAACAGCTCACTGGCGCCATTTTAAGGCAAGTATTTTTCCTTTGATACTGCATGGACAAAAAGAAGTAGAAAATTTAAGAAATTAATGTAAATATTTATTTCAAACACTTTATACAGATATAAGATTAATTTAATAACATGAGATCACAAAAGGAAAATTATTGATTATAACAAATGTACTGTGCATTCATTCGTACATGAATACTGACATATAAACCAGCAGAAATATCCTATCAGATCATCGGCATTATACCATAGCTTTAGGATATATAAGTTCTCAAACTACGTGTGAAAAAAAAAAGCAAATTCGTGGCTAATGTCGTCACGTTTATGGTTAATAGTGTCATTAAAGTTTGCAATCTTAACTGTATACTTATTCTTAACTGTATATTATAGTATTAAATAGTTACTTACGCATTCATGCAAGAAGATACAAATGCTCACGATAAGAGTGACACACATTCTGCGTGTATTTGGATATCTGAAATAGCATCAAAACTAGCGCAGTATTCACACCAAATTTTGTCAGTATATATGTTAGTAGTTCCTTTCGTTTTTCTGCCATATAAAGTTAATACGTGTAGTTCCTCCTCAGATAGTTAAAATTTAACTGTTTGCTGAATATAATTATATTATAAAAAATATATATATTAATATTTTATGGTTCAGTTTTTTTAAAACTTAACATGCCATTCGTATGTTACTAATTAGGAATTATAACTGGAACTATGAATTATAACTGGAACAAAGAATATGGGTTTATTACGATTTCAACTAAAACTTCTTTACTACTGTGTATATACTCCTTGAAGCTGTTTTCTAATAAATACGTTTTGTGGATAAATGAGAAATAGTTTGAGTTTTACGCATTAATACAGTTTGGAAATTAAATATATCTTTTTACTATTTGAAAAGTCATTCTCTTAGTATTCAGACAAACGAGTATTACTTTAAGTGTCATGTTTTTGATAACAAAAAATGCATATCTGTTTGTAAAATAATATGTAACACTAACTAAACAGAGAAAATACATTAAACATGATACTTTTTAAAAAATTTTGCTTTTCTCGACAAATAATTTTCTTTTACATCTTTGTATTCTTTTAAATATTCATATTTTTTTCCGTTTTCAAGTTACAGTGGGTGCTATTGAGATTTGGCATTTTATTTTCATATATTCATTTTCAAATAAAAATCCAATTTTGATAACACTGTAGATATACGCAGATGGGAAATATCTTGTTTCTGGGATGGATACAACGATTTACTGCATCAACCGAATCTTCCATTTTGTTTCTACACTGTAAAAGGGGAACACTGGTTTAAGTACATTACTAAAATGGAGGTATAACTAAAAGGCTACGAAAGCCTGCTTAAGATACAGAAGTGGAATACCCAAAACAGGTCTATTCGCTACCCAGAAGCATGACATTCTGACACCGTGAAACAGGTAGCTTTCTTGACCTGAGACAGCATCATTTTTAAAGTTTAAGAAGACTTGATAACGACAAGAGTTTTACCATCACAAGTTAAGTTTTTAAAAATAAATTTGCACAAAAGAATTTTCATACCCAGAATTATTGAAATTATTAATTTTCTTCAACGAAATGTTTAATATAATAATCTTTTTATTTCTTTTATTAGCAACAGATGTGCATATTTGACAACCCTCAAAGGGGATTATGTTGAATCTGGCGATGCGTATTATTTTAAATATAATGTAATTTTAAGACGTTGATAAAGGATGTCCAACTGTTACCTATCTCGGTCTAGGATTTTGAAGGACTACCGTCTATGTGTCCTAGTTATTTTCCAAACTTTCGAGCATTACGTTTTCGTTTTAAGTTCTAAAAAAGAGATGGAGAGACCGCCAGCTAAATGAAAATTGTGGAAATATTGCGTCTTCAAATCGAATCCTATTTGATTTACACTATCATGCAATAAATCATTTTGTTTAGATCATTATATGTTTCGAATGTTATATATATATATATATATATATATACATACAGTGGAATCTCGATCTATCGTTTTTCAAGGGACCGATTGAAATGAACGATAAATGCGGGAAAACGATAGATGCGGAAACATAACAAAGCAATATGATCGTTGGGACTGGATAAAATGAATGACATATACGGAAAAACGATGGATCCGAAAACGATCGATCGAGATTCCACTGTATATATATTCAAGTTCACATCGTAGTTTTTGCAGTGGATACATATCGAAGTTTTTACATTCGTTGGGCAGATATGGTTCAAGCTTCAGTAAAACATGCATCATATTTTTAACAACACATTTATCACACCACTCTTCAAGAGAAAGACTTGAGTTGGACCTTCCAGAAGGTATCCAAATGTCTATCTGAAGAGTGTAAATGTAAAAATGCAATAATACGTCACTCTCTGGGCGTTCATGAAATGGATCGTTCCTTGTGGTCAGGAGTTTTACTAATTTAGCAATTTCATTGTTCGCGGTTCCTTATATGGTTACAATATTGAAGTCTAAAACTACAAGCTAGCTAGTTTTTTGTGGTTTAGATCGGAGCGCTCGTTTGAGGATTGGTACAAAAAGTTATGGAAAGACAAACATGGCTTAGTAAAGTTAGAAAGTAATCGAACGAGTGCTGTGTCCCAGTAGGCAAGAGCAGCGGGATAGTGATCTGAAAGTCACTGGTTAGATGCTCGTCACTGACAAATCCACTACCGTGTGCACTAAAAGCATCTGGTGTACTTAAAATCTGCCGTGGCCGCAATGTCCTCCAAGTTCTCAAAATTACTTCTGGAGGTGTGGGGTCAAGTGTTCTGTTCTCGTCACTTGACTCGGTTTATAATTACGGGACTGGTTCTCTGGCAAAGTCGGACTCCGACGTTTGTGGTGCCAGTGAAAACATGAACCGTACTTTCATCGCCCATAGCCTTCGGGACTTGATCTGATGTTGCTTTCGGTCAAGTGGCATAAGCAACAACAACAACAACAACAGAAAGTAATCGGTGAAATTAAGTTAAGGACTGAGCCTTATAAATTTATGGGCCAAAGAATATTTTTGGCATAATATATATATATATATATATATATATATATATATATATATATATATATATATATATATATATATATATATATATATATATATATATATATATATATATATATATTCATATATATATTTTACCTTTTAGTCTTTTGTTTAATGGAAAATGTAGACTCTTAAAAATATGAAACAAAGATTCTGTGACAAACTGACAAACTAAGCAATTTAGATCTTAAATTTTCTTATTAAGGTATCTCGATAATTCTTCTTCCTGTCTGATATATATTTAACTGTCGTAGCTAGTACACAAATTCGTTTTTCAAACGGGAAGCATTCATTCATTCGTCTGTAAGCTCAACTCATAAAGACATGAGTTCTGCACAACGGGAACAAGAACCAACCGATCGGATTCCGCATAGGAGCAGATGGTATGTTAACTCTGGGTGTTTTATTTATCCACGTCATGGTGACAGTGACTGCGCTGGAGCTTTGACGTTGCGCTTTCTCCTACATGCGTTTTGACGTTGGGGGTGGTCCAATTTTTTTTGGCCACAAAGAAGGCTTCGATTTGTAGACCCTGCAGACATTCCTATGGGGTTTAATTGAAAAACATTGTATGCGATGAGAAGATCTGGGACCTACGCAATTTATCAGACAGAATCACTGCTGCAATAACGACTGTCACTCCTGCTATGATTGCTACCTGGATGGAGATCGACCATCGGCTAGATGTGTGCTGAGCGACGAGGAGTGCTCATATCGAATACCTACTAGGTAATGTCCAAAACATGATTCGTTCTGTATCTTTTAGTGAAAAAATAAACATCATGAGTTCAATTATATGGTTCATAATTTCACGTTGCAATCACGAACAAATTTTTCGATGACCCTGTATTAGCCAGGGCTAGGAATGTTCGTAAGGAGCAATAAATTGTACCTCACATAAGTAGTTCCAGGATAAATACAGACTGTTTCGTTAAAAGCTCTATTCACTTGTCCACGAATCTTGTACTGTTAGACAGTGCTTGTTGCATTTAAAATGATTTAAAGTGTGTTATTTACTATGCAATTTGTATCGTGAACCCAATCTATATAGTAAAATTCTGAGACGAAAAATGTTATTTGTTACAACCTCATCTAATGATCGGCATACAATTATCTGCCACGTGCAGTTATTTACCATCATTTCATTCGTTTAGTAACATTTGTGCTTCGGTAAAGACAGAATGCTGCACAGACTCGTTCAATCAGGAATTGTCCAACTTTTTGAAATTTCATTGAAAGAAAACGGTCACAACAACAAAAAATAGGCTGAAATGTAAAGAGATAAGTAGTACTTAAAATTTTTGAAACAGATAAGAAAATTTATTTAAATGGAGAAGAGTTTAATTCACATCTCTTTGAACTCCCAACTGAGAAAACAAATGCTTTCAACTTTTGAAAGAACTCCTATTACATAAAACGTTCCTTTTTAATTTTAACTAAAGATGTTTTTATATGCATTTAATTTAAAGGCATTACGGGCGTGTTTATAATTTAAATGTATAAATGTATCTTTCCAAGTGAAACAAAATAAATATGTAACATATATATTTTACTAGTAACATTTTATAACAAGAAGTAACACTAAATTCGAGAACTTTTGATATTAGGAAAACGAATTCTATAAGCTTTGAAAATAACCACATAAATTTAATTTCTTACATTCCTGTTTAAATAAGTTCGCATATTAAAACCTGTAGCTGCATAAGATTCTATATAAGCAAATTTTAAACGTTTATATTCATGCGATTACTTTATTACTTTAACATAATTTTCTTTTCCTTTTCTACGTTTCTTTTCCAAAGGAGGTTCATTTTATAAGTCCGTGAAAGATTAATGAAATCAAGTTTTTTTTTATTTTTTTTCACAATTCCCCCGAAAGGTTGATACATTTGAACCAACAATTTTCAAGCTTTTGTAACACCTCCATAAAGTAAGAGTTGTCTAAGTTGTTTCAGTAATTAATTCGGAATGGGATGTAAATTTTTCCTTGAAAGATAATTTTTCACATTTGAGAACAAGTATTAGTCTGGTAAATACGGGGAGTGGGGAACAAATGTCATAGCCTTATACTAACAATTTTGTCCCGCAGAAAACTGAAGTGCAGCAACTTCATGGTAGAAAGGAAACCCGTTGTTTTGCTAAGTAGGGTCCAGTATGATCCAGTAATGATGCATAGCGCTGTCCGGTGATTGTTTTACCCTTTTTCTATGTGGTCAATAAATATTATACCACTGGTGTCTGTAAAAGCAGTGACCATTTGTTTCCTGCTGATGGAACTATTTCTGTTTTATTTGGTGCACGTTCAGAATTTCGTTTTAATGGTTCTTTAGTTCCCTTCCAAGGGCTCTGATGAGCTGCCAACCGCCTCACAAATTTCACGCACTTTAAATCTTCTATTCATCCTCACCACACCATGGATTTTTATCAATAATAAATAGAGTAGCGACCTCAGCAGGATGAATAGAACGTTCAACGTCACTTCTACTCAGGCGACCGTGAGGAAAATAAACAAACCATTGGAAAATTGTTCTAAGTGAAGGGGCAGACTTAACATAATATTTAATAATATTTTTCAAGCCTGGATTTAGTTTCTGCTGTCGTTTCGCGTCTAAAAGATTAATGTTTTTTCTACAGTTGGAATTCGTTTCTCTCCATTGCGGGAGCAGTAGCAAAAGTAAACTGACTGAAACGTTTGTCAATCAAAGACTGATTGTCAAACCCAATTTCAATTTGACATGCTTTGAAGCATGCTAAATGAAAGAGAGCAACAACTTTAGTATAGTGGCGCCATCTCTCAGATTTTGTGCGGACTTATCAAACGACTCTTGCAATTCACATGATTTTGCCAATGAAATATATCGATATGGTTGTTATTAACCTATACAATTCCTATGTTTATTAAGGCTGAGTAGAGTTTAGGAAAAAGAAAATGTTTGTAAATTTGAGTTAAAATTAAATTAAAAAGTGCATCGAAACATTTTTGAAAGAAAATGACTTATTTTCTCCTTATTTATTTTCTAGCTCTGTGAAAACAATTTTTAGTAGTCTAAAAATGCTATAGCTAGACCCCTAGAGCCTAAAGTTTAATAAAAATTATATATGTAATTTTTAAATTACTCAATTAGAAACGATTTGGTTTTTCTGTAGGTGCGACTACAGAATTGGATTATTTTTATACAATTAATAAGACTATTTGCATTACAGGCAACAAAAATAAGTATGTTTTTATTATTTAAGTTCAAAAACTTCAAAAAAAGAAGAATTTATTTCCGAATAGATAAAAAATGAATTATAAAAGCTCAGAAAAGAATAAAAATTAATATTTCCTCTAAATGTTTGTCATTTGATAAAATAAAAATGCTCGGCTAACAATCTAAAAATACTTATGTTATTTTAATATATTATAAAAAATTGTATTTACAGCACTCATTGCACCAAATATTACTTTCAAAGGGTGTACTTGAAAAAACTTTCAGTCCTTAATTATTTCAAGATAAAATTTCAGAACTAATTATAAGCTCTTTATAATTCCTTACAGTAATAGATTTCAAAATTAAAACTTAATTAACTGTCTTCATTGTTTAATGCATATAAGTTTTTTTCAATTAATTTGTTAATTCTTAATGATTTTATTAGTAAAAAAATTAAATTATTAAATTTTTAATAACAATAGCTTTCATTAATTAATTTGCAAATTTTTTCTGTGGAACTGTTTATAATGAACTTAGTATTCTTTACTGCTTAATGCTTGGAGATTTACGTAATGTGCAACATAACCTTTTTTGAATGTAAAGTCTTTCTAAATTATATTCCAACGTACTATAAAAAATAAACATGAAAGTTACTGCTTTATATTGGTTAGAAATAGTTATTATAGTTAGAGGATGTGTTTTTATAACTATAATAAATTAAACCATAATAACAATATTCGAAAAAATATGTAAAATTTTAAAATTATGTATATATTTTTATTTTAAGTACTTCTTAAATTTCTTAAGTTTCCTGAATTTTTTTGGTAGAGATAAATTTTTTAAGTAAAGTAATTTAATTAAATATAATTTAACGTTTTTAACAGCAAAAAAAGTTAAAATAATAAAAAAAAATATTAAATATTTTTTCCCTTTTACTAGGATGTCTAAAATATATTTTAATTACAAATTAGTGATAAATTAATTTACCCAACTTTCTTTTATTCAACTTAATGTTTCATATATGAATAATGAATCTGGTCAAGAGAGCTTGCAGTTTTAGTGTACGTTTAACATCAAGGAATACGATTCATACAATGGACATTAACTATTTTTTTTTTCATTTGATTAAATCTTTGAATACAAAATTTTGTGTTTATAGAAATTGTGGTTGATATCCACCCGTTTCTTGATAAGAACATAATATTACAAAAGTTTTTACGGCTGCAAGCTTCATACAAAATCTTCTCGATTCGTACTCAGGTTTTCAGTATTTATTCAGATAGTTTACTTCTCAAGAGCGATGTTGTTTTTGATCGGAACGAGAGAGGGACTTATGAAGTTGAGAGTGACAGTTAAAAAGTGTAAGAAGCTTGTGATTGCTAATGGAAACATCCTGGAGTCATCGTGTTCGTTAAATGCCTCAAAGTGTTTTCGTGGTTTTATGAATATCTGACTCACCCCTCGGTACCTATTTGTATTACACTTTCTTAAAAGAAGGTTTAGTGTTAAGAGAAGGTGTACTACTAAACCTTCTCGAACAGATTTATAGAAGTCCTTTGTCGTTAGTTCACTGTCGTTTTTCCTTTGTCGTTAATTCACTGGCTATTGTTAAAAAACAAGTAAAAATTTAAGGTTATTATACTTAAAATTTTTTTTTGTCCTCAAAACAAACGTTGGCTATGTCCAGCTGACGATTTTTTTATAGTTAACATTCTATTTTGATTATGTAGTTGGATTTTAAATGTTCATTTCTATTGCCTAATTGCATATTGGTGAATTCAAGCTTTCCTTCAATTCGTTTAACTTTCGTCATACAACTGCATTTAGGCTTAACTTATATATTTTGTTTTAAAAAATACTAAATATCGTAACTTTAAAAAATATATATTTTGGTTCAAAAGTATTTTTAAAAAATGGGAATACGAATTGCATGCTTGTTTTACAAAAGGTACGTAGTTGGTTATCCAGTTTTTGGAATTTAAAGCAACCTGTAGGCGGATATAAGTTGATAAATTGCGTCCACGGAGAACAGATGCTGTATGTATGAATTATTAAAGTCAGTTCATTCATCAGCTTGTCATCAGTATACCGTATCTAATCAAAGCTCATTTGCATTATAGTCGAATAAATCGTAGCGGTGTAGCATTATCTCATCTCCATAATTCATGCTCGGATTATGATCTAGAATTCAAGATTCTCTTCCCGTTATAAAAGCATGAGTATTAGATCAGGAACCAGATTTGCCGTGCTTCCAATATTACTCTTGTTAATATACAAAATTAGCATTTTCATAGTTAAAACAGATTCCGAGTAATAGAATGTTAATAGAAATTATTCGGCCTAGTGATTTCAATACATAAATCTTAAATTTTTAATCTGTATTTCAGTGCACTAGAATGAGTCTTTTTTTAAAGGATAAAATGGTTCCTTTAATTGTTCATTTCCCCAAAAATCACATTTTAACTGTTATTCGTCCAGCGGTGTTGCTGACTGATTCTGCATTACAACCGTTACCATTTTTGGCATAAACGATAAAATCTTTGATTATTAAACAGCAATTTTTGGGCTTCAGAAAATTAAACCAGAAAAATCTCCCATTTTTAAATTTGAATTTTCCTTTTAGTTCGAGCATGAATTTTTGTAATGCAATTAAGACTTCTTAAATTCCCATTTCAGTATTCCCATTTCAGTTAAATTTTATACAAGTAAAAAACTACAATTTAAAGTTTTCTACTGCTCAGTTTCAAGCAAATTCTGAGCAATAGCAAATTTGTCAGAAATCCTCCAGTCCAGAGATTTAAAAACATAAATCCCAAAGGTATAATATTTATTTTGAAAGGCTAGAATTACATCTTTTATATCAGTGATTCACAACCTGGATAGGGACGCCCCTAGGTTGCAAGTGTGATATTCAGTGGAGGAGGGCGTAGACAGTTAGCAAACAATAATCCAAATTTTAATCCAACCCACCCGAAGGCATGCGGTAACTGGCTGAAAACATATCGTCACTGTATCCGGTCCCGCACACAAAAGCATCCCGTATATTGAAAAATTAATTTAGGCTCTTTGTACCCCGTTAGTGCTAATTCCATAAGGAGTTAGAGTAGGTCACCAACCTATTTTCCTCTTACCCTGGACAGGGTGCAGATACCGACCGGAACCCCGTGGAAGTGGGGGTAATCGACACCGTACCGACACAGAGGTTACAATTCCTACAGAGGATACCACTCCCCCAAGAGTGTCATAGTTATTCACCCCATTTCTTGCACTTATATGAAGTTTTATGCTGCAGTCACACACATGTAGACACACAGTCCCCCGACACTTGTTGACAGAATTCGGGGTCGATTAGTTACGGTCCTACCCCCAAGGTCCCTCGAATCTCTTTGATCATCTGCTGGAGAACCGCTCGACCGAAGGATCGCTGCAGAGAGCGCTGCCCATAAATCACTCGTTTTCCCCCTGTGTACTTTGCAGTACAGATGTGTGTGACTGAAGGATATCACTTTTCAACTTCAGAGCTCTGGGAAGGAGTTACACTGTCACAACGTCAGAACCATTCCGTTAGTTAACAATAAACGTAGAATGTATTTCCCAAGTGTTACGTTTTTTGGCTTGTGGGGGGGGGGGGGGAAGGGTATGAAAGTCATCCAAAGGGTAGTCTAGACATAAAATGGTTGAGAATCCTTGATTTAAATGATGAAATCTATTTTATGAAGAATAGATGAAATCTATTCTTCATTGACAGATATATATCGCACCTTAACTCTAACTCATTCAATAACTGTTACTGTATTGATTATACACAACCATAAATATTTCTGCCTTAGGACAACAAATTTATATAAAAAATTATCATTATATATTTTGAATTTTTCATTCTGTTCACGCACGATTATCCATTAATATCAATAAGGACGTGTATATTCCCACTTCAATTATTCTAATTTAGAAGTATTAGATCAGAAAATACTATTTGAAATTTAAAAATTCTCAATTTAAAGTTAATTAGGAAGTTTATAATAGTCATTAATTAATAATTATATTAAAGTTAATTACAACTAGTTAGCGAAACTTTAAGCTAAAAGTCATTATAAAGTTAATTTTTTTATTTCGGTATTTGCAGGCAGATTTTGGTTTTTTGGAGTACCATTTAATGAAATTTCTCAATTATTAAAAGATTTTCGTAGTTTGTTGCTCAGTTTTAGATAATTTTTATAAGAAAATCGAAAAGAATCATGAAAGCCATCAATAAATATAAATGAAATGTAAAGCTTTAATTTTATTTCAGCAGATTAATAAAATGTATTACTACAGTTTAATTAAATTATTCACGTTAGTCATTTGGAGATTTAAAAATATTTTAAATAGTTTTCAATTAAGTTTTTAAAATTAGTCAGAGAAAGAGCTTTAAATCATGGCTCATATATTCAAAACTTTATGCAATGTTAAGAAGTCTGAAAGCCAAACCAAAAAAGAAAACAAACTTAAAATATTTGCATATTACATCATTTCCTCAGTAATATTCTACTCAATATGTATTTTATTAACAAATTTAGAGTCTTCAAATGCTTTGAAAAAATCTGTCTAAACAGCAAAACTGACAGTGAGGCTAAGATTTTCGTAACAGGTACATTTTCCTTTACATTCATGGAAACATCATTATAATAAATAAAATTGCTTCTCTACAGCCCAAGTGAGCTTTGTAACCCAAAGTTGATCAGCTTTTTGTAGCAGGTATAAAATTGAAGTTACTAGTAGCGATGTTTTCTATCCAACAAATTTCTCTGGCTCGTGAAAATGTTATATATCCACATTTAATGGAAGGTTTTTTTGTGTTTCTGCCGTATGCAATTACAAATGTTTTAACTCTCATGAGTAACGCATCAATTTTGGCCTCGAATGAATTTTGGAAGACATTGACATCGTAATATATATACGTAGATATAGAAATGCATAAGACTTAAAGGTTTTTGGAGATATTAGGTAGTCTAAACACAGAATTTATGTATCTTAGAAACAGGGCAATTTAAAATATATGAAACAAATTTCGAATTCCGGTACTGTATCGTAAGGGAAATTTCGTAGAAAAGTATTTACTAATTCTCAGTTTAAAAACAAACCAATATTTCAAGATCAGGCAATATCTTACTGTAGGGCTTCAACGAAGTATTGTTTGATAAGTTTTAACTTCATATTTTGTTATTTTATTTATATTTGATTTCTTTAATTAAATTTTTGGTCGAATTTAATAAATTTTATTTTGACTTATTAAATGATATTTTTCTTAATTTAGTTTTGCATTTAATTTTTTTCGTGTTACCTTATATTAAAATATAATCATTGTTGTAACGTTTCATTATCTGAGAGATATTGCGTTACTTTAAGCCTAATTATTTTAATTCCTATCATTAATTTTTATTAATGTTTCATTATCTTAGGTTTAATTTATTTATCTTGTTTATTTTTTTTCCTTTGTTCTCTTTTCTCTGACTATTTTTTTTCGTGTTTTGATCTTTTTTTTCCATTTTCATTTCTTTTCCTATCTTTCCCTCTATGTTTTTCAGTGTTCGGTAAGTGTTTTTTTTTTGCAGAGTTATTTTGTCCAACACCAACGTCGTTATTTAAATATCATGGGAGACCGGTGTTTGTAATTACACAATTGCATTCACTTGTCGACGATTAAGGTCATTTCCGAAGCTTTCAAATTTCATATAATGTGTAATCCGAGCAGAGGATTTGTAATGTAAATTTCGCTCTATATCTTTGACCAGCCTTCGTCGCTTTATTTTTTACTTACATTTGACATGTTTTAGATGTTTTCGGCCTCATTTAGCCATTTTCACTGAACTGAATTCTCTCACCTTTCAGAATTTAGTGAAATTTTGAGCTTACATTTTTTGGTTATGTTAAGTGTAATGATGCGCCTTTGAATTGGAGGAAATTTATATTTAAAATATTGAGAAGAAATACATCGAAGACTGCACCATTGCATTTATGGTTAAGGATGAGAACGCCGACATAGAAGGACTTTGTAATTAAATAGTGGAACGGTCCCTTTCATGTCTTAGGCAGGAGAAGAGGTTTGTGACAGCGGTTTGTTTGGGGTTTCCGCGATGCCACACAAGATAAACGGAGTTGGAGCCATGGCTGACGTTATAACAGAATACCACATTGAAGAACAATTTATGGCAGGACAGGGCTCGGGGTCGACCGCATGTTCATGGGAGGTCAAGTAATTGGTATGATGGGGGTGTGTGCGGTTTGAGAGGGGCATCCAATCGGAAAAGAAGAGTGATGGCCAGGCGAATAAAAATATTTCGGTGTCTGGAATGGCTGGAGGTTTTTATGAGAAGGCGGGATCAAATTTAGAGAAAGGGGATGAAGGAATATATATACGTTGAACAGAACTAAAATAAGAGATTGAAATTTTTCTGGGGAAGCTGTTGGTTCCTGCACCCCTGTGTTTTGGTAGAATTTGAATTTAAGTTTTTGCCGGGTGAAGCTGTTGGCTTCCCGCACACCTAAAGTTACGTAGAGACGATATCGGCAGTTCATCGAGTGGAGACCGCACCTGAGTTACATAGAGACGCTATCGGTAGTTCGTCGAGTGGAGACCGCACCTGAGTATTAGCAGAGACGCTATCAGCAGTTCGTCGAGTGGAGACCGCACCTGAGTTTTAGCAGAGACGCTATTGACAGTTCGTCGAGTGGAGACCGCACCTGAGTATTAGCAGAGACGCTATCGACAGTTCGTCAAGTGGAGACCGCACCTGAGTTACGCAGAGAAGCTATCGACAGTTCATCGAGTGGAGACCGCACCTGAGTTTAGGAGAAGGAGTAGATTGAATCATCGAGTGGAGACTGATTAGATACCCCACCAGACGTCGAGAAGTACCTCTCATCTTAAAACAAGACGTGGCCGTCCCATGCCAAGGAAGGATTCGACCTACGGACCACAGCGCAGTAATCGAATGTCAGCAAAGCCCTGTTCGTAGTCATCAAAGGTCAGCAAACTGAGTGAGTGTTTATCATTATTTGATTTGTTCAGTTCCCACGGTTTAGAGTCAGTTTTGGTGTATTAGAGAGGTAGAAAAATAATATAGTTTACTTCGAATTGAGTAAATTTGTAATTGTTGGTTTTAAATTATTACGCTCTCTAATCCTCGAAGAGTAGAGAAGAAAATAAGTGATAAACTAAACCTTATAATTGAATATTTCATATTTGCAAAGAAGGCTTGTTGTTATAAATGTTTTTAAGTATAACTTGTAAATAATAATTTTTGTAAATAAATTAAGATTTTATTTTTAAATTTAATGAGTTTGTTCTTAATTATGGTTAATTGACCTGTTCGTTTGCCAATTGATGTCCAAATCTTTGGGTTGGATTTAAAAAAATAACATTAACACAACGCACCCAAATACCTTTTATTATAAAATAATATGTACTAACCCAATTAATTAGGGATCACGCACAAGAAAATAGTCAGGACAGGCAATACGACATTAAGATTTTACACAGACGCTTGCTTGTGTCACAGCTTTAGCTCAAATGCGTAATAATTTCCTGGGTTGTTATCTGTATATATTGCAGACACCGGATATACTTGATCTGTTGAGATTGACAGGCAGGGAATATGAATCATGAAAAATTTTAATAATGAAATTAAGAAATTTCAAATTTGAGCATTGCCAGAAAGCAACTTTGGGTTTATTATTTTTTATATAGTTCATTACCAGGCCGAAGAAATTTAGCTGGGGTTATCTCGACAGATAAATAACGAAACTGACTGTCACCAAATTCTTTGGAATAAACAGACAAAACAAAAGAAATTTTGTAAGAGAAAATGTCTCCTATTTATGTCAGAAGGCTGATTATCCATTTAAGAATTATCCATTTAGAAACAACCACACTATAGATACCCCATCCATATAAACAAACAAATTTTATTAGTTCGAATCTAGTTGTAATTATTGAGTTAAAAACTTTAATTGTGAATTTTTTAGAATTTGCGTGCTCTCTCACGCAATTTCCTACAAGTTTATTGTAGGTAATATTATTAATTTTAAATTTTAATAAAACCTAATACTCTATGCATAACCTGTTCTTTTTCCATAATTAATCTCACACTTAATGTAAACAACGCAAACAGTTTTGTGAGCGATTTACATTTTAAATTTTAAGTGAAAGTTTTAATTATTCCTACCAATTTGTTTAGAAAAAAGTTCAAATGACAAGTTGTAGTATATCGATAAATAATGTATGCTAAAAAATTGTCAAATAACGCCTACTTAAAATCATAAATTTAAGGCTTTCAACAGTGATTTGATATAATAATTGAATCGAAAATCAGTGATTTAATAAAAGTATGCTTGAATCTATAAAATGACAATTTAATATTTAAAAGCAATGAGAGTTTATGAGACAAAAACAATTAAAAATGGTAATCTGCACTGTTATTAAAAAATTACGTTTTTAACTTGAAGCATTAACCAAAGTGTGTAATTTGACAAATAAAGGGAGGACTAAAACCAGAAATAATTGCTATTAACAGCATAACAAACAATCAACAAACATCAAACACCTTTTTTATGTAACAGGTGTGTAAGTCACCGTAAAACCTTTGTCCTCTATACTGGGTGCATTAATTCAGGCTAGTATTACTCAGTCTTATGTACTTTAAGGATTAAGAACATTTCTAAGGCTTTTGGGTAAATAGAAAAAAATCCGCAGGAAGATTGTTTTTTCCCGTTAATAAAGTTTTACTTAAATAGAAAATAGACTCTCAAATTTTGTTACGAGGTAAATACAATGCTGTTAATTTCTATAAAATTATAGTCGCCTCTATAATTTAATTATATTCCTAATTTTGCTTACTTTTTGTCTGTAAGGGTTAATCAAACATTTATTTCTCTGGAGAATGAAATGGATATAAGCCCTAATTATTTACGCATTAACTAAAATTCTTTAATGCATTTTCTGGTCGTAATCAAAATAACATTTCCAGTTAGTAATCAGATATTCTTAATTTTTTAAAGTAACAATGATCTGAAATTTCTCCACGTTAAAATCTATTAAAATAAATCCAAATCATTATCCTTTTTAAATGGGAACCATATTTTAACTATATATGTCTCAGTGTAAAATTTCTCCTTTAATTAATCTGTTCCATCTAGTTTAAATTAAGATTATTGTATATTTTGATATAAAACGATTGCTTTTGATTTTTTTTATGGTTTTACCTTTTTTGAGCCTGTTTCAAGCAAACTGATCTTTAATTAAAAAAAACATTTTCAATTTAAGTTACACACCATTCTCCTATAGCACATATAATTCATTAAATTGATACAAATGATTTTAATCACTGAGTTTTAAATGATAAAAAGGCAAAATTTTTAAGTGAAAATGAAATAAGAAAATTAAGTAAGAAATGATTTACACATATTTAATTTATTTAAAATTGCTACTCAAAGAGAATATTCTGACAAAGAAACACATTCTTAACTAAAAGAAATATATAACACGCATGTGTCTTTAAAAATATGATATACATCTGTAAGTACTTGATGCTTTTTCTCCTATGTATTATGCTAGGGCTCTACTGTATACTTGAAATTAATTTTCTGCTGCCCGTCCACTTAAAATGAAATTTTCCATACTGCCCTGGCTCATTTATACTTTAAAGTGAGAAATGTGACAGGCAAGATAAGGGTTCTAGCAAAACTTTTATCCAAAATCTTCGAAACCGAAATTAGGGAGAATAACCCAACAGAAACCAAACTATATCCTCAAAGCAAAATTTAAAAAAATTATGTCCAAATCACCCAACATAATTTCAAACTATATAAAATACAGGTAGCCCTCCTACAGCACGGCATCTTAAAACACGGTTTCGCTCTAACACGATAAGATAAATTGCGGGAACCCTCGTATAACACTGCAACCTGTAACACGGTTTCGGTTTAACGCGATAAAAAAATTGCGAAAACCTATGTACAACACTGTACTTCTATAGCACTAGATATCATGATTTTTGTTTAACACATTTAAAAACTAAATTACCTTAAAATAATGACGAGAAGGAATAATGAACTATAGTGGCTTTACATGAAAATGTATAAACAAATTATAATTTATTCATTTATAACTCTATAAAATTACAAGAAGGCTTAAGCTTAGCTGAAAACCTTGAATTATTTTTCCTGAATGCAGACCCTTCCACTGAAAGAGGCCGAAAATTCAAAAGGGAGCTGCAAAAATTGTCCATCTCCATCTACAATGACCTTATAAGAACCAGCAAATAAACCAAAATTACAGATTTTTTTAAAGAGGATAGAATGTGCAAAAAATCTAAATTAAGAAAAAGATTCTGAAAGTGAAGGTGGTATCGTTCGATGGAAAAACGTTCTCGTTTGATTGTACTGAGTAGTGATGAGGAAGATATTTATTAAACTAAGGTCGCATTAAATGAAAATAATATTTTTTGTTTCTTTTCATTTTGTGTTATACATACATTTGTATTTTTAATAAAAATTAAGTAGCTTATATGGAATTTTAAAAAAATGTTTGTTTTTAATAAGTTTTCAGAACGTAAACCCCCTTTTTTGAACTGTCTCTGGGTCTCATATAACACGGTTTCACACAACACGGTATTTTCTAGGAACCTATCTACCGTGTTATGGGAGGGTTACCTGTATTTCAACGCACTAGTTATGACTAGTGAACTGACTGCAAGACTTCACTAGTCTATCTCATACCAGTGAAGTGTATTATTGGACTTCACTAGCCCCTTTCATAGTCCAGTGAATAATGGACTTCACTGGTATGAACTAGACCAGTGAAATCTCGGGATAAAGCTTGAACTCAAAGCAAACATATTGACCAGACATGCTCATTAATCGCAAACAGTGCACTACGAGTCCTACTTTCATTGTATGAATTCCAATAATAGCCACAAAAACTTCGTCGTAAACGTCGCTTGGCATGCTTGATTTTTCAGCATGTTTTGGGAGAAGTACGGGAAAATATCATTTCCTATCTTCGTTTGGCTAGTTAATCAGTAGGTGGATTATCAACCTCAAAGTTTGGAATTCTATGTTCAAATCCTGAATACGGCAGCTAGTTGTTACAAGGTTTCAAGAAAACTTATAGATATGCCTTTTAAAGAAAAAAAAAATTAATGAATATTCTTCAAACTGCAAAGTATAAGAGTGAGAATTTGTAAATATTAACCAATGGAATACAAATAATTGCATTTGGTCCAATACGGCGTAAATAAATTTTAATAATATTTGACTCTCTGAAGAAACAATGAAAATCCTTATTACATGAAATTTTAAAAGAGAAAACTGATTTTAAACTAGTAAAATTTATTCTGTAAATTCTGTGAAAGTCAACTTCCCTACGTTGCGATGATTCAGTGCTCTGGCGTATGTGTAACATTAGGCCCTAACCTTCTATTTACAAGTCATTTCTATTTGAAAAGGTAAAGTGAGTTGGTTGCATATGGATATATGCTTGGGTATATCCAAGAGGGAAAAATATTTGGATTCGTCTGTGAGTATGCCGTTCCTTAGCTCTTTAAGGAGGAATTTTGTTCGTAAAATACTTTTTAAGAGTTAGAATACATAAAAAGATGTCTAGTATGTTGGAGATGCTATGACACTTTTTAATTTTTTACACGGTGTTAACTAAATAGGTATTTAAAAGTTTTTAATTGTGGGTAAAAAGTGTCGACTTCATTTTACAATAATATGCTTATAATGAGATTTAGACTGTGAGGAACATAACTATAATAATGAATTAACAGAAGATAAATGTATTAAATGGTTAAAGAGTTAATTTCATGTATAATCACATTAAGTGTTTCACTAAATGTGTGATTTGTTTAAATTGCATTACACGTTAAGGAATAAATCTTATTCGAAAATTTAGAAGCATTCTAAATTTCATTTATCACTTGCATGTTGTAAATGGAGTCTTTGATATCACATACATTTCCTCTTAATTAATGCTACTTTGAAACTCTTAGACGAATTAAAGTATTTGATTTCAATAGGATTTGGGCTGTAACTCTTGAGTTTTCAGTAATGAGGTAATTCGAAAATTATGTTTAAATTATACTGTTATAGATTTACGGATGTCGTTTCTTAAAATTTCATTAGATTCATGTCTCTAATGAATTAATTGCGTTTGTTACATAAACTTTAAACATATGAATGCGCTTCATGCCGGTGCAAGTGAATTTTAAATTATAAATTGATTACCTCAAAGTTCTACATATATACGCAATGAAATTTTATCGTGCTAAATTAACACCATTATAAAATAAATGATGTATTTTACAATTTTATAACTTTTCAATTTCGAAAGAATAATAGGCTCATATATTAATAGGCAGGATTTAATACCTATTTCTGTACAGAAAAGTTTTGGTAATAATTTGGATGAGATTCCGATTATAGTTTCATTTAAGATGCAACAAGCTAACTGAAATCTTTTCTTTAACGACTGACTGTAAATGTTTTATATTTATTGTATCGTACTTAGTAAGTATAACATTTTGTTTCTCCTGGGAAATAGCTATCGAAAGTTAAAATTCTTAACTATTTTATCATATGAATAAACGATTCTTGCGTAGTTTTCTCTCTATTACACACCTTCCTTTTTTACATATTATGATTAATTGAATTTTCAGCGAAGTCAATTTAATTACGGTAAATATAGTACTTGGTATCCGAGAAATGCCTGATTAAATGCAAAAATTTCTCTGCATAAATCTACACTAAAGATTGTCTACAGTAATTTTAAACCATCGGGAATTTTATTTTATAGAGCCATTAGTATTTAAGTCATTCATATTTATGAAAGACTCTGCACTATCTTCATAGTCTATATCAATCATCTCTATCACTTTTGACAGACATTAAAACATTTAAATAAAAATGGCAGTGGAACGGTATGTGTATCACAAACCACGGACGCGTTATGTACGCACAAAAAAAAAACAGTTCTGTGAATGGCTTACAAAAAGACGATCAGAGAGATTTTTATCGGTTTTCTACGCTGAATAGCTGGCAAACGGCGTTCTGTGATTGGTTTCTAGTCTCTGTCATATGCAAATTTCCTCCGTGCGCTCCGATCGTGTCTTTGTTGGCCGTTCGCAGAGCTGTTTTTTGTGCATGCATAACGTGTCCGTATTTTGTGATACACGTACAGTTCCAACGCTTTTTAGGGTTTTCGTATGCGCTGAGTATTTTGCGATGGGAAAAAGGAGGCGTTACCAATTGAAAATTTCGAGTTTCTATACCTATAACCGTAACCTTGAGCGTCACTGTGTTGCCGTTCTCAGAATCCCGAGCTCATACCTCTGAATAACTATATCTGAAATCTCATCTCGATAGGTTGAACGCAACGGGCGCTAGAGGTCCATATATCGGCAAAGTTTCTTTATGACTATCCGGTATATATATATATATATATATATATATATATATATATATATATATATATATATATATATATATATATATATATATATATATTGATATAGCATACTCAAAAGTTAATCTGCTAACTTAGATTTTAACGCACACATATCTTTTACAACTCTTCCCAGTTATTCTCTTTTCTCCAGTTAAATTCTATAACACCCATTTAGACGTCTGTATAGAATCACGAGATAAAATTTTGCTTTTTTGAGTTGTTATGTATATCTATTTGGTATTTTACGATTTTATTTAGCGTCAACAAACGTCAAAACTACTATTTTGTCCTTGTTTCTATTTGTGTATCTAAGCATTCAAAAGTAAAGAATGTGCATAGAAACAGAAAAGACAAACAATGTAAAGCCTTTTATTTTAAATTTTATTTCTATTTCATATCCATTATTCTAAAGGTTCCGCCGACCACAGCGATGAGCTTATACAGCATATTTAATTGGAGCCAAGTCGTCCCCCCAGCAATCCGCTCAGTAGAGACCCATTGGCTCGGGAGTTACCAACTTAGTCGGACACCACCAAGCCGTTTCTTTTCCCCTTTACAATTCGCAATCCTAAACTATCTATTTAACCAATTTCTAATGGCAATCCTAAACTATCTATTTAACCAATTTCTATCTATTTAACTATCTATTAAACTATCTATTTAACCAATTTCTTTTTGTCGCGACGACTTTTTGTCAGCAGGAATTTTCGCCGTATTATCTAGCGATAGGGACGGCATGACTTACGAATCCTTAACCAATTTCTAATGGCAGCTGTTAAGTTACACACCAGTTTCTTGTTGCTTTCTTTGTTTTTTCCCTTTACTTATTTATACATATAATTCTTATCCATACCCTGCAAACTAATTGCGCTTTACAGTTACAATTTACATTATAAAATTGCCATTTTACATTCAATCTGCAGTTTCAAATACAATTACGCTTGCGAACATATTACAATTTACAATTACAGCTTACATTATATACTTACAATTTTACATTTAAAATAATTCATATCCATTATAATTGGTGGGATAAAATAAGATACTGCGTACTTTCAATTTCTGCTAAAAGTTCTGTATACTTTAGTTTTAACGGTTTCACCAATCGCATGACTTTGAAACTTGAAATTTAATTTATGGCTTTAAAATAGGATACATTTAGATTTCCTATTTAATAGGATGCATTAACATTTGCTTCACTGAAATTACAGAAGCTAGGATCTGATAGCATACAAGCCTCTCCTTAAGTAACTCTAGCAAAGATAATTAAGAAAAACATACTGATTTGAATAACACCATAGTCCTCGATATTTACATAAAAATATCCTCATAATACTAATACAGACAATATTTGGATTCTGTGCTCTTTACTCGTAAAATACTTTTTCACAGTTAGAATACATAATAAAAGTCGAGTATGTTGGAGGTTATGATAGTTTTTAATTTTTTTACACGGCATTTACTAAGTAGATTTTTAAAAGTTTAAAATCTCAAGGCAAAAAGTTGTCGACCATATTTTACAATAAAATGCTTAGCATGAGATTTACATGGTGAAGAACGTAACTATAATAATTTATTAATAGAAGATAAATTTATTAAACGTATTAAATGGTAGAAGATTAAAATAAAGTCTTTATGAAATTTAATTGTAAAAGAGAATCTTCTTCCTATAAAATAAGCAATTAATCATTTAATGGGTTGGTAACTGATCAAAAAGTTCGAGTAATAAAATGTGCTAATATTTATGCAAAATTTTATTCACTAGTCAATGAGCTAAATTTATTATAAAGGTGTGAATTTCAGTTAACATGTTTGTAAGAGGCGAGATTAATGGTATGAAATAAGTTTTACGATTATTATTCCTGCCCTGTTAAGCATTAAGGTAAATAATCGACATGATTTATGGTTTCTTTTGAGTCTCGTAGGAGTGGGGTAAAAAGAGATTTAAAAAACTGTTTATCAAATTTACTTGTAAAAGAGATTTTTCTTTCTATAAAATAAGTAATTATTCATTTAATGGGTTGGTAATTGATCAGAAAGCTGGAAAAAACAACACTAATACAAAATTATCTTATACTGCTAACGATAAGCCTTTTTTATATGGTAAGAGAACATCTTTCTTGCTTAATGCTACCAGCGGCAACATCTTACTAAAACT
Source organism: Dolomedes plantarius (assembly GCA_907164885.2). NCBI lineage: Eukaryota > Metazoa > Arthropoda > Arachnida > Araneae > Dolomedidae > Dolomedes > Dolomedes plantarius. The sequence continues at coordinate 83,010,774 of OU015495.1, read as the reverse complement.
TCAGTTACATCATTACCTGAAAGAAATAAAAATAAATCTTTCGTTTCACGTGGTAACTTATTTTTTTCGGCCTAAACATTCCGCTATGATAAGTAAAAATTACACGAAAGAGTAATTAAATCATTATAAGTGTTTGTATACATACATAAAGGAACTGAAAAAAAAATTAAACGAATTCCGATGAAGCATGTTTTATCATTTTAAACTCAATTCTAAATTATATTTAAATACTTATTGTTCTATGGAAAAAAAACTGGAATTTAAAATACTAAGAAAAAAATTAATACAAATTAATACCATCATTGATAGTTATGCAAGTCACTATTCTTTGAGGTTTCAAGTAAAGAAGACTCTGATTGCCCTGTGATCAGAGATTTCACCAAGCTTTTAGTATTTATTATTCCAGTTAGTTTTTGTTGCTGGATGTTAGCAGACACGATGCAATATATCTCCTTACATACCTGATTCACATAGCAGGTTGCTATTAATACTGGTAACAGCTTGGAGATGTTCTCAACAAATACCTTTATTAGGAGCTGTTGGTTTGTCAATCTGCTGCAAAATTGTAGATGGCACGAAGACAGTAGAAGTACTGTTAGTCATAAGATTTTACAAATGTTCAATGCATAGGGATATTTTATTACATGTGTAAGGTATACACAAGATTCGATTCACAAGAATCGAACTTTTGAGTGAATTAAAGAAGCTGCTTCAGATATGCTAATTTTGGCATACGCGCTTAGTATAAATACCACGCAGCGTCATTAATGAAAAGGGGAGTTGTTGTTAAGGTTGAAAAAGGTGTTATCCTGCGCTAGTGCTTTACGGGCCAGAAGTTTACGTGGCAGTACTGCTGGTTTGACTTACTGTTCGTGAGTATAAAAATATATTGTCCTTAAAAGCTGTATTTACATTCCGTACAAGTAGTACGCATGCTTATTGCTGTAAAAGCCAATTATATGTGCAGCGAATTCAATAAACATTATATCATGTATAAACTGTGTTTGTATATAATTCAAATAGAGTGCTACTTCAAATTATATACACCCAAGTCTGGGTAGAAGTGAGCATAGATTCTCTATACTGGCGCCCGAAAATATATATATACCCTGGTAGTTAGCGTTACATTTGTAACGAATAACATAATTGAAATTAAAAACTGTGTACTGTGTACGTATATTGATAAAATTGTTGCAAGTACTTATATACTATTTAAAAAATGAGTGTTGTAGAACAAAATCCTGCTGGAAATTTTCCTCGGGTAATTATGGTTCAGCAAATTGCGCCATTCGAAGCCACATTCAATGGCGGCCCCTCAAGCCAATTCCTAAAGAAAATTGAGCATTACTTTCAGCAACAATGCACCCCAGAGGGGGATAAACTTAAAATTGCTCTAGCCGCTTTAAGAGGTAGTGCATATCAGTGGTACACGTGTATGAAAAGCAGTAATCTGATTTTTGACTATTTGTCATTCAAGAAACAGTTTCTTAGCGTTTTTCCAAAGACCTTTAATCAAAGTGAAATTGAAGCGGAAATTTATTCGCTAAGGCAACGTGAAGGTCAGTCTGCGTTAGATTTTGCTACGGAAAAGATTTCCAAGTGTGAGGAATATTTAGAAGAGTTGACGGAAGCGATAATCTTAAAAATAGTTATCCAACGTTTGAAGCCAAGTGTTCAAGATTTTTTAGATAATCAAACAATTACAAGCAAGGTTACCCTCCTTCAAGCTTTAGCTAAATATGACAATAGACATTTCTTCGCTACCCCTCACCGTCATTCAGGTACGAGAGATTTTATACACCCCAGCCAAAATTTTTCGCGAGTTTCAAATCGACATCGTGGACGGCATGATAGTAAAGCCCAACGTTATAGTAACATTAGTGCGCTTACATTAAAAAATGTGCAACTACCTTATGTGCACTTGCAAATTGATTCAATTCCCATAACAACTTTACTTGATACCGGCAGCGAAAGGTCGTACATGTCAGAAAAGTACTTCAAATCGCATTACGACATGAAGCGCTTAAACACACATAATAAATTACGAACACTTTCAGCTCAAGGGGAAGAATGTCAAATATTAGGCTCATTATTGACACACATTAGTATACAATCCCAAAAAAACAACCTTGTTTTTCATGTAATGCGAAATATGCAACTGGAGGTTATCCTAGGGATTGATTTTTGCTACTCGTGTAATGTAGCACTAAATTTCAAGCAGAATTCTATCTCGGTGCAGATGCACCAACAGTCCAAAGAAGCTGTGCTGCCCGTTCCGGTTGACTTGTCGAAAACGGACTTAAAAGAAAACGAAAAAGTTCGTTTACAGACTACTTTAAACAAATTTGCCGAGGTATTTTCAGACAAGCCAGGTATTACTCATGTTACAACTCACAAAATTGATACGGGAGACAGTCCCCCAATTCGTGCCCGCCCATATAGGTACGATACAAACAAGCAGAATGTTATAGACATTCATATTGATAAAATGCTTCGCCAAAATATTATTTCGCCGGTCGATAGTCCGTGGGCAAGTCCGGTTGTGTTATGTCGAAAAAAAGGCAACTTGCCTATTACTGATCCCGAAGCCTGGAGATTTGCAGTTGATTACAGGGGGCTGAATAAAGTAACAAAATTCTCTACATATCCTATGCCAATAATTGAGGATATTCTTCATAGTTTAAAGTCATTTAAATACATGACCACTTTAGATTTAACATCCGGGTTTTTCCAAGTACCTATGGCTGCTGAAGACGTTAAAAAAACGGCGTTTATAACAAAAAAAGGCACTTTTGCGTTTCGTCGCATGCCCTTTGGACTCAATGGGGCACCTGGCACATTCCAAAAACTTATGGATATAGTACTAAGGCCTGTTTTAGGAAAGAACGTTGCCGTATACCTCGACGACATAATTATTACGGGGGAAACTTTAACCGAGCACTTAGCTCTTTTACAGGAAGTGCTCTCTCTGATAAAACAGGCTGGCTTAACAATAAATACAAAAAAGTGTCAGTTCGTCCGCAAAGAACTACCGTATTTAGGATTCAAAATTACGCGTCAGGGCGTTCAAACGGATTCATCTAAAATCGACGCTGTAAAAGCGTTTAAAATCCCACAAACGGGAAAACAACTTTCGTCGTTTCTTGGTCTTTGCTCATATTACCGCACATTTATACCTGCATTCTCGGAAGTCGCCGAACCGCTTTACAAATTGCGAAAGAAACGCACTAAATTTACGTGGAGTTCCGAAGCCCAGAACGCCTTCCAAACATTAAAGCAGAAATTGATCCAAGCTCCGGTACTACGCCATCCAAATCACAAGCTACAATTCGTAGTGCAAACGGATGCCTCTAATGTCGGAATCGGCGCTGTACTAATGCAGGAAAACCAACCTATCGCTTTCACATCGCGAACTTTAAATTCCGCAGAACGAAACTATACAACCACTGAAAGGGAATGTTTGGCTATTGTCGTAGCACTCAAAAAATTTCGCTGTTATTTCTCAGAACAGCCGGTTCGGGTTATAACTGACCATGCTGCTTTAACCCGATTATACTCGGGCAAAAATTTTACGCCTCGTGTCATTCGCTGGGCATTAAAGATCCAGGAATACAACTTAATCATTGAGCATCGTCCGGGGAAAGGAAATCTGGTAGCGGATGCTTTAAGCAGAGACCCAGAGGGGGAGTCGATAACTCAATGTGAAATGCTCACTTCTATTGTGCTAGATAATAAAACGCAGTTAAAAGAAGAACTTCGTAAAGACCTGGAATTCGGAGATATAGTTAAATACCTAGAAAACCCCGAACAATTTTCCGGAGTTAATTTGCATGCTATACAGGGTAGAGCACAGAACTATGAACTAGTCGATGATCTCCTTTTTTACAAATCATCCACAAATCGGAATGGTGAAATTCGTCCCGTCATTCCATGTTCAATGAGAACACACATTCTACATACTCTTCACGATTTACCTACAGCCGGCCATATGGGTATTCGAAAAACTTTTTCTCGACTTAATGAGGTGGTTTACTGGCCCCAAATGAGGAAGTGGGTCACCCAGTACGTTCAAAGCTGCGACACTTGTCAGCGTACTAACTACACAAATTACCACCCCGCGGGTTTTTTACAAAGTATCGTGGCCACGTTCCCTAATGAAATCGTAGGGATAGATTTATTAGGCCCATATCCCCGTAGTGCAAGTGGAAAATACAGGTTCTTACTCGTAATAGTCGACCATTTTTCAAAATGGACCGAAATTATACCCCTGCGTAGAGCCTCAGCCAAAGCAGTTGCTGATGCATTTACACATAATTATGTTTTGCGATATGGTGCCCCTGTAAAAATTATTAGCGATAACGGTGTTCAGTTTGTCAGCGAAGTTTTCACGGACCTGTGTCGCAGGCTTCAAATAAAACATGCAAAAATGGTCACTTATAGACCACAGTCGAATATTGCGGAGCGGGTAAATCGCAATGTAGTTAAAATGATTCGCGCATTTATACAAAACAATCATAAAACATGGGATCAACATATACAGCAGTTTGCGTTTGCATTACGTTCGGCCGTCCACGACTCGACAGCCAAAACACCTGCCGAAGTTTTTCTAGGCAGAAAGATTATCACCCCTTTAGACAGTCTATTCTTCGTACCGGGGCAAGCGCCTCAATTTCAACTAGCTGATATTCAGGAGATGCTTCGCGAGGTCAAGCAAGTTAATGACCAGATGCGGAAGCAACAGAAGATATACTACGATAAAAATCATAGGGAGGAGAAATTTGAAGTTGGGCAATGGGTTTTAAAAGCCACCCACTCACTATCTAACGCCAGTAAAGGCATAGTCGGGAAATTTTGCCCGAAATTTCAAGGTCCGTACCAAATAAAAAAGGTAGCAGGCCCAGTGGTTACCTTACAAGAAGGCCAACAGCAAGTTCCCGCAAATATAGACCAGATTAAGAGGTATATAAACCGTGCAGACTATACCTTGTTTTCAAATCAAGTGCAACAAGGTTCACAAGATGCTGGACCCTCGGGGGTCACCAACGAAGACCGTCCTCCCCCTACTCACGATTCCGGTGATAACCTGCATGAGGGAAGCAGCTCCACTCCTGCACAGGAACCCCGGTCAGGAGTTAAAAGAAAGACTCCCATGACTTCTCCATCGTCGGCGCCTGACTCTCAGCCGTTCGAACATCCACGCAAGCGGGGGAAGCAGACGCAAAGGAAACGAAAGATCTCTGCCGCCCAACAAGATCCTCCTCCCAAGAGACCTCCTGTCCATCGTCAAGCCGGACCAGCGCCTCAGGACCTACGACCTGCTGCACGAAGGATGCCCACACGGTCAACGAACCCCTTTACTAGGACTGCGACCATCAAGAGAGGTTCCACGGATTGGACAAACTGGTGCAGTGAAGTTGCTGCATTCATGAGGAACAAGTCTTGTATCAACTTTCTTATTCTAACTCCCACCCTTTAATAAAATCGAACCAAATTGGTTTGAAGTTCCCCAGTGTATATACTGTGTAAACATTTTGAGGGGAAGTGGTGAGGCACTGAGAAAAAACGGTATACTGTTGTTTTATAAATTTTTGAAGGGGACATGTAGTGAAAAAAAATACATACTAACTACAGATAACAAACTACTAACTTCGCAAATCATAACACATGTACATTATAAATTGGGGGAGAGCAGATACAGTCAAGAAATGTCATGCTGTGCAATTGTGTTGTCACTTTTAATTAAAATAGATATTTTAGGGCGCAGTTGGCCAGCCCAGTATCCGCAACTCTGCAAATCCACTGTGTAATGGTGTCACCTGGACCCTTCGGGGTTAGTTTTGTAAAATGGTAGTGGCGTTTTTCCCCCACGCAACGTGTGGAAGGTTTTTTGGCTTTGCCACCCATTATGTAAAAAGTCAGACCAGCACGCGTTTTCAATTAGTTAACTGAAGCCGTTCAGACCTCAGTTACCTAATTTTTTTTTTCGAGGGAGGCCAGTGTAAGGTATACACAAGATTCGATTCACAAGAATCGAACTTTTGAGTGAATTAAAGAAGCTGCTTCAGATATGCTAATTTTGGCATACGCGCTTAGTATAAATACCACGCAGCGTCATTAATGAAAAGGGGAGTTGTTGTTAAGGTTGAAAAAGGTGTTATCCTGCGCTAGTGCTTTACGGGCCAGAAGTTTACGTGGCAGTACTGCTGGTTTGACTTACTGTTCGTGAGTATAAAAATATATTGTCCTTAAAAGCTGTATTTACATTCCGTACAAGTAGTACGCATGCTTATTGCTGTAAAAGCCAATTATATGTGCAGCGAATTCAATAAACATTATATCATGTATAAACTGTGTTTGTATATAATTCAAATAGAGTGCTACTTCAAATTATATACACCCAAGTCTGGGTAGAAGTGAGCATAGATTCTCTATACATGGGATCAAGTATTTTAGAAAACAGATCTTTAAATTTTCACCAACATTAGCACTTGACCTTGCAAAGACAAAATTTGGTCTAATTTGTCACTGGACCTTCTCCAACTACGAATGCAGTCATTTTCGGGGAAAAAGTGGATTCATCGTCAAATATTATGCCAAAGGGGAAGTTAATGGTGGACATCTTGAAGGACATTAATTAAGAAGAAGCCTCTTCTCTTCTTATCGCCTGCCTAAGGTTTTTCTTGAAATGACACAAGACGCAAAAAATGTAATGTGTAATTACAAATTGATTCGTCAACGAATTTTGTTCCATTGTTAATGCCGCTTGCATTACAATTCTATCCATTCATATTATCGTAACATAGAGATTTTTGAAATCTTCAAGGCTATGTACATGCTCTCTGTCCTGAGTAACACACACATTATTCACATTACTTCATGGGCCTAAGGTAATCCCAGTGGTAGCGCGCCGGCTTTAGGTGCTTGGATTGAATCCCGACAAGTGCCATTAAAAACCTCCTCGTCTAGGTCGGATACGGGCACGTTAAATTCGTAGACTAGAAAATCCTTCTATGACGTCAGAGAGGGTGGGAAAGGGTATGCCCCCCCCCCAAATACTCGGCCTCCTAGGGATGCTTGGTCAAAATTGAGGTGGCTGTACAATCTATATATATAAAACAGTTCCGTAACTGACTGCTCATTGACTGACTTACATACAATGCACAGACCGAACGGCTGGACCTAAAGGGCGGAAATTGTGCATGACGATTCTTCTTATAGTTTAGGGATGCACTAAGAAAGATTTTTGAAAAGTTTAAAATTAAATTTTTAAACTGTTTTAGTAACTTTTTTATAATTTGAATTTAAAATAATAATTTGAGGGTTATAAAATTTATATCACGAGAAAAATAATAAAAAATCTTTTAAAATGAGATCTTTTTTGAATCTTTACCTCCATTTTCTGAATTTTGGTGAATTTTTAAAGATTAATTTTTAGAATTTAATTTATTAATTCTGATCACGTGATTTCTTTTTCTGGTGCTTTAAATAAATTTATCGTCATGTGCATAACAACTAAATAGACAAAAAAAATTTTCTTGCTAATGCGGCAGACAATTGGACATTATCCAAAAAAATATTAAAATACATTAAAAGATATGTTCCTCAAACTGTACTATATTAACTGTACTATATTCTTTAGTATGTCCTATTAGATTTAATTTGAATATTTTCTTCTACATTATTTTGTCTATAAAAATATCCCTTATGATTTTTTAAAAAATATTTTTTTTGCTTTTTTTACATCAGTTGTATACATGGATCGTCGTATTTATTATAAATATATATATATATATATATTTATTCTTTTGGCATTAATTCCATACATTTAGCGTTGTATTTAATTTGAATGTACTCTGCAGCGAAGTGCGGGTGTTCAGCTAGTCTTCCATATAACCGTGCAATATCTTAATTTGTGCTGCACGAGTATTTCTTCATCTGAGTGCTCTCAGTCGTCTTAGAAAGAAAAAAATCACAAATTATATTCTGTTATGGTGCGTCTCTGTTCCGTAAAACTACAGGGTCGATAAGTCAAAAGGATAAAATACATCATTTGATTCTTTCGTTTAAAATTGGCTACTAAGAAAATATTTGCTATACTGTAAGGGAAAAGTCAATTGATTTTTTCAGTGTTTTCTGATGTATTAAATGTAATTATTATGCAGCAATTTATAGAGACTGAGTACACATCTTCATAAAGAAATTATTACATAATTTTCCTTAAACTGAAACTAAATATTTATTTTTAATTGATCTTATCAATGCTAATATTCTATTTAATAGGAAATCTTTTCCTATCTTCTGAAGAAATCCGAAGCAAAAATAATTTTTAATATAAATAATTCAATTTATATTAAACGTAGTTTATTGAGGTTTCTTAATATTTATGATCTGCATGCCATATTTAAAACAAATGAATTATAATACGCTTACAAAATTAATGTTCTCGTCATTCGTACACTTCCGTTCATAAACAAGCACATGTTAAAGGCAGGATATAATTTTTTAAGGAAAAAATAAATTGGATCATCCAATTGATTTAGTTCATTCTGAAAAAAAGACCGAAAATACCAAATTATGCATGTGAAAAACCCGTATCAAAACAATAATTTAATTATGTAAAGATCTTAACTTCCACCCTTATCTCATTTCTGGAATATTAATCCATTATAAATTTATACTTAATAAATATTAATATGATTAGGTAAAATATATTTTTTCCATCCATTGCATTAAATAAAATTTACATTGTTGAATTTTCGTGCTATCAATATTAGTGTCTTTTAATGAAAAAAATAGTTACAAGATCAATAGATGCTAAATTTTTTAAAAAAATGCATTGCACGACTGAATCAAATTAAATATGTTAAAGTTTTATTGATATTTCCTAAATGAAAGGTCTTTTTATTATGCTTTTGTTTAGAAGCAACTGTATCTTCGGAATTTAATTAAAATAATATTTCCCTGTGAACCTGTTTATGTGTATGTTGTTTGAGATAAACGGGGAATGTGTATATTTATTCCAGCACAATGCATATTTATTTTCTATGCATTTTTACATTAAATTCAGTTTTGAAAAAAAATTTGATAAATATAGTGTCTCTTCCTGTAAGGGTGACTTGAGATATGGGATACTTGGTTTTACCCTTCAGCGGTCGCACTCGTGTACAAAGAACAACATTTTCGAAATTTTGAATGGTTTGTTTAAATTTTGAATGTGCTAAGAAGTTTCTATTTATAACTACACCCTTTCTAATGCAGGTCTGATTTTCTGACCCTTGAATTACTTTCCGTTCATTGTTAGCCGTCATTTAACAGTGGTAAACCAGCGGTTATACTGGATTACATTACGAAAAAAAACAGGAGTTGATGTAGTCGATCCAATGTGCAGCTATTACACGGTATCCTGCATATGACGAAGATGGACAATCTCATTGTTTTTTAGATATTTAGACATAATAGGGATCCATTAGCAAATTGTTCTCAGATCCAATAACCCGGACAGTTTTTAAATAAGGCAATTGTAATTGCACTCTCTAGCTTTTAATTATAAATATATCCCAATATTATCAAAAGTTTATATCTTGTTATAAAACGCAAAATTATTATTTTCAGTTTGAAAAAAAAAGTTTATTACAAAAGGAATAATCAATGTTGAAAGAGACATTATACTTTGTGCCACGCGCGCTTGCTCGTGTTCCAAAAATTCACGCGCCCGCTGAAGGGTTAAGGAGAAAATATATATTTCTTAGTTCCCTAGTATAAGGGCATTAATACAACTGCCTCTAAATAATGGGCTCTCTGTATAGGGGAAACTTTAAGAAACACTAAAGTATTCTTTGCAAAAAAATAGTTTCTTTCAAAATACCAAAAATATCAAATTCTGAAAAACTTATGGCAGAAAATTTTCATTAGAATCAAGAAAAATAATTTATCTACATCATACAATAAAACTTGATGAATAATTCCGTTAAATGATTCATGAATAAACTCAAAAATTCCAGCATTTCACTCCTCTAATTTCTGTTTGTTTATTTAATTTTCTTATCATGAATATGTGAAAGGGAAAGCCATATGAAAGGCACGAAATTTATATATATATATATATATATATATATATATATATATATATATATGTATGTATGTATATGTATGTATGTATGTATATGTATATATATATATGTATACGTATATATATATGTATGTATATATATATATGTATGTATATATATATATGTATATATATATACATACATATATATATATATATATATATATATATATATATATATATATATATAATTTCGTATTAAAAGTAATATTTAGTAATATTCTTTTAGTGCAAATAATTATAAACTATTTTGGAACAATTTATGTATATTTGTATTTAAAGGTATAATAATTAATGAAATACGCTTTATCATTGAGATTTAAAATACTTAGTATGGAAAATTAATCGAAAATTCTGGCAATTGCAAGTAATTTTCTCAAACATGAGGAAAATTAATCTGCTACATTCTTGTTTAGTATTGCCCTTCTGAAGCTTTAAACAGTACCTTGTACACAAGTATATCAATAGGCCGTAATCAGACCTTGGAGGGAACCCCATTCCGGTGAAGGAAACTTCCCTACTTACTGTATAATGCTATCATACATTCTTCTTAACATCCTACTATTTCATCCCGATGAGAAAATCCTAATAGAGTTGCTTCTATAGTCTTGCGTCATGCATTGCTGAATAAACCGCGATGAACTTACAGAATGACACAGTTTTTCTGCAATGAATAAACCAAATGCCAAAGAATTTGTTTTTATTAACTCAAGACCAAATTCCCTTCGGGAGTTTAATAAATAATGATTGTTTTTTTCACACTGTAACTATGTATGGAATGAAGTTCTACTTCAAATTAATAAAAAAGCAATGTTTAATAGTATATACGACGATTTTATAATCTTTAATTGTATTAATTTTTCTAACATGTATTTTACCAAACATCCCACTCTCATATATGATTTCCCTTTGGTTATGTATTTCCCAATATTCATTGAGAGATTCTCATTTGAATTCTTAGAGTCACATAAAATTTAACATATTTTTCAAAAGGAAAAGAGCTCATTAATGCAAATAGTTGTTTATTAGCACTTCTATCACAGAACTGTATATCATTTCGTAATTGTTTTAACTAAAGGATTAAGGACCTATAAAACTAATAATTGCTTCTTACACACCTCATAAGTTGTTTCAATTATCTGACGCTCTAAATCTTTAATTTTTTAAAAAAACTTGTTCTGCACTTGTGAAGATTGTTTCAGGCATAAAACCCAAGTATAACTTTAAAGCCCTTTTCAAAACTAGTGAGGAAGGTGATCTTCCAAGATTTTAAATGCTATAATATTTATCAAATTATTAGAACCATATGGTTTCTTACTTTTTTTTTACAACACAGCATATTTAAGCGATTGATTTACCATTAACACTTCTTCTTTGTAGAAAAATACGTAAGAAATGAAAATTTAAAAATATAAAAAACATCCATGGCTGGATTAGTAACAACTGAATATACAGTAACAATAATACATTGCCAAAAACAAATGATAGTTTTCACTATTTTCATTTAAAATCCCTACATGGTTTTTCTTCTTTCTCAGGAAAGAAAGGCAAGAAATGAAAATTTTAAATTATGAAAACACCCGTGGATGGATTAGTAACAACTGAATATACAGTAACAATAATACATTGCCAAAAACAAATGATAGTTTTCACTATTTTCATTTAAAATCCTACATGGTTTTTCTTCTTTCTCAGGAAAGAAAGGCAAGAAATGAAAATTTTAAATTATGAAAAACACCCGTGGCTGTATTAGTGGCAGCTGAATATACAGTAACAATAATACATTGCCAAAAACAAATGATAGTTTTCACTATTTTCATTTAAAATCCCTACATGGTTTGTCTTTCTCAGGAAAGAAAGGCAAGAAATGAAAATTTTAAATTATGAAAACACCCGTGGATGGATTAGTAACAACTGAATATACAGTAACAATAATACATTGCCAAAAACAAATGATAGTTTTCACTATTTTCATTTAAAATCCTACATGGTTTTTCTTCTTTCTCAGGAAAGAAAGGCAAGAAATGAAAATTTTAAATTATGAAAAACACCCGTGGCTGTATTAGTGGCAGCTGAATATACAGTAACAATAATACATTGCCAAAAACAAATGATAGTTTTCACTATTTTCATTTAAAATCCCTACATGGTTTGTCTTTCTCAGGAAAGAAAGGCAAGAAATGAAAATTTTAAATTATGAAAACACCCGTGGATGGATTAGTAACAACTGAATATACAGTAACAATAATACATTGCCAAAAACAAATGATAGTTTTCACTATTTTCATTTAAAATCCTACATGGTTTTTCTTCTTTCTCAGGAAAGAAAGGCAAGAAATGAAAATTTTAAATTATGAAAAACACCCGTGGCTGTATTAGTGGCAGCTGAATATACAGTAACAATAATACATTGCCAAAAACAAATGATAGTTTTCACTATTTTCATTTAGAATCCCTACATGGTTTGTCTTTCTCAGGAAAGAAAGGCAAGAAATGAAAATTTTAAATTATGAAAACACCCGTGGATGGATTAGTAACAACTGAATATACAGTAACAATAATACATTGCCAAAAACAAATGATAGTTTTCACTATTTTCATTTAAAATCCTACATGGTTTTTCTTCTTTCTCAGGAAAGAAAGGCAAGAAATGAAAATTTTAAATTATGAAAAACACCCGTGGCTGTATTAGTGGCAGCTGAATATACAGTAACAATAATACATTGCCAAAAACAAATGATAGTTTTCACTATTTTCATTTAAAATCCCTACATGGTTTGTCTTTCTCAGGAAAGAAAGGCAAGAAATGAAAATTTTAAATTATGAAAACACCCGTGTATGGATTAGTAACAACTGAATATACAGTAACACTAATACATTGCCAAAAACAAATGATAGTTTTCACTATTTTCATTTAAAATCCTACATGGTTTTTCTTCTTTCTCAGGAAAGAAAGGCAAGAAATGAAAATTTTAAATTATGAAAAACACCCGTGGCTGTATTAGTGGCAGCTGAATATACAGTAACAATAATACATTGCCAAAAACAAATGATAGTTTTCACTATTTTCATTTAAAATCCCTACATGGTTTGTCTTTCTCAGGAAAGAAAGGCAAGAAATGAAAATTTTAAATTATGAAAACACCCGTGGATGGATTAGTAACAACTGAATATACAGAAACAATAATACATTGCCAAAAACAAATGATAGTTTTCACTATTTTCATTTAAAATCCCTACATGGTTTTTCTTCTTTGTCAGGAAAGAAAGGCAAGAAATGAAAATTTTACTAAAAAAAAAAATGATGGTTTTCATTATTTTCATTTAAAATCCCTACATGGTTTCATATTAAAGGAAAAATTATAGAATTAGATCCTTATTGCACGATAAAACGTATTTAACACTTCAACGGGAGAGCCATTTTTTGGAACACCACCAGGCACGCGTTGCATAAAGTGCGACGTCTTTTTCAACCTTGATTATTCCTTTTCTAATAAACTTTCTTTTATCAAATTGAAAATAATAATTCTGTGTTTCATGACAAGGTATAAACCGTTGATAATATTGAGAAATATTTATAATTAAAGGCCAAAGAATGCAGATACAATCGCCTTATTTCAAAACTGTCCGGTTTATTGGACAACTTGCGAATCGAGTCCTATTATGTCCAAAAACTTAAAAAACAATAAGATTGTCCATGTTCGTGATATGCAGAATACGTGTAATAGCTGCACATTTGATCTACGACATCATATCATAAATTTGTCGTATTGCAATCCAGTATAATTGGTGGTTTACTATGTTAAAATTACGACTAACAATGAATGGAAAAAAAAATACTAGTGTCAGAAAATCAAACCTGCATTAGAAAGGGTGTAGCTATAGATAGAAACTGCTTAGAACATTCAAACCTTACTTGTAAAAAACCATTCAAAATTACGAAAACCATTCAAATTGCGAAAATGTTGCACTTTGTACACAGGCGCGCCCGCTGAAGAGTTAAAATATGTGATCTGAGTCATGATATTTCATGAACACATCACGCAAACACGCTAAAATGTATATGCATGCAAAAAATATTCATTAATAACTTGCATTACTTAAGCAGGAAGTTATAATTATAGTGTGATAATGAATTAAAGGATAAAACTCTGTATTAAATTTAAAATCTACAAAATATTTAGTTCTTTCTTCTTAAAACAATAATAAAGCGTTATCTGTGTATGTCGAGCCCGATCACTACCGTCAGTCGGGCTCGACATGAAAATGAAACGCAGCTATACACTTGAGGACGTATGTGTCAAGAACATAATGAATTGGCTACGGTAAAGACTGAGGTACTGATCAGAGGAGTACTCGCTGTATACAAATCTCTCTTAATCCATTCTGTCGAGAAAATGAATTGCCGTTCGAGTGAACAAAAGGTGGCTTAAAGTTTCTTCATGAATTGATATGCAAATTTAAACAAGAGATCGGTCCTACAGGTAAATATCAAAATAGAAACGAAAAAAAATTGTTGAGAAACTTCAGCTAACAATAATGTGATAATGAATGAAGATAAATTGCGTAAAGGTTTTGATTAAGGTCCCATTTCATAGGTATATTTATATATATATATATATATATATATATATATATATATATTTATATATTTATATATATATATATTATATATATATATATATATATATATATATATATATATATATATATATATATATATATATATATATATTTATATATTTATATATTTATATATATATATATATATATATATATATATATATATATATATATATATATATATATATATATATATATATATATTTATTTATTTATTATTTGGACTGAAAAGAGAACAAAGAAACATTGTCACTATAAATATTGAATTTCATTAACATATGTCTATAACACTAAACAACCGTTAATCAAAGATGCTATGTTTAATTATTATTAAATTTAAATTTAAATTTCTCCTATAGAACGAAATTAGAAAAAAAAGATATATTTACTGAAATATGTGTATAAAAAATACTATAATTGTGTTTTAAGCTTACGTGATGTTTGTGCAAATTAATATGTTATAAGATATTTCATCTGAAGGCCTTATGTGAATAGTGGTGCAAATCTACTTTTTAAAAAAAAAGGAGTTAACCTGACTTTCATGTTCATAGAAGTCATTTCTATTTTATTTTTAAACTTGTACACCTCCAGCTTATTTCTGCTGCCAACAGAGGGCATTACAAATCAGACTTCAGCAGTCATTTCTCTGACTCTTTCTGTGGCTTGGTACTAGAAGTGTCTAAGTTAGTGTTTTCCAAGATGACTTTGTTTGCTTATTTCTCTTTAAAAAAATATTATTTTCAATATAAGAAGTACCCAAATATGTCCGATGCTTTAGATGAGTTTTCTAAACCATTATACAGACTTGGGTATTCTTACATAGAAAATTTTTTTTTTTAAAGAGACATAAGCAAACAAAGTCATCTTGGAAAAAACTGACTTAGGCGCTTCTTGTACCAAGTCACACACACACACATATAATTAAATATATATATATATATATATATATATATATATATATATATATATATATATATATATAATTTCGTATTAATAGAGTTATTTTGTAATATTCCTTTAGCACAAGTAATTATAAACTATTTTGGAACAATTTATATGTATCTGTATTTAAAGGTATAAAAATTAATAGGTTTTAGCAAATGCTGTTGCATTTGAGATCTAAAATACTTAGTAGTATGCAATATTAAAAAAAAAGATCACTCCTGGGGCTGCTTACTCAAAATTGTTATGGCACCTAGCCAAGTCAAACTCCGACACATGTGGTGCTATTCTAAACTGAAGTCGCACTACTCAGTCCGCACAGCTTACATGGCTTGGAACTTCCAGCCAGGGGGCGATAGAAAAACAACAACAAGAGGTCACAAAAGGGTTCATGAAATAAATGCTGCATTGAAATTTTTTATCTTATATCTGGAGATCTTTCATGTGTTTCGATTTTACATAGTTATGGAATGAGGTGTTTTGCACTAATAAAGACATAACAGAGCAAATGTTGATTGCACTGTAATTATTTACATGCTTCCTTGAACATGAAGTTCATTAAATGTAATGTAAACCACAATTTAAATATCCATGATTTAATGTATAAATCATTCAGACATTTCTTATTAAAGTGAAATTTATAACATATCCCTGTGAATCATCGATTTAGTATCTATAGATTTCTAGTATTGTATACAGGTGGTTATCAAAATAATGGAAACACTAAGAAACATCAAGAAAATTTTTATTAATACGACGCAGATCACCTTTGTCATGTAATAGCACTTGATTCACCTTAGAATTGGATTATACAAGTCATGAACAGTGGTTAAGAATATATTATACCATTCTTCAGGGAAAAATCATGAAAGGTCCTGTAGAGATGCTGTCGTGGATATCGATACCTTTATCTATCCGCTTATGTAGATCACAGTTGTTGGAGGATTTATAGTCGGGGGGATTGTACAGGGCAAGATAAGATATTTGACTTCTTTTTCATGCTCTTCAAACCAATACTTGATAGATTTAGCTGTATGTATAGGGGGATTATCATCCTGGAGAACGCCATCTCCTGCAAGAAAAAATATTTGCACCATAGGATGGACTAGTGAACTAAAATTTCGACATAATCCTTCCCATTCAATCTCTCTTTTAGGGTTACAATAGGGCCTGAAGCCATGAGATGCCATCCCAAACACTGATAGATCTACCTCCATGATTGACAGTTGAGATGAGACAGCCAGAATCTTGCGCTTGTGTAGGTGTTCTTCAGACATAAGCACGTTCTGTTGCAAGGAACAATGTGAACAATGATTCGTCGGACCAAATGCTGTTTTTCGATATATTACTCGACCAGGATTTGCGGTCGTGGCACCATTGTGGACGATATTTTTGTATTGGCATCTATTACAAGTGATTTGGGAATAGCTACTTTCCCGTAAATGTTTTGTTGTGAAGTTCCTTCTACCTCTAATGGTTGATACCGGAACATGCAGATGCAGATTGAGCTCTTCGGTCATTTCGGTTGCAGTTGGTTTCTTTCTTCATATTACAATCGGCTTTCATACCTCGTCCGTCTCTTTCACGCAGCTTTCCCTTTCGTCCACTATTCTGTTTGGCAAAGGATGTTTTTCCGTTCTCTCTGTATGCTATCATGACTTTCGATACCAAAGCTCAAAAATCACCCATTAGCCTGGGGATTGCAGTGACAGATACTCCAATTTATACGCGCCCCAATAATTTACCCTTCAGGGAACAAGGTTTGCAAGGTTTGAAATTTTACGCTGTTCTCCCCAAAAGCACGATGCCCTTAACTTCATTACAGCTACCTGACAGTATAATAAAACATACACTATATTATATAAAAAATACTGGTTGCAAGACTTGTTTTTTAAGGAATGAAGCACATTCATAAATAGTACTAATATAGATAGGTGCTTCCATTATTTTGATAACCACTTGTTGATTATTAGAAGGGCCAATCTACAATTACGCTGTTACGCTTTTTAAGTTTTGAACGCCTACCTTGCTTTTAAGCGCAAAAGAAAAAATGCTCTCGGAAACGCATGTCTGGCAGAAAATTTGAAATGGGGAGTGAATATCGAACTGAATATGAAATAAATATAAATGGCAATTGGGTGTTTAATTTATCAGCTTAAAACTATGAAACAGTACCTTTTAGAAATAGAAAATAACCACGCAATATGACAAATAAATATGATAAATGAATTTAACATAACGGTTATATTGTCTATCACTTAAGGTAAAATTTTCTGAACCAGTGAAAAGACTTGAAATTATAATCTCATTCTGAAAATTCATGTCTATTTTCAGAAAAATATTAAGGATTACTTAACACCAAATTGAATTTCTTTTATAGAAGTGCATAAATACGAAATTGGTTATTAAAACAATTTTAATTTTTATTAGCTGAATTCCTAAAATTGATCACCGTTTTCGAAATTTACTTTTATGAAGAAAAGAAGTTTCTTCATTTTTATGAAGAAAAGAAGTCAATTTTTATATTGTAAATTCACAACCGAATGAACAGATATAAATCAAAATTTATTCTTAAAATCTGGGGAATTTAAATGTGTGTGAATTTAATCAGTAAAAATGAATTTAATCAACAAAACGAGACAGAAAGAGAGGGGGAGGTGAGATGATAAAATAATAGAGATCTAAGAGAAAATAAAAAAAAATAATAATGCATGTGTCTCAATATTTAATTAAACAAAAAAATAAAGTTCTCTGAATCATTAAAAGATGCAAAATAAGGTCTGACTCTTTTCAAATGTGTAAAATAAATAATTACAGAATGCTGAATGATTTGTTTAAAGATATACTTTTTGTGTTATTTATTATTATTTTTATGCGGTAGATATGTGAAAAAGTTCTTTTCTTCAAAAATTTAATTTAAACAAAAGAAGAAAAAATAAAGAAATGAAGAAGCAACACATATCTTTGACTAAAAAATGGATTTTGTGTTTTCCCATTCGCTTGAATTTTCTTTCATTTCATTTGTTGGTATAATATCAAAATGAGCTCATTGTGATATTCTAATTAATTTTTTGATAGCTAATTAACTTTTTTCTTCTAGTTATCAATATATTGCATTAAATGAACATTTTTAGTACTTTGCACTTTCATTTATAAATACCCATACATACGTGTATACTATATTACACATTGTTTTTATCTAAGAAAAAGTATACATCTATTATTTCATTTTTTAACGCATATAAATATATTTTATGTTCAATTCCACGTATCAAACAGGTAACACCAAATGAACGTTTTAATAATTCGATCACTATTTGGTACTTATTGAAATAGCATGTATATAGTATTCCCCGAATAACTTTATATCAGAGTAATATGAATAATGTCTATCTTCGAAAATTTTTAACATTTTTTTTGCCTATTGAACACATTTTGGTATTTAAAATTATTTATAAGCGTTCTACAATTAATATGCATTTTCTTAAAGAAATTAACCTATCTTACAAATTCATATTTTAGAATTTAACCTATTTTACAAATTCATATTTTAGAATTTAGTGAAAAAATTATCATACTTTAAAGCTCAGTATGAAAGTTATCATTCACATCTTTTTAATATTTTACGATATAATTTGCATAACCAATCTTTACATATGTGATATATCTCCTGAAAATCTAATACGTAAAGCTGAAAGAATCAAACAAATTAAACCATTTGCATATGTCTCCTCTGATTGGGAACTTACCCGGAAAACTATTTTAGAGAACACATTTTCATGACATGCTTATCGAAAGTTCTATAAAACATGACATTATAGTTCAAGATTACTCGGAATAGGAATGTAACATTAGACCGTTGTTCATAAATCAATATAAAAGTTTATGAAAGATTATTGCATGTTTTGATGCGTGAAACTTGGATGTATTAGTGTAATAAAGTATTTTTTATCACAACATATTTGTTTATGCAATATAAGTCAGGTTACTTACATATTTTGCTCTATATATGTTTACTGTGTTCAACCCTAAAAGAGAAATAAAGGTTTTGTCTAAAATCACACCTTTTGTCACAAGCATCTCAGACGTACCAAACTAAACATATCTTTTGAGACAAAATATTAGTTTATATGAAAGAATATAGAGTACAGAAACACGAGTCCGTATTATGCGTATTTCTCATGTATTACCAAATATTAATATCTATTTATCTATCTGTCTGTATACATACATATATATATATATATATATATATATATATATATATATATATATATATATATATATATATATATATATATATATAATTTCGTATAATCCTTATGAAAATTAGACCGGGAATTCATAGTAAAGGGTTACAGTACGCAAGAGGCATGGATTATGAACGTGAATCTCATTTATCAGCTCGTCCTCGGTATAACGGTTCGAAAACAGCATTCATTTGCATTATAGTTGAATAACTCATATGAACACATGTAAAGTGCATCCATTTCAACATTTACGTACATGTTATAGAGAATTAATGGTTTCAATATAACATCATAAACTAACACGTTACGAAAATTGTGCCATCCATTTTAACGGGAATGCTAGATATACTTAGAGTTTATAAGACACAACTGACTTTAATGTAATTACGATATATTTCCCTCAAAAATTTCTAACCCATAAGAACAATTTCTTCACCATTCGGGGCTCCAAGTAGCCTTGTGGAAGCGTGCTGGCTTTCGGTGCTGAGGGAGCCCGGATCGAATCCGGACGCGGGTCATTAAATACCTCCGTGTCTAGGCCGGATAAGGGCACGTTAAATTTGTAGATCGGAAATCCCTTCTATGAGGTCAGACAGGGTAGGGGAAGGAACAATCAGCTAGATGTCCCCCTTGGGGTTGTTCGGTCAAAATTGAGGTGGAAGCTAGCTAAGACGAACTCCGACCCTTGTGGTGCTGTATAAACCGGAGCCGCACACTTCAGCCCGTAGCTATAAGGACCTGATCTGGAACTTCTAGCCACGGAGTATAAGAAACAACAAAAACAACTTTTCTATTCGCTTCAGGGTGTTTACTGGTCATCGTGTCGTTCACTATTTTTTTTAATCCATTAATTATTAAGAAAAAAACTCATGTTCTCTTATTTCTGGATCCGTTTCAGGGGAATACTCATGTGAATTAAAAATGTACACTAGGCTAAAATATTTGATTCATGACTAGCATATATCAGATCTTTAAACACTCATACACCATAATTTACAATCTGTGGTATACACTGTTAAAATGAAACGCTATTTTGGGCATATTACCAGAATGGAAATGTAAATATAAAGTCAAGAAAGTATGTTTAAGGGGACAGTGGACTTTCAAAATTGTGAAATTTGTCCAAAAATTCGATTTATTTTTTATTTTATTGAATTGTGAAACTACAGACGAGTAGGAATGTGTTGCAAAAAGAATTTTAATTTCTGTGATTACTTTCCTAGTTATAGGCATTTGTATTTAATTTAGATATTATGTGGTTACTAATAGCAATAACTTTAAATGTGTTTTTCTTAAAATAAAATTTTCATGTCATACGAATATTCAAACTGCTCCAGACGCAGATCTAATTATCGAATTGCTTTGAAATTTAAGTTTTTTATACTTAATTGTATATCAAATAAATCTTATTGAAAATAATTATGCTTCGTAGCTCAGAATCTCTGAATTTTGTACTTCAAAAGATGATTTAGATGTATTTTGCGTAATAGAAAGGGTGTTTTCACTGTTATTATTTTTTTTCTCTTTATATTTTTAATGAATGCTTAAAATAAGCAATAAGTTTCATTATTAGTTCTATAAGGTATCCTGTAAATAAAAATTACCATATTATATGCAAAGAAATGCGCATGGAACATTTTTAATTAGGCCAATTTTTGATATAATTGATAATTCATAATTCATAAATTATTAATATTTCATCGTTAAATTTTAACCACTTTTACATATCTGTGGTACTAATCACATATTCAAATTTCAAGCAAGTCCATTGAAAACAAAAAATTTAGGTCTGAAGGTCCACTGTCCCTTAAGGTACAAAAGGGAAATACCCAAACAGGTAAGCCCGCTACCCGAAAACCTTATACACTAAAACAGGTAGCTTTATAAACTTGAAGAAGCATTTCGTTTTTAGAGTATAGATGCATGCCATAAAAGTTTTTTTTCCACTTTTTGGAAACAATTTCAACCTAATGTTGTTAGTTTATAAATTTAATTTATTAAAACCTTAATTTTTTTTTCTTTTTTTTTAATTTCAAGATCCCAGTTTAATAAGAAAACATTTATAAAATCTAGTAAAACCAATAAAAGAGCTTATAAACACATATTTTTTTACCTAGTGCCACTCAAATTCTTCCAAAATACAGGTATCTGAAAATGAAAATAAATCAGTCTCCAAGAAACCTTACGGAGGCAAGAATTTTACAGTTTCGCACCACCTGGTGAAAAGTGTCAGCGAAGCCATTTAGTATAAAGCATATTTGCGACAGCCACTCGGAAACGAAGCCAGTCAATTCAAAAGCCAGCTGTCTACGTGGGTGATTTTCTTGCAAAGAGTAAGACTCGAGGGGCTATAATGCAGCTAAAGCTTTAAAACAATAAGAAGCAGATGGTTGGGGGGGGGGGGGGCTGAAAATGAGGGATGTATTCTGCAGATCATTTTAGGAATGTTTTCTAAAAGTGATCCCATGTGTTTCGAATGCTTAAAATATTATTTGTTGTCGAAATGCTTAAGTCTATTCTGCATACAATTAAGGTACTAGTTTATTTATGCATGCATTTTTAATCTAGAACGAAAAATGTTCAAACTTCAGAAATATCAAAAATGAAACAGAGGCATTTACTTGCATTAAAAAATAGTATTTTTAAGCTTCAAGAAAGTAATCTAAAGGTAGAAAAATTATATAATAACTGATATAAGTTTTTCAAATGAAATGCATTCTAAGACAACCATTATCATTAAAAAAATTTAAAAAATTAGAAAACTGTTTGACAATTAGAGGTTCAACTGTAATGATCCGTCTGATAAATTTTGTACATTTAGAAATACAGTGTACTTTTAAGCTGAATTATATGAATTTAAATTTTAAGTATTTATCATATCTAAACTATTTAATTTTCATAATATGTCTTTTCCTCAAATCATATCGAAATATTTATATCTTAACCCCCCCCTCCCCTCATAAAAACCTTAAGAGAGGGCGATAACAGAAATTAATGTTACTGTAATTTAAATAGACGACCGGTGGCATAATGGTTAAGCTTCAAGCTGCCACACCACAGGTCCAGGGTTCGACCCTGTGACTGGGAAAGGTCGACTCAGCCTTTCATCCATTCAGTGGGTCTATAAATTAAGGACCAAGCATCCTGGGGAACTAACTCTGAGGGTCCCGCGCCAGGCTGTCCACCTGCCCGAGGCATATGCTGTATGCCCCCCCCCCCCCAAGCCACGGTAAAGAAAGCGGAGATTGGCGCCACCGGCCTTGGTCCATAATGGACTTGTTGCGCCACTGGTTAGTTAGTTAGGTAATTTAAATAAGAAATTAATGTTACTGTAGTAAAATCTCCAAAAATTTTATCCAAGATAAAATGGACTATGAAAGTTTTGCACTGCATATGCTTAGATAGTGGATTCTAGGGATTAATGAATATAATTTAGAATAAATTTTTTATTGAATATACACGACAAAATATAAATATCCTTTAAAAATGCTTTTTATTTTATTGGCAAACATATCAAACTAAAGTTTATAGTATTCCCCTTTATTCATTTTCCCTTACTCTAAATATATTTTATACTTCTAGATTAGAATTTGAATATATATCATCTGCAATATTAAAGTGTCAACTTTTATCTCATAATGGGCCCTTTAAAATCTGTAATGATCATTACCGGGAATCTCAAATTTTGGTTCTCTAATTAAAATAGTATTATAAGTTTTACGATTCAAGTCATCTTTTATTGCACAATCATTTTTCTTTCTCATTACCAAAGCAGTAGACCAACATAAACAAGTATGTAGGAGAGATATATACCTGGTTCAAAAGCGAAAGTACCTAATAATACAATACTTAAAATCATAAAGACAAAATATATAACTACTAAAATAAAAGGCAGCCGTTCAGATACAGTGTTTTGCATTAGCAACTAAAAGTCTATTGCGCCCTAAAATACATATACTGTGGATGCATCACAGATAAGCCATTACCACACGTCATATGGAAATTTTTTGTATTTCTTAATTTAGTGAATTTTTTCAATGAATTTTTTTAGTGAATTTCCCTATACGCTGATATTTCAAAATATGATGAAATATTTTCTGCTTTGCAGAAAATTTCGGGTGTAAGAAGAAGGATAAGTTAATCATTCTTAATTGGATTAGACGTCATTTGCAATAGGCTGGGAATATTTTGAGTATTCAAAGCTAATATTCTTAAACATTACTACTATATATAATTTGTAACTTTTGTCTTTATATCTTTGCTAATTTTCCTTGTCTTTCATCAATAAATCAACTATTAGAAAGACAAAGGACAAGACAAAGGAAAGACAAAGGATGAAATACAAAGGAAATTAGTAAAGATATAAAGACAAAAGTTACAAATATATATAGTAATGTTTTAAGAATATTAGCTTTGAATATAGTATGATCTGCAAGTAGGAAACCGAGAATCTGAAGACACCAGAAAATATAATCTGTTATATTATCATTATCTATCTGAAACGGGTTAAACATTTTTGCTTAACAGCTTAAAAATTCCATCACGGCATTCCAAGAAAAGACTCAGCAGATTGTTAGCAAAAAGAAAAATGACCTGAATATCCCTCTGTTCACCCCGTAAAATTCCTTATAAAACTGCATGTAAGATTATTAAAGAGAAAATGAAGTATTCGTTTATTTCTGACCTCCTAAACGTTATTCAAAATGAAGTTTGGAGCAAGAATCCTGGACGGATTTCCCATCGCCCACGTGAAATTGCAGTGGTTGCTTTCCCGATTGGAACTGAACATGAATGCTTGGTTGTGAATTTAAATAGGATGGAAACTTTTTCTTGCTCTGTATGCCATCTTTGAAATTTCAACAACATGGACGGTAAGGACATCATGTTCTGCTCTGCCTGGACGTTCTCTGTAGAGAAGTTAGAGGGAGATCGGTGATGCCATGAGAATTTGGTCTTGCTTATGTATTTCCCATTTTGTTCTTCTTCGTAGTTTTGAATTTTTTTTTATTTTTTTCTTTAAATCTAAGGACTTTGTCTACAGATTTCTGTATTAGAAATTTAAAAAAAATACATCGAAGCAAGGGAAAATTAATTCCATATAGGCATAGATACGGTCAAAAGTTACAGCTATACGAGAGAGAGAGAGCTCGACTGTCCGACGCATAAGTAGATTCTTAATAAAGACATCAGGTGCTGGAAGTAAATAAAGCAATACAAATACAGATTGAATATCGGCTAAGGCCAAAATAGCATAAAAATGCAAAATTTTATATTAAAATCATAATTGCTACACATTCTGAAAATTATAATTGAACCAATGAATTAAGTGGTTAAAATGAAAGAAGTGTTAATCTTTACAACTAAAGCTATCAGTTATATGATTAAGTTATTAATTGGAATGACTAATATTTAACAACAATTAAAATAAGATGTTAATTTTAATAGAATGGGGCAATTTAAATAGAATGGGAACTTTTTCTTCTTCTATATGCCATCTTTGAAATTCCAACAACATGGACGGTAAGCACATCACGCTCTGCTTCTGCCTTAACTGACGTTTTCTGTACAGACGTTAGTGGGAGATCGGTGATGCCATGAGAATTTGGTCTCGCTTATGTATTTCCCATTTTGTTCTTCTTCGCAGTTTTGAATGTTTTTCTTTTTTTTCTTTAAATCTAAGGACTTTATCTACAGATTTCTGCATTAGAAAAAAAATACATCAAAGCAAGGGGAATTCAATGCCATATAGCAGGGGTCGGCAACGCTGTGCCCGCGAAATAATTTTAAAGTGCCCGCCTTCCGAATATCTGAATTTTAGGTATTGAGTTTAGAAAGTTGATTTGAGGTATTTTTGATTATTTGAGTTCAGATATTGTATTGAGAAAGATCAGTAGAAGAACGGTACTTGAGCATTTTTT
This sequence comes from Dolomedes plantarius, assembly GCA_907164885.2. Classification (NCBI taxonomy): domain Eukaryota; kingdom Metazoa; phylum Arthropoda; class Arachnida; order Araneae; family Dolomedidae; genus Dolomedes; species Dolomedes plantarius. Next base: position 82,984,933 of record OU015495.1, on the reverse strand, counting down.
AAATTTATTACCACAGGGGAATGAAATTTGTTTAGAATTAGAGCAAAAACCTTGGTTAATTGAGATAAGCTTTCTAACTGATTTAACTGTAAAATTGAAGGAACAAATTTGAAATTACAGGGTAGAAATCACCATATTGCTTCTATGACAAGTACGAGAAATGCATTTAAAGCTAAATTGTCGCTCTTAAAATCGCATATGGAGAACGATAAGTTTATTTATTTCCCAAATTTAAAAAAGGTGATAGAAAATTACTACGATGGAAATGCTACCACCTATCAGTTTGCAAAGCATTTTGACTCCTTATTGGAAGAAATTAATACCAGAGTTGAAGAAATTCTACGAATTGAACTCATTCTTGACGTTTTTTATTAATCCTTCCCCTCGTACAGAGGACGATGTGACACAATAAAATCGTAACATATTTTGATATTTTCAATACGGAGGTCTGAGAACTGTGAATTTTAAATATAGGAAATAACATTGAATTAAAATTACATCATAACGAAGAAAAATTCTGGAATTTAGTGAATGGAAATTGCTTCTCTTTGTTGAGAAAATGTGCTCTGAAATTGAACTCTCTTTGCGCGTCGACAAATACTTGTGAATCTTTGGTTTCTATTGTGAAATACTTAAAATCAAAGTACCGATCAAGCCTCACTGACACTCATTTAGACCGATGCTGAGGACTGGGAATTCGACTTACGTGCCACATTACATCGAGTTGTCCGCAGATTTTCAATGTTCAATATCGCATTAATTATCAATTTGTCTTGCATTATTATCAGATTGTTTTGTTTAAATTAAAATTTGAACTTAATGAATTAAATATGTATGCCGCATTAATATTTCATGTTTAAATATTAAGGTCCCTCCCTCCTCTTAATCCAGCGGTGCCTGTCGAACTCCCGCATTTATGAAATATGCCCTCCTAGTAAAAAAGTTGCCGACCCCCTGCCATATCGGCATAGATACGAATAAAAAATTGCAGCTATACGAGAGAGCGCGACTGTCCAACGCATAAGTAGATTCTTAATACAGACACCAGGTGCTGGAAGTAGATAAAGCAATACAAATACAGAATGAATAACGGCTAAGGCCAAAATAGCATAAAAATGCAAAATTTTATATTGAAATCATAATTGCTACTCATTCTGAAAATTATAATTGAACTAATGAATGAAAAGTGGTTAAAATGAAAGAAGTGTTATCTTTACAACTAAAGCATCAGTTATATGATTAACTTATTAATTGGAATGACTAATATTTAAGAACAATTCAAATAAGAATGTTAATTTTCCAAAATTTTGTTATCGTTAGTACGTCTTTATGCGAGGAGAAAGAAATCTAAAATAAAATTACTAAATATTTATGCTGATATCATAATTCTGAAATTAGTTCATATCAAATGTATATATCATATATTACGTCATACTTATTTAATTATGTACTAGATCTTATATATATATATATATAAGTATATATATGTGTGTGTGTTAGGTCTTGAAAATTGCAATAATCTTCATTATGGCTTCTTGTTAGATGTTCTAATTTATTTAGGTATATATTAGAAATTTTTTCTTAATATTATTGCTTTACTTTTAATATATCTCCATGTTCTAAAATTCCTATTATAAATGAATTTTTCCATACTATATATGTAGGTATTAGCTAAAATGCAAGATTATGGTTGCATTATTATAACTTTCTTAATTCACAATAGAAAGTTTACAATCATTGATTATTTTCAATTTTTATATAATTTGAAAAATACTAATCATATTAAAATTTAGTATTTTCGCTTCTTTTCTGCTTTTGCTTAGCTATCTCTGTTGGCCAAAGTGTATTGTTTACTTTTAAAATCAAATTTAGAATTCTTAGTTGCTTTTGATACGGAATTAATCATACATACAATAGCAAACTAGAGATAAATCTGGGTTTGTCATCTGCAAAGAAAAGTTTTGGAATTCGTATATGAGAGATTAACTTTTCATTTAAACTCGTCGACCCTTTCCTGTAAAATGGATTCCAAACTGTTATCTCTCCCTTACAAGCTCGAGAAAAGGTTAAGTAATGATCAATGTTCGGAACGCGTCGAATGACAGTTCGATCTAATTGATTGCATTTCCTCTTTCTAGTTATAGATCACTGAAATAAATGAGATTCCTAGAAATTTTATCGAAACGACTTAAAAGGCTTTTGAGTGTCAAAAGGGAAAATAAATGAAAGTGCATATCAAATGAGGATTCACTGAAACCATGTGTTAACAGCAGATTTACATTTGATTCTATATCACGTTAGAATTCATCACGTTAGAATTTTTACCCGATTTATTGATTTTGTATTGTTCAAATCTGAGAGAATGAAAAATATACTGTGCTATTCTGGACAGAGGTTATTTGATTCCTCATATTCGTTTTCATAGCATGGATTTGTTTCAACACATTGTTGACCGGGCAATTTTATTTAGATATACGGTGTATCCGTGAATTAATAGTGGGGTTTCAAATGGTTATAGCTGTTGCACATATGAGCCATGCGTTAAAGGAAAAATAAACACTCCGAGTTATGTGTGCGAAAACTTGCATGCAAACTCCAACAGACTCCGGGACTAGCGTCGAAAAATTCGGAGAATTCCATTTTCCAGTTAGACGTAGCTCCTGCATATTTTGCCCCTCTCTCTCTCTCTCTCTATATATATATATATCTATATCTATATATATATATATATATTTATAAATAATTACATATAATTCAGGTTAATGTAGTAGACATAAATTTTTTAATGATTCAATTAAAATGGGAAAATTAAATATTCTGGTAATTTGAAGAAATAAGGTTAAATAAGGTATAGTAGTGTGGCGTGGTGTAACGGCCTCGTGCACCGGAGCTATAGGCTATGCGTTCGGGCCCAGCAAAAGGCATGTGTCTGTATAACGAAGTAGTACTGTGAAAAATATATAGAGTATGGTCAGCATTTAATATGTGACAATATTTGTCAAAAGTTGCTAGTGAAATCATCAAAACTTAGGAAAGGATAAAAAATAGAAAGGAAAAAAGCAAATAATGTAAAAAATGAAATGTATAATTGAGATAATGGAACAAATTCATAAAATGAATAGCCCTCTGGTGACCCCAACATATAAATTATGTGTAACAAAAATATTTATATTTATATATAATATATATACAAATTTACCATCAGTGATTTATTATATAAGTCCTAAAGTGTAAATCAATTTGTAATAATATGACTATCAGTGATTATATAAGTCATACAGAGTAAATTAATATGTTGTCACTCTTAACTGAAAGGGATGAATAGCATTTGAAAAAGTACTATATGGGTTTTCGGCTGGGAGGCATTAGAGTAATCTACTCGCCCCTGGACCGGTGGGTCTCCACTGAGTGTATGGAGATCGGGACGGTCATGTTATCAGAGTTTTGGCCGTATAAGCTTCGGCTGAGTACGGGTAATCTTGAACCTCACATTTTGCCACAATCGTGCGGGAATTTCTTAGCGAATCATTTCCTCAGTGATGGGTCGGATGAGATGGGTGGATTGCCTCCGCCCCCCCCCCACGTCTCCAGACCTTACCCCTCCTGGATTCTAATTTTTGGGGGATATGTTAAAATACAAAATTATTCTATTCAAGTTTGAAATCTGGACCATTTAAATGAAAGGATCACTGAAGCTGTTTCCACTATCACTGTTCTCTTCCGTGTATGAGAACAGATTGAATAAATAAAAATTCACGACTGCATGGAAAACTAAGGGAACACATTTTAAATTCTGCTGAACAGGTAAGAAACTTGAAAATTTTCTCTTCAATTGAAGTATACTTTGTAAGGTATACACAAGATTCGATTCACAAGAATCGAACTTTTGAATTAATGAATTAAAGAAGCTGCTTCAGATATGCTAATTTCGGCATACGCGCTTAGTATAAATACCACGCAGCGTCATTAATAAAAAAAGAGGGGAGTTGTTAAGGTTGAAAAGGTGTTATCCTGCGCTAGTGCTTAGCGGGCCAGAAGTTACATGGCAGTACTGCTGGTTTGACTTACTGTTCGTGAGTATAAAAAATATATTGTTCTTGAAAGCTGTGTTATATACATTCCGTACAAGTAGTAACGCATGCTTATTGCTGTAAAAGCCAATTATATGTGCAACGAATTCAATAAACATTGTTTCATGTATAACTGTGTTTGCTTCTAATTCAAATAGAGTGCCACTTCAAATTATATACACCAAGTCTGGGTAGAAGTGAGCATAGAAACTCTATACTGGCGCCCGAAAATATATATACCCTGGTAGTTACCGTTACATTGTAACGAACAACATAATTGAAATTAAAAACTGTGTACTGTGTACTTATATTGATAAAATTGTTGCAAGTACTTATATACTAGTTAAAAATGAGTGTTGTAGAACAAAATCCTGCTGGAAATTTTCCTCGGGTAATTATGGTTCAGCAATGGCGCCATTCGAAGCCAACCTTCAATGGCGGCCCCTCAAGCCAATTCCTAAAGAAAATTGAGCATTACTTTCAGCAACAATGCACCCCAGAGGGGGATAAAACTTAAATTGCTCTAGCCGCTTTAAGAGGTAGTGCATATCAGTGGTACACGTGCATGCAAAGCAGTAATCTGATTTTTGACTATTTGTCATTCAAGCAACAGTTTCTTAGTGTGTTTTTCCAAAGACCTTTAATCAAAGTGAATTGAAGCGGAAATTTATTCGCTAACGCAACGTGAAGGTCAGTCCTGCGTTAGATTTTGCTACAGAAAAGATTTCCAAGTGTGAGGAATATGTAGAAGGGGTAACGGAAGCGGTAATCTTAAAAATAGTTATCCAACGTTTGAAGCCAAGTGTTCAAGATTTTTTAGATAATCAAACAATTACAAGCAAGGTTACCCTCCTTCAAGCTTAGCTAAATATGACAATAGACATTTCTTCGCTACCCCTCACCGTCATTCAGGGTACGAGAAGTTTTATACAGCCGCGCCAAAAGTTTTCGCGAGTTTCAAACCAGCAGCGTAAGCAGTACCGCAGGCAAAATAATAGAAGCGCACGGCGTGATAATGAAACTAGTGCACTTAAAGTAAATAAAATGCAAGCACCTTACTTGCACTGGCAAGTTGATTCACATGATATGATTCAACCTGTTGAAACTGTTTGGTCAAATGTATTATTTTGTCCGAGCAGTAATCATTATTTTGAGAATAGTGAAAGTCAGGGTATTTTTGTGGCTTATAAAGAAAAGTGAGTCTAGCTGGAATGATGAGGTAATTCCAGTACAATTTCTGAAAATAGTGCCGATACTAATGCTAGTGGTTTAGAAAATAAATCATCTGACACTTCTATTAATGCTATAACCTGATATTATTAATGCTATACCTGATATTTTAGATGATATTCACACATCTGTTAATGAAGGAAATTAGTAGATGACGAAGTATGCGTTACGGAAGTTAGTGAATACTTATTATTGACGACAATAAAAATTCTTTAAACGACATTAGGAACTCGCTAGATAATGATGATATTATTTCAAGTTTCCATCCGAAGGAGGATTGTGTAGGCCAGGTTGATAATATGGTTTTAAATAAAGTACATGAAAACCAGACTGAGAATCAGGATGAAAAGTTGACACAGAGTTATACTGTAAGTAGTTTAGCTGATGCTTCGGAAGTTATAGACGCTGTTTGCATTAAAACGCACCAGTACGAAAAGCTTAATCTTCCTAAAACTGAAGCAGTGTTAACGAATATAAATGATAACGATTCTGATGTCGCAAGTTTCACAGAGACTTTTTCGGTAAAAAGAGGATAAAACTAAAGTTAAGGGGGATAAAAAACGTGAAAAAGCGCCTTCAGGTTCCAGCATTAAACTGCTAATACTGAAGTAATTAAGGCGGTAAACAAGAAGTCGCATAAGCACCAATACCAAAAAACAGAGTCAGTTTGTTGAAAAACATGACACAAGTAGAGAGATAAAGCCAGTAACTAAACACGTTGGTGCGGCGTATAAATTTGAAACATAGAATCTGCATTAAAATTTAATACCGATACAAGCAAAAGTACGAAGCAAAGTAAGGTGTGCACTACAAAAACTCTATCAAAGGATGAACGTGGTACACTAAGGTACACAAGGTTATCAAATGGAAGAATGACAATTTTAAAGCTCCTTTGCATAAGTACAGGAAACGCAAGATATCAGCCGCCCAGCAAGGTTGGCCTCCTCCCAAGAGACCTCCTGTCCATCGTCAAGCCGGACCAGCGCCTCAGGACCTACGACCCTGCTGCACGAAGGATGCCCACACGGTCAACGAACCCCTTTAACTAGGACTGGCGACCGTCAAGAGGTTCCACGGATTGGACAGACTGGTGCAAGGAAGTTGCTGCATTCATGAGGAACAAGTCTTGTATCAACTTTTCTTATTCTAACTCCCACCCTTTAATAAAACCGAACCAAATTGGTTTGAAATTCCCCAGTGTATATACTGTGTAAACATTTGAGGGGAAGGGGTGAGCCACTAAAAAAAAAATACGGCATACTGTTGTTTTATAAATTTTTGAAGGGGACATGTAGTGACTAGAAAAAAAATACATACTGCACAATATACCAATTAACCACTAATGTACTAACTTCACAAAAAAAATAACACATGTACATTATAAATTGGGGGAGAGCAGATACAGTCAAGAAATTGTCATGCTGTGCAATTGTGTTGTCACTTTTAATTAAAATAGATATTTTAGGGCGCAGTTGGCAGCCCAGTATCCGCAACTCTGCAAATCCACTGTTTGATGGTGTCACCTGGACCCTTCGGGGTTAGTTTTGTAAAATGGTAGTGGCGTTTTTCCTCCACACAACGTGTGGAAGGTTTTTTGGCTTTGCCACCCATTATGTAAAAAGGTCAGACCACACGCGTTTCAATTAGTTAAACTGAAGCCGTTCAGACCTCAGTTACCTAATTTTTTTTTCGAGGGAGGCCAGTGTAAGGTATACACAAGATTCGATTCACAAGAATCGAACTTTTGAATTAATGAATTAAAGAAGCTGCTTCAGATATGCTAATTTCGGCATACGCGCTTAGTATAAATACCACGCAGCGTCATTAATAAAAAAGAGGGGAGGTTGTTAAGGTTGAAAAGGTGTTATACTGCGCTAGTGCTTAGCGGGCCAGAAGTTTACATGGCAGTACTGCTGGTTTGACTTACTGTTCGTGAGTATAAAAATATATTGTTCTTGAAAGCTGTGTTATACATTCCGTACAAGTAGTACGCATGCTTATTGCTGTAAAAGCCAATTATATGTGCAACGAATTCAATAAACATTGTTTCATGTATAAACTGTGTTTGCTTCTAATTCAAATAGAGTGCCACTTCAAATTATATACACCCAAGTCTGGGTAGAAGTGAGCATTGAAACTCTATAACTTCATCTCTCTACAATACTTTGATCCGAAGCTATAATCATTTAAATCCCCACTATTAATTTGGGTCACACTGTATACGCAAGTGACCGACAAAGACTTTTTTTTCAGAATAAAGTTTGGGACTTTTATTTTCTGAAATCTGTTTCCTTATATGTGGGTCTGGTATTCACAGTTTAAATGATGAAATGGGAGGATTTGTCTAAAACACATTCATATCCTAGTAAAGGTAGTTTTCAAATAAAGCAATGATCAGTTGATCAAAAATTTCTTCAATACGTCTTTCCTTTATCCTGAATTGTCTTCAACATTTGCTCGTAAATCACGAGTTCACCCGGTACCAGTCAACAATGTATTAATATGACGTTCTAATGAATTAAGGCTATTCCGATCTAGGCTCATGATGTAGAAATACGAGTAGAGCAGGGGGTTCTCAACTTTATTTGACCTATCGCCGCCCCTTTTCAAAAGAAAAATTACTCCGTGCCCCTCCCTGCAGATTTTTCTTAAGCTAACAAACAGAGATGCAGTGACAAATTTACATCCTTTTATATGTTTATATATATATATATATATATATATATATATTATATATATATATAGATATATATATATATATATATATATATATATATATATATATATATTTATATATATATATATATATATATATATATATATATATATATATATATATATAGTATAGATATATATATATATATATATATATATATAATTATATATAATATAATATATATATATAATATATTTCCACCTATGACCTTCAATATAGTAAAGAAATATGTCGTAAATAAGACACCTTGAAGCTTGAAAACTATAAAATTATTTACTAAAACAACCATAGTAACATTCGTATTACGAACACACATTCGTATTACTCGTAAATGAAGATAAACAAAGATAATATCAAAATAAAAATTACGAAACAATTTAAAACTAATCCTAATGAGAAGGATGAACTTGATGAGCTGCTATCAGTTAGTTAGCACTCGGCACTATTTTGTCAGCAATATTTTTAAACCATCGCGATTAACTATTTGTAGTCAGTTTCTATTTTTAGTAAGCAGATTTACGACTACACTGACCCCATTTTCCACTTAATAAGATGAAGAAATCATGAAGGAAATGTAGTTGAAGAACTTTTGTACTATCGAGGATAAAGTATCGGAATCTGATTTTGCAGCTAGATCTGTTTGTAGCTGAGTTTGAGAGCCCCTATATTATATCTTGTATCAGCACTGCCCCACTGGATCTTCTCAGAGCCTACCAAGGGGTGGTACCGCCCCCCACTGGGAACTAGTGGTACAGAGCAACGTTAAAATAAAGCACCAAAAAAATTCAATGCAAAACTGCAAAATATAAAATTAAACATAATTTAAAATTTATTTATTAAATTTTTACTCCTAGTACTCAAAACTTTTAAAATGCGTAGACAGTTTTTCATGGATATATTTTTTCAAAAATCACAAAAAAATTATATCCATGAACAAAAAGCATAAAAAATCTTCCGGTGAAATGTTTTTTTGTTGTTTTTCATTTAACATTTATTCTATGTTATTATATATATTATGTTATTGTATATGAACAGCATATAATGTTTACCATTAATAAAAATCCTATACAGACTCTCAAAGTAAAGGATAAACAATCTAATGCACGCGAAAAGCCTAATTTCACCTACTTAAGTTATAAAATAAATTCCTCTAGTAAACAAAAGATAAAGTAAAGGATTAAAGTTATCGTTCTAAGTCTTCTCTTAACTGCAATAATTTGATTTCGTTCATAAAATCTCATTACTATAGCATTCTCTACTGAATTTAGATAACGTGATATTGTTAAGGTTTGCCAGCAAAGGTTGTTCTTTTTAATTTGTTTGACTTTTACGTATACATGTAACTGAAATATTTTATAGAAAAAAATTAAATTTAAAAAAATATAAACTTTTGCAAATTTTATTGAAAAATTCTAAGTAAAGGTATGTTGGTGTGTAACTCATTAGGGTTAGAACAATACTATCAAGGTATTAACAAAACGAATCGCCGAAGTTTACACAATAAAAAGACTCAAATCACTGCGCAAAAAATGACTATTACACAGGAACGTAACTTATTGCATCTCACACCGTCTCATTTTACAAATGGAATAAATATATTTTTCATTAGGTAAACACTGTTGCCAATTTATGCAGATAAAAAACGATATTTCAGAAACCAAAAAAACCACTGAGTCAGGAGTTCACAGTACATGCTACTACAGATGCATATAAACATGGTTTTACTTCCAACAGAATTAGATATTTCATCCTTTAAAAGATTTTATAGACGTTTAAGACATAGTTTTCCCCTTTTACCACCAATAGTTCAAGTTAAAAATTATTATTTCCATTTCTTTTAAAGAATGAAAAATATACCCGAGTAAAAAATTTCTCTCTCTACTGCCAAATAAAATCTTTTAAAAATATCTTTAAATCCAAGTCGGCAATCGGTGGAAAATATTTTCTTCATGGGTTAAATTTGAGGTGAAAGAATTCAGTACGCTTCTTCTCAATAGCCTTAAAATAGTGCTTAAATGGAGGCCTTATTTGAATAGTGGTCCAACTGCATACTTGTTCATCTTGAGATAAGCCTTAAAGTCTTATGAGTGGTGAGAAATGACTGCTAAAGTCTTATTTGTAATGCCTCTGTTGGCAGCAGAAATAAGCTGGAGGTGTACCAGTTTAAAAATAAGATAGAAATTACTTCTATGAACATGAAAGTGAGGCTAACTCCTTTTCTTAAAAAAAAAGTGGATTTGGACCACTATTCACATAGGGCCCTCAGATGAAATATCTTATAACATATTAATTTGCACAAACATCACGCAAGCATAAAACAAAATTATAGTATTTTTATACACATATTTCAGTAAATATAACTTTTTTTTTCTAATTTCGTTCTATAAGAGAAATTTAAATTTAAATTTAATAATAATTAAACATAGCATCTTTGATTAACAGTTGTTTAGTGTTATAGACATATGTTAATGAAATTTAATATTTATAGTGACAGGACAGTGTTTCTTTGTTCTCTTTTCAGTCCAAATATTATATATATATATGTATATATATATATATATATATATATATATATATATATATATATATATATATATATATATATATATGACGAGCGTTGTTCTACACCCGTTCACTAAATTAGTATTTGCAGTCTTCTTAGGTACAGTTCGTGGCAAGTAAGGCAGATGCAAGCATTGGTAACATACTATGGTCCAAAACAACTAAAGTATATTTATTCCAAGTTCATGAAAATCATCGCTCCAACATTCGCCTCTCTAAATGTTTGTCATTTCGCAAAACCCGTAGACCCGGCTAGCGCACGTCCACTATCAATCAATTTGTATCACGTTCTGCGTAAATCTCTATTGTCATTAGCGCGTCTACCCTTATGGCGCATGCGCAAAGCACCACCTGAAAAATTCTAGAAGCATTTGTTTTCGCGCCAAACCCTGTACATCTATCTAAAAAAAATTCCCTCCATGGAACTTCATTATCGTGAATCGAGGTCAACAACGAAAACGGGGAAAAACTCTTTTTCCCGACTCGTTTTTCCAATCCCACACAACCACACAGAGCTAAAGGTCATCTGTTAGAGCTCGAAATTCATCCATGACATCCAGGACGTACTATAGATTTCTATAAGATGAAAAAATAGATGTATAATAGTCGTGCTTCATTTCGACGTCTATTAGACATCTAAGACGTATTATATACCTCTATAGGTCCTCTAAGTTTCGATCTCTAATAGATGAAGCCTCTATGGTCGGCGTCTATAAAAGATTATTCCCGAATGCAACTGAATAAGGAATTTTCCCGTTTGTTATTTTACATTTATGATATAGAAAATAGAAAAATATGAACGAAAGCATCTATTTTTTTAGTTTTAGAACTCTAAAAGCTAATATAATTTGTTTTTAAACGCGCACTATTTACTTTGTATCAAAAACGCTACTCTTCCTACGCGGATACATATGACGTCACAACGCAACATAGCGCTTTTATTTACATCTTTGACGACTATGTTACGTAGTTTCAGTTAGATATCTAGCGTTTATTTTTATTTTTAAGATGTCAAAGTGTGTTAAATTGCCATTTAAAAATTGCTTAGTACTTGTTTGCTGCACAAGTACGACGGTAAATACACCTGGAAAGCTTTTTTTGGGGATCCATACGATAATGTGCAAAGTCGCAATGAAACGCTGTGAAAAAAAGAATCCAGCATTTTCCACTAAGAGAACCCACTGGTGTTGTGAAGATCATTTTTTGGTAAGTTATTTCTTCATTCTGTTAACATATGAAATGTAACTTTTAATGAGAATTCAATGTTGCTTCAAAATAGTGCTACAAGAAAAATATATAATTATATAACTTTGTTCCATTATGCATATTAATTTTCTTACAATAAAGATTCAAACTATGAAATTAATGTTTTACAAGATTAGTCTAATATTTTTTATTAGTCAAAAGCAATATCAATTTATGAATAAAATTTTAAGATACGTTTACTGAAATTTTAAGGCTATACTGTTGCTGCATTTGATAAATAAATATTATGTCAATGATATAGCTTATCAGGAAATAGTTTAAAAGTCTACGGCAAAGTTTTCACCGTAGTGACAAACACCATGAGAAAGTTAAATTAAATCTTATAAAAGCATGTATGGTTATGCAATTATGTAATTAGAATACTGTTTTAAACTTAATTTAAACCTTGACATTTTAGAATGTATTTTTTTAGCTTTATTTATGTATGCAGTAGCGTTTTTAGAAATTCCTTTTGTGGTAGGTGGGTTACAACCCCCTACCACAAGTCAGTAATAAAAATTAAATTTATTTCATATTTTTACCTTTAAGGAACTTTACCATGTTTCCTTATCTTTCAGTTGGAGGAGGACATGGAAAATTAGTGGCAGTGGCGTTTGAGAATTCATTTTTGAGCTCAGTAAGAGATTCAAAATACTTATTTGTTTCAATTTTCTCATATTTCTTAACGTAGTACTCTAAATTTGTAAAATGACCAAAGTTGCATCCCTTTATTTGGGTCATCCACAAATTTAATTTTGATTTAAATGCGTTGATCCTATTAATTCAATAATAGTTTTTCCTTTTCCCTGAAGTTCAAGATTGAGTATATTCATTTTAGTTGTTATGTCTGCAAGAAAGGCTAAATCACATAACCAGCTATGATCACTAAGTTCTACATAATTTTCGTTTCTAGACTCTACAAACTGTTTTATCTCTGGAAGAAGCTCTAAAAATCGTTCCAAGACTTTTCCCTTACTAAGCCACCTTATTTCAGAATGTAACATTAAAGTATTAATTGAAGCGGAAGATTAATTTTTGTAATATGATTTTTAATAACTTGGTATATGTCGTACCTACGTGTATTCCCTTTTAATGGCAAAACTGACAGTATATCTTCCTTTGCTAAGCAATCTTTCAAAACCATCCTTATAAAAATATTTATTTGTGCTACATTACAGATATCTGTTGATTCATCACACTGTAAACTTAGAAAAGCACATTTTTGTAAATCATCTTTTAATTGTTCTCTGATATTCACAGATATTGCTTCTATTCTACGAGTTACTGAATTTCTGTATAATTGAACTTCCTGGATAGCTAACATAATTTCATTCTTATTTTTAAATTCTTGAAATAATATCTCTGATGCAGCAAGCATTAATTCTTTAATTATGTTGCCATCCTTAAAAGGTGTTTTGTGCATTGCAAGCATATGTGCAATCTTAAACGATGCAATAGTCGCAGCTTTTGATTTATTCACAGGCCTGGTAAACAAAGATTGTTGGGCAATTAATGCGGTTTTCATTTCTTTATATTTACATTTTCTTAAATTGCTGTTAGGAGGATATTCAGTATCATATTTTTTATGAACTGTTGTGAAATGTCGTTCTATGTTGCATTTTTTCCCAACAGTAACTGTTGAACCATGAATCAGAAAAGTAAATTTCTTCTTAAAATGTAAAAAAAAAATATTTCTCTTCCCATTCTTCATGAAAATTATAGTTGTATACACGTTTTCTCTTTGGTTCCTGTGCTGACATGATTAGGGTAACTACAAAGTAATTGCTAATATATAATAATGACTAACATAACTAGAACAATATTTTTATACCTGGATAAAACCACTTGTTAGTTCATGCACAACTTCTGATAAATAAAAGTTCTGTATATAAACGTATTCCAAACTCAACGAATCTATCTCACTGCCCTCTCCGTAGATTATGACCAACGTCACGCATTAACAAGCCGGCATCGGCACATTACGAAGAGCGCTTCGGGTGATGCCGTAATGAAGAGAAAATATTCCTGGTCAGTGGCGTAACAATTTAGATAAAACCGAAAACTATACAAATAATCAACCAAATTAATACCTACAGTTAATATATTTTCTCTATATACATATAACTATTAAACTAAAGAAATGTCTGAACAATTACAGCCATTAACAGTGGTATTGTATATTATAGATAGAACAAATAATTTTTTAGACATTTCATGCCCGAGTCGTCACAGAACCGATAAAGATAGGCCACTGTTCTTTTTAATAAATTCTGTGCATAATTTTAAAAATATAAGAAATAACTGGTTGAATAAAAAAAAATCAGACAACTATTAGAGTGTGAAAAAAACTAAGGTTACAGTCTTGTATTAAATTAGAATTACTGTTAAGTTCTAGATTGGTTCCACTTACACATTTTGATGGTGAAAGCCTTGATATTGGGTCTTATTTTAAAGAGAAGGATGATGGTTACAAGGCATTACTCCAGATAGACATTAATGAAGCTAAAATGGCTAAAGAGGCGATAAAACTGCCTCTTCAAACGATGGAGGAGCTTTCAAAGCTTGAGCAGGAGCTATACAATAATGACACCTGACTTGAAGAACTTGTGAACACCTGAAGAACTTTTGGATAGTATATTATTATTTTATTATTACAATTTAGTAAGATAAATATTTTAGAGCAGACTTAATATAAAATACACACTCACAAAATTAAAAGATTTCCTGAAGATAAATTTACTGAAATATCAGTGAAATTGTACATCAGCAATATTTTCCTATTCGAGTTCATAGAAAAATTTTATGGTATAGAATTAACATTAATTGTTCATTTTAATAGACACGTTTTTTAATGTTATGAAATATATTCTAGATTGGTTCCACTTACACATTTTGATGGTGAAAGCCTTGATATTGGGTCTTATTTTAAAGAGAAGGATGATGGTTACCCCAGATAGACATTAATGAAGCTAAAATGGCTAAAGATGCGATAAAACTGCCTCTTCAAACAATGGAGGAGCTTTCAAAGCTTGAGCAGTAAACATACACAATATATTGTGTAATACAATTATAAAATATTGTGTAATACTTGAGCAAAACATACACAATATATTGTGTATGTTTAATATATAAAATTTATAAAATGTGTAAAAAATTAATCTATTAATATATTGTGTAATACTTGAGCAAAACATACACAATATATTGTGTATGTTTTGTGAATTCATATTTATATTTTAAGTTAAAATGTTTTTCTTAGTATAATGTCATTACTAAGACTAGTGGCATAAGTCTGGGAAACAAGGTACGGCGGATGCTGTCAAAAATACTGATGAATGAATTAGCAACAAAATTTAGCTGGTTGGGCGCAAAAGAAAAAGCTTTCTGCAACTCTAAAATTTCTCATCTTATATTTAGTAAGCAATTATTCAATTTTTTTCTTTATTATTTCATTAATATGTCTGTTTAGAATTTAAATCGTTTTCATCCTTTGAGTTTAGCTAGTTTTATCTATACCTAAAGTTATGTTTCACTTTTAGATTAATATTATATATATAAATATATATATATATATATATATATATATATGTATGTAATATTTTAGATAGATTAAGAGTATGCATTAAGTTAAAACCCATCTCACAAAATGTGAACGATATTAAGGTAAACCTAGTAATATTTTCTAACGAATTAAAAATTTATTTATTGTACTTCTAGGTGCAGCTAGGAGAAAGCCATTATACAAGCAGGTGACTGACTCAGAAATTGAAACCGTCGTCAAAGACTGGTTAACGCATGCAAATGCTAGGAGTTCAAAACAAAAAGAAAATTGCGTGGGGGAAATTTTATGATTTTGTATTCAATAAAGCCTTTTATTAAAACATTTTTTTTCTTTCTTTCTTGCAGTATTAAAAATATATTTATGTTAAAGAATGTGAACACAATCAATTCTGGATTAATTATTGAAGAAGATAATTATAATGAAAATCCAACTGAAACAGAAAAGTTTTTATAAAAATAAATTATGATTTTCTTAGATATACTTTTTGAAACTTAATTTATTATGTCCTATTAAAGTTACTTTTATAAGTAATGATGGCTGAAAAAAGAAAGAGATATGAGATATCTATATATTCAACCAGAATATTGTTGCAGGGTTAGGTTTTTGACATTACAGGCATCAAAAACTGGTTTAAACTGTCAAAAACCTATGACGAATAAATAAGTATTAATCACAATAGCTATTAAAAAGGAAGAAACTTGTGCTGAAGCAAATTTAAACAGTAATTCAATATTAAAATTATGTTTTAATTGTGAAATGTATATTTATTAATTAGAACAATGACATTTAAAAAAATTATATATGCACTTACAATAGTTCAGTTTTTCAATTGAAAAATTAGCATTTTGGATAATTTTCATTTTTTCTTAAATTTCAGAATGCATTAATACCAAGTTTTAATGTAAAAATATTTTTACATTAAAACTAAATCTTTTTACATTATTTTGTTTTAATGTAAAAATATCAGTTTTATTAATATAATTAATATTATAAGTATTTAAAAATATTTTTACATTAAACATTATTAATAATATTATTATTTAAGTAATATATATCGCTATTTTTGGCAGTTATAATGTATGATAATTGTCATCGAAATAACATCAAAAGTAGCGGAAAATATTAATATTTACATTGTATTTTCGACCTAATTTTCTTAATAAATTTAGAAAAATTTATTCAGCTTGATATATTTCGATTAATTCGCATTCGAATAGGACATTTTTATGCAAAAATAATTGCTACAGAGATTCTAAAACTATAAGTAAATTTATGGAAGTATAACAAAGAGTATAAAAATAATAGGTAATAATACATTTACCACTATTATTTTTATACTCATTGTTATACTTCCATAAATTTACTTTTAGTTTTAGAATAACTGTAGCAGTTTGTGTTTGCATAAAAATGTCGTATTAGAATCCAAATTGTTCGAAATAAATTAAGCTTAATTAATTTTTCTTAATTTATTATTAAGAAATTAAGATCCAAAATACAATGTTTTGGAGGGGAATAGTACATTCTTTAGAGGTCTAAAATATCTAAATCGCGTATCCTCCACATCGAAATTTTTGCTCTTATAGACGTCCTGTTGAGCGCTGCTTATATATCGTAGACGTGTTATGGATCTCAAAGAGAGCACACCTTGGAGCTCCTATAGAGCTCCATTCCACGTGATGTAGATATTTTTCGACGACTTATATAGGTACGCGTTTTTATGAGGTGAGGTTTTATAGACGTCTAATAGAGATCGGTGTGTTGTGTGGGATGCTTTTCATATTAGATTTCGCTATTTTTAAGGCCCCTGTAATTTTCAATTAATGTTTTGAGATATATATATATATATATATATATATATATATATATACATATATATATATATATATATATATATATATATATATATATATATATATATATATATATATATATATATATATATATATATATATATATATATATATATATATATATTGTGAACATTAAGCAAATATTTTGATTTTAAAACAAATAACGAAGCCACGAGAATGTAAAGAATTATTTGGATGATAAATACAGATTATTCTGAAATCAGGAGAAAGGAAAACATTTAAAATTCTATGCAATAAAATCCATAGTTATCACGAGTCACAATTACAAGATTTGTTTTGCGTTATGAAGGAAAATCCTACAGAACAAATTATTTCAGAAAGATATTAAACTATCTTATATGTTTTGCAGACAATTTAATTGGACATTTTTAAGCTTCAATAAACTTTATATAGATAGATATCATTAAGATTTAACACGCTTTTACTGTAAACAATATGTCGGTAATTGATTGATAAACTAAGAAGTATGTATTAAAATTTATAGTTCATTAACTATACTTTCAGGAAAAAGAAAATGTATTTCCGAGAAATAAAGAGTTTAATGATTATCCAAAGATTTTAATGATCTCTAAATGAAAAAGGATTTATGTCTTTAATCTCCGACAAGTGCTCCAATTTTTTCGCTAAAAATATTTTTGCAAGTTGTGGAGCAAACGGTAATTAACCTTAAAGAGATGATAGTTTGTTTTATTATTTATTTTACAACAATCACAAAATGCTCATTTAGCGAGAACTGGGGACGGTATTTTGAGAAAATAATCATAATTAGCTATTAAACATATAAATATGCATTATAACAAAATGAACCTGTGAGAATTCAAAACAAATATTCCACTTTCTGCACTTATTCGTTATCTAGTTCTTCACCTAAGAGAAACAATGAGCAATAAAATAATGATGAAATAATGAGCAATACATTAATTTAGAACACAGTCCGGTAAATTAATTATTGATTCTATTCATTTTCATAATGGTGAATTGGTAAAATACATTTCAGAATCGGATGTAATTTTTCGATATTTCGATGATTTGCTTATTAATTATTATATATATATATATATATATATATATATATATATATATATATATATATATATATATATTACTTGTTTTATCCGTTGCTAGTCATCGTTCTGTGTAACAGCGAAATATCCTTCATTATTGGTCCCTTCGGAAAAGGTAGATGCTTCATTTTGCAGAAGTGCTTCTAATAAATTGTAAAAAAATTATCTTTTTAATTTGACCTATGTCAAGGAAAAAGGACCTATGTCAAGGAGTCAGGACTTTTCGCTAAACAAGAAGAGCAATCTATTAATATTGGAGTGAAACAAATAATTTGAGATTCCTTTTTTTATTAAAATGCGCATATCCTTCCTGATTTTCGACTAGTCTGTCTTATCGTCTTTCTCTCCTTTCCCCAAATTTTAACTTCCGCAGTCAAGCAGTCGAAGGGGTCACAAGTTTTGTTTCCGAGGGTTTCAGAATTGATGATAAATCACTCCCTTGAGTTTTCAGGTTAAGATAAGAGTTAAATGAGTTTTAAATCTCCCCCAATGATAGAGTATGGTCAGGTTATTTTTATAGTAAGACATTTTTTTCTCTATTTCACTCTACTTATATATAAATATATATATATACAGTCGAACCCCGTTATAACGAACTTCAAGGGACCAAAGGTTTTGTTCGCTATATCCGGTGGTTCGCTATATCCGAACCATTAAGAAAAATGTTAGAATTCACAAAATGTATAACTCATTAGTTGCTATGTATATTCAATAATGATGTATTCAAAGAATGATAAAATCTATTGAAAATGATCATTAATAAATTAAATTGACTAAAATCGATTACATTAAACTGACACAATACTAATTAAGTTAACTAAAAATGAAGACAAATGGAAATAAATTCATTTTATCTTTAGTTGTTGCTCACTGTTTTGATACAGAAATAATGGGTAATCTTCTGCTGACGTGCTGCCGATTTCAAAAACATTTTATGAATTTCCTTGTCCAATATATCAAATGACTCCAACACTTTCCTCCACTGTTTCTGTTGACAAAAACTTATTAATTACACTCATCGCTGCTGTAGCATCCGAGATGGTGGAGATTTCGTCATTTATGTGCTCCTCTTCATCAGCATCAGAAGCAGAATCTTCGATTTCAGAATGATTCAATTTAATTTCTTCCACACTATCTTCATCAGTCAGATTTTCACATGTTCGAAACATGTGATGATTAAGTCATTACAATTGCACGCCACAATCTGAGAAGGATGAAATTTTGTGCTTTTCTATCCACATCACGATAAGTAAATCTTTAAAATCTTCTTCTTCAACATTCTTTGCTTCTTTAACATTCCTTGTATCTTCAACATTCTTAAAAAGATGAAAAATTGAAAAAAATTCAGCTGTCGATTAAAAGCAATGTTTGTTATAGCCGATTCTTAAGATTTCAGAGGTTCGCTATAAAAGAATAAATTAGCATTAAATACAATAGGAAAACGGCGGGACCAAAATTTTCGTTCGTTATATCTGGAAGTTCGTTATATACCAGGTTAGCTATAACGGGGTTCGACTGTATATATATATATATATATATATGTGTGTGTAAGGTATACACAAGATTCGATTCACAAGAATCGAACTTTTGAGTGAATTAAAGAAGCTGCTTTAGATATGCTAATTTCGGCATACGCGCTTAGTATAAATACCACGCAGCGTCATTAATAAAAGGGGGAGGTTGTTAAGGTTGAAAAGGTGTTATCCTGCGCTAGTGCTTAGCGGGCCAGAAGTTTACATGGCAGTACTGCTGGTTTGACTTACTGTTCGTGAGTATAAAAATATATTGTTCTTGAAAGCTGTATTTATATTCCGTACAAGTGTACGTATGCTTATTGCTGTAAAAGCCAATTATATGTGCAACGAATTCAATAAACATTGTTTCATGTATAAACTGCGTTTGTATAAAATTCAAATAGAGTGCCACTTCAAATTATATACACCCAAGTCTGGGTAGAAGTGAGCATAGATTCTCTATACTGGCGCCCGAAAGATATATATACCCTGGTAGTTAGCGTTAAATTTGTAACGAACAACATAATTGAAATTAAACTGTGTACTGTGAACTTATATTGATAAAATTGTTGCAAGTACTTATATACTATTTAAAAATGAGTGTTGTAGAACAAAATCCTGCTGGAAATTTTCCTCGGGTAATTATGGTTCAGCATTTTGCGCCATTCGAAGCCACCTTCAATGGCGGCCCATCAAGCCAATTCCTAAAGAAAATTAAGCATTACTTTCAGCAACAATGCACCCCAGAGGGGGATAAACTTAAAATTGCTCTAGCCGCTTTAAGAGGTAGTGCATATCAGTGGTACACGTGTATGAAAAGCAGTAATCTGATTTTTGACTATTTGTCATTCAAGCAACAATTTCTTAGCGTTTTTCCAAAGACCTTTAATCAAAGTGAAATTGAAGCGGAAATTTATTCGCTAACGCAACGTGAAGGTCAGTCTGCATTAGATTTTGCTACGGAAAAGATTTCCAAGTGTGAGGAATATTTAGAAGGGGTAACGGAAGCGGTAATCTTAAAAATAGCTATCCAACGTTTGAAGCCAAGTGTTCAAGATTTTTTAGATAATCAAACAATTACAAGCAAGGTTACCCTCCTTCAAGCTTTAGCTAAATATGACAATAGACATTTCTTCGCTACCCCTCACCGTCATTCAGGTACGAGAAGTTTTATACAGCCGCGCCAAAATTTTTCGCGAGTTTCAAACCAGCAGCGTAAGCAGTACCGCAGGCAAAATAATAGAAGCGCAAGGCGTTATAATGAAATTAGTGCTCTTAAAGTAAATAATATGCAAGCACCTTACTTGCACTGGCAAGTTGATTCACATGATATGGTTCAACCTGTTGAAACTGTTTGGTCAAATGTATTATTTTGTCCGAGCAGTAATCATTATTTTGAGAATAGTGAAAGTCAGGGTATTTTTGTGGCTTATAAAGAAAGTGAGTCTAGCTGGAATGATGAGGTAATTCTAGTACAAATTTCTGAAAATAGGGCCGATACTAATGCTAGTGGTTTAGAAAATAAATCATCGGACACTTCTATTAATGCTATACCTGATATTATTAATGCTATACCTGATATTATTGATGCTATACCTGATATTTTAGATGATATTCACACATCTGTTAATGAAGGAAATTTAGTAGATGACGAAGTATGCGTTACGGAAGTTAGTGAATACTTATTAGTTGACGATAATAAAAATTCTTTAAACGATATTAGGAACTCGCTAGGTAATGATATTATTTCAAGTTCCCAGCCGAATGGGGATTGTGTAGGCCAGGTTGATAATATGGTTTTAAATAAAGTACATGAAAACCAGACTGAGAATCAGGATGAAAAGTTGACACAGAGTTATACTGTAAGTAGTTTAGCTGATGCTTCGGAAGTTATAGACGTCGTTTGCATTAAAACGCACCAGTACGAAAAGCTTAATATTCCTAAAACTGAAGCAGTGTTAAAGAATTTAAATGATAACGATTCTGATGTCGCAAGTTTCAAAGAGACTTTTTCGTCAAAAGAGGATAAAACTAAAGTTAAGGGGGATAAAAAACGTGAAAAAGCGCCTTCAGGTTCCAGCATTAAAACTGCAAATACTGAAGTAATTAAGGCGGTAAACAAGAAGTCGTATAAGCACAAATACCAAAAACAGAGTCAGTTTGTTGAAAAACATGACACAAGTAGAGAGATAAAGCCAGTAACTAAACACGTTGGTGCGGCGTATAAATTTGAAACAATAGAATCTGCATTAAAATCTAATGCCTATACTCTAAAAAGTACTTAGAAAAGTAAAGTGTGCACTACAAAACCTCCATCTAAGGATGAACGTGGCACACATAAGGTACACAAGGTTATGAAAAGGAAGAATGACAATTTTAAAGTTCCTTTGCATAAGTACAGGAAACGGAAGATATCAGCCGCCCAGCAAGGTTGGCCTCCTCCCAAGAGACCTCCTGTCCATCGTCAAGCCGGACCAGCGCCTCAGGACCAACGACCTGCTGCACAAAGGATGCCCACACGGTCAACGAAC
The DNA here is from genome assembly GCA_907164885.2 of Dolomedes plantarius. Lineage (NCBI taxonomy): Eukaryota > Metazoa > Arthropoda > Arachnida > Araneae > Dolomedidae > Dolomedes > Dolomedes plantarius. Next base: position 82,962,568 of record OU015495.1, on the reverse strand, counting down.
CCCTTTACTAGGACTGCGACCATCAAGAGAGGTTCCACGGATTGGACAGAATGGTGCAAGGAAGTTGCTGCTTTCATGAACAAGTCTTGTATCAATTCTCTTATTCTAACTCCCACCCTTTAATAAAACCGAACCAAATTGGTTTGAAATTCCCCATTATATATACTGTGTAAACATTTTGAGGGGAAGGGGTGAGCCACTGAAAAAAAAAGGCATACTGTTGTTTTATAAATTTTTGAAGGGAACATGTAGTGAAAAAAAATACATACTAACTACAGATAACAAACAACTAACATACTAACTTCACAAATCATAACACATGTGCATTATGATTGGGGAAGAGCAGATACAGTCAAGAAATGTCATGCTGTGCAATTGTGTTGTCACTTTTAATTAAAATAGATATTTTAGGGAGCAGTTGGCAGCCCAGTTTCCGCAACTCTGCAAATCCACTGTTTGATGGTGTCACCTGGACCCTTCGGGGTTAGTTTTGTAAAATGGTAGTGGCGTTTTTCCCCCACACAACGTGTGGAAGGTTTTTTGGCTTTGCCACCCATTATGTAAAAAGTCAGACCAGCACGCGTTTTCAATTAGTTAACTGAAGCCGTTCAGACCTCAGTTACCTAATTTTTTTTTTCGAGGGAGGCCAGTGTAAGGTATACACAAGATTCGATTCACAAGAATCGAACTTTTGAGTGAATTAAAGAAGCTGCTTTAGATATGCTAATTTCGGCATACACGCTTAGTATAAATACCACGCAGCGTCATTAATAAAAAAAGAAGTTGTTAAGGTTGAAAAGGTGTTATCCTGCGCTAGTGCTTAGCGGGCCAGAAGTTTACATGGCAGTACTGCTGGTTTGACTTACTGTTCGTGAGTATAAAAATATATTGTTCTTGAAAGCTGTATTTATATTCCGTACAAGTGTACGTATGCTTATTGCTGTAAAAGCCAATTATATGTGCAACGAATTCAATAAACATTGTTTCATGTATAAACTGCGTTTGTATAAAATTCAAATAGAGTGCCACTTCAAATTATATACACCCAAGTCTGGGTAGAAGTGAGCATAGATTCTCTATATGTGTGTGTGTGTGTGAAATTTCTCTATGGTGGCCAGTAATAGTTCCAAAAAAATTGGCCGTCGAAATATGGTTTCTTCCATAACATTGGGGTAGCCAGCTAGAGAAGTTTCACTGTATTGGTACATATATTTACGCTCACTGCGTGGCAACTGGGAATAGGATTTAAATATTATCTCCAACAAATCTTTTACATCTAAGTTATGGTATTTTAATGCGATAATACTTTCTTTAAATAGCTGTAATTTGAAAAATTAATCACATTTAGATAAAATGAGTGCGTTGCATTCAAAAGCTGACATTGAATTTTTTTTCATCATATTGCGGTAATGTCACACGTTTGGTTACATATTATTATAATTTAAATAATAATGCAGTAATAATGTTGTTGTTGTTTCTAATGCCCCCTGGCCGGAAGTATTCCAGACAAATTCAATATAGGCTTGTGGGCTGAGGGATGCAATTCCTTTTTATAATTGCAGGATATGTGTCGGGGTCCGACTTAGCCGGTTGCTACCTCAATTGTGGCCTCAATTGTGGCTAAGCAGGACTTTCTGATCTACGAATTTATCGTGTCCATGTTTGGCTAAACACGGAGCTACTGAATGGCTCTTGTCAGGATTCGATCCTACCACCCTCAATACCGAAAGCCAACTCGCTACCTCTAGGCTACCTCGGTCCTTGCAGTAATAATGATTTGATTAATTTCTTACGCATGAGAAAAAAAGTAATATTTTTTTTTGGAACGTCATTATGCCTGTAGCAGTTGAAACAAGGATTTCCCTGATTTATACCAATAAGCATTCTATTGCAAAAATATTGATTGATTAATGATTTTCAACGATTATATCTTAAATGCAATTTGTCTGTCTTTCATAATATTATCTAATTACTTCGGCCAGAAAAAAAAATTGCAAGTAAAAGAAAAACTCCTAAAAAATATGCTGTTAGACAATTACAATAAGTCAATGACAATAAAGAGTCGCAATTTATATTTATAAATTAACGTATAGAAAAAAGGAAGTTGACAGGCATTTCTATGACAAAATATGATAAGAACATTTTTTTAAGGATTAATTCTTTGCAAGTTTTTTAGAAACAATACAGAGAGAAATAATGTTCTTTTAGGAATAGAATAATATAATTCGTGAGTAACAAAATGTAATACTGGAAGGAAATAAAGAAAATGATGACTGGGGAGCAAATTAATTTATAAGTATCATAAATGGGATATGTAAACAGTTAGTACCATTTCTGTACACACTCACACCCAACATATATATATATATATATATATACCGGGTGGCCATAATTAAACTGACAGTGCTCACAGTGTTCTGTAGCGCGATCTATTTGCGAGAATGACTCCACATTTTGTAGGAAGATTAAACAAGACGGGGGACGAAGGATTCCGCGAAAAAATAAATTAGTTCCAAAAGTCACCGCTAGGGGAATATTTGGCGCTGTGTAATAGAAAATAGAGTGTTAACAAATGCAAATTAATACGGAATAAAATTACCTTTTATTATGCACATTTTCTTATTTAGTTCAAGTGCAATATGGCAACACTTTTAAAAAAGCGTAAAATCGACATAAACACCGATAAAGTCTCGTGATCTGCAATATCACGTACGCTGAGCAGAAGAAGAAGTTATTTATTCAAATTTCACGTTACATCCATTGGCACAGTGCCAGCTGCTTGGGTTTTAAAAGGCAATGTGTTACGTTTCGAATCAATCGGATTGAAAGTTTATGTGCAATGTCTCCTTCTTTAGTCGAGCGTGCGTTACTGGTCAAATTCTTTTACCTCAACCAGTGCAACGCGTCAGCCGCTCTTCGTGCTTTTAGAACGCACAAAAAAATGCGTAAAGGTAACGGTCCTGTGTCAGTTAATGGGCTAAAAGCAATGGTTGCGACGTTTGAGAAAACAGATTCTCTGAAGGTTCAGTCAGGCAGAGGACGAAAACCTGTACCACAGGATACAATCGAAGCAGTTGACACGGCGATTGTCTACAGAGGACCAGACAATATTGCTGCCACCTCTAGCGCTCGTGGATTAGCTCGGAATATGGATATGCCTTACAGTACGGTATGGAAAATCTTACGAAAGATCGTCAACTTCTATCCGTACAAGATCAGCCGTGTACAGGAGTTACTATACCCCGACCATGATAAGCGATTGATTTTTGCTCTCACCTTTCTTGCCAGAATGGAGGTGGATGATGCTTGGCCGCGGAAAATCTTATGGGGAGACGAGGCCCACTTTTACCTGCATGGAACTGTGAATACCCAGAACTGCCGAATTTGGGATGACAAATCACCACATGCAGTCACAGAAATTCCCTTACATTCACCAAAGGTAACTGTTTGGTGTTCCGTATTGATTTGCATTTGTTAACACTCTATTTTCTATTACACAGCGCCAAATATTCCCCTAGCGGTGACTTTTGGAACTAATTTATTTTTTCGCGGAATCCTTCGTCCCCCGTCTTGTTTAATCTTCCTACAAAATGTGGCGTCATTCTCGCAAATAGATCGCGCTGCAGAACACTGTGAGCACTGTCAGTTTAATTATGGCCACCCGGTATATGTTGATATATTGGGACATATATATATATGATATATATATATGTCCAGAAAGTTCGGTAAATGACGTCATTGTGCTCACGGTCATAAGAGTTTTGCAACCGGCGCATACCGTGCCAGACAGAGGAATACTGATTTGAACCAGTTCCTGAGCGGCGGCGCTTCGAGTTAGCTTATCCTGTGGAAACAGTTCATTGTAGAGTGAAGGTGTTGTGCGCTTGGTCGAAATTCGAAATGGATCAGCGAAAGAATATGCTGTTCTGTTCCAGACTTGGAAAATCAGCGAAAGAAACTCATAAAATGGTGCTAAAAGTTTACGAAGAACGTGCTGTCACCTTGAAGTGCGTGTATGACTGGTTTAAACGCTTACGAGAAGCGCGGGACACCATCGAAGACTCCCCCCGAAGTGGTCTGCCTGCAACTGCACACCGGGGATGTTTATAAATGCGTGTACGTGGAAAAATATGCTTTATATTTTTAGTTTAATATTTAGTTTTAAAATATATTTTATATCAGTTACTTTTAAAGATTTATTATCCTGTAGCAAGTCTGATGTGTCTAATTTAGGGGGCTTACAGTGTTGTATGTTATGTTGTTAGAAAAAAAGTTATATTTTTGTGAATGATGATAATAAGAGTTAATTATCTGTAAATATTTATTATTTCTTAACATCAACGATCACATTACTCAACTTTTAACAAACTCTGAGTGTAAATTTAAAATATGATTGTAGTTACAATAAAACATTACATTTTTCTGTAGTGTATGAAATAATCCATTAGTATTAAAACACCCTAAGTTTTATATAATGCAAGGTATTATAATTTTATAAAATTCATTTTGATATTAAATCCTTTTCCACTGCCAAATGTGTAATGAAGCTTAAATGTAGCCTTCGCAGTTGCTTCACTGAAGATGATTGAAATATTTTGCTCTTGTCCTACTTCTGAGAGCTGAAAACACATCACGCTTCTCTGGGGCCCATGGTTCAGTATTCAAGAATTTAAACGGATAGGTTACACTATTTGTTTTAATAGACCATACCGTAAATATTAAAAATATCCTTTTGAAAATCTCTACGGTAAGCACTTCTTCCATTGTTTATAAACATTAATATTTTTTATAACGAAAATAATTTTTTTTATTTCTTTACTAAAAGGAAATCAGATAGGGAATTAGAGCATTTATTTCATAGTTATTTTGTGCTTATTATTTTCTTTTTAAACAATAAACAATGTACATGATTGATTGTTTCTAATTTTGGTCTATAGTGTATAAGGTAATGTGTTAATCTTCTGTGACTAACTTGTTATTGGCTTTGCATCTTTGTAAAGCAAAATCCCTCATTATTCGCAGATTAAGTCAGTGAAAGAAATATATTAATTCATAGCGCAAAACTAACTACGTTACTAGGTAAAACTACAAGAACATCATTGAAGAGTAAACGTAAAAGGGCTACTTGAACGAACTATCCCTAATGGACTTTACTTAGGTTGAAAAAATTATATTTACAACCAATGGATAAAATCCGAACTCGAAGCTGGTTCTTATCAGGTAATTCAATCGACTTTGTTGTCGTACTTTTCGATTTTGGTATAGACTTAGGATCCAGTTGTTTGAGCCGGAGCTCTCGGTCACACAGCTCGATCGCTTTGAATCGTTAGATTGGCTTATCTTGCATCAAGACCAAACCGGGAGCATGCAACACTGACAATCACTTCTAGCTTTTGATAAATCCTAAATTTCTTCTTTTTCACGCACCTAGGAGTAAGGGACAAAACGCAAGGAATTTGGTTAAGGCAACAGTAAAACCTTCAAATTTTCCTATCTTCTAAATTTGCAGTCAGTAATTGCCACTTAAAATCTGTAGAAGAACATTCTGGCGTTACCAATCATCAATTTTACAATGGATTAGATCTTCAGGAAAAGTAGTGGTAACTACAGTACATGGGCCGAGCCCTCCGCTGTCAAATGGGTTAGATCCCTCTCGCTCACTCTTATAAAAGCAGAGTGAGATTCATTACTTGACATGGTAGCAACAAAACTTTCAGAATCTACTGGTTTTCTTAGAATTTTTCAAGTGAGGAGCTTTTAATTTATATGCCTCCTCAAGCTATTAGCGCTGTTCATCGCATAAGTAAAAATACATTCATCTGTTTACAATGATTTGTCATGTGGCTTTAATTTATCATCATTAAAATACATCTCCCTCTATGGAGATTTTTCTTTCTCGCAAGCCGAAGGTAAAAAACAGAACATGGTAATTTCTTCGAGATCTGTAATAATAGAACCTTTAGCAGCTGCAAACTAATTTAACTGTTTTTTATCTTTTTTTTCCTGCTTAGTACGGGCATTATAAATCAGCCCATCTATACTGGATTTCCTCTCTCTCGCGCGACTAGATAAGAATAATATAAGGTATTTGCTACAAGTACTTTTACGACAAAACATCCAGGAACACTAGACTTGATTAATTTCTCTCGAGTCAGGAATTTGGTTTGTCGACCACCCCGTACATATTTCACGACTAAAAAGTGTCATGTTGTAAGCGAATAAAATAACATGCTATTAATGAAAAATTAAACAATATTACTCGTACTACACCCTATAATAAAATTTATATTAATAGTTTCAAGTCTGATTTCAAAATAATTTTCTTATCTCCAGGAATATAACGAATATACCGCACGTAGAAGTCTTTTATACCTCTAAGGTTTTGATCGTAAAATTTTATAAAATCTATATTTGCTCTTTCACTTTCTCTTTCCACTTCTGTTTACCCTCTATCTTTTTTCTATATATCTATAAATGGACATTTTTACATGCAGAATCATGGAAGTGCAGGCAGTTTTCCGCAAATATTCTCCCCCTTTTTTTCGATACATGCATTTTTCACATTCATATACTTCATAATTCAATAGAATGCAGACGCTGAATTTCTATTCTGCCAGTCTTTATTTGAATGCTTTTTATAAAGCATTTCCCAAGAGAATGCAATATTCCGAACTAAGAAAATGTTTGTTTTACGCAATATTCACATCTTCGGGCTTGTCTTTGACTTATAGTATTGTTGAGATGAAGTTTAGTATTTCAGATTTGAATCTCGTGGGGCCACTGACTTCTCTATTATTAGAGAATGCATAGCAATGCTCGTGTAAAAAGGGTTTTATTTAAGTTATTCTTTTCCGAAAATCTCTGTAAAAATACAGCTTATTTTCAGAGTTTTTCATTATCGATAAACAAATTGTTATTCAGCTAAATAAATAATGTGTTATGCATGTTTTAATAAATTCGATTAATTTTTTACCATGTTTTTATTAACAAGCTTTCTTGTTTGTGTGTCTGTTTGTCCAGTATAAATCTAGCAATCGATTTTTAACTAACTTCCCGACTAGCTAGACATTTGAAACTTTTAGAATCGCTCAGAACGCGGCGACAATTCCTTTTTTAATACTTTTAGCCATCTTTAAGCAGATGAATTCATTTTCAGTTAATTTTGATTTGTAGACTAGTGCAGCCATCTATCGACCGGGACGGGAACGAAAAGTTAATCACAATTTAATTTCCAATTAACTTCATTTTCTTTCAATTTGATGGAATAATTCATCAAATAATGTTAAAAAAGTATTTATTAATACATAGATTTGTCGAGTTTATATCATTCAACAGAAAATTTAAAAACATGGTATATAAAAAGTTCTTTTTATCTTGTAATTATACGATGTGCAGTAGGTCTTTACTACAATTTTTTGTAGTTGCAAATAGCAATCAAATTCAAAAAATAAATGTTTAAAATGACTATCCATATAAAATATTTAAATCACAAATAAAGCGTCAATAAAATAGAGATAGGCAGTAAAACAAGAGGAGTAAACATTCATTTGTTTTGCTTATGATCAGAAGTCGTTTTTAGTAAATATTAAAAAATGAACCCAAAAAGAATGACAACAAAATGTGAATTAAAATGAAATTTTCATTTAAATTTTTACTTTTGATTCTGCACTAGTGAAGACTGATCAGCATCTGCCAAAAGAACTATTTACTCCTCTTCAGTTCATTCTTGATTCCGAAACTTCAGGAAGAATCTCGAAACTGAAGATGTACACGCGGGTTAGAAGCAACTTTATAAACTAACAATGTGTTTATGTTTTATGTCGGTTGTTCGTAATTCGAATATTGTCATATTTTATTATTTTGTGTATTGCTTTGATTTCCGCTATGGTCTACTCCTTAAATACTGTACTCATGAAAAGGACTTTCATGGATGAAGTATGCTAATATATGTGTTATGTATTATTGCAATCAATTCAAGAATGTGCTTCTAACATATCTGGCTGATATATAACTTTCTTTCAGCATCCCCTTTCTGTGTTAGAGCGGTTGGATATTGTTTATATACTAACTACAGAGATGGCTTTAGAATCAACAGTAATAGGCAGGTAACAACCAGGGAACAAGGGGAAAAGTGCTGTGGTACGCTGAAGTCTATGTTTTAATACGTTTAGCATCGACCAAAATCATCGACAACAAATGTTTTTGTCTATAATAATGGAAATATAGGATTGAGAAATTATCCAATGCGTGCGTAATATAGATTACATTTTCACTCATTTATGAATTTGTTTTTCATCTTATCTTTGCACTACTTTTTTACATCTTTTCAATGCATATTTGAAATTCGTTCTTTAACATTCAGATTTAAATTTTAGTAGCTTAAACTAGCATCAATCTTATGTTTGAAATTTTTCTTCATCCAAGTTTATTTTTGTTCCAATCACTTCGGATTACCAGAATATACTTTAACATATAATAATGAAAATTTCTTTTGGAGCTGTGAGTTATTGCATCTAATCGTATGGTATCATTAATTATGTCGTAGTTGCAATGAAAGTGATAAATTAGATTTTCTCAACACAAAATCGTTTTTATGCAATCTTCCAGTGGCATGCTAACAAAGAAAATTTTTTGACTAAATATAGATTGTCGTTAGAAAGTATTACATACGAATTCTCATTAAATAAAAGACATAGTTTATTAGCAAGATATTTAAGAAAGCCTGGATCATATTAGCTTTCCTAAAAAAAATCAACTTCGATTTCTACAACATCATTATCTCTAGTGACTTATGCACTGGATTAAATATCCATTCCAGAAACTCCAACACACAATATAAGAATGTAGGTGAAAACATAAATGTCAAAAAATGGTTCAGCCATAAATTTTGTCTGTGAGCTTTTGTAAAATATTCACCATGCAGTATTGGAATGCCATTTCTTTACGCATAGGCAAAGCGACGAATTGGCATCGCTGATTTGTATCTTTCCCGTATCATTTTAAAAAGACGTGGAATAATCTTTAAATGTGCCATTTCATAAAATTGTCAATTAAATCGATAATAGTAAAAATTCACAGGATATTTAGGCTGGTTTTTAATTAAATTATTGTTTTATTTTCAATGAAAAATTCTGTTAAAAATTCTAAGATTATAGAGACAAATATTGTATCACTACCCAAATAATTGGTTAAGAAGTTTATCGTAAATAAAAGCCGTCAAAATCGATTCACAAAGGAATGTTGAAACTAAAGTTATGTTAATTTAAATATGTTTTCAAAACAAACACACACATATAAATAAATATATAAAAATATATATATATATATATATATATATATATATATATATATATATATATATATATATATATATGACAGGCGTTGGCTTTTGCCTGCTAATGTGTCGTTTGCAGTCTTCTTGTTTTATAGTCCATGGCATCGAGGGACGGCATACACTCAAAAAGTACTCAGCATCGTCTAAATTAAGTAGAGTTTATTCAGTTCAATGTCATAATACCACCTCTCGAGATCTACGCATTTCATTATTCGCCATTTCTTTTTTAGAGCTGCGGCGAAACACATCTGATAGCATCGACTTCTATTCCGTGCTCTAACCAAATTCGCGGGCATCTCCGTGCGCCAACTCTCCTTGGACATGCGTAGAGCCCGAACCAGACATCTTTCAAGGCTAAAATGTAAATGCTCCTCCTCGACCGCAGAACTCAGAGGCGCGCGAAGATTATATAATAAAAAGGGAATTTCCCTTTCCCAATTCGCGTCTTTGAATACGAACAATTAGAGGCGAATTACGCCACGAATATACTTTAATTCCCAAGCCCCCTTTAAATTTAGAATAATCATTGTTTTCCCACTAAATCCTTTACATATATATATAGTAAATTAAATATTGTGCCCTCCATTATAGCATTTAAATTCCCTTTCCTAAATCCAATCCCCAGTAACATTACTTTATCGCTTTAAAACCCATAACAATAGAACTTCGCATAAAGCGCATGCCTCTGCATTTCGACACGTATATACTTCTGGAGAAAGGAGTGGATTCACATCGCGAGCCCCGATATTTTTCTGACCCTTCAAAATATAGTTACATGTACCTCGCCTCTCGCGCGTAAGGTTGAAAGGCGATATTAGCTTCCAAACCGTCTTCTGAAATGGATGGATGTACTTCTGTCGCTCCAATAAACGATTCGGCCAGACTGCATCTAAATTTTATTCCTTTCAGCCTGAGTCAAGCTCCAGCCATGTAAATATGAGCTAGTTTTCCTTTTCAGATTATATTTTAAGAACGTGATGTAATGGATATATTACTTACACTTACACAAACACACACAAACAAACACACACACACACACACGCATATATATATATATATATATATATATATATATATATATATATATATATATGATTATGTAAACATGGTTTTGTAGAGGATATATCCTGTAACATGACGCAAGAAGGTTGTTGCATAAGAGACATTACGAAAGAACAAAGTTTTATGTGAATTACTCAATATATACATATAAATTAGTAGGATCTATATATATGTATATAGGTAAAATATTTTCTGTGTTATACATAACAGCGCAGATATAAAAGTTTAAGTGCATGTAAGGAAGCCTTATTTCTTAATACAATCGGAATTTCATCTACAATTTATATATTACGAAATAAACCTGTTATACTGTTATAGTACAAAGGTGGGCAAATTCGGCTCGCCGTTGAATCAAGTGCGGCTCACATTAACAAAGCTTCTTCTATAATCGAATTTTGGAAACTCGTGCCCGAATCAAAATATCCAAACTTAAAGAAATCTGCTTGTCGTCTATTCGATTTCAGGTACAACATATTGCTGTGAATCTTTGTACTCCACAATGAAGTTCGTCAAACCGAAACATTGTTCACAGTTGACAAGGCAACATCTTACAGGATTTCTGCCAAATTTTAAAAATTTGGCTAAAGGTTGTCGTTAGATGTAATTATATTTTTTATTAATAAAAATATTTTTATTGTATTTGATTTTTATTATATTTGAATTTTATTACTAAAATTTTGAAATAGTTATTTTCTTTTTCATAATATATTTTGTATATGTGTTCTTATATGTGATTTGGGAAAATATGCAATTACATTAAATAAAAATTTTGAATTTGCGTATCTACGTCTGGCTCTTTACAAAATATAAATTTCTTTGCCTTCTCTCTTTGCCTTCATATGTGTCCATTGCAGTTATAGTACATGTGATATTTTTAAAATTTAAATCCGATATTTGTGCAAAATTCCTTTGTTGTTTTTATCATAGTTTCAGCAAAAGCTGCTCTCAGATATGCTTTTAAATGTCGTCCTAAGGCAAATCTCGAATATTCATGCAGTTTTATACATCTCGAATTTATCTTAACAAACAAGGATTTTTTTTTTGCTTGTTTACACCGTTTCCAGACATTTAACGATATAACAAACTTTTTGAGGCTAAAGTATAACGATAAAATATATTTCGCGCAAGTTATCTGAATTTTAAAAGGCAGTTTCGTTTTGTATGATGCTGAAATGGTATGCATTTTAACAGTTTGAATAAACTTCGTTTTGAAATGTTTTTCCAGTCACAAATGTTTCGTGCTAAATCTGATATCTGAAGAGAAAGTCTTGTTAAATTTTCTTGTTAAAGTAAGTCACATCGGAATTACTGAACTGCCAAAGAAATACTCCTTAAGAAAATAAATAAACATCTACATATTTCCCATTTTAATGGTATTAAAATGTCTCATTTAGAAATAAAACAATTGGTCCCTCATTTATCAAACTAGAGGAGCCTTTTTTACATGTTAAGAAGCGAAGAAGACAAATGCAAGCATAATTAAAGTAGACAAATATGATGTTACTTTTTAAATTATACATTCGAAAAACACGTAATTTAATATTTTAATGCTTATCAAAAAAGATCAATCCGTGGAAACATGCTAAAAAACTAGATTTTACGTTTTATTCCCCCTCATCTCAGGACAATTTCCTTTCGAACGGAACTATAATTGCAGTCACAGAAAAGATTTTTAACAAAATTTTCTTTCTAGTTCTTATACACACATGATTTGTAACAAATATCGAGGAAATATTAATTCTCAATAATCAATTTCATTTGATAGTGATGAATCAATGCACATGCAATGAGGATGTTTTCATGGGAACTGATATTCATATTAGAAATGGCTTATATTAAAAACCCTACGGTGAGACAAGTTGTTAATTAGAGTTAGCAGCTTTATTTGCTTGCTTTGGCTTACAGTGTCGGCGTTCCCTTTTTCTGCTCGTGACAAGGGAACTGAATTTACTTTAGAAAATGGCAGTGAACCTTTTTCACTTCCGTTTTACGTACAGGGAATAATAAATGTTTTCTATTGATTGCTTATATATGGAATAGTGATGAAGTTTTTGCAATACTGCTTTAAATGAAACTGCAGTCTCATGCCTTTTCAGAGGTGCTAAGGGGACTAAAATGTGGTGCTATTTCTGCAATGTAAGAGAAAAGTATATTCTCTGAATTACAATGTTAATATTCTCATAAAAATATTTTAAAATATTGTTACTTATACAGGTTCTTCGAATTATTGTGAGAATTTATCACAGGAATGAATAATCATATGTTTCTTAAAAAGTGAAATGAAGGTAAATTTCACTTTCTCAATGATAACCATTTGAGAATTATTTGAGAAAATTAAAGGTGTTAAAGAGAATTTTACTATTGTAACTAGTGCACATAGGAGCAGTTCCAGCGTAATTAATAACAATGTACCTAATTTTGCCATTACCTATATATATATATATATATATATATATATATATATATATATATATATATATATATATATATATCATATCGTATTATATCGTATTATCTGAAAACATCAGCATTTGATCATTTATCTATAAAGATAAATTATCGTTTTGTAAATGCCTTTCTTAGATCATCTTTCTGAAAATACCAACATACCAGTCCAAACAAGCAAAAATTAGTACTACTTTGAATTTGCATTCCTTATCTCAAAGTGACTACTTATTGTTCTTTTGAGACATTGATCACTATCGGGAAATAATGCTTTCGTGCAAATATTTCAAAAATTTTTCAAATGTATTGATTCATAGAAATTTAGTTTATAATATAAAAGTCGTTATAAATTTTCATTGTCTCTTACCAGTGTATGCTATGTTCAGTTCATATACACATTTTTTTATTTATAGAATTGTGCAGCAAAATCAATATCAGGTTTAAGATTTCTAGCTATGATTGTTTCAAAAACTTCTGGAATTTCATTCCGGTAATGAAAATGCGTTTAAAAATATGAATGCCACGAGATTCCATAAAATTACTTTTTAATCTAAAGGTTTACTTTAAAACTACTAAAATGTAAAAAAACTATAATTTCTATACTTTAAAGTACTTTATAATTATAAGTGGGAAATATTCGTGTTAGAAGAGTTTCTAATTTCGAAAGAAAATTTCTTATTGATTTACCGTTAAGATTGCTTCTCCAATAGATAATGGTTTATCAATAGCTTCTGAAAAATTGCTTGTCATTAGTCTGGTGAAAGTACTTATTTAAGGTTGAACTCCTTGAAAATTTCAGAGCTAATTTTAATTCCGCGCGTCTCTTGAGGAATGAGATTAGCACTGAATACTAAAATAAATTTACATTTTGAGTTCGCGTTACATGAATACCTAGATGGGGGGGGCGGTATTTAAGTTTTCACAATTTCAGTTTCATTTACTTCATAGAATAATAGTTTAGTGAAATGAATTTTATGAATTTGAGTTCTAACGGTTTGAGTACCTTTTATCATAATAATAATATTCAAGAATTATCTTGCATGCTAAAATACTGTATATATATATATATATATCCCCTCTGAACGGCCATATTTTTTTAACTGATCTAAGACTCTACAGAGCCAATGTCATTTAAAAAACCTCTTTTCGATGGCCACCCCTCAAAACGGCCAATTATTTTCGGAACCATTACTGACCGCCATGTAGAACTTTAACTGTATTCCAGAGAATTTGGCAGATTGATATGGTTAATTACTTGCATCGAATATCGATGCCGTTAAAAATGCTATTAAATCAACTACTGGGAAAATCTAGTTTTATAATTATTGATAATGGAAGGCATAGTTTTAAACGAAATTTTATTTTATTTAAAATAGTGTAATTTATATTTATTTTAAATCTTATACTCTGATTAAATTGAATAGGAATCTTACTGTTAGTGCAATGGCCAAATCTCCATTTACGAAAAAAAGTCTTTTTTCCTTTATTTTTAAATAATTTAAATAATTTCATTTACTTTTAAATAATTTTTAAATAATAATTAAAGCAAAAAGTTTTTAAAATCCTCTACGGCCCATAAAGCATATTTATATTTCATTTGAAAACACTTTTGGATTATTGAAGATTTTCATGCGCCTTCTAATTACACAGAAAATTTAAACAATTTACAAATTTTCATAAACCAACTTTAACTGAAAAAAAATTAAATTTATCTATTGAAGTTACTTTGTATAATGTCACTTTTTATATTGTCACTTTGAAGAAAAATCTTCAAAGTCATTCCAATAAAAAGTTCAGTTTAATACTTTAAAACTGTAACCAATCACTACAGACGTATTAGAATGAAGGATATATCGGTTATGCATTTATATATATTTTAGAAAGAATTTTGTCATGTATAGGTGGTTAGAAAGCCTTCGCGAGTAAGCGGACCTCCATTGGTATCATAATTAACAATTTTAAGTAAAATAAAAAGTATAAAGTGCATTTTTTGATTCAGTTTCATCTAAATTAATTTTTAGGAGTATTTCGATTACAGAGTTACTTTTTAATTACACTATATCAGTAGTTATAATTTATCTCCATTAAAATTTGTGCTTTTAAAATGAATTCTGAAATTTCAAATAACATTTTAAGCTTCGTGTGTAATAAATTATTTTTTAAAAAATTTGAAAATAAATCAATTTAAGCATTATTTCTACATTTTTTTTTACTGTCGACCGGTTAAAGAAAGTTTTTTTAAAGTATTTATTTAACTTTAGCAAGTCTACATTTTTTCTCAAAGAAATAACGTGTTCGGGCAAAGAAGAAGAAGGAATCGAAAATGTATCCTGGTTTTTTCCACTCTTTTTCTGTAGAAAAATGGAACTAAATTTTATCAGGTAGTAGAATTTAAAATTTAAATTTGAGAGATAGTTTTGAACACATATAGAACTGTTAAGAAATTCAGATGATTCTTAAATTGCATTTGCGGTACTCTATGATTGTTAAAATACGAGATCATACAAATGACTATGCTTACGAATAAGTACAGGGTGGTCATAAATAATCCTTGTCGATATATGGACCTCCAGTGACTTCCGTTCAACTGATCAAGATGAGATTTCAGATATAATTATTCAAAGGTATGAGCTCGGGATTCTGTGAATGGCAACAAAGTAGCTCTCACGGTTACGGTTTTGGGTATAGAAACTCGAAATTCTCGAATGGCAACTCTCACTTTTTACCATCGCAAAATGCTCAGCGCATGCGAAAATCCTAAAGAGCGTTGGAACAGTACGTGTATCACAAAAATGGAAGCGTTATACACACAAAAAAAGCAGCTCTGCGAACGGACAACAAAAACACGATGATGGCATCCATGTGGAAAATGTGTAACCCAAATAAACGTTTTCTTTTGTCCGATCTCTGTTGTCCTCAGAGATTGGAGTCTTGCTCCTGTCATATGCAAATTTCCTCCATGCGTCCCGATCGTGTTTTTGTAGGCCGTTTGCAGAGCTTTATTTTTGTGCGTGCATATCGCGTCCGTTTTTTGTGATACACGTACCGTTACAACGCTCTTTAGGGTTTTCGTATGCGCTGAGCATTTTGCGACGGTAAAAAGAGAGCGTTGCCAATCGAAAATTTCAAGTTTCTATGCTTATAACTTTAACCGTGAGCGCCACTTTGTTGAATACTCACAGATACTTTGAAAGTCAACCAACAGTGCTGCCACGTAAATTTTGGGCTTAACAAGAACTCGCGTAGGTTTGAAGCAACCTAGCTATGCCTCCAGCGGCTGCTCGCAAAACTCAACTATTATTAAACCAGACTCTAAGCGTAGCTCCAGCTCGATACTTCGTTTCACCAGCACTACTCTTCCTTTCACTTCCTCTCACTTCGTCTCTTCAATCTAGCTGCTTGGTATTTATACCAACCGCGTATGCCGCAATTGGCATATCTTAAGCGGCTTCTTTATCTTTACTCACTTAAATGTTCCATTATTCTGAATCGAATCTTATGTAAACTTTACAATCTTTATTTTTCAATATGAAATACTTAAAATGTAGTACCGATAAAGCCTCAGTGGCACTCATTTGGATAGATTCCTGAGAACTAGGAATTCAACTTATGTGCCATATTACAGCGAGTTGGTCGTAGATTTGAAATGACAAATATCGCATTAATTATCAATTTTCTGATTCTTTTGTGTTGAATTAAAATTTGAATTTATGTATTAAAAAGTTATGTCGCATTGATATTTTCATGTTTAAATATTACCCCTTCTCCCCCTTCATCCAGTGGTGCCCGCCGAACTGCCACATTTCTCGAACATGCCCTCCTTGTAAAAAAGTTGCCGACCCCTGTTTTACAAGATAAGAAGAGTGCCTTAAAGAAAAAATATATATTCAGTAAATAAAATTGGAAGTCTATGATGAAATTCATTACATCTGACATATATATATATATATATATATTACATATATATATATATATATATATATATATAAATAAATAAATAAATATATATATATATATATATATATATATATATATATATATATATATATATATATATATATATATATATATATATATATATATATCTTTATATATACTAGCTGAAAACCCCTCGCTTCGCTACGGTGTACATTCAAATTAAATACAACGGTCAATGCATGCAATTAATGCCAAAAAAAAATATATATATATTTATAATAAATGCGACGATTAATGTATACAATTTATGTAATATATATATATATATATATATATATATATTTATAAAAAAAATCGTAAGGGATATTTATTTTTTTTGATAATATCCAATCGTCTGCTGCATTAGAAAGAAAAAGAATATTTTTTTTGTCTATTTAGTTGTTATGCACGCGACGATAAATTTATTTAAAGTACCAGAAAGAAAAATTACGTGATCAGTATTTAATATATTAAATTCTAAAAATTAATCTTTAAAAATTCACCAAAAATCAGAAATCAAGGTAAAGGTTCGAAAAAGATTTCATTTTAAAGGGATTTTTATGACCTTTCTCGTGATATAAATTTTATAACCCTCACATTATTATTTTAAATGCAAACTTAAAAGAAGTTTCAAAAGCAGATTAAAAATTTAATATAAAAAGTCTAAGAAGATTTGTTCAAAAACCTTTCTTAGTGCACCCCTACACCATAAGAAGAATCACCATGCAAAATTTCTAGGTTTATGTCCAGCGGTTTAGTCTTTGAGTTATATGTCAGTCAGTCAGTCAGTCAGTCAGTGAGTCAGTTACGGAACTGTTTTATATATATATATATATATATATATATATATATATAGATAAATAGGTGTGTGTGTGTGTGTGTGTGTTACGGCCATAGTCAGAAGTTTGGCCACTTCGCAAAATGGGGGCCCGCTTCTAACATTATTGAAGTCACATGACCAATGTCCGAAATAATCGCGAATTCATGACCACTTCGAGCTTTGGTAGGCCAATCCGCGATGTGTCCGACAATCAATGCTTAGTTCAAGAATTTCCAAGAAAAAGTGGCCAAAGCTAAAATTTTTGAGGATATGGATCATGCAGTAACGGAAGTTGATCATAGCTGTGTGACAATCCCTTTAGTTTAGTCAAAGTAGAAAAACTTCACTTTAGAAAAACAAAATCAAAGAGAAAATGACAATTTCTCATAGCTTTGATTGTCAGGAGCACTGCGAATTGGCCGACCAAAAACGGAAGTAATCGTAAATTCTCGATTATTTCGTGCTTCGACCATGTGGCCAGCCATTTCGAGATGTGGCTATATATATATATATATATATATATATGTATATACCCAACAAACACAAGACTGACGGCAACTTGACGGGCCGGTTCTGGAGGCGCCGGTAGAACGATAGGCTCGGGGAAAATGATCCGTACCGTTGCCGGGTGATTTACGAATCTCCGATGGGGAATCCCGTATTGTGTACCCTTTTGAGGGCCGGTGTTGGTTGGATGGGAATCGATCCAAAACCGTTTTACCGATAACGTCCCGTAATCGATAATCCGATTCGTAACCACAAGTAACAGAAATCTGCATCAGAATTATGGATTTGAAAGGGAAGGCGAAGATTAAATTAAATAGACTTTTCATAAATATTTATTTCACTTTTGTGAAACTTGTTTTGCACGAAAAATTCACATAATTTTCCTTGTATGAAAAGATTGTATTATATCAGAAGTATACGGCTGACATAATATAATATTTCGGTTATGCTATGTGATATATGCATAATATGTATCATCTATATATTTAATTTGCTAAGCCGACTTTTTGGGTAGTCTGTGAGAGAAAACTACTGCATCAATTTACTTCATTTTGGTCTTAAACGAAAGACTGTAATCTGTAGATTTGTTAAATTTGGTTTTTGTGACAGCAATTTCTATTAATTAGCGGTA
This sequence comes from Dolomedes plantarius, assembly GCA_907164885.2. Lineage (NCBI taxonomy): Eukaryota > Metazoa > Arthropoda > Arachnida > Araneae > Dolomedidae > Dolomedes > Dolomedes plantarius. The sequence goes on along the minus strand of OU015495.1, from coordinate 82,943,812 downwards.
ATTTACAATTTACAATTGATTTTTACGCATGCTCAGTGGCATGTTTAAATCTGTCTTTAGAAACTCACTGTTTCCGCGCACGCTCAGTGACATGTTTTAATGATAAACACGTTTATTCCGAGAAGTCTCTCTAGATCGATCTCTGCCTTATTTATATTTATGATAATTATATTTGTGAAATACAACAGTAAACCTCATGGAAATTGTTTATTTCATGCTGTTTAATTAGCGATAATTTACAATTTAAAAAAATTGCTTTCTGCACATGCTCAGTGACATTTTTAAATCTGTCTTTAGATACTCACTAAGCACGAATCCACTTAATCACAATTTGTTTCTGCGCATTATTATGATTTTCAACATTTGACAATGATGTGTTGAATATAATTTGTGTATTAGTACATTCATTTACTATCTAGCCGTCATGTTTTGACAGACATCAACTATTATTAGATTATATTAATTTATTTTTGGCTTTTATATAGAAATGAAATAAACATCCACTTACAAATGGATAATTTTTTCGATCAAGAGTTTATGCACAAGAGAGCAAAGAGTAGTACCTGCCTAAATTTGTTTATCATTTTGATTAAGACGGACTTTTCGGCAGACTCTCTTGGATGCCAAATCGGGTATCTATCGGGGCTTCATTTCAAACCCTGGTTCTCTTCGATTTACCTGGCAACCCTACCAGCAGATACTTATCGCCAATAACAATTTCGGTAGGCGCTTCATTTCCTTTTTCGGTAGACCACTGGGTTACACTTATTTGGACTACACTTATTTTTCGGTGATGGTGTTCGTGGCGATGCACTTGGAGTAATTTTTTTACATAAAAATGACCATTTTCGTTTATTTTCAGCGCTTTTTTTTGGGGTGGGGGTGGGGGGGGGTAAGTGTACTGATTTTGCAATGAATAACACTACCGTTTTTATTTATTAGAATATAGATATATCCATAGCATAAAATAAAATACTTCGAGCTTCGAGTGACAGTTCTCTTTTAAACGAAATTGAGTCCGAATGGATTTTAATAAGTGTTTAACAGATTAAACACTAAAAACACATCATACCTTTTTATACCTCTATACCAGTGGTGGCCAAATTTTTTATCATTACGTGCGACCTTTAATTTAAATTATAGGCTGAGGTCTACCAACATCGTATGTGTTGAGTGATCATAAGAAAATTAGTAATTTAAAGCCAAAAATTAGTTTAAATTTAAAATAATCATAGATATTACTAATTATATTCAATATCAAGCTATTTTAATAAGAGATAAAAGGTTTTCTTCTTAAAAAGTAATTAGTTTATAAATAAAACAATATGCTTTTATTTTCTTATTAATGCGAACAATATTATTGTAAATTAATCTTAACTATTATTTTTATTTCATATTAGAGGACGCGCTGGAAACATGACATTGCATATTTTCGGCAAGCTTTTCATACTGTGGTTCCTATGTACTTATAGCTATTCGTAAACATACTACCAAATGGTAATCTGTTAAACGGGAGCGATGTTTTGTTTTGATTGCATTCATGGTAAAAAGTACACCGTACGTCAGTGTGTAATAGTAGTTCCCCGAAATCAGATTCACGTTCCTCTAGCAATGCTCTGAATCTGCGTCTTTGCAAACTTCTTCCACGAATAGAATTAACTATTTTAAATGCGAAATTCATCACATCTGAATTCAATATTTTTTAGCACAATGCTTGCTGTTGGATAATGCAATGGTAGTTTGTTAAACTTGGAATATCATCATCACTTTTACAAAGAGTAATAAATTCATTTTGATTCCCAGCCAATTACATATCAGACAGGCGGGCGACTGGGAATAGTTACGCGGTCTACCAGTCGACCGCGGTCGTCCCTTTGGCCACCCCTGCTCTATACAGTCAAAATATTGTTATTAAAATATTGATTTACATTGAATTATATTCGTCATTTTTAACAGTATTTATTCGCATACTTTATACCTAGTGATGTATAGAACAATATAGAATGATTCGAGGAAATAAAATAAAAATATTGTTGGCTGCAAATAAATTTCACATAGCTGACCAACGTAGATGTAAAGTTCTAACACCCATTGATATGAACCGTATTCATATTTTCCAAAAACGCTTCATAAAAAAAAAAAAAAAAAAAAAAAAATGTCATCAGAGATTAAATTAGAAAGTGTGTGTTTGTACGTATGTAAATGTTGAGAGTATTTTAGTAGCTTTTAATGTGCTAGTAAATAGATAGTGTACTAATTATTTTCTTCATACAAGTATTCTGCGTATATCTTGTTTGTGATGCAAGTCTTCACCTTCACAGCTGCACTTGTTTAATGAAAATAAAAATGCTTTTTAGGATAATTTCATGTTTCAGTTTGAATAACAATTTTGCAGTCATATAATATTTTCTAAATTATTTAAAGTTAGAAGAAAAAAAATATTTTTCTCGTTGTTGATTATTTTTCATAAACAGATAAAAACATTCAGATTCAGATCAATATTTTATTTTTTTCAAAAAAATTACTAATAGCTTCGCAGAGGTAAAATTTAAATACAATCTGTTCCATTCACCCATGAGAAATGCCCACAAGAAATGCACTTTCTTTCACGTGCCAAACATCGGCATCTATTTAGTCTCTGATAGTGCTTATATAATGTATCACTGTCACCGAGTACAATGATGTAGGATACTTAGTAGGAATACTAAATTTTCGTATTTACGAAATACATGCGAATAAATGTGAAAATATTTTTTTACTACTTTTAGGCGAAAATTCGGGAATAAAAGGCTTTTAAGCGATATTAGTTAATAATAGTAATAATTTATTAAGTTAATTACTCAACTAAGACCATTCACGGTCTTTAACGGAGAAATATCACTGTTCGTCGGATTTCATCCGAATTTCACCCGAGCAGTTTGCTCGTATACCGGAATCGAACTTAAAAATCTAACAGTAAATTCAACCGATCAGCTTGCTTTCTCGACAGACTGTTCGTTATCCACTCAGGGTCAGATCCTTTGTTCTCTCACATTCCAATTCTGGGGTCTTAAAACGGCGCAAGCCAACTCTTTCTGAGAAGTCGTTTTCTTTCTCTCCCCCCCCCCCCTTGTGTGGACACACTTTGTTTGCAGGTGGCAAGTAGAAAAGGCCCCTTTTTCTCAGAATTGGGGAGAATAATTTCTTCCCTCGCATCTAAAACATATGGGGAATGCTGTCTCTCGCCAACACCCCCTCAAGCACTGCCCTCTAGATCACAAAGCCTTTGCGCTGGATTCGTGACGTCACTGCTGTAGGCGATTCTCCTGACAACATCGTACTCGTTTTCAGCTGTCGTAGCGAGCGATGCGAAAAGAAATACGCACTAAACAGATAGTTATTTTCTAAAACTGATTATACTAGATCATTTTAACAGGAAAATGTAAACTTTGGAAATTGTATTTAACATTAAATGTCAAGATTTATTTTCTCCTCTATTAATTTTGCATTATAATAATAGTGTAAAAAAAAAACTATATCAAATTCGTAGTTGCCGAATAAATTAAAAATTCATCGATACGATACTTAACTTTTTTTAGCACAATGTGTGTTTGAAATTTTAGAATATATATATATAGCCAGCTATGGGCATTTTATAGAATATAATATTAGGTAAAGTGAAAATTTCCGTAATATCGCATACTTTTTTCTTAGGAATTACAAAATAATAAATATTATTTAAATAAAGTGTAAAAAAATGCAAATTGGAAAAAAAAGATTTAACTAAATATCTGACTATAAAAATACAAAATAAAGAAAAGATTATCTTGATAGATAATATCTTTATTTTGTATTTTACTTTATCTTTTATTTATTTTGCATTTTATAGTACATAAAAGATAGTATCTTGTATTTTATGTTTATTCATAGATATTTTAATCTTAAAGCTCATGATCCAAATTATTATTAAGCGTTAATTCAATACCTAAAGCCTCATTCCCAAAAATATTTACAAGTGTAGCATGAAATCTTTTTGAAGACATGTGCACTAGTTGCACATTCAATGTCATCATTTGCAAAACCAACAATATTTCCTCCTTTATAATCGTAACATTCTTTTAAATGAATTTCATCAATCATAAGTAAAACATACAATTCTTGTTTTTCTAAAGTAAGTGCCCTATGCTTTGCATAGGCTAAAAAATTTGTATCATTAATTTCATTTAAAGGATTTACATTAAATTTAGCACTCAGTCTATTAATGGTTGTTGGATGAGGTAATGTAATATGCCCACTTTGTCTTATAAATTTATAAGCAGAAGGAGATAATAAGAAAAACATTGATGAAAATATTAAAGTTTCAGGTGAATAGCTGTACTTCTCTGGTTTAGTAAAGAGTAAAGTCTTTAAAATTAAAAATAGCATATCAGAAGACATTTTTTTAACGGGTAAAATATAAACAAAATCTTTAAATTTTGAGAAAAGGCTTTGCAACATGAAGACATGTGCACTAGTTGCACATTCAATGTCATCATTTGCAAAACCAACAATATTTCCTCCTTTATAATCGTAACATTCTTTTAAATGAATTTCATCAATCATAAGTGAAACATACAATTCTTGTTTTTCTAAAGTAAGTGCCGTATGCTTTGCATAGGCTAAAAAATTTGTATCATTAATTTCATTTAAAGGATTTACATTAAATTTAGCACTCAGTCTATTAATGGTTGTTGGATGAGGTAATGTAATATGCCCACTTTGTCTTATAAATTTATAAGCAGAAGGAGATAATAAGAAAAACATTGATGAAAATATTAAAGTTTCAGGTGAATAGCTGTACTTCTCTGGTTTAGTAAAGAGTAAAGTCTTTAAAATTAAAAATAGCATATCAGAAGACATTTTTTTAACGGGTAAAATATAAACAAAATCTTTAAATTTTGAGAAAAGGCTTTGCAACATGAAGACATGTGCACTAGTTGCACATTCAATGTCATCATTTGCAAAACCAACAATATTTCCTCCTTTATAATCGTAACATTCTTTTAAATGAATTTCATCAATCATAAGTGAAACATACAATTTTTGTTTTTCTAAAGTAAGTGCCCTATGCTTTGCATAGACTAAAAAATTTGTATCATTAATTTCATTTAAAGGATTTACATTAAATTTAGCACTCAGTCTATTAATGGTTGTTGGATGAGGTAATGTAATATGCCCACTTTGTCTTATAAATTTATAAGCAGAAGGAGATAATAAGAAAAACATTGATGAAAATATTAAAGTTTCAGGTGAATAGCTGTACTTCTCTGGTTTAGTAAAGAGTAAAGTAAGCTGCTCTTTGAGGAACTCCAAATAAGATTTCTTATTATCTTCAACTACTGTATCTAAATTCTTTAACATACTTAAAATTAAGTCTACACAAGGATACGGGTTACTTTTGAGCTCATTTCGATGAATACCCTCAACTTCATTCAAAATATTTTACAAAGCATTAACATTTTTTATTAATAAAGGAAATTTAAATTTATTCAAAAAACCAATTTCTTCACCTTTGTATGAAACACTTAATTGTAATTTTTCATTCACCTGCACAGAATATAACAAAGAAACATTTGAAAAATCAATCTTTAGGTTTAAAAAGCATATGCTGTTTTCACGATAAACAACATCCCAGAATTCAGCGGCGTTGAGGGGCTTTCTAGAGGGCAGTGCCTCAAGTGAGAAGGAGGCGTTGCCCTCGCTCGGCAGTCCGTCAGAGGCAAAGGTTGAAAAATTAGGTGCCCGTCTTATGGGTTCCTAATTTTTCAAAATCATATTTTTTTAAGAAAAAGAAAAAAAATCTGTAATATCATAATAGTGAGCCATCCATTTTTGAGTAAAAAATTAATTAATTTCTTTAAGAATTGGACTTGTAAGATATTATTTAAGATTTTTGGCCTTAAAATTAATGAATGTAACTATTTAAATTTCCAAAAGTTAATAGTTTTTGGTGCAAGCCAAGAATAGTGATTCTCTTCAAATTTATCTTTACTTATTAGATCAATATATGCAGTTAGGTAACATACAATAATTATAATACATACTTTCGTAGTCGCTGATACGCTGAAAAAAAATAAATGATCGAGGCACTGAGTTTAATTACTGTGCTTGAGTCACTAAAAACGTCTTCCTCTACGTCAAGCGCAAGCAAGTTAAATCGGTGAAGGATTTAATCAGAAGTATTTTTCTTACCCATCCTCACTCCTTTAATACAATATGAAACTTTTTGTCAAGATTTAAGACTTAAAAAACCCATTCTCCCTTTTTACAGTTGAAAAACAGATGCCAGTTAAATAAAATGACTATCTCAAATATACAGAAGGTCGTTCGCACTTTATGAAAACGATTGTGTACTTTATTTCTGTCGTTTGCATTTTGAGATAAAAGTTTGGCAACTTCAGAATAATTGCCTACTTCTGTTTTGTTTTGATTGGAATGTAAAATAAAAGATTTATTTTGAAAACGGCCCATAAAATTGATAGATGGCTCGAAGGTTACGTAACTGTGCTTTCCGAGGTGAAATATTCGTATTAACAAATTATAAAGCGGTCTAAAAATCGCGGTTATGGCATTTCAAAAAAAAGGTATTTCTAATACATTAAATTTGAAAGGGAAAAAATTCTAAGTGAAAGTAAAAATGAAAACATGACAACCTCACCCTAAAACTGTTCGAACGCAGGTAAATATCGAGAAAGGGAAGTCTCTGATCCTAAAAAAAATCCGCCGCCTTAAAGATCCATTGAATCGAAACTAGGAATGTATTCTGGCACTGTAAGTAAAATCATTCATAATGATTTGAAGTTAAAAAATATGTTTAAAACTAAAGTTCATCTGCTTTTACCAAAGCATATTGCTGAAAGGAAAACAAATTGTAGAAAATTATATGTAAAACACTTAGCTGCTGAAAAATGGAAATTTGTGGTAACACTCGATGTTGCATGGGTATATTTAAGTGACAGTAATAAAAAAAGATCAATTTTATTTTGCTCAACTGACGGAAATGACCGTACGAAATGACTTTGTCAGTGTACAGAAAAGTTCCGAAAGGGATTCTAGATAGTTGCACGATTTTGTTACAACGGCAAATTAAAAATCAAAAAAGTCTCGCGTAAAGCCAAAATTAATTCACTCTACTATCAGCAGAATATTTTAGAACCAATTTTTGAAGAAGAAATTTCAGCCTTATATGGAAAGGAAATTGATAAAGTTGCGCCTCATATGATCAAAACCTCAAGTCACACGTCTAAATCAACTGTCGCTTATTTAGTAAAGAAAGAATCAGAACCAGGAATAAAATGTATCCCATTTAATGAAATACCTGTAAAATAACCTGACGCTTCTCCAATGGACTTTTGCGCTTTCGGTTTATTAAAACGAGACTTACAACAAAATCAACTGTCGCTTATTTAGTAAAGAAAGAATCAGAACCAGGAATAAAGTGTATCCCATTTAATGAAATGCCTGTAAAATAACCTGACGCTTCTCCAATGGACTTTTGCGCTTTCGGTTTATTAAAACGAGACTTACAAAACGGCATCCAAGAACACTGAACGGACTTTGGAAAACGGTCCAAGAGGAATGGGGTGAAATTGACATGACAATACTAAGAAAAAGTTAACTTTCATGGGAAATTCGAGCTAGAACTATTGTAAAGAACCATGGCTATCACATAGAAGCAAATCGCCGAAAAAAAATACGACATTTATACATAAAAATTAAATTTCAAAATCGTTTCCATAAAGTGCGAACGACCTTCTGTACATCTAAACTCCTAATATCAATACAACATTTTGATACCAACATCTTGACTTAAAAAAGAAAAAATGCGAAATCACTGATAAAAAATAAACATGAAAGAACGTAATTTGTTTTTTTAATGATTTTTTTTCTTGAAACGTCGCAAATGTGCTTAATATATATTAAGAACAATGATGCTACAGTATTTACACTGGCAGATAATTTAGAAAATTTTGATAGATAGATGTTTACATCTTCGGTAGTCATTAATTTCATTTTCACGTAAATATTTCCTCTCTTCCTATTTATTTCAGGCATTCTGTAGTTTCCCTTGCTATCTATAACAAGTCCCCCCTACACATGTATACATTCCAGAATGAGAAAATTTAATTCTAAGTTTCTTAAAAATTATTAGGCCAGTGGCATCCATTAAATCGTTTCAAGGGGTTCAGAGAGCCATCTATTAAAAGCTTTCAACGAGAAGTTACAAGAAATTTCAAAGCCTCAGGGAAAAAAAAAATCTTTATAATTTTTTACTAACCTAATCTTTATCTAATATGTATTTTTAACGCTTTAAGCTGATCGTCTACATTAAAGGATTTTTTTCCCGCATGAAAAGTAGTATTTCACATTATTGAAATTCTGAAACATGGCTAATTTAGTCTAAAAAATTGATTTAACTTTTCATGTATTTTAAGCCGTAGCTGAAAATTCTTTGATGGAAGCTGAAAAATCAGAATCTAAGTATTTGTTTTAAAGCATAAACATTTTGATCACAAGAAAGCTAAAAAAAAAATATTTCCAGAAAATAAAAATAAAAATTAATAAAAGAAAAGTGTCTATGGACTCAAAAAGACTTTTATTCCAGAAGAGTTTTTTTTAGTCCCAGCCCCCCAAAATACTGTTTTAAATTTTTCGATGTCCGTGTAAATTACTACACATATAAATATAAGTTCAGCGATCTATTGACAAAATACGTTTGGCGAGCGTGCGATCATGACCTACACAGATTGGCGATTTTCCGTCATCTAAGTCTTTGGCGAAACTTTGGCGAAACTTTGGCGCACGCTATTTACACCAATTATATTTCGACACAGTTTCTGTCTTATTTCTCTACTTCGAGGTTGGACATTTGCGGCCATGGCGGGACTTAGAAGCGAACACCTCCGTAGAATGAAATTCGTGGAGGGGGAGAAATCTTTTTCTGTTTGTCATTGCTCTTTCCCCACTTCTACTCACAGAATGTATGGGCGTCTCTTTGAGACAGCTGTCGGTTGAGCAGGATTTTGTCTGTGATTCTCTTTTACGGCGGGATCTCTTGGACTCGGTGTATGCTTTCCTACACCAGGGAGTTATAATTTTTCCTACACCAGGGAGTTCCTACACCAGGGATTAGAAACACCACATCTGCTATCTCTCCGCTGCTCGACTGTGTGGGATTTTTTTTTATTTTCAACATTTTTTTATATATACCATCATTGGACAATGACCGAAAGGTATGTTTAATTTTCAGTCTTATCATATTCAGCAATATGATAAGACTGTAGGATGACAGAATATTATTATTTTTTATTTCCAAAGAATAAACTTTTCAAGACCTATTTGAAGATGTCTCAAAAAAATATTTCATGAACAGCTAAGATTTAACAATGAATCACTCTTTGATATGCAAAACAATGAAACATTTTTTTCACTTGTCAACTACCTAAAAAAAAAACTGAATAAAATTCATAAAACATTGAACTACATTCAATTTTAATTTTTAATCATTTTCAAATAAATTATATAAATTAAGATTATATAATCGGGTAATTCCTGATTTTCAGGAATTATTCTGAATAAAAATTTTAGGTGATAGCAGAGATTAATATTTACTATTACCTGAAAATACACGAGAAAAGGGGAACAGTTAAAAATATCAATACTAGTTATACATGGAGAGCCAGAAAAAAAATAAAGTGAAAGGGTACATATCAGATCATATTATATATAAAGGTTAAAAACAATCTCATTAATAAAAATAAAAAGCATGTGAAAGAAAGGGTTCTACGAAAAACTTTGAAAATCTGCCGGTATTCCGATTCCGGCTCACTACTGGCGAGTTGCCCTGATTCACGGCGCTTTGCTGGCTGCGAGATGGGTACTTGACGGCCTGTCGGCACCAATTATTGCTCCCGTAATCGGCCCGTCAACCTCCGGTTACGCGACGGCTTTCTGTCCACATTGATGGCTTCGTCGCGGCTGTCTGACGGTTCGCAGTCGGATGAACGATGGCTCAATTCCTACCGGAAGCGGCCCAGAACTCGACGGGGTAGTCGCGGGCGAGAGGACACGACCGTGACGGAAACGATACTGACCTAATGCACCGGCCCGGCAATGGAGAAATCGGCTGGCCGGAACCTTCCGACCCCGGCCCGATGCCTCTGTGTTTGTTGGGTATATTTATATGTATATATATATATATATATATGTATATATATTTATATGTATATATATATATATATATGTATGTATGTATATATATATATATATATATATATATATGTATATATATATATATGTATGTATATATATATATATATATATATATATGTATATATATATATAAATAAATATATATATATATATATATATATATATATATATATATATATATATATATGTGTGTGTGTGTGTGTGTGTGTGTGTGCTAAGTACGTTCTGTGTACAAGAAAAAAATATGCTCATGTGTACGGTCACAACCGTAAATTAATTAGGAGAGAAACTTTTTCTTGGGTTTCATCGAAATAAAAGTTCGAAAGAGCTCCGTTTGGAGACAAAAATTAATAGAAAATGAAATTTATTTAAAACAGTGACTGAGAAAATAGAGGAATCGTGATGAAGTTAAATATTTCGGGGGGGGGGAATTTAAATTTTATATTCTGATATTTACATAAGTTTTTCGTTTCGAACAACAAAAATATATTACCAGTTTTAAAAAGGTCATATATCCAAACTATTTTTTTTTTTTCGTGTTTAAATTTTAATCGTACTCATTAAACACATTGGAACTATACATTTAAAAAAAAATAGTTATAGCCAAATGGGTTTTATTATCTTTGGGGAGTCAGTGTTAGGTTATCCAATTAAGTTAACCAGAGGTTTTTCTTTCTTTTAGTAAGATTATCATATTTTCTCAAAGGAATATCATTTTCTTGCAAAGAAGATGAAGGAAATGAAAATATAACCTAATTTCTATACTTGTACTCTTGAGGGAAGTAGAATTGACTTTATTCAGGATGTGTGATGAATGAATTGAATTTATTAAAGCATTAGACTTCTGTTGTTAATTCTAAGTATTATTTTTAAGACTATCATATTAACTATGGTTTTCTTTTTCATTCGCTAAATAGAAACGTTTGTAAATAAATTATAAATCATCGATAGATAAATTTATAAGGTTTTACAAAAATTATTTGAAGAAATTTCATAAAATTTCGTTTCTAAAATTTTAATGTAAAGGTATATTTATAAAATGTCGATAGTAGGATTCCTTTATATATATATATATATATATATATATATATATATATATATATATATATATATATATATATATATATATATATATATATATATATATATATATATATATATATATATATATATATATATATACATATATATGTATGTATATATATATATATATATATATATATATATATATATATATATATATATATATATATATATATCTATATATATACATATATATATGTATGTATGTATATATATATATATATATATATATATATATATATATATATATATATATATATATATATATATATATATATATATATATATCTTTACTTACAAATTGATACTTTTATTGCAACAAAGAATTTTATTTTTTATTTCTTAACCCCTTAATGATTGCATAATTTTTTATGAAAACGGTAAAAAAAAGGTGCCCATTTTTCCCGGGGGATTCCATTTATTTCTTGATCTGAAACATATAATTTAAAAACAAGAAATCCCCAATTACATTATAAATAGTCTGGTGCTGCCATCTGGTATATAAAATAAGAAACAAAAAAATTTCAGAGTAAATGAAATGGATTAAATATAATCTTTTTGGTTGCATTACTTTTGGACACTCCAGCCCAGAAATATCACTGCCATGAGAAACAGAGGCCAAAACCTCACCCTGTGATTTTAACGGGAGCGAGAAGGAAGCGATTAATTTGTTGTTAATATAACTTAATTGATGGTAGTACATGTAGTTATGATACAACTTAATATTCTGAAACGGGAATCATAAACATGAATATAATGTGTAATTCCCTCTCAGATGTATATTTCCTCAAAGCATTTCATTTCTCTTCTCTGTGATTATTTTCTTTATATTTAACTCTTGAATAATGGCATCGGTATCTTAAAAATAATCTCTTAAAGTAGAAAAAAATATCATACTTACATAAAAAAATAATTTTTATGAGTTGCTTCAAACCTCTCATTTTCAAATCCATCTGAGCTTAACACTTTGTGCGTCATTACGAACGAACACAAATGAGTTTCTTTGGTAGGAAATGTTGATTACATTAAATATTACGATCAGAAATAATTAATATCAAATTTTTCCTGTGTGTGAAGGTAAGATGTAAAATAAAACAATCTTCTGCATATGGTTAAAATGTCGTTCAAAATGTAGTAAAATGTATTTATGAACAAAAAGTATTTGTAAGTTGGAACCTTAGTGAAATCAGTATACAACTAAAATTATGAATAGCGGAAGTTATAGTAACTGAAAAAACAATAAAACTTAAAGTTATCGTATTAGAAATTATGTAAGACCATTGAGGAATAAATAATTTCACATACTTGATATCTTAAATATTTCTTGTCGTTTAATTATGTTTATTATAATTTTACTCACTTCATTTTGTAAAATATTTTACTTCAGTTTGGTTACTTAACACTTTAAATTTGCTTGAAAGTACTGTATAAAATCAAAAACAAAATTTGTGCCCGTTTGTAGGTGAAATTATGTAAATGCATTTTATGATTTTATTTAACAATTCCATAGAATATCCGGAAATAATTTTTCGTTTCTACAGAATATTAATGTTTTATTCCTTAGCTTAACATTGGTGTCTGCATTCTTATAATAAATTTTATTCCTTCTGGTGGTTATAATAAATTGTGCGAAGCTATAACATGGATCATCATGTGTTGTTGGAATGTAATTTGTTATGGAATACCAAATGGTGTAGCGGAATGATTAATATTACCATCAATAACTTTTTTATTCTGGTGTATATTAATCAGATAAGATAAAGAATTTCCCTGTTATAGATAAGAAAAATTATTTATATTTACTGTATTAGATAAATAATCTAAAGTGCTAACGATAAATAAATTAATACACACACACACATATATAATATATATATATATATATATATATATATATATATATATATATATATATATATATATATATATATATATATATATATATGAGATATTTCTGTAATAAAATATTTGCGATTTATTTATGCCAATTAGTCTTACTTTGAAATGGAAAATTGAGTAATAATAAATTACTTCATGCTTAGGGAGCTTATTAAATCTATTTATAACGTGCGAATTTAACTATAGTGATTTATTATAACAGTTTGTAATGTGCCAGTTAGGGTGGCTATTTTAATAATTTATTAAGCACTAAAATACATTTTTATCGCACTTTTAAAAATAAAATATTCCCTTTTTTCCAATCCAATGTAATAGGTACAGTTCCTTTTTCTTTTAGTCTCTCTGTTTGAAGGATCTCTCATCTCATAGTTGTGCTTCGTAAGACCTAATTCATCCAGAAAGTTTTTAAAGGTTTTTTCATTGAATGGTTATGAATTAGGAAATAGGAGTGGGTTTTAGCGGTAGGCAATTCAAAAGGAAACTCTATAAGAAGAAAGAGAATATAGTTTATTCAGTTACTATGTATTTAAATAAAATGTCTGACTTGACTCGAGTTAATGCAAAAAAAGAAATGTTTCACGCTATAGAATGGACAGTGTACATATTTAGAGATTTAAATGCAATGTTGTGACAAGTAATTCAACAAAAATGATAAAATTCGAAAATATAAGCAAGATGTTGTCACAGTGGATCGTGGCATTCTGTGCTGGTGAAATAAAGAAAGGGAGTGTTGGTTGCAAATTGGCAATAAAATGAAAAGTCTATAGAGTTTGTTGACAAGTGAAAGAGAAGAAATGATATTTAAGGTTTGAATGTCCAGCTGCAGAGAGAGAAAGATGTCGCAAAAGGGGCGAGTGATGGAACTCCCGCAGATTTACGGGCCTCAACCAGTTTTTAACGAAACCCCCCAAGTGAAGGAATTCGTGGGTAAAGAGGGTAAGGAAAGTGCACGTGCAGAAAGGTATGCTGACGCTCCCTAGAACGAGTTGAGCCAACGACAGAAGGTTAGATAAAATTCATTGGCTGAAGGCCTGCACCCAATAAGAGGCAAGAAAAGCATACCGAATGAAAATTAAGAGAATATAAAAAATAACGATAGACGATGAGAAGATAGAATGATGTTGAATGGCAGCAGAAGATGAGATGATAGAATGAGGTTGACTGGCAGCAGATAGAATGATACTGACGATAGAACGATAGAATGATACTGACCTGCAGTAGATAGCAAAGAGCCCCGGCATGGATGGAGCCAGCCCCACCAAGTTGACCCGATGGGGACGGAGCAAGCCTATTGTTAAACCGACGGAGCAGTGAGTTCCCGATGACCTCCTGATGAGTCTGCGAAGCGGCGAATTAAGTCTTCCATGGAACAACGCCCGACCAATAGCCTCAACGAGCAACATTTCAACAGCATAGCGTTATGTGACCATTAGTCCTAGCATTTTGTGCTGTTTACCACATTGGCTCTATGAAATTTTGCATATTATGTAGAAATGTAGTTATGAAGGAGTTAATGTTAACTTAAATGAATATTAAATGATTTTATAATAGGCATAAGTTGGGAAGTAGAAAAGAAAAATTATTTAGTGATAGGGAATGTAGGATAATTGCAATGTGTATAAGTTAAGGTAATGGTAAGCAGAAACGGGCTAGGTGTTGATATGAAATCCAATGTTTGTATTAATGAATGTAAATGAATTTTGTATATATATATTGTGTTAATAAATCAATTTATTATATGTATGCTTATGTTCTGTGTACTAATTTAACGTGTTGAGTTTCAGAAAAGTTAGGTCACACTTTACGATCATCCGCTCGTGATGGTGATTTTCTTAGCTAGCTGTTTATTTAATTAATGCCATGGGAAGGTGTGTCATTAAGGACATACTCTCTTTAAAAGTAAATTGAATTTAAAGAAAATCCCATTACAGATGTCTACAAAACCTTGAATTCTTTTGACAGTTCAAATTATACATCTTAGCATTCCGTTAAGGTAACTACAGGATATGAGAAGTTGAGTTAACTCCCCCTTGCATGCTCTCACCAACAAATCGAACGCTAACATGCATCAAATACAAACTACTCATCTGGAAGCATATAATATAGTTACACTTCATAAATTATACCAGATTGGATACATGATTAAGTATTTGAAGTTGTGAGTTAAGAGGTCGGTAAATAACAATTTAATGCATGATACAAATAGCTCTCAAATTACCAATACGCAATTTAAATGATCAAATAAACTTAAAATTAAAGTTTTCGAGAAAAACGTTTTTTTATTTTTTAAGAATTAGGGATATAAATATGTCGATTTATATCGTAAATTAGAAAACTCTTGTTTTGTTTCTAGAATTCATACTTATATTACGTACTTTACTAACTTAGAAAGGAAAGTGAAAGGGCTTCTTAAAAAATGCAAACAAATAATTTTATTTTAATGTTACACCCATTGAATTAGGAATATTTTTAACCTTAAATTTACATTTACTCTTTGCCCGAAATATACCATGGAAAGTTCTAAAATGAAATCATATATTTACCTAAAAATATCAACTTTTCTCCTCCTCTGGTATAATGCGAGCAATAACAACGATAAATCATATTTAACTAATTCATTTTGAAAATTTACCAGAATCTGCCATATTTTTTTGGTTCGTCCTAAATGATTACCCAATTTTTTTTCTTTTTAATTTGTAACCAAAGCAATAAATTTCTCAGACATTTTAAACTATGACTATGAAATAAAGATTTCTATGACACTGTACTCTAAGCAGTTAATTTACTGCGCTAAGTACTTATGACACTGTACTTAGCGCAGAAAATTAACTTCTTAAATGAATTTGTTTAGAACTGATACAAATTGATAAATTTCCTGATAAATCATAACGTAATTCATGACTGGCATTCTTCCTGTTTAGTGAGATTTTAAGCCCTTCTATTAATGATTTCTGTGTCCAATCAGTTTTTCCGTGCTGAATTTTGAATCGTTTAATTGGAGACATGGTTTGTAAAACATCGCTCAGGACACATCCAGGAAAGCGAGAAAATGGAGTCGTAGGAATTCGTGTTAGGATATATAATGTTGCCAAATAACGAGTTAACTACAGATGGAAACAGTCAGTAAAGAGTTCATCCACAAAGATACACAATAAAGTTATTCGGTGCTGTAAGCAATCAGACTTTGAGACTGATTTCTCTGAACTGATATTTTAGGAATATGGATTATACAGCGTACAGCAGTAGGTATAGAGCCTTTTGAGTTAACGTTTGATTCCATTGATGCGTTGGACTACAGTAAAAACGGTCCTCAATCCAGTTTTTTTAATATATATCCTGTTCAAACAAAACCCAAGTTATGCACTCATGCATTGTTATGATAAACTTTTACCTTTTTTATTGTGTTTTGTTTAATTTCTTACATCTTAATACTTTATAGCCACTGATATACTTTATAGCCACTTAGCTCCAAGACCCAAAATTTAGACGTGTGTCAAAAGTTTAGATGATTGCTCTTTTACACGACGAATTTATGCCAGAGATCGTAGACTCTCTCTTCTTAATTTAGAAGACTTTGTCATCTTGAAGTCAATATAATTGACTGTCATATTTCCTTCAAATGTTGGAAACAAAACATTCTGTGTTTACTATTGTTTCATTTGATACCAAAAATATTAATTTCTGTTAAAGACTTGGGGTACGCTCAGCATTCACACCATTCCGAAATTATGAGCCTTGTTAACGTACATGGAGCATAATTAACTCTGTTAATAGCACATAACTATTTAGTACGCTTAATTTTTTTTCTATTTAAGGAATATTTCAATATCATGGAATGTCGCCAAGAGTGGATGGAAATACATACCTTAATTAGCAATAGGATCTTTTTTAAGTCGACTTCATTAATATGCTCTGAATTACTATTCATTAATCTGTCGGTTAAAGATAAGATAACCACAGCATTCCCAAATATAAAATCTTTTAACGCTAGTACACTCCACATTAACGTAGCTAGATATATTGTTTTGTTAGATGTTCAGCCGAGTGGAAATTTCACTATCATTATTAACAACAAAAAGCGAACTTAACGTACAGTTTTTCTACCGAAAATATTTAAATCATTCATAATTTCCTATAAATATTCTTATAAAAACAATTCCTATAAAAACAATTTTTTACTCAGTTTCAAATTTATTTCCTTAAGTTTGCAATTTCCACATTAAGAATTTTTCAACAATCAAATTAGAACACTTTCATTTAAGAAATACGTGTAATTTAACCATGTGCTTATCCTATTCAAAAGCATTTGTCACGGAGTGTTGATATTTCATGTTGGAAGAAGGGGCCCATGAAGATAAAAACCCATTTTGTAAGCTAAGAACACACCGTAAATAGAATAATAAGAAGGCTGTTGATAAGATTAAGAAAGGTAAGAGAAGCGATACAGCACAGCGGGAACAAAAGATATTGTGGCAATAACGAGTAGGGAGTGAAATTTTATGGGTGAGGGAGTGCATCACATGGGCAGAGATCAAAGGTTTAGAAGTTAAGAAATCTGGTACTAGGAGCGAGAGAATTAGGTAGCGTGTGACAGAAAGATGAAGACACAAATATGAAGGCCTTATTTGAAATGTGGTCCAACTCCATTCTTGTTCAATTTGAGACACAGAGCCTTAAAGTGTAGGGAGTACTGAGAAATGACTGCTGAAGTCTGATTTGTAATGCCGTCTGTTGACAGCAGAAATAAGCCGGAGTCGTACCAGTTTAAAAATAAGATAGAAATGATTTGTATGAACATGAAAGTGAGGCTAACTCCCTTTTTGTAAAAGTAGAGTTGTACCACTACTCAAATAAGGCCTTCATATGGAGAACGCGTCGCCCAGTGGCTAAGTGGTTAAGACTTCAACCTGCCACGACGGGGGCGCGGGTTCGATTTCCGCATAAGACTTGGTTGTATTCTGGGGAACTGATCAGTCTTCCTTCTTCAAAAGGTTCCCCGTCTAGAAAGGGAAGTTGCAACCCATCGTCCAATATGGAGTACGCCCCTCAGAAAGGATCAGGCAGAAGCGAACATAAAATTATAACATCAAGCCAGTGATAGAGATGAGAGAGGATCAAGAGTCAGAAAAGGCTATCAATAAGATCCCCAAGGGGTGGAATTAAGGAAATGGAAGAATAATATTTGATAGAGGCGAGAACGAGATACAGCGATTTTAGTCACAACTTCTTGTGGTATTAGAGATACGACGACACAGATTCAGAGATTGTTATGGAGATCAGATTATTAGACTGAGATCCAGAGATTGCTATGGAGATAGAGTTAAGATAGATGGAGATAAGATATATGGAGATATAAAGAGGTCGGAGAGATTTAGGGTGGGCCTTGCTACATTGGGAAGAAGCCCGTAAAGTTACATACTAAGGCAGCCCATGATGACCACTGAAAAGAGAACGAGTCCGAGGGCAATGATTCTCACCACCCAGTGCACCAAGCCCATGATGACCATTGACAGGATGAATGAGGAAATGAAAGGAGTATAGGCCGTACGAAAGCTCGCACCACCCAGATCCCCACCGCATCAGAGGGAATCTACGTTAAAGAGTTGCGCGTTCAGCCCGGCCGTGTTAGTTCCCCAGTAGCCCATGGCTTTAGAAATCCAAGCATCACCCGATGACCACATCAACCAAAGGTGCAATAACTCTGTGTTCACCATATTCTGTCAGTTAAAAATGCTCTTCCTCCAAATCGCTTAAAAATAGCTTAGAAGTTAGAAGTTATTTAAATATAATAAGGGGAAGGCATTGAATTTAGTGAGGGTACAATGAATTACTTTCGATTGAATTGAATTATATATGTCAATTGTATATACAGGTATGAATTTTAATATGCTTGTGTGTAAATATATTTGTGTCGGAATGTTTAAAAAATCAATGTATTGAGTAATCATCATTGTCGCCATATATGCTAAAAAAATGATCCACTTTACAAACGCAGTCACAACATTAAAGTTTAATTTTCACATAAATTCAGAAAACCGATCATTAATTATTCCTAACGACAGAAATTTCTCATTTGGCTAAAGTTTGATCAAATTAATATTTTATATGACTTAATCACATGCGTTTAACTAATCATCTACTAACAGATTTTAAGATTTCGCGGTTTAAATTTCGAGGTTACTCTCCTCGAAATACCTTTACCGATAAACCTATTGTGATTACAGGATTTTTCTACAATAGATTGTTGCTAAAAAATTCTTTAATTCGGAAAAATACTTTTGAATAAACGGAACAATTAACGACGCGTTTAAAATTCTCACCTATTACTGTCATTTCCACGTATAGATAAAAATATAGAAGTGCATTAATGTGCCAAAACTAAACAGCGTAATTTCTGACAACTTGAAATAAAGTTAAATGAAAAACATTTTAGTTGAAAGCTAAAAAAAGTCTATAATAGACAAAGTCTTTAAGAAAATCTTTCGCTGGAAGTTATAACGGCATTTTATGTCATCAGCTGTCAAACGTTCACTTATCGAAATTTCCTCTTTGATCCAAGAAAATCCTATTGAATCTAGGTAAAAGTTCTTTGTAACTTAAAATCGATCAAATGGCAGAAGGAAGGAAGGAGTATTTCTTTACAGTCTAAGTCATTTGTACCTTTCAGATGTTTATTTTGACAGACGAATGAAGCAAAATCATTCTGCTTTATAATACTTTCCAAAACTTCGTAAGTCTAGATTATAATCAGAAACATTTTGCTTTGTCTCAGGAGAAAATTTTAGATGATCCATTTTAAAGCTATCGTCTAAATAAATTTCAAGACAAACATCCTGCAGCATTTTCCTGATTTATGTAGCATTAGTTTCATGTTATTTTTAACTGAATTAATCATAAAATATTATGACTTATTTATAATAATATTTTAAAAATTGAACTGTATTTGATATAATTATTTTTACATCTTTTTAAAACTGAGGATTTCATAGAGTCATATTTTGAATAAGACTGAATCAATTTTGAATAATTAAGAGGACAATGGACCTTCAAACCTAACTTTTTTTTGTTTTGAATGGATTTGCTTGAAATTTGAATATGTGATTAGTATCATGAATATGTAAAAGTGGTTAAAATTTAATGATGAAATATTAATAATCTATGAATTATGAATTATTAATTATATCAAAAATTGGCCTAGTTAAAAATGTTCCATGCGCATTTCTTTTGCATATAATATGGTAATTTTTATTTACACGATGCCTTATAGAACTAACAATGAAATTTATTGCTTATTTTAAGCATTCATTAAAAATATAAACAGAAAAAAATACTAATATTGAAAACACCCTTTTTATTACGCAAAATACCTATAAAGTATCTTTTCAAGTACAAAATTTAGAAATTCTGAGCTACGAAGCATAATTATTTTCAATAATATTTATTTGATATACAGTTAAGTATATAAAACTTAAATTCCATAGCAATACGATAATTAGAAATGTGCCTGGAGCAGTTTGAATATTCGTATGACATGAAAATTTCTATTTTAAGAAAATCACATTGAAAGTTATTGCTATTAGTAACCACATAATATCTAAATAAAGTACAAATGCCTATAAATAGGAAAGTAATCACAGAAATTAAAAATTCTTTTTGCAACACATTCCTAATGGCCCATAGTTTCACAATTCAATAAAATAAAAAAAATCTAATTTTTGGACAAATTTCACAATTTTGAAAGTCTAGTCCCCTTAAGAAAATTTGAATTAAAATATTAGGTTAATTTAAGAGGCATTTTGTTACATTAAGTTTTAAATGTATTTTAACATAATAACAAAAATTCAGTACCTAAATTTATTTATAATACGTTTCAAAATAATTTATAATATTACCAATCTCAAATAATGTAAAATTTGATAGATCACATTAATTTTTGAATTCAAATCTATAGTTCTAAAAAATATTTCTTTCGTGCAAATAGATGCTGAGCTTATATGAAAGAAATCTACCAGAATTAAAGAGAGTTTTGCCAGTTTTGTTCCGAAAGAAATCATGTTATCAATTATAAATCGTCCCTTAATATAACTCAGAGCAGTTATGTATGACATCGAGACTTTTCATCAATGTAAATATAATATTAAATAATACATCTTAAATTTTTTCAATAGGGCAAAAATATTTTTAAAGAATTTATAAAAACGTATTAAGAAATAGAAAAAAAAATTGCTTCAAATATACTGGCTAGAAAGTGCGTTCATTGATATGTTTCGAATGAATATATATATATATATATATATATATATATATATATATATATATATATATATATATATATATATATATATATATATATATGCGCTTTCATATGAATATATATATATATATATATATATATTTATATATATATATATGCGCGTCATATAAATATATATATATATATGACACGCTCGTTACTCAACCATTCCCAGTACGTCGTCTTAAAACCAAACTTACTCTTTCTCAAATCTATCCCTAAATAATTATTAAAGTTATAGCAGTCAATGAAGTTAAGGCCGGTGGCAAAGAACTACAAGTAATTACATCCAACATCGTTTATTTTCAAATATTAACCTACAGGATTCAATCTGATAATTTAATCCAGAATTCATCACGTTCCCCTGCGACGCGTGACCGCACTGATCAAGAATTTCCCGCCGTCTGACGAAAATGCTATTGTCTTTGACCATCTAAAGCCATCGCGCATGCCCACAAGATTTTCGTGACGTCGCACCGTCGATGAGGCTGGGGCGTTTCTAATTTTGTTACTATTTATAGATTCCCTTGCTGGTTCTTCAATTTACGTGAATCAAGTTCACCCAGTAATATTTTTCTCTGTGATGCTCCTATCCCAATATCACGTAATTTCACCGTTTTAAAATGTTAATTCCTTCTTTCTTTCTACATAAAAGCCCCACCCCATATTTTGGCCTTTCGTTTTAGCCTTACATATATATATATATATATAAAATTAAAAGTTTTATTCAGTCAAATGGTATTAACTATTGAAAATTTACATAAAAAAATATGAAATCTTATGATAAATTCATTTCTTAAAGATTTCCTGTAACGCACTTAGAAATTGTATATTAACACTATTAAGCATTCTATGTTTAAAATATAACTCTCTTAATTTTATGAATGTTTCTAAGCACTATATATTACATAGAAACAGCAATATTGCGAAATAGCCGAATAAATAAAAAACCAGTGGTAGCACTTAAATTGAGCTTCGGAATAGATTTATATAATTCGTGAAGGGAATAAAACAATACCCAAAATAATTTTTAAGCTGAACTCTGCTTTTGTGATTCTTGTACATACATCCTAGAGCGCTAAGAAACCCATATATATATATATATATATATATATATATATATATATACACTGAAGTGCCACTGAATTAGGGATAGCAAAGCCTATATAGCGCGTACTGTGGTTGTTCTGAATTAGTTGTTGGAATTGCCAGTATGGGTAAACTGCCTGAATTAGACGCCTTCGATCGCGGACAAATCGTAGGTGCGCGACGCATGGGCCATTCAATTTCCGAAATCGTCAGACAGCTAGGATTTTCAAGGTCGACAGTGTCAAGAGTATACCAAGAATACATGGATGGTGGAAAAAAAAACTAGCGATCGGGCAAACTGCAAAGGACAATTAGGCTTGACAGTGCGTGGTGAGAGACGGCTCAGGCGTATTGTACGTAGCCAGCGAAGCCAAACATTAGCTCGAATTACCACCCAGTTTAATGATGGTGCCAGTCGTACAGTCAGTAAACGGACTGTGCAATGCTCGCTTCACCGTATGGGTTTCGGGAGCCGTCGACCTACGAGAGTACCATTGCTCTATACTCGCCATCGGGCTGCACGTCTTGCCTGGGCAAGAGAGCACAGAGACTGGAGTGTAGTGGACTGGAAACGAGTAGCATGGAGTGATGAGTCTCGATTCCGACTACTTAACGCCGACGGGAGGCTGAGAATATGGCGTCAGGCTCATGAAGCCATGGATCCTGCATGCCTGGCTGGAACTGTACAAGGGCATGGTGGCTCAATCATGGTCTGGGGTGTTTTTTCGTGGCACAGTTTGGGATCTTTGGTGTGTGTACCAACCTCCGTCAATGCAATTCGGTACGCAGAGTTGCTGGGTGATCACCTCCATCCTTTATGCTGTTCTGTTATCCGAACGGTAATGGAGTTTTCCAGCAAGACAACTGTACCTCTCACAAGTCCCGGTTGGCTACTGGCTGGTTGGATGAGCATTCCTCTGTCATGAATTGGCCACCTAGAAGCCCAGACTTAAATCCTATTGAGCATCTTTGGGATGTTTTGGAACAAGGCGTGCAAGGCCATGACACAGCACCAAAGAACCTTACTGAATTATGGACACCTTTAGCCAATATTTGGCAAGCCATTCCTGTGGAACGTTTCCAGAAAATTGTTGAATCTATGCCTCATCGTGTGGCAGCCGTTATCAAGGCCATAGAAGGCCCAACTCGTTACTAGGTAGGTATCCCTAATTCAGTGGCACTTCAGTGTATATATATATATATGTGTGTGTGTGTGTGTGTGTGTGTGTGTGTGTGCGTGTGTATTCCCCTAATAGTTGTCGTGTTATGTGTATGTATCTGTCATGAACTCTTGCGACTGCTTCATAAATATATCAGCCTGTGGCATCCATTTTGTTTTATGAGTTAGGCTTAACAAGATAAAAGTAAAGTTCAAAAAGATTATTTGCTATCTAAATCCAAAAATGTATTAGACACAACGTAATATCGACCCAAATCAACTTTATTTTGATTTTTAGACGGCTGGAATAAACGGTTATGACAGTTTGAAAACAGCCCACCACAGTTTAAAACTGTTCTCAGAATAAAATATCATTTCATTGTAACGTATTTTCGTTGTGATTTTCATATTCATTAAAGAATTATCTCTTTTCCACCACCTTTCGCGTTATCATAGTATTTCAATTAAATTATTAACAAATATTCATTTTATATACTCAGAACTTGAAAATCTAAACACGAGTGAGTCATTGATTCACCGTGATTCATTCATCGTCGTTAATTTAAGAAAAATTGACTCAGAGAATCTTCTTCACAGTAAACCAGTTTCTCTTTATATTTTTTTAATATATATATATATATATATATATATATATATATATATATATATATATATATATTTATATTTTAACCAGATATTACAATAATGTCAAATTTAGTATTTTCGGAAAGTTGAAAACTCAATGCATGCGTAGTGATAAGTTCAAAACTGTCTGTATGGTAGCGTGCTTTTCAAACCGAATACGTAACATAACCGCAAAATTTTCTTAAATTTGTAAAAGTGTTTAATTGAATATTTCACACGTGGATTTCATGTGCTCACATGTGCTTTTCATGGGATTTTTCGTAAAGCATTCTGTTTCGATGATAGTGTTTTTAATTTCTGCTTATTATTGTATTTTAAATATTACTTTTAAACATTTTAGTAAATTTAAGTGTTCATTTAAATGTTCAAAATTCCAAAATAGAGTATTGCAAAAATGCCAATATTCTGTAAAAATTTCTAATATTTTAACAAGGTTATGAACCTGTTTTTTATTGGAACTGTTCAATTTTTTACCGTCAAGTTTTGACAAGTACTATCTACTATTTACGAAAACCGGTTCAGAATGCGAGGATTCTATCTGCAGGCCCTTATTTTCCATTAGGCCCGGTAGGCCCGGGCCTAGGGGCCCCCGAATGTTGGAGGGCCTCCAAAATTTTTATTTTAAAAGAAAAAAAAAATCCCAATTCAATTTTTTTTAAATTTGACCTTTTTTAATAACGATTTTTTTATATATCCTTTCAAATTTGATTGATTGGTTCATCATATGTATGCTATGGTGCATGTAAGCGATCAATAAGTTTTTCTGGTCGCATTGTATTAGTATTTTAATGATGAAATTAATATGTTGAATTCCTTTTTTCTATTTGATAATGTTCTAGGCTTCTACGCTACAAATAGCCAATTCTTGGTAAAATGGTAGTTTACAATGATTCGTGATTATTTTTTTTTGTGTGTGTCAATTTTGGAAATTTTACGCCCACATGAGTGGTAGGGAGCCCCAATCCCGAGTTGTGTGTATAGTAAAGAATTTTCTAAATCAGGCCCTGTCTATATGCATGTCTTCCGAAATAGAAAATAGGTTATTTTGACTTTAAAAAAAAGCATACTAAGAGGTTTTGTCCCGATCAACCTGCGGTCCAGTTGCCGTGAAAGGGCTATCCCTCCTTTCAGAGAATCCCGGATGTTTGTGCATTTAGCGAAGTTCTCAGTTTCTCGCAATCTACAAATATATTTCACAAATCGGTGGGTTCGTAATAACAAAAATGGTTTAGATTTAGAGTTGAGTTCCCACTTCGTAACAATTCCACCATCGATTTTTTATCAGGAAAAAATAAGATACGATTTGACTCGTACCACTTGTCGAGAACTGGTCACAAACGGAAATGAAGACTGGGATTCTTGTAGCACTTCGGAATCGTCACGAAGCAGTGATCTATTGTTGCATGACCCTTTATGTATCTTTTCGAATGGTGAAACTTAAGTAGTAACTCAATTCCGTGAAGTCATTTATCGTGAAAAAAAGTACTGAATTTTATATCTATATATTTAAGTTACTAGGCCGACTTTTTGGGTAATCCGTGAGAGAAAACCACTGCATCCATTTACTTCATTTTGGTCTTAAATGAAAAATTGTAATCTGTAGATTCGTCAAATTTAGTTTTTGTAACCGCAATTTCTTTTAATTAGCGATAATTGACAATTCAAAATTGATTTCTGCGCATGCTCAGTGGCATGTTTAAATCTGTCTTTAGAATCTCAATGATATTGCGCATGCTCAGTGACATGTTTTAATGATAAGCACGTTTATTCCGAGGAGTCTCTCTAGATCTCTCTCTGCCACTTTTATTTTATGATAATTATGTTTGTGAAATATAAGATTAAACCTGATGGAAATTGTTACTTTCGCACTGTATAATTAGCGATAATTTACAATTAAAAATATTGCTTTCTACGCATGCTTAGTGACACTTTAAAATCTGGCTTTAGATACTCACTAAGCACGAGGCCGCTTAAACACATTAATTTGTTTCTGCGCATTATTATGATTTTCAACATTTGGCAAAAAATGTGTTGAGTATAATTTGCGTATTAGTACATCCATTTGCAATCTAGCCGTCATGTTTTGACGGACACCAACTAGTATTTTTTTTAATTTTCCCTTTACGTAATGTTTATAGTTGGATAACTACGTTCGCCTGAATTATTATCAGAGCCGGTTCCAAGAAGAAAATGAGTCAAAATACTGAATTTTTAAGAAATTGAAAAAAATAAATATATTGATATATTGATAGCGTAACCTTCTGCATGTCGAAATCCAAAAGCCGAAAATTATAAAGAAACATCAACAAGCAATACCTCAAGAATCAACGAACGTTAAGGCAAACATTTGTAAGGTATACACAAGATTCGATTCACAAGAATCGAACTTTTGAGTGAATGAATTAAAGAAGCTGCTTGGGATATGCTAATTTTGGCATACGCGCTTAGTATAAATACCATGCAGCGTCATTAATGAAAAAATGATGGTTAGGGTTGACGAAGGTTGTTAAAGTTGATAGATAAGCGATAGGGAGCTACGAGGTATGCAGCTCCAGTACTATCCTGAGCTAGTGCTTAGGGGGCCCGAAGTTTACGTGGCAGTACTGCTGGTTTGACTTACTGTTCGTGAGTATTGAAAATATATTGTTCTTGAAAGCTGTATTTATATATTCCGTACAAGTAGTACGCATGCTTATTGCTGTAAAAGCAAATTCTATATGTGCAACGAATTCAATAAACATTGTTTCATGTATAAACTGTGTTTGTATGAAATTCATTTAGAGTGCCACTTCAAATTATATACACCCAAGTTTGGGTAGAAGTGAGTTATAATATTCTCTATACATTATTATAGGAGAGACGATATGGAAACAGATAAATCAAATACATGCTCGCTGGAGGTTCGAGTCCCGCTGTTAGCATGGATCTTCGTAGCCATTCGGAATTGCCTTCGAAATGCAGGGCCCTTTCTAAATTAGCACCCGTGTAGCAAATTGTAGCGGCAAGGATATTGAAATCATATCCCCCTGTCACAAGCAGAGGGATGTGACATTAGCAAAACATTAGCAAACATTTTAGAATTGGGATTTCGACATTAGCAAACATTTCAGAATCTGAAACGTTTCAGTCAATGTAGTGTGGAATTTAATGCTACAGTTAATGTGTGCTAATTTTGAACCCAATTTAATCTACAATTTATTTAATATCAGGAAATACTTTAATTCAGTCACTTTGTCAAGCAATATTTTACGTTAACAGGTGTGTTTCTAAGCCCATGCTTTGAATTCTGGGTGGTCTTCCTTAACGACATCTTTGCTTATTCATGTACATCTGTGCATAAATGGAATCAACTCGATATTGTTGAAGAAACCATTACGGTTCTCTTGTTGCAAGGATACTTTTAAATTACGGTTTCCTGTGGAAGGCCTAACAAGCAGCGTACCATCTATCAAGATCCCATTCGAAAGCAGTTTGTCATTTACTCGGTGCTCCAGTCGAGGCATCCATAATGCACGCCGTTTCACAAACCCCCAAAGGCAGTACCGTTATTTTAATCTATGCAACTTCTGAGAAAACCGCTTTGGCGATAAATCGCCAAATTTTGGTGAATTTCAAAAGTCGCCAGGTCTCACCTGCTCAGTCAATCACCGCGTTTTAAATTTTCCGTGCCTTTACGTCATAGGCAGATGGTTGCAACTTTTCGCCTGTTATCGACCTTTTAACTTAATGCGCCTCCGGCCTTCACACTAGGTACGCTACGGCGCTTGGCATCTTGGCACACAACTTTCGTGTAACCCTCGCTCCATATACTCCTCTCTGAGTAAGAACATGAACAGAGATCACGATTTTTTTGCTAGATATATAGGTCGTGCCTTTTAGAAGCCCCTCCAGAATGTGGGCCTTCTTCCCTAATTCTGTGAGGAGGCTATACCATTTTCGATGTATAAGTTTTATGAACCATCATGGTCATTTTATGTATTTGTAACTAACGATGAAAGCTTCCGAAGTGAACTTCAATAAATAACTGCTCGACCTAATAATTGGCTCTTTCTCTTTTCTTCTTCTTTTGAATTTATTCTCGGATTGCAGAGGACGATGGAATTGCATGTGGTTACTGTGGCTACACTTCGCTAACACCACTTTACAATGACGTTATCGACCAACATATCAACTGAAGCTATTTAGGCATCAAGATCAGGTATCACAGTTTATTGAGACGCGGTAATTATTATTGAAGATATTTTTACTGATTCCTTGCCCCACGAACTATCCACGTGTCTTGACTGGGTTCATTGGTGGTTTCTTCAACATCTACTTTCGGCCATATTTTCTCCTTACGAACAGTTTGGCATCGAGTTCTCTTGCATAGACTTATTGCGTTGATTGAACAACTAAAATTCGATTCCACGAACATTGTCAGACAGGTAAATCTTCGTCAAGATAGACATAGTGCCGTGCCGCTTCTTTTACACAGAAATAGTGTTATTGAACAATTTACCTTGGTGGTAATAATAGTGCTTTTCCCTTTTCTCTCTACAAACTATGATGCCGCCGTCCTCCTTCCTTTTTCCCAGTACAGTCAAACTCTGATATATTTCTGATATTGAATAGTACATTATCAGGAATATCTGTCTCACACGCAGATACTAAATAGATAGTACATTAGCAGGAACTTCTGTCTCACAGGCAGATACTGGATTTTTAAACATATGTTAGTGGGAATATCTGTCTAGCAGACAGACAATTTTCTGGAAAAATGACATGTACCTGGATCCTCACCTGACCAATCACTCGTTTTACACTGTTAACTGAAGCACCTGTATGCTCACAGTATCCAAGGTCGAAGGGTGGAGCCCCCAGCGTTGAATAAAGAAACCATAGCTGTCTGAGAGACAGATGTTCCGTCAGAAGGGTTATCATTAGAACTATGGTAGGGGTCATTTTGACCGCTAATAAAATTATTAATATTGTATACGTTTCGTGTTCTTTCAAACACGGTTGCAATTTTACGAGTTTTTCTAAAGCATGAAAAATATTATGGATGCAATTTTTTTTTATTTTCATCTGTTAGTTCATTTATATTAACTGCTTATAACTGCACCTAGAAATACAGCTAGGGGTCGGTTTGTCCCGTAACATCAGGTTATTTATTTCCGTTTTACGTGTTTATCAAATGGCCCGAAAGTGTTCTGTAAAATCAGCCTCACACCACAGAAAGGTAAACGTGCTTTTTAATATCATTGACTTGGCGATGAAAAATGCATTTGTACTTTTCGAGTAATTAACGGGAGAGACAGTCAGTCGCCGAGACTTTACTTGCTAAAGAGCTAGGAGAAAAATGTATTAGGAAGAACCGCGAAGCATCTGGGGTGAGAACACCAAGAATGATTTTTCACCCTCGACCATTTCTAGAACTTAAAAAAATGCCAAATCGAATTCTATAAAGGAAACAGAGCGTCTGCGAATTTTTTCTAATGTAACTCGGCTGAATGTGAATGTTGCAAACATCATAAATTGCTGTATGAAGGAATGAATCTGTAAGTACTGATATAATTCATAAATTAACCCTTCAGTTGGCGCTCCAATTTTTGGAATTGAAGCGCCAACAGGCCACACCAGCAGGCGCGCGTTGCACAAAGTGCAACGTTTCTTTCATCCTTGGTTATTCCTTTTGTAATAAACTTTTTTTTTCCAAATTGAAAACAATAATTCTGCGTTTTATGACAAGATATAAACTGTTGATAATATTGAGATTTATTTATAATTAAAGGCCAAAGAATGCAGATACAATCGCCTTATTTCTAAACTGTCTGGTTTAATGGATCTAAGGACAACTTGCGTATGGACTCATATTATGTCCAAAAACCTAATAATTACAAGATGAAAAGAACTTTTTATATACCATGTTTTTCAATTTTCTGTTGAATCATATAAACTTGACAATTCTATGCATTAATAAATACTTTTTAAAATTTTTTTGATGAATTATCCCATCAACTTGAAAGAAAATTCAGTTAATTGGAAGTTAACTAGCATTTAACTTTTTGTTCCCGTTCCGGCCGATAGATGGCTGCACCAGTCTACAAAATAAAATTAACTGAAAATTAATTTAATTCTGCTTAAAGATGTCTAAAAGTATTAAAAATAGGCATTGTCATCGTGTTCTGAGCTATTGTAAAAGTTTCAAATGTCTAGCTAGTCGGGAAATTAGTTAAAAATCGAATGCAAGATTTGTAAGGCACAAACACACAAACAAACAAGAAAGCAAGTTCATAAAAACATGGTAAAAAACGATGAAATTTTCTACCTTCGTGATATGCGCGATACCGTGAAATAACTGCACATTTGATCGTCTACATCAAATCCTGCTTTTGTCGTATTCTAATTCAGTTTAATCGCTGGTTTACCATGGTTAAATCTCGAATAACAAAGAAATGGAAAGGAATACAATGATCAGAAAATCAGACCTTCATTACAAAGGCTGTAGCTATAGATAGAAACTGCTTAAAACATTCAAACATTACATGTAAAATCAAACCATTCAAAATTACGAAAATGTTGCACTTTGCACACGGGAGCGCCCGCTGAAGGGTTAACATTCAATGGGGTTATTTCGGATTTTCAGGCACCTTCAAATAAAAAAAAATGTGTTTAATTAATTAACTTACTTTCTATGATGTTATACTATATTTTTACGCGTCTTCAAATTAAAATTCTAAAAAAAACTATGTTAAAGTGGTGCACATGTAGAAAAAAGCTTACTTTGTTATATTTTTGCATATTATTTGAAAGAATAAGGTTATAGAGGTCATTCTTACATGGTTTCAAAACAACCGCTTTCCTCAGTTCTGGGTATAACCAAAATTCTGCAGTCTTCGTACCAAACAAACAGAATATAGAAACAAATTTCTGTGATTTCTCCTATTTTAATCCATCATATGTGTTTAGTAGAGGGGCTTTATTTCTGGGGGTACGCGATCTTCCAATGCCCTTCAGCGGGCCCGCTGAAGCCTTCTTTTACCCTTCAGCACGCCTACTTTAACCCTTCAGCGGGCGTGCCCGTGTACAAAGTGCAACATTTTCGTAATTTTGAATGGTTTGTTTTAACATGTAAGGTATGAATATTCTAAGCAGTTTCTATTTATAGCTACACCCTTTCTAATGCATGTCTGATTTTCTGACCCTTGTATTCCTTACCATTCAATGGTAGTCGTGATTTAACAGTCGTAAACCAACTATTATACTGGATTACAATACAACAAAAGCAGGAGTTGATGTACTCGATCCAATTTGAAGCTTTTACACGGTATCCCACATATCACGATAATGGACTATCTCATTGTTTTTTAGGTTTTTGGACATAATAGGAATTCATTCGCAAGTTGTCCTTAGATCCAATAAACCGGACAGTTTTGAAATATGGCGATTGTATCTGCATTCTTTTGCTTTTAATTATAAATATTTCTCAATATTATAAACATTTTATATCTTGTCATAAAATGCAGAATTACTGTTTTCAATTTGGAAAAAAAAGTTTATTACATAAGGAATAAACATGGTTTGAAAGATACGTTGCACTTTGTGCCACGCGTGCCAGCTGATATGGTAG
The DNA here is from genome assembly GCA_907164885.2 of Dolomedes plantarius. NCBI lineage: Eukaryota > Metazoa > Arthropoda > Arachnida > Araneae > Dolomedidae > Dolomedes > Dolomedes plantarius. The sequence goes on along the minus strand of OU015495.1, from coordinate 82,911,805 downwards.
GAGGAGATTTTACATGTAAAATTCAGTGATAGTCATTCACCCTTGAACTGAACTTCATTACATCTGGTACATTTTGAACCTGAGTTTTGCTAACTTTTAAGCGATTTATTCCAGAATTTATGAAATTCCTTTATTGAAGTATGTGATATGATAAGTAAGAGATCAGAGATTTTACATACTCAATTTCTTCGCTGGTGAGCATCATTTCCTGAGCCAAAAAAGTACGATTTCTGAGGTCGACATCGGAATAAACTTCAACCGATGCCTCCTCATTTCCAGACTGGACTCCATAACTAAAATATCAGAATAATGTAAAAACATATCAACACAAACGTAGGTAAAAGCATCATACTAGTTAAAAATGAAAAAAAGTATAGGCATTTATCTAAATAGTCTATATATATAAAATAGTTCCATAACTGACTGACTGACAGATAACGCACAAACCAAATCGCTGGACCTAAAGGGCTGAAATTTTGCATGGCGATTCTTCTTATAGTGTAGGGGTACCCTAAGGAAGATTTTGGAAAATTCTTCTGAGGTATTCTTAAATTAAATTTTTAAGATCTATTTGTGACATTCTTTAAAGTTTGTATTTAAAATAATAATTTGATTGTTATAAAACTTAAATCACGATAAATATCGTAAAAATTCCTTTAAAAGGAAATATTTTCCGAATCTTTACCTCCCTTTTCTGATTTTTTGTGAATTTTTAAAGATTAGTTTTTAGAATTTCATTTATTAAATGCTGATAACGTGATTTCTTTTCTTTTCGTGATACTTTAAATCAATTTTGCATAACAGCGAAATAAATTGGCGAAAAAAAGTATTAAAATACGGTAAAAGATAAACCACTAGGCTCATTGAGATGGAAGTTTTTTAAGAATTTAATTCAAATTTGTATGTTGTATGGATATTAAACATACAAATTAATTGCATACGTTGTATTTAATATGAATGTACTCCGTAGTGAAACACAGGTATTTAGCTTGTGAGCATATATATATATATATATATATATATATATATATATATATATATATATATATATATATATATATATATATATATATATATATATATATATATAGAGAGAGAGAGAGAGAGAGAGAGAGAGAGAGTTGTATGTGTGCGTTTATAGGAATATATATATTCCCTTACATATAACACATATTATATCCCTTAATAGTTTTTTCATTAAAATGGACGCATAGTAAAGAAACTCTCCCTAAATAAACTGTAAATATATATTTCTTTTCGTGACATCACAGATTAAATGTCTCCTGTTCTATGTGGTGTAAAGCCTATAAGCAGGTATATCGAGATACTTAATATTCTTCTTAATGATATTTCGTCTTTGAGATGTTTTATCTTTGAAATGTCTCTGCTCTGTCCGTGAACTCATGCAATTTTCATCTTCCAGAAAAATTTCCGTCATATCTGTCAAAGTTCAAACGGGGTTTTAGTACATTATTGATTTCCTCATAATTCATTCTATAATGTCCCTGTTTGTTTCATCGTACGGGGGGGGGGAGCACACTTAAGTACATTTTCATAGAAGAAGCTGAAGCATGATATGTTGGCAGAACTCCAAGATCGTTGGCCAGTGTCCAAAGACTTTGGCGGATGCCTATGATGTGTGTCTTGGCACATGTACAGATTTGTACCTTTCTGTTTACATTCCTGGGTAGTCAATCATTAATGATGATAAGAAGAAAATAATGATAAATTTCATTCAATATTTCTAAGCTATGTTTGCGTTTCAGAGAGATACTCGTTTAAATGAGGTAAAACTTTCTACTTTGTTTTCCTAAATCTGCTTTAAAATTCTATCTTCTGGCAGAAAATTTGGCGCATTAAATTTACAAACTTTAAAAGATATTCTTAAAAATACATAATAGTATTAACTATATGTTTAATGTTTTATAAAGTGTTCTTTTAAATATGAAATTGAAGCCCATATTTTGCGGTATACAAATCTATATATATAAAACAGCTCCGTAACTGACTGACTGACAGACAAAACGCACAGACCAAACCGCTGGACCTAAAGGGCTGAAATTTTTTGCATGGCGATTCTTCTTATAGTGTAGGGGTGAAGTAAGAAAGATTTTTGAAAAATTCTTCTTAGATTTTTAAAATAAAATTTTTCAGTTGTTTTTGTAATATTCTTTAAAGTTTGAATTCAAAATAATGATCCGAGGGTTATAAAATTTATATCCCAAGAAATATCCTAAAAATTCCTTTAAAATGACATCTTTTTCGAATCTTTATCTTCATTTTCTGATTTTTGGTGAATTTTTAAAGATTTATTTTTAGAGTTTAATTTATTGAATACTGATCACGTGATTTATTTTTCTGGTACTTTAAATTTATTTATTGTCTCGTGCATAACAACGAAATAGACAAAAACATTTTTTCTTGCTAATGCCGCAGACGATTGGAAATTATCCAAAAAATATTAAAATACAGTGAAAGACATATTTCTCAAACTGTGCTATATTAACTGTACTATATTCTTTAGTATGTTCTATTAGATTTAATTTGAATATTTTCTTATACATTATTTTGTCTATAAAAATGTCCGTTACGATTTTTTATAAATATTTTTTACATCAATTGCATACATTGATCGTTGTATGTATTATAAATATATTTATACATATTTTTGGCATTAATTGCATACATTGACCATTGTATTTAATTTGAAAGTACTCCGTTGCGTTATGGGTTTTCAGCTAGTATGAATATGCATATAAATGATGCGAAGAAATTCTTAGATGTTTCCAGTTAAAACAGTTTACATAGAAATAAGAACTGATTTATTTATCATGCTTTTTCTATAATTAAATTGATAAACTTCATGAATGCTTCCTGTTTAGGGTTACAAAATTTAACATTTTCCTAAATTTTAATCCTTAAAAATTGATAAAAATTAAGCAAAATATTCTTTTCTGTAATCTTAATATAGCTTTCTGTACGCATTAAATTAATACAGGGACAGATATGGGCAAGTAATATCAAGAGGACACGCATAAAAATAATAGGAATTTATTTGCTAATTTATTAAGCAGATAAAATTTCATTAAGAATCCCCTAGACAATGCGTGATAATAATGTCATGGGCAAACAAAGCTTTTTTTTATCCTTGGTTGTTCACTTATAATACTACATCGCAAACATCGCAAATAATAATTAATATCTGAATTTACACATTGTACTGGAGTGATAAAAATGTTGAAATTAATAAAAGTCATAAGTCATTAAAAGAAGCTTTCAAACTTATGTGGAGCTTGCGGGAAGCAAATCACATAGGAAAAAAAATTCCAAAATAAGTAGATGACCAAAATCCTTTTTTTTATCATGACATTTGCATTTCATTGTCCAAAGTAACAGTTTTTATTCAATCCGATAAACAAAATTCATGACATGGTATAATCAATTATTCTCACTTGAATTTCCTGTAAAACTGATAAAAATTAATTTCATATAATTTCATAACTTTAAAAAATTATATTCCCAGAAAGAAACTCTACATTTTAATTATGAATGAAAAGCACTCCCTAAAGCAATTTTTCAAGAGAGCTGGATTTTAGCTTAAAATAACAACGGAACTCTGAACCGTTTATAATACTCCAAAAAATCCACTCGCTTAGGCGTATGATAAACGACGCAAAGTTCCGTTGTTATTATAAACCGTTGTCCCATGACTTTAATTACGAATTATATTTTATAGAGGCTTCAGTATTTTTCTCTCAGTTTCTACCTTTCTGTCGAAACTATTTCTTTCAGATGTGTAAAAGTAAAATACAAAAAAAAAACATTCAATCAAAATTTTTTCATAGCTTTCAAATTCCTAACAAAAGACTTCATACTGTAATATACAACTCCTGCTTAAAAATTAGTAAAAGTTATGTCAATTATAGAGCTAAAAATTATACATTTACAAAGAATGTTTATGCTGGAAACATGCTTGGGAAATATGCTATCCTTAAGGAACCTTAACCTTAAAGAGGCTAAACCTTAAGGAATGCACATCTCTATGTGTATGAAAACCACATCCGTTTTCTTATGAACTTGAACTCAAGGATTCCTTTGTCCTTTTAATTATTTATATTCAGGAAACTATAACATTTTGTCTTTAAAAGGGGTTTAAAATAAAGCAATTACATGAAAGTAAATTACTTGTTTAAGGGGATGGTGGAAATTCAAATTACCCCAAATCGAACAAAAATTAGAATTTTTTAAAATTTAAAAAATATATAAATATTGGAATAAAATGTATTTAAAATATGTAGTGAAAAGTATGGTGAAAACTTTGTTGCTTTAGAAAATTAAGTAATAATAGTAAGTGAAAAAGCATCTTTTGAGCGGATTTTTCACAAAATAAATAATTTCCAGATTTGAAAATCTTTGAAATGCTCCTTGCGTTACAATTTTTTACCAAATTTTATAAAATATGTGATAAAGACTCCTGTAATAAATCAAAATAAAGTTATGTATCCATTTTAGATTTTGACATCAATCACATTATGAAATTTTTACTTAATTGTAGAAAAGTACAATAATTTCACGGAAATTCAGAGTACAAGCATAAAAATATTTACTAAAAATTGACTATTCAATGAAAGCACAAAGTAATACATAACTCTGTTAAAAATGCATTTATAAGTAATATAAATGCAAAATTAAGGGGGAAAGTTAAAAATTTGATTGCAAGGAGAAAAATTTAATTTCAATTAAAATTTAAAAAATTTAATTTCAATTTTTTAATATCATTTTTTTAATACTTGGAAAATTTTATAAGGCGTTTAATATAGTTTTAATGTAATGCATTTACATGCAAAATTTCATATCTCTGAGGGGAAATTTTCGAAAATCGCTGTGTAATGTTTACTCATTTATACCCTTAAAACGTGTAAAGCTAAAAGATAAAAGTGCATATAATCGAAAATTTTGTTATCAAGGCTTTTAAATCCTTAACAACAGACTTGATACTATAAATACGATTCCAGATTAGAAATAAGAAAATGTTATTTCATTTATAGAGCTAAAAATTACACACCTAAAAAGAATTATATGCTTTGAACAATGCTTAGAAGGAAAGATACTATCATTAAAATTTTAACAAACGCATATCTGTAAGCATAAGAAACTCTATTCCGATAAAATTATGTACTTGAAATCATTAATTCTTTGTTTAGTCTTTTTATTACATACAAAAGATTCTAAAATAAAGCAATTACCCGTAAACAAATATGTTTTCTTCACCAAAAATTCATACCTCTGCAGATTTAAAAATTATAAAACGAATATTCATTCCCGATCGTCCTAGGTAGACATCATTTATCTCTTCTGCTGTCATTCGTACACTAATCGATATTTCTCTTAAGTTATAGGAAAATCCTGTCAGATCAAAATGAAATCCTTTCTGCATCCTTCATTTGATCGGAAGAGAGATAAAAGATAGATTTAGAATTTCTTTTGATTTTAAAACCGTTCAACTCAACCTTATTTCGAAAAAAAGAAGAAAAAAGAACCAGCCATTTTTTTTCTTTAAGAAAGTGGAAAATTACTTCAATGTTTGTGAAAGTTTCTGAAACTTCTATTGTAAAACAGAATTATTTCTGATTTCTTTTTTTTTCAAATGATTGAAGGCTCTATATATATTTTAAGTTATCGAGCAATAAATTTCTTTGTTTTAAAGACTGAGAATAATAAAAATTCAACTGTGTCCAGCGTATGATAAGCCGAGATGGGAAATTTTAACATAATTTAAATATCTTGGATGTCTAAATGCTGCTTCTATTTTATTCGATGTCAAAAACTAAATGGCTTTATTATTATTATTATGGAATTTCTGGCTTAGGAAGTTTTTTATTCCGTAGAGAAATTTAGTTAGTGAATTTTGTAATTTGAATTACATGTTGTCTTTTATAATATAATCTTTTTTTTACTTCTAGGCGTTTTTAATACTCGTATTAATTACAATTAGGTTTATTAGGTATATTGATTAAAAATAAATACGTTTCATAAACTCTTCGTTATTTTTTTAGGAAAGTTTCTAATTACTTGCTCTCATAAATGTTTAAAACCATTTTTAGAAAATAAGCATAGTTTTACCTCAAGTCCAAATGAAATAAAATAACAGTGGGAGTTGTTGAAAAATTAATTAAATTAATTAGATTTGTGAAATTAAATAAATTAATTCCCCTAATAGGGGACTTAATTTATTTAATTTATTTAATTTCCCTTTTAATAAAAGGGAAATTTATTTTCAGTTTATGCTATATTGAAAAAATATATGTAGTGAATACAAGTTTTGTGCAACCACACACACACACACACATATATATATATATATTTATATATATATACAGTCGAACCTCCATATATCGAAGTAGCAAATTGCCGGAAAAAAATTCGATATATAGAAATTTCGATATATAGAATGGAGCTTAGTTTTATCATAATTCTCCTAAAAAAATTAAAGCTAATTTTTGTATACGTAACTACATTTCCAATTTATAAGCGAATCCCATTAAATGAAAGTTAATAACAAAAATGAAAGTTAATAACAAAAATGAATTTATATGAAAGATTTATTGAGTACTACATACATTTAAAATAGCAATAATCCAGACAGTGGTTATAATGATCACAGTGACATTTTTTATTTATTCAGTACACTAAAAACTTAATCGGGGACCTTTTCAGCTAATTGAAGTCCATGACATATTGTTTCAAATGTCAAAAATTGGGAGATTTTATTCTAAAGTGGTATAAAACGTCCCAATCTGTCTTGAAAAAAAATTTCGATATATAGAGATTTTTTTCGATATATAGAAACAATTTTTCTATGTAATGAACATAGAGATTTGCTAAGAGTTCGATGTATAGAAAATTTCGATATGTGGAAGTTCGATAAATGGAGGTTCGACTGTATATATATATATATATATATATATATATATGCAATGTGTGGCCAATATTTTTCAAATCATCTATGACGTCACAGTGTTACTGCTAAAAGGTGAGAATGGTATAAAAAGGGGATAGATGGACAAAAGATACTTAAATATTGTTGATGGCCAGTTAAATCTAGTTGTGATAATGGATTACTGCACTTGAGATCGATACTTCTAGCAGGACAATGCTGTATGTCACAAAGGTCACATTGTCCACTGATATTTGGAAGAACATCATGGAGACTTCAACGTCGTTATTTGACCTCTACGATCAATAAATCTCAATTTGGGATGCGACATCGACAACAAAACATCGATGTTTTGAAACATCGATATTCAATATTAAAACATCGATATTCAATATTAAAACATCGATATTTAAACATCGATGCTAATAATACATCGCCCCAAAACCATCGATGTTTTTAAACATCGATGTTTATGAACTCTCATTTTTATTTAAAACTTATTTAGTAACCTTTCAGATTAATGTTTCTTCGGTTAGTCATGGAAGGGGGGGGGGGGGGTAATTTTACTCTCAGATCGGGCTGACACAAATGACAAAAACTTGGTTGCTAGAGTCAGCGCATATCGCAGAATTTCCATTACTCATTTTATTACTTTTACCAGAAAATTGAGGAAGAAATTATTGCAATTTATTAACAAATCTTTTATTTTCAAATTAAATAAAATTACATATATTTACACCAATTGGAAGCACTGATACAAAACTAACGTATGGGGAAAAACTGAACAAGCTTATTTTTTCTTTACTTTAAATAACAATTATTGGGGCTATTGGGGCGTATAATTATTATTCATTGGTTATTCATTGCCATTTTTCTCTACTCGTTCCCCCTTTTGTATTCGTCCTTATCAGAATTCAGACTTACATTTAATGAGTGGGAATATTATGCTACGTGGTTATTTGTTTTTCAATAATTATGGTACATTTTCATTTAAAAAAAACATCGAGGCAACGTAAAACATCGAGCCCAAAACATGGATGTTATAAAAAAATCGGCTTCAATAAATCGATGTTTAAAACATCGATGTTTTGAAAACATCGACATCGATGTCGCATCCTTTATCTCAATTCAATGTTGCATTGTGGAATGAGATCGAATGGGGCATCAGGCTTCTGAATCCAGAACCATCCAATCTTAGAGAACTGGAATGTTCATTAGATTTAGTCTGAGATTCGTCAAGCCACCCAGGAGACATCACATAAAGACCACGTTCAAAGCGATTGCGTGAGTATTGCGAAATAGCAGTACTGAGAGCAAAAAGTGGCTAAACAGTGTACTGAGTAGGTTGTCATAATTAATTGTCCATTCAGTGCATGTACGTATGTAGATACCTTTTGTTGGCCAATTTTATAGCACTCAGTATAATAATAATAATAATATATATATATATATATATATATATATATATATATATATATATATAAATGTACACTCATGGACAAAAAAATTAGCGCACCAAGAAATAATTGAGGGATCGTAACAAAACTTGCAATGAAGGTACATGTCGGGGAGATATGCAAATGATTAGAAATGCAACGTGATTGCGCATTACGTATCGCCGGTAGAGGGCGTTGAACATCGTACTCTGTGGAGTATAAAACAGGTAACCAAAGCTTGTTTGAGTGTGCTGAATCATTTACAAAGGAAGAGCTGAGATAGACATGCCATTACGCCGTGTTCGAAGACAATATAAGCAGTTATAGCAGTTTGAGAGGGGGAGAATCGTTAGGATGATGGAAGCTGGGTGGTCAGCTAGGCGAGTAGCTCGTCAATTAGGCCGCTCTGATTGTGTTGTGAGGAGGTGTTGGGACCAGTGGACCCGAGAGATGTCATGTACACGAAGACCAGGCTCAGGACGCCCTCGACAGACCAGTCGTCGAGAAGACTGCCACATCGTAAGAAATGCACGCGTACAGCCAACTGCTTCATCGGCCGCCATCCAGGCACAGGTAGCACCTTCACTAGGGGCCTCTGTGTCTTCTCGAACCATACGAAGGCGCCTGGCTGAAGGACAGTTGGTATCGCGGCGCCCAGTACGTGTGCTGCCCTTGACGCCCACCCATCGACGCCTCCGTTTGGAGTTTTGCCGCGCACGAGGAAACTGGACTGCAGCGGAATGGAACCAGGTCGTCTTTAGCGACGAATCCAGATTCAATCTCGGCAGTGAGGACAATCGTGTTCGTGTGTGGAGAGCCCGTGGTGAAGTTTTCAATCCTGCCTTTGCTGTACAGCGACACATCGCTCCCACAGCTGGTGTGATGGTATGGGGTGCCATTGCCTACAATACACGGTCACCCCTAGTATTGTTCCTTGGCACCATGACAGCCCAGCGGTATGTTCATGAAATCCTGCAACCACATTTGTTGCCACTCATGCAACGGCTCCCAGGAGCCATTTTTCAACAAGACAATGGTCGGCCTCATACGGCAAGGGTGTCACAAGACTGTCTCCGCACTGTTACTACCCTTCCTTGGCCTGCCCGATCCCCAGATTTGTCTCCAATCGAGCATATCTGGGATCATTTGGGACGACGAATTGGGCATCCCACGAGTTTGAACGAACTAGAGGCAAGGTTACAGCAAATATGGAACGAAATGTCTGAAGACATCATACAGAACTTGTATGACTCAATGCCTGATCGTATCGCATCGTGCATTCGCGCTAGAGGGGTCCAACGGAGTATTAACTCCTCCGTTCTTTTCCCTTTTTCTCTGAAATAAGTTATCCTTTTTCTTTGATTTTCTTATCATTTACTTATATCAAAGTAGTCATTACGTATGAAAAATTTCGTTTCATTTTGACGACTCCTTCTTGGTGCGCTAATTTTTTTGTCCATGAGTGTATATATATATATATGTGTGTGTGTATATATATTCTTATCTTTATAAAACATTTGAATGCATTAAATTGAATCCTTTTTTGCTCATTTTCAAATTATGAACATTTATTTGAAGTGGTCTTCTATCAATTCCATTAATAAAAATCCAATTAGAAATCAAACTATTAAACAATTTTTTGGTCAAATCAAATTCATACTTAAAATACTCAATTTCCCATTTAGCTCAGGGAATTAAACTTCGTAAGGCAATAAATCTCATAATGGTAAACGTGACGCAATAGTTGAATCTAATTTATGGATAAAAATTACTTATCTATAATAACTTATTCAGAAAAAATTACGAAATAAAAGCAACTACACATATTATTCTCTCATAGGAAATATCAGAAGCTTAACTGTATTATCGATTTCAATAATGTAGTAACTCTAACTACGGTTATGTAATTATAAATAATTTCTCGTCGGAATTTATACCTGCAATAAAATATATTTTCTCCATTATATATTTTAAAACGGAAATTAAACTTTCCCTATAAGCTATCAGACTATATTAACTTGAAAATTCATATACAAATACGTCTGGAATATGCTTTCAAAGGCAGATTTTAAATGCATTTGGAAACTCAAATAGTCAGAATTTCAGCAATTTGTATAATTTTATTTGCATCAATGAGTTAATTTCTTTACGAAATATGCAAATCGACTATATATTATTCTATAAATAAGATAATTAAGAATGAAAATATTTTTTGTGCTAAATAACATGTTTACTGTATTAAAATAGAAAATAACCAGATATTTTGACTATACAGAAAATAAAAGAAATAAAGTTATATTAAATTTTTTATTTCCCCATTTTTTATTCCCCATTTTTTGTGAGAGATGGTGCTCAGGTCATGAGAACTGTTCAAATGAAAGGCAACATGCCATGCTGTCAGATGAATTGAGATTCACGTTATTTACTACCACTGGTACAGCATATCTTTTAAAAACACCTTCAAATATATCATCCAGAATGCTGCGTCAAATATAGCGATGGCTGTCAGTGGAAAAATTTAAAGTGGTTCTCGTTCCCCTGAAAGTACTATACATTCATATTTCTAACCGACAATTACAATATAATTGTGCTATTTTTTTTGGAGGAATTTTTATTGATATCGAATACAGTTACTTTTTATATAAAGTTTAGAAAAAAATTTCTATTTAATTTTAAAAATATATTTAGCTTTGCATGCAATTAATTATTACTGTACGGAAAATAAAAATTATGTATTATTGTTCCTCATATTGCCATATTTGGGGAATTCGTGTAACGACCATCTTGAAATATAATGCATTGAGTTTGATCACTAGCCTTGGAGTCAGTGATATATATATATATATATATATATATATATATATATATTTATATGTAACGACTGTAAGATAAAATAGTTTTGTAGTAGGGGAAGAGAAGCAGTAAAAACTGTTATGGACTGAATGCTTAAAATTTCGGACCTGAGTGACTTGCATATAGTTATTAAGGACAGCGATTGTTGAACTCTTGTGGGTGATTGTGAAACTGAAATGGTAAATGCTGTAAAGATATCCTTAGGAACAGTATACGCTGATTAGGAAACGGTACAGAATTGAAAAAGGTATTTCATCTAAATTTAAAAAGGATGGACACCACACGAGGACGTCATCGAGGGAAAGACGGAATAGGTGCTGATTATACGACGAACACCTAAGGCCGCAGTACATCAAATAACAACAGGAGGGAATAAGAGTCGTAATCATCATGTTTTAGTAATTACAGGTCATTAGGAGATACATAAAGCTGGTATTTATGGTCGTGGTGCAATTAAAAGTCACTCATTACTGATCTAATGTATGATAATGTGAGAGATGGTGCTCAGGTTATGCGAACTGTTCAAATGAAAGGCAACATGCCATGCTGTCAGAGGAATTGAGATTCACGATATTTACTACCACTGGTACAGCATATCTTTTAAAAACACATTCAAATATATCATCCAGAATGCTGCGTCAAATATAGCGATGGCTGTCAGCGGAATAATTTAAAGTGGTTCTCGTTCCCCTGAAAGTATGCGACTCATTACTGATGGCCGATTGCGCGACGTAATCGCTCTTACATTTTTTCGCATGACACACGGTCCATGCCAGCCGGGCCCGAAGGGGCAGTAACCCGCTAAACCATTTAACCTAAACTTTTGACTCCCCAAAATCTAGATTTCTCGTCTTCCAGGAAGGTTAAGTTGATTTCAAGGCTACGGAGTACAACAATAACAATAATGCAAGTCACAGCACATAATACAAACCGACAAACTGTTCAAACTTAACAATATAGTAGAATAATAATATACACCTGGTATCAATTAGCAATGGAGGTCCACACTCGGTACCAAAAATAAAGCATTTAACAGAAGCATATTTCCTTTAGTTCAGAATATTCATATAATAATACAATGCCCATTTCAATTCATTATGTGTATAGTACTTACATTTTCAAAATGAGTATAATTCATACAAACAGAGTCAAAGATTAAATATATCATACTCAAATCAACAAATTTAACATTATAACAATCTAGTCAAAAAACAAAAGCAAAACTCCTAAAATGATAACTTATGAAGTGTGATAACAAACCATTACAAAGTTGATCAAACTTTGATCAAATTGTATACCACTGATCCAATAGGATCTTCACAATTTTTCTAATAAACTTCTTAAATTAATGGTCCGTAAAAAATTCATGTCTAGTCCAGTCTTGGTAACTATAGGGTAACTCTCCCCTTAGTTCACTCAAGAACTCACATACGAATACGCGATTATCGACCGTCTGTTCTTTACCGCACCCACGTTTCATCTTTACCTTGAAACTTCCATTGATAGGAGCCTAAGCTCTCATAGGCGATCAACGCTTGGTTTACTGAAAATTCACCACAAATTCTATCTAACTTAACCTCATTGTATATCTCATATGTTATTCTCCCCATATAAGCCTGCCTCCATCGTTCAGATCAGCTGTTAATTATATCCTTGGTGACCCTTCTTCTGGTTCGAGTCCCGATATACATTTAAATGTAGTCATCATTGAGCTATGTGTCGTGGCTTCTTTCGCCACCCTATCCACCTGGTCGTTCCTTTCCTGACCCACTTGAGCCCTGACCAAATGTAACGTTATTGTTGAATCATTACTTCTAATTATGTTCTTAATTTTATTCACCTCCTCATCCTTTTCACTAGCTGATTTTAACGCCTTCAAGGCACATGAGTAAAAACTTAAAATTCTTAATATTTCTATCATTAGCATCTTTGAAGGCCGTTAACCCTTTGAGGGGCGCCGTTTGCACAGTGCAAACGCTTAAATCTCGGCCTTCTTTCACTTGCATTCAATGCATTCCAGTTAAATGAGCAGAAAAACTGCAAGTGCTGCCATCTGTTATCAGTTTAAAGAAGTAAAATTATTTTAAAACCTCTAATTGGAAAAATTTTCAAGATTTGTTAGGTTAAAAATATCGAGAAAAAAAATGTGAACCGTGTAAACAGTGCAGTTTGTTGCCCCTGAAAGGGTTAAAAAACACATATTTGTACGACATCGCATTATCCGACAACCTTTCTTGTTTTTCTCTTATCTTCTTTTGATCTTAAAACAAAATAAGTCCAGCCCTGATCTTGCCATCCATTTTAGACCCATCGGTATAGTAATGCCAGTTCGTCTTTCCCATCTCATCCATAGTCCAAATTAGTGAGCAAAGGTCCATTGGGTCTTTGATTTTATATTTTCTATTTTCACAATTTTCTCAATTTAATTTCTTTCCACCGATCTCAACTTCATTTCCCTTAATACAGATGTTGTGAAACGCCTCGCCCTTAGATCTGAAGGTAAGCAACCAGTCAATACTACTAGTGTCTCGGTCGAAAAAGTACTATAACTCTTAGTAATACATATCATGAATGTTCTCTGTATATATTTTTAACTTACTGTTAATTCTTCCCAGATTTTTGTACCATGCTTCTACGCCGTGTAATAATATCTTTTCAATAACTGTTAAATTTTTATTTTTCGCCACTTCAGGTTTAACGTCAAGTCTTCTTTGATAGCCTAATCAATTTGTACCAGATCTTAATCGCTCATTCTTCCACCATACTAATACGGCTCATAAAATTGAGATTTTTGTCTATCAATATCCCAAGGTACAATATTTCGTTGCTGTACTTTACATTTACATTCCTCGGTGTAACAGTTGTTTTCCTAGTAATTTCACCTCTATAAAGTATGGTATAGCTACTCTTCTCCGTACTAAACTTCTGACGCTTGTGTTCTGCTCACTCTACACATGTACCTAAAACAATTGATGATAACCTTGTAAATTTATCGCATGTTCTGCTTTTAATGAAAAGAATAATGTCATCGGCTAAGTCCTGAATGTAATAACAAACTTCATAATTAATTATGTCAGGTAGATCGCATATGGTCAACAACCAAAGAATCGACCCCAATGAGGACCCCTACGTTATAATCCCAATCGTCTTTATTGTTTATTATAACTTTTCTTTCATATAGGAAATCTACTATTAAGAGATGTATTTCGTTCCCCATGTTTACTTTGCCTAACGACTTTATTATAAGATCTTTACTTATCGAGTTGAAAGCATAAGTTATATCAAGAGTTACCAAGTAGGTGTGCTGTCTTTCCTCTTTTCCTATGATCTCTAATGCATACTGTTATCCATTAAAATTGCAACATCAGGAAAGAAAGCGAATAACAAAACTTAACTTATTGTACGTATACAGCATTGGGAAGAAAACATGATTAAATTTGTAGGCAAACAGGGTCAAAAATTAGTACACACAGCTGCCGGCTCTGGCAGCTAAAATGGCTATTACCCCGTTAGGCATCGAGTCGAAATATGCTTGGATGACAGATATGGGCAAGTCATTCCATGCTGCTTCAAGTCTATTCCTCACTTCCTCAATCGTAAAGGCTGGAGAGAGATGGCGGTCCAGTCTCTCAGAAACCTATGACCAGATGTTTTCAGTGGGTGAGAGATCTGGAGAACGTGCTCAACAGTCGAACACCCTCTGTGCCGAGGTAGGTAAGGAGACGATGGGCAACATGCGATCTTGCTTTATCTTGTCGAAAAATGACGTCTCCGAGGCCTCGAAGATAGATCACAGCCACCGGCCTTCTGGGAAATATAACGCTGGCTGTTCAGAATGCAGACGAAGCGAACAAGAGATGTTCGTGTCGTGTACCCAATGTCTGTCCATACCAACACACCAAGCGCAGGGCCCGTATGACGATATCGAATGCAAGCAGGCCACTTGTGTTCTCCTCTGTGTATCCAGACACGAGTACGTCCATCCTGACACTGCATGCAGAACCCGGACTCGCCTGAAAGGACGACGTGGTGCCACTCCTGTCTCCAGTTTTGTCGTTGGGCGCACCATTGTCTCCCGCGTCTCTATGCTGCAGTGTCAAGGGAAGTCGCACGAATATTCGCCTTGCAGACAATTCGTGCTGCTCCAGACGTTGTCGCACTGTCCTTGTGGATACTTGTCGTGCTGCAAACAAGCCCATTTCCTGACTCAAGGTCAGTGATGTGGCTGCGCTATCCTGCAAGGCCGAGCTGACAACATGCCTGTCCTCTTGAGCTTTAGAGGCCATTGAGATCCTGCATGGCATCCAGTATGACCCTCCTGAACCAATTGTTTCCATATTCGCATGACAGACGTTGGATTCCGACCAATGCAAGTAGCAATGTCGTGGAATTACAAACAGCACTCTCGATAGGCCCCGATCCTGCCGCTATCGAATTCTGACACGTACTGGTATCCGTTTCTCTTCCTTATACGACGCATAACACGAATTTCTAGTAAACAACCAACATTCAACTGCGATATCCGAATAAGAAACCGACTGCGTAAATTTATTTTTATACAGAGTTTGAGAAGCCATTTCCCCTCTTGTGTCATTCGTTTGTGCTTAAATGCTAATCATTTGCATACCTCAGCATCTTCATTCTTTCATGCGAATTTGACGTTTGTATTCATCCGTCATTACTGATGTTGCAATATTGATGGCCAGCAGTGTATTTCTAATGGCATCGCTGGTACTTCTTTTCCTTCGGAACTTAACTTGTGTTTTAGATAAGTGGTCACACTTTTCTAAGTAGATGACAAGCCTATGATTATTAATTTATCTAGTATCTTCCTAATTACCATGAGTAAACTAATCGGTTGATATGAGCTGGCCTGAGATGGGTCCTTACCCTCTTTGTATATATATATATATACAACTTTCACCCTTTTCCAGGCAGATGGAAACTTTGTTTCCCTTAGACACCTATTGTAAATTTCTCTTACGTATTCCTTGTCAGCTAAGTATACTTCGTCAATAATTCAATGTAAATCCATCGTAACTCGGAGCTTTATTTCTCTTCATCTCTTCAATAATTAACTCTACATTTCCGATCTCCGTTAGCTCCCCTTCATCCCACTGTATATCCCGTTCTTTCACATTGTTAATGGTCTCAAAATGATAACTAACTAGTTGACTTTCAATATTTTCCTCTTCTTTATATATGTTATCATCTTCACCAATGATATTCTCTATTACCTTTCCTTTATTCTTTCATTCCTTTTTCTCCGAGGATAAAATGTGCTATCTTTTGCAGCTTCTTAGGACCCAAAATTGGTCAGCATCGTCCCGTGACATCAGAAGTTGACGATTTCATTCATGAGCACCAAAGACATCTGTGGTTCCAAGACGATAAGAGAATAGTGCTTCCGTTCACCGTGCGAAACATGTCAACATGCGGTTTGAAATGCACGAGAACGCAGTACGGTATTTATCTTGACCCCCAAATGTGACCTTAATGTTATTATACGTTTGTGAAAATGATTGAATCGAAAGTTTGGATTACGTTCTCCCCCATCGAACATTTAGAACATATGTTGCAAGATAATATACTGGAAGATAATAATATACTGCAAGATATTATACTGGCATTAGATACTGAAATAAGGTACCAAATTCCAGTATCTAATGATATACATGTACAGTTTGTGTATATATATATATATATATATATATATATATATATATATATATATATAGTGAAACCCCCGATTTAGCGTAACCCGTATTTAACGATTTCCCGCATATAACGTCATTTTAATTAGTCCCAATTTATTTCCTATACTTGTAATGTTAAAATTCCCATACTTAACGTTATCATTTTGAAATATTTCTCGCATTTAAGGTTTTTTTCAGAGGTAAAAACTCAATGAATTTTTTCTAAAATAGTTAAAAATTGTGATGAAAAAAAGAAATATATCTTATCAAAACGTGAAATACTCGAAATCTTCCGTCTCTTTGTCCTTTCTTGCCAAACTTCAACTAAGTTCGTGCAAAATGCATTCCCATTAATAACCCCGTTTTGAAATAGAAATTGCTTCTAAACTGGGAATTTAAGGATTCACAGCTTCAAATGGTTGGATAGACCGCTTTAGATAAAGACACAATTTATCCTACAAGTCTATTTGTGGAGAGTCTACTGGGGTCGATTCTTCGCAAATTGGACAGACAAATGCGCTTAAAGAAACGTAAGATTATTCCCTTTGTTGATCAATGTACAACCCATATTGTACATTTAAAATTAAAAAAGGTGCGAATGAATTGTTCCCCTGCAAAATTCAAGCAAAGTACAAGCAAAGTTCAGCCTTGTGATTTGGGGATCATATGATTTTTCAAAGTAAACTATAGAAGCCAAATTTTGAAAAAAATGTCTTAGTATAGAATTTTGAGGCAGGAAAAATCGATAAACGTTCTAGAATATTTTTATATGATTTCTTCAGCATGGGAAAATGTACCTCAAATCCTTTTGCAAAAGCTGGTTTCCCGGAGGACAGAGGTGATGAATTTGAGTGCGAGTACAGAGAAAATGAAGACTCTAATAAAATGGGTCATTTCTCTTCTTACTCATATATAGATCTCGAGAAATATCTACATTGCGATTCAAATACCGGAACATCAGAGATTCCGATTCTAGTTGATTTAATAGACTCAGAATTGGATAATTCGGATAATGATGAAGATGAGGAACATGGTATTCATCCTGTGACCGAAGCCATTAAAGCTTTGAAAACAGTGGAATCGTTTCTTTGAAATAGTGACGGCCAAGAAAAAAGCTTACACAACTCCTGTTCAGAATGCGATTTGTGTTACAAACAGGATGCAAAGTAAAATAACCGATTTATTTAAAGCATAATTTAGAAAACTGATGTCTAAACCATTGTCAATGAAGAAATAAAAGGTATGTTACCTCATTTAGTCTTTATTATATGTTTAGTGTTTTGTTTTTTGTCTTACCCCGATTTAACGTTTTCCAGCATATAACGTCATTTCTTTATAATCCCTTGAATGATATTAAATCGGGGTTTCACTGTATATATATATATATATATCATTTGTTTCACACATTCATATACACTGGTTATCAAAAATTAAGCAAAAGTCACAAAAATAGCGATTATTCAAAAAGTTACGCGTAGAATTTAATGAAACTAATACACATTATACAACACATAGGTAGGTATAAAATTGAATACAAAGAAATCTCCAGACAATTATAGTGTTATAGAAACTAGCATATGTATACAATGAACAAATCGGATGTGTAAGTTTGGTATAGGAGAAGTACCTTTAATATGGCGTATGATCCGAGAGGCAATATAGCACATACATCGATGTGTGATGCTGTCAATTATGTGGTCTATGATTTCGACCAAAGAGATACTACCCCAAACACAGACACTGCTTGATCTGTATGCATCTCTTTCACGGATGTGTTATGAATGAAAAGGAGTTCCAAGTTCTCTCTAAATCAAAATACGCCTACTATCGCTTTGGAGGCAAAACCTGCATTCATCCGTAAAGAGAACAGCCCTCCATTGATCACGCGTCCAGTGGACATGTTTACGTGCTCACTGCAAACGTTCCCACCTATGGCGTGACGTGAGCAGGACGAAAATGGCTGGTCGTCTCGCAAAAAGACCACCTTCGTGAAACCTTCTACGTACGATTGATGTTGATACCAACCTTCCGGACGCTTGCAGCCAGGGAGGATCTGAGTTCAGACGGAGTTGCGATTCTATTCCTTAGGGCGCATAATGACAAATATCGATCATCGGCACTCGTCGTAGCGTATGGCCGTCCTTGGCTGAACCTCCTGAATGCCGAATCTGTGGTTAGAAATTGTTGCCAAATTCTATGAACCACAGACGGACTCACATTTAGCCATCTGGCCACTGCTGTCTGACTTTGTCCTGCCTCTAGTCTCCCAATAGCTCGCCATCGCAGTTCTTCTGTCAAATGATGCCTGGAGGTCATTGTTACAATTTGGCTATTGTAGATGTCTAATCTCAGCCTCGCAGCGACAATTGTCGCCTTGCTCTCAGGCATACTCTTTTATGCTCCTCGCAAATGACGTATTCCGTCTGCAGCGCCACTATTTTGCACAATGTAGTTATGTTCAGCACCTTTTACTTAACAACATATTCAAATTTTAAACAGATTGGACTAGTTTTGAACGTGTTATCCCTCTTTTTGTGATTTTTCCTTAATTTTTGATAACTAATTCACACCATTTCGTATGAGAAAATTGTGCTTATGGAGACAATAAGTTCATTTTTTGTTTTAATATTTAAAAGGCACATATTTAGTTTCCTAATCTTTTTTAAAGCAAAGTATTACTTATTATTTTACAACGAATAGCAAAATTTTCATGATATTCTCACAACGAATGAAACACACTTTAATTAAACCGAATTTAATAGGTAAATTTTCAATTTTACGCTTGGTGCACCTACTTTCAGATTTCCATTCAATTTATTGACTTTTCGTTTCATTGCTCGGTTGCGTCATTTTACCACAAAACATGAAACATAAAGCTTTCTGCCGCCAGAAACACGTTTTAGTATCAGTGCCTTTTTTAACTATCAGATGACATCCTCTAAAAGGGTGAAAATGCAATGGTAAGGCGAAATTCTTAATATCTTTCAAATAATGTTTTTAGAGATTTTCAGATCTGGTTTCTTCGGAAAAGGTAATACTTGTTTTAAAGAATCACGTTTTTGCAAAGAGGCAAAATGTAAATATTCGAGGAAAGTATCTGTTCGATCCTTGGTGCTCCTGCATCGATTGAACGTAATAGCATGTTTCAAATGCACGAAATCCAATACAAGTCTCAAACTTTTAAGGTGTTACATTATAGCCCGATTTCAGAAACCATTCTGAATTTTAATACATTGTATTGGGGAAAAAACCATAAAAGCACTGTGCCATTAGTTTTTGAAATGACGAGGTAGGTGCGCTATTTATTCGGATTTTAATATAACTTCTACACTTTGTGATTGTTTGCCTCTTCGGTTTATTAAAGAATGGAGCATTTCAAATTATTTGATTCATACAATTTTTTCAGAGAGAGTTATTTTCTGTAGTTTTAAGACTTTGTAATCTCATTTATCACAGATATTATCACAAATGTTTCATTTACTATTTGGACTTAATTTTTATTGAATGTATTCTAATCACATAATCTTACGTCTAATTAACACATTTTTATATCTATATATTTAAGTTGCTATGCCAATTCTTTGGTCAGCCCGTGAGAAAAAACGAATGCATCAATGCACGTCATCTTTGTCTTAAACGAAATATTTTAATCTATAGATGTGTCAAATTTGGTTTTTGTAACCGCGGTGTTTATTAATCAGCGATAATATACAATTAAATCGTGTTTTCTGCGCATGCTCAGCGACATGTTTATATCTGGCTTTAGATCCTTACTGAGCATGAGACCGCATAAACATGTCAATTTGTTTATTCCGTGGAATATTTCTAGCTCTGTCTATGCCATTTTTGTTTTTAATTATGTTTCTCAGGTATAGAATTAAACCTTACGGAAATTGTTTTTTGCCATTAAGCAACCATATTTCTTTTTATTGGATTCAATAGTAATTTTTTAAAGTGCATTTCTCTATCCTTAATATTTCCAGTAAGTTCCTTAAGTTTTGTATATTTTCAGTAGAATAATATTTTTTAAAATTTTATATTAAATTTTATATATGATGCTTTAAGATTCCATTTGTGCCAATCATTTTTCATCGCAACTTTCTTAATATAAAAGTCCCAGTCATAACGATTTTCCTAACGACCGTTATCACTGTCTGCAAGAAAACATTTGTCCAGAAGGTTGAAATAAATTTCTTCTTAACTACGTACCATTTCTCGGTTATGTACCTTAAACTATCAATTGTTTTATCATTTCAGAGAATTATTAATTTAAAACTTAAGAAACGAGAGCAAATAACTGTTCTTAAACATTGTCAAGCGTTAAAAAGAATTCTCTGTATTGCCTATCTGAGTTGAACCAGTTAAATAAATAGATCTTGGCATTTGTGCTGATAGTGGGCGTTTTACTTAAAGTGCATGGTGATAGAAACTTAATAATACAAGAAAATTTGTTTCAAAAATAAAATTAAGAAAATTCTGAACTAGAAAATTTTGTTAATAAAGAATACGAAAGTTCTTGTTCTACACACACATAAAAGAAATTTATTTTGCCGAATTTTACAGTAAACTAAAATTTTATCTTCAGATATATGATGAGTCACACTGGACTCAAAAACATGAAGGTCCTTCGACATGTGTTTATATTTAAAGTCTTAATTCTAGGATTATTAAAGATATATATATATATATATATATATATATATATATATATATATATTCCCAACATGCAGAATAAGACATCCATCACTCCCATGACATTTACGCAAATTCATTTAAAAGTCTTTATCACCGACAAAATTAAAAAGAAACTTGGATTAGATGCTTAAAGCATTGAGTTACACATGTAAGGCTTCCTTATTAACATATTCAAATCGTAGATAAGGATTCCGTTAAGAACCTGATGACGTATACCCGTATTATCTCCTTCTATATTTGCTACATAGCCCTATTCTAAATCTATTTAAGTAAATGCGATTAAAGTAAATACACTATCCTTCAATCTTGTTTTCGCGTTTATTTTTGATCAGAGACTTAAAACACACGCAGACATTCAACGAAGAAAGTTCTTTAACGTCTTATCGATATTCAAAGGACTCTTTTACAATAAATTCTGTTGCAAATGCTTTGATGATGGACTTGTTAATTCGTTTGAGACATCATGGGGTATATTATATCATGAATTAGACCCACGAACCTGCTCCAGTATTCATTCTAAATCATTAATTTTAAGAAGCGAAAGCAAATAACTGTTCTTAAAAATGTTTCAAGTGTTATAAAGAGTTCTAGGTATTCCCTATCTGGAGTTAACCCATTATGAGAAATAAATAGCTCTTGGATTCTGTGTTGATAGCAGACGTTTGACCTAAAGTTTATGGTAGTAGAAACTTGCTAACAAAAGAGACAATAGGTTTCAAAATTTAAATTAAGAAAACACCAAAATGAAAAATGTTCTTTATAAAGAGTAGATAAGAATTTGTTCTAAACAGATGAAAAATAAAATATTCCAATTTACAAAACCTCACCATAAACTGAAAGTCCTTTCTTAGGTATATGGTTTGTAACCATTAGTCACACCTTGCACACAAACACACACACATATATATATATATATATATATATATATATATATATATATATATATATATATATATATATTAGATAAGGAATTTTTATTAGTAAATTATCGTTTAACGCTAATTTGCCTAATTTTAAACCAATTAAATTTAGTTAATTATAGTTTACATTCCTAGCATTGCACACGCACACACACACACACACACACACACATATATATATATATATATATATATATATATATATATATATATACACTCATGGACAAAAAAATTAGCGCACCAAGAAATAATTGCGGGATCGTAACGAAACTTGCAAAGGAGGTACATGTCGGGGAGGTATGCAAATGATTAGAAATGCAGCGTGATTGCGCATTACGTATAGCCGGTAGAGGGCGTTGAACATCGTACTCTGTGGAGTATAAAACAGGTAACCAAAGCTTGTTTGAGTGTGCTGAATCATTTACAAAGGAAGAGCTGAGATAGACATGCCATTACGCCTTGTTCGAAGACAATATAAGCAGTTGTCGCAGTTTGAGAGGGGGAGAATCGGCGGGATGATGGAAGCTGGGTGGTCAGCTAGGCGAGTAGCTCGTCAATTAGGCCGCTCTGATTGTGTTGTGAGGAGGTGTTGGGACCAGTGGACCCGAGAGATGTCATGTACACGAAGACCAGGCTCAGGACGCCCTCGACAGACCAGTCGTCTAGAAGACCGCCACATCGTAAGAAATGCACGCGTACAGCTAACTGCTTCATCGGCCGCCATCCAGGCACAGGTAGCACATTCATTAGGGGCCTCTGTGTCTTCTCGAACCATACGAAGGCGCCTGGCTGAAGGACAGTTGGTATCGCGGCGCCCATTACGTGTGCTGCCCTTGATGCCCACCCATCGACGCCTCCGTTTGGAGTTTTGCCGCGCACGAGGAAACTGGACTGCAGCGGAATGGAACCAGGTCGTCTTTAGCGACGAATCCAGATTCAATCTCGGCAGTGATGACAATCATGTTCGTGTGTGGAGAGCCCGTGGTGAACGCTTCAATCCTGCCTTTGCTGTACAGCGACACACCGCTCCCACAGCTGGTGTGATGGTATGGGGTGCCATTGCCTACAATACACGGTCACCCCTAGTATTGTTCCGTGGCACCATGACAGCCCAGTGGTATGTTCATGAAATCCTGCAACCACATGTGTTGCCACTCATGCAACGGCTCCCAGGAGCCATTTTTCAACAAGACAATGCTCGGCCTCATACGGCAAGGGTGTCACAAGACCTTCCTTGGCCTGCCCGATCCCCAGATTTGTCTCCAATCGAGCATATCTGGGATCATTTGGGACGACGAGTTGGGCATTCCACGAGTTTGAACGAACTAGAGGCAAGGTTACAGCAAATATGGAACGAAATGTCTCAAGACATCATACAGAACTTGTATGACTCAATGCCCGATCGTATCGCATCGTGCATTCGAGCTAGAGGGGGTCCAATACTCCACAGAGTACGATGTTCAACGCCCTCTATCGGCTATACGTAATGCGCAATCACGCTGCATTTCTAATCATTTGCATATCTCCCCGACATGTACCTTCATTGCAAGTTTCGTTACGATCCCGCAATTATTTCTTGGTGCTCTAATTTTTTTGTCCATGAGTGTATATATATAAATATATGCTCGCGTGTGTGTGTGTCACTAAATTAGGTTGCAAATGATGTTTTGCTGACAGGCTTGTTTATTATTTCCAATGTTCATTCTAAATTATTAATTTTAAGAAGCGAAAGCAAATAATTGTTCTTAAACCTTTTCAAGTGTAATAAAAAGTTCTATGTATTTTCCATCAGAGTTGACCCAATATATGAAAGTATTTGAGACTTTTGATTTTTGAGCTCGTGGGAGACATTTTACGTAAGCTAAATACTAGTATTAGAAACTTATCAGTCGAAATAAAATAATATGGTTCAAAAATAAAATTAAGAAAATTCCAAAACAGATAATTTTGTTTATAAGGAGTTGAAAAGAATTTGTTCTACACAGAAAAAAATTATATTTTCTATTTTTCGGAACCTTCAATACAAACAAAAATTTCATCCTCAGTTGTATGGTTTGTTACCGTTAGAACACACTGCACGGTCACGTATGAAATGATACCATCTGAGGTTTTTACCCTACGCTCACAAATGACGGAGAGAATATCAATAGCATTCCGATTAAGAAGGACTTGGTATTCGGATTTGTAATAGATGTCAAACAGCCCTAGTGACATGAAGCTGTTGTGCTTTGTATATGTTAGCCGCGACATATTGTAACAACAATCTTAGAGCTTGCCTTTCTTATTTTGGTCAACTGTTAAGTCCATCCTAATATTTAAACTGCTTTTGTCGTTGATCCCTTGAATTTCCACTTTTATAGAATGTTTTTAACTCCATTCTGATGCACGGAAGAACTGTGATCACTCTTTTAATAATTTTTCTTCTTAAACAGCAGTCAGAATTAGCGTAGTTGTCAAAAGCGTCAAGCTGACACGCCACAGGTCCAAGGTTCAACCCTGCGACTGGGCAAGGTCGACTCAGCCGTTCATCCCTTGTGTGGGTCCATAAAATGAGGACCAAGCATGCTTCGGAACTATATTCTGGGGCGCACGTCAGGTTGGCCACCTAACTGAGATATATTCCGTAAGGTACCCCAATCACATAGCAAGAAATAGAACATGGGCACTGCCGGCCATGGTCCATAGCAGACTGTTGCACCATGAGCTTTAGTTATTATATATAAGTTTTAGTTATTATATACATATTCACATTCACTATTATTTTTAAATTGTTCAAATTGAGATAAAATGTATATTTCTTTTCCGTGTTCTAAATATAATTTCACTTAATAATAATGGAAAATAACGTACCAGAAATTTTGTTTCCTCTAAGGTTGGGAATTCTATCAGAGAAAATCAAGGTACAGCTTGATTATCTAATAGCCAGTACACACCTCCCAAGAAAGTAAGATGACCAGATTCTTTCAGTTATTTTAAATGGAATAAAAAATTCAGTTAAAATATAAGTTTGTGAAAATCTCCAATCTAGTTACAATTACATATGTTATTAAAAATGGTATTTATATTTGCACAGCAAATACAAATCTTAAATTGAATTCACGATTAAACGTATTACATATATATTTCCTTTCAATATTTTACACTACAAATATGCAAGCAAAACAAGTTTAAAATAGATTGAATTTGAATGAATGCTCCCTTTATTAACATGACTCCAGTGAAGTACTTTTCAAAATTTTCAAATATGAATGTAATATGGGTATACGCGTTTGATAGTAAGTTATAAAATACCGATATAGACAGTTATTTTATAGAAAATGAATAAAAAGACATTTTAAAGACATATTTTATTATTCACGGCATAAATATTAACTACGTTTCATTTAATTAATTCTATTTTCCATAGCAAGTGGTTCATTTCTCTGAATTGATGCAATATAAAATTGTTTCAAAGGATTATGATAATTTCCAGGATTATGATAATTTGATAAGATATGCAACTTTTGTTTCTGTTTCAATTTTAACTTTTAAGTAATATAAAAATAATTTAATGAAAGGAAAAATTTATAATGTGAAAAACTTACTTCAATTTTGCATTTATCCGTTTCACTGTTCGTTCTAAAATGCCAAGTTGGTAAAAATGCGTCCTTATTTGAGAGGCGAACTATCCTTTTATGAATATAGATTTCAGTTGCATTGATACATATTACATTTTTAATGTATACCATTTGAGTATTTACTATGAACATTTTAAAACGTAGAATGTATTTTATATTACAACCCAATGAAAGATAGCTGAAAAATATTTCATCAGAAAACTTTAATGCTTACTATGAGTAATTTTCAGAACCTTATCTTTTAGAAAAACTATTTAACACACAAATATGATACATGTTTACTCAACTTATCTTTATTTCCTTTATTAACAAAAATTTTGCTAGCTTTAGGAGTAAAATGTGCCGCCATTGTTTAAGATTTGTTTAAAACTCGGTGTATATCATGCATAATAAATTAGAAATCCCTTAATGAAGTTTCATTGTTTAATTTGTTTCAAAAATATTCGTTACCTGATCGCGTTTAGTATTAGTTTATTACTTAAAAGATTTACAACTTATTGTATCTACCTTTGTGGATTATGTGAATAATCCACAAAGGTGCTTGAAATATTTATTTTTAGTATTCTTAGAGAATTTGTAATATTTTTATAAATTTTCCTCTGGTAGAAAACTTTTATGGCTACGCTTTACTTAAATATAAGTTACATACGTAAAAAAAGAAAGCGTTTTTTTAACTCCTGGTGCATACAATGTTTCGTAATAAGATAGCATATTTTTCAAGATAAAATGTTACACTGTTGTTGTTTCTAAGGGTCCCTAACCGCAAGTGTTCCAGACCAGGTTCATACAAGATTTTGCGGACTGCGGAGTGCTGCTACGGTTTATAATAGCACCAAAAGTGTCGGAGTCGGTCTTAGCTAGGTGCCAACTCAATTTTGGCCGTATAACCCAAAGGGCGATTTAAGAGAGGGGATCGTACCCTTTACCACCCTCTCTGACCTCATAGAGGGAATTTTCTGGTCTACGGATTTAACATGTCCCATCCTAGACATGAAGTGAAGGCATTTAATTGTGCTTGTTGGAATTCAAACCGAGCAACCTCGGGGCCTAAAGCCGACTCGCTACGACTAGGTTACCTTGAGCCCAATATTACATTACAGATTTTAAACATTAAGAATCTTCCGAGAATATAAAAGTATTTCCATATACATGCAAATTAAAGAAGAGCACGACACCGAATTGGAATTTTTAAAGAAATTGTTTAAAACATACAAAAGAACTATCATTTTTATGTTACTTAAAAAGTGTACTTTTTATGGATCCAATAAACTAAAAAGAAACATCGGGTTATACCATCTCGGTTTCCAAAGGTAGACCCTTAAGAAACACAAATTTTTCTTAAGGATCAAGGTCAGGAAAACATGTTACTGAAATGAACCAACATTCATTGCGACCGTTGTTCCTGAAAATAAATGTTATCACATACGGGGATGAGTAAATATTTTTTTATAATCAGAAAGGTGTTCTGTGATTTGTTATCGCATATTGGAGGGCAACTCCTTTTACCATATTGTGAATCCCGTATCATTATGTTTCATTGCGTGAAATCCCATCTCTAATAAAATAACCTGTTCATTGATCTAAATTGATGAATTGATTCCAGGTTATGAACCACTGCTATAAAACAAAATGGTGCAATGATAGAAAGTCTTCTATAATTTAAAAACATTATTAACAAAAGAATTAATGACAAAAGCGTATAAGACAGTTTTAGATAATATTAGACGTAACGTACATGAAATGTGATTTACAAAATTTAATATACGTATGAATAAAAGTAACTTCAACAGTAGGAAAACATATTAAGTTCATAAATAGTTCACTATATACTTCTATAAGTAATTAGACTAGTTTATTATAAAGACGCAAATGTCATGTATTTAATGAGGAAATTATTATGAACTATTACTGCTGTCAGAAGTGGCTTACACAGCTGTATATGTCAAATACTGACATATATAAATTTTATACATGTCATATAGCACATTACATTGCCTTTAATCATTTCATGTTATTAATATATATTACTTTTTGTCAATAGGTTTGTAGAACATTGATATCAATATGTTGCTTTGATGATCAAAGAAAGTATGTCAGTCATCAACTAGCACCATATGTTTTATTAAATTAAATTATTTTTTCTATTGTAGTTTCCCATATGATCAGATCTTCTTCATTAGAAACAAACTTTTGTTTAACTTGTTATTTTAAATGGAACTGTCAAAAGGAAGATATTCATCTAAATATAACATCATTAAAAATTGAGTAATATCTATGAGTAAAATTTTAGCATATATCTCATTGAAAAATATTTTCCAATCATTACATATTTTTCAAATTAACTTTTTATCAATATACACATAATTTTAAAGAAACAAATTTAAAGGGGGATAAGGCATTTATATATGAATTATCTCGTAAACAAAGAGACGAAATAAGTTTGCAGTGATGGCTTCTCGGGAATGTGTGTCAAGACCACCACAGTTCTCAAAACCAGTGTCTTTACCGGAAATGCATTCGAATGGTGCAAGGGAATCCCAACAGACAAATGAAGCCCTTATTTGAATAGTGTTCCAAAACCCCATTTAAAAAAAATGGAGTTAGCCTCGCTTTCATGTTCATAGAAGTCAATTCTATCTTATTTATAAACTGGTACACCTCCAGCTTATTTCTGCTGCCAACAGAGGGCATTACAAATCTGACTTCAGCAGTCAATTCTCAGCATTCATTAGACTTTAAGGCTCTCAAAATGAACAAGAATGGAATTGGACCTCTATTCAAATAAGGCCTTCAGATAATACCTTTTAAGTTTTTACATTTTATGTTCAAGATTTACAATTTGACCATTGCTCTCACTATCTTTTTCTATGTAAACAAACATAAGAATAGCTTTTTTTGAAGCAAAATTTTGTAAATTTTTAACCACGAACATAAAGTAATTAAGACTTATTTTTTTCATCATGATGGTACTACCGTAAAAACAAAACCATGGTTAAATACTTATTACATCAGAAGAAAACACAATTTTATAGACTAATCTCCCTACGCACAGACATGTTGACAACTATATATGCATTCATATCTATATTAAAGTACATGATTTCGCATTTCATTTGGATAAGAATAGTTCAATTTTCTAAAACTGATATTTTTGCTGAAATAAAACATACAAATATTTCTAAAAAAGTTGTTTTAGAATATCTAAATTCTTCTAAATAACCCTTACAATAGAACAATATACCAAAGAACAATTTATTTACTACACAAAATAATAACAATGGAAATATGAAATTTCATGGAATTATACGTTTGAAACTATTCTAACATAACAATTTAAAATAATATTAATCTAATGACTTTGTAATTAAATTGTTCCTGTTTAAACAAATTTATAACCGCGTATGGTTTATCAGTAACTCTTATTGTAATATGTGTACTCGTCGATTAATTTTATATCATAGCAAATATTACAACTAGTATCATCTATCATCAGAAAATGAAGGCATTGATTATCACTAGCATTAGTACTGCTTTTAGATTAAAACTATAACTATCAGATAAAATTTAATTTAATGAATTAACGTTATATTAATGGCTCAAAAATACCTAAATATTTAATTTATGCTCAAGAATGGAATTTAACACAATAACTCTAATATTTATAAAGAAAAAATGCTATTGGTATAACTTATTTGATCATAGCTATACGTGACTTCAGCCACTGCAATAAAGACTGAAAATTAATATTCTTTAAGCCTTTATTTCATTTTAGGTTATTTAAATAATTAATAGACAGTTTGGGGGAAGACTAGAATTAAAAGATAAGTACAGTCTTCAAGGAATAATGTAAGGTGCGCCCATAAAGTAACCGGACAATTTTTTTGTAAATAAGAAAAATAGTACTCACCTTCAAATAAATTTATCTCCTTCAAAATAATCGCGAAAGGAGTCTATACAATTTTTCCAACGTTTCTTCAAGTCATCGAAACACTGTTTACAGGCGTTTGAACTAACCGTTCGCAAAATAAGCGTAACATTTGATTTAATATCCAAGACGCTTTCAAATCTTTGCCCTTTCATGGATTTTGCATTTTTTGATTACAAAGGACTTATTCACCACGAACTTGTTCCTGATAATCAAACAATTAATCAGTATTTTTATAAGGAGGTGATTTTTCGATTAAGAAACAGGATATTGCGAGTTAGGAAGGAAGTGTTTCATTCTGGGCAATGGTTTCTTTTACACGATAATGCTAGGCCCCATACAGCAATTTCTGTACAACAATATCTTGCTAAGCATTCAATTATAGTGATAAATCACCCACCATATCCTCCCGACTTATCGTCGGATGATTGTTTTCTTTTTCCGAAGCTTAAGATGGCCATGAAAGGACAGAGATTTGAAAACGTCTCGGATATTTAATCAAATGTTACGCGTTTTTTGCGAAAAGTTAGTTTCAACCTCTATAAACAATGTTTCGATGACTTAAAGAAACGTTGGAAAAATTGTACAGACTCCTTTGGCGATTATTTTGAAGGAGATAAATTTATTTGAAGGTGAGTAATATTCTTCTTATTTATAAAAAATTGCCCGATTACTTTATGGGTATGCCTTGTATATATATTATTCAATTACTTTTTAAAAAAAATCAGGTAATCTCTTCTAACGGGTTAT
Organism: Dolomedes plantarius; assembly: GCA_907164885.2. Lineage (NCBI taxonomy): Eukaryota > Metazoa > Arthropoda > Arachnida > Araneae > Dolomedidae > Dolomedes > Dolomedes plantarius. Next base: position 82,880,976 of record OU015495.1, on the reverse strand, counting down.
TAAAGTAGGATTGCTTATCATTGCTTATCTCTTTTCTTTTTTTTTTTTGAAGTATTTTGGTACGTTTCTGTTTAACTGTTTATTGCTACTGGATTTGGCGAGCTGTCAAAATTATAAGTCGCGACTCCGGACAATTTTTTTTCTCTCAGAAGGACCGTTATTGAGGAACGCAATCCTACATTAAAAATCACATACCTTCTGTGTATAATATTAGCTTTCATGCATTATATTAACAACGCTTGTTCAATTTTTCGATTTTATAAAAAGCAAAATTCATAATCTGAGCGAATTTTCTAAGCATTGATTTTGAACACTTGATGTATGTTGAAGAATTCGGAGTTATTTCACTGGATTATAAGGAACTAATTTTGAAAAAAACTTTCAATTACCTTTTTTAATATGCAAAGGTTTAGAATACTGTAAAATTTATTTTGCAATTTTCACTACAATAAATTTAAGGTATGAATTGTAATATACCCAAAAAATGCTTCCTAAAATTCTCAATAAATTAAAAAGAAATATAAAAATTAAAACCCAAATAAAATTACTGACAGAAAAAAATTAAGAGGGTAATATATGTATACACTGCTGGCCATTAAAATTGCAACATCCTGAAAGATGGTTGATGCAAACGTCAAATTCGCATGAAAGGAAGATGCTGGGATATGCAAATGAATAGTATTTGAGAGCAATCGAACGACGCATTGAGAAACGACATCTCAAACTCTATAAAAAAGGAAAGTTATGGAGCCGGTTTCTCATTCGAAAATCGCATTTGAATGTTGGTTGTTTGTGAGAAGATCGTGTTATGCCTCGTATAAGAAGGAGAAACGGCTACCAGCACTTGTCGGAATTCGATAGCGGCTGGATCGTGGCTTATCGAGAGTGCAGCTTATCGTTCTGCGATATTGTTCCTCGGATTGGTCGGAATCCAACGACTTTTATGCGAATATGGAATCGATAGGTTCCGGAGGGTCATACTGGACGCCATGCAGGATCTCAACGGCCTACCGCCACTAACGCACGAGAGGACATACAGGTTGACAGGTCGTAGGGTCGTACAGTCACGTCACGGACCAGGAAATTTGTGTCAGGAAATAGGCTTGTTTGCAGCACGACAAGTATCCGCACGGACAGGGAGACGATGTCTGGACAAACTGTCTGCACTGCGACCATTATTGCTGCTTTCCTTGACACTGCAGCATAGAGACGCGGGAGACAATGGTGCGCCCAACGACAAAACTGGATACAGGAGTGGCACCACGTCGTCTTTTCAGGTGAGTCCCGGTTCTGCGCGCAGCCTCATAATGAACGTATCCGTGTCTGGAGGCATCAAGGACAACGCACGTGACCTGTTTGCATTCGATATCGTCATACGGGCTCTGTACCTACTGTGATGGTACGGGCAGCCATTGGGTACTCGACACGAACACCTCTTGTTCGCGTCGTCCGTAATCTGAACAGCCAGCGTTACATTTTTCAGATCTTAAGGCCGGTGGCTGTGCCCTATCTTCGAGATCTCCTTGACGTCATATTTCAACAAGAAAACGCAAGACCACATGTTGTCCGTCTTGTCCTGACCAATCTTGACACAGAGGGTGTTCTACTGTTACCCTGGCTAGCAAGTTCTCCAGATCTCTCAGCCATTGAAATCATTTGGCCATGGGTTGGCAGAGGGACTGGTCCCCCACCGCTATTCAGCCATTACGATTGATGAAGTGTGACATAGACTTGAAGTAGCATGGAATGACTTGACCGTATCTATTATCCAAGCCCAGTTCGACTCGATTCCTAACCAGGTTAGAGCCGTTTTAGCTGCCAGAGGTGGTAGCTGTGTTTATGAATTTCGGACATTGTATATCCCCAAATTGCCTACAAATTTAATCATGTTTTCTTCCCACCATGCTTTATACGCACAGTAAGTAAATTTTTGTTATTTCCTTTCCCTCCTGGTGTTGCAATTGTAACGCCCAGCAGTGTGTGTGTATTTATATATATATATATATATATATATGTGTGTGTGTGTGTGTGTGTAGGATGAGCAATAGATACTGGAACTTTTTAAAATCGTACTTGTGAAAATGGAGAGAAATGAAATACATTCCAATCTAGAATGACAAGAGAGTAATAAAACTTTATATGGATAAGAGTTTTTTTCGCTTTATCTACAAATGCTGAGAAACAAGGCCCCCGGTCATGACTCTAAAAAGTTGTCTTCGAAACAAGACAATTCAACGATATATAAAGATAAATATTTGTTCAAGTGAACCCCAAATATTTTCCTTTTTCTTTTACTCTTGATGGATGGAGTGAATAAATGGAATTTACGAATTTGCCAATTATTTCATCGAATTGTTTTTGGAAAGTTTTATATATCATCTAATGTGGGTCGTAGCAGCTGAGTAGATAGAAGAAATGACAGTGTCAATAGAGTTCCTTTTAAAACTCTCAGAAATGAATCCGGTTTCTACATCTCTAGATTTTTCTTGAAACATTTATGTTTGAATGTGAGTTTTAAAGCTGAATGTTTCATTCTTCAGCTAAATAAACCTTTTGATATTTACATTTTTTGAATGATATGGTAGGAAGAAGAGTGTTTTACTTAGAAGTCATTTCCTAAAAAGTATATTTAGAATGGGAAAACTTAGATGGGTATCCTTACTCACTGTAATTGAGCTCTGACGAACAGTTATTTGCGATGCTCTAAAACTACCACTTTTACAATCATGTTGAGTAAGTTTACATAAAACAGGAATTTCTGAATTCCAAAGGAAAGTCTCATTTTTTTAAGGTCGATGAAATTTTTAAACTTTTCTTTCATTCGGTTTTTCAGAAAATGTAATTTAAATGTATAAGTTTTAATGCTAAAAGTGTAATCTTAAACTTTCATTTTACGTTTAAATTATAATTCTTGTAATATTCTTAAATTAGCTTGCTTAAAAGAAAAGTATCTTTTTATTTTTTTGTTATTAATTTTATTTCGTTAATACATATTCTCCAGTTATGTATTTAATTTTTCATAAAATTCATATCTCTTAGCCATAGCTTCTCGCATAAAACCTTATTAATGATTAAATTACATGACACCTCCTGTCGATTATACAATGTATCAAACGATGCTATTTGATTCTTATATTGGCATCTGTGGTCATGAATGTTAACTTTAATCATTAATCAAGTCAATCTGCCTCTGTCTGTTAATAGCTACGTTGGCTAAGAATTACATTGGTCTATAACTTTGGTGTTTTCATCCTTATACTGCCTAAACAATTATGCATATTTTTATTTGAGAGTTTTTCCGTTATTTTGAACTTAAAATGGTGTTAGTTTAAAATTTTATGTATTTTGTTATTAAAAATCTATAAACTATGACTTTAAAACATAGATAACAATTTGCAGTTTTCTTATCACTAGAATATTTGCCACGAAAATTAGCTGATTGTTCTAATGTCTTATTAAGAACTGAATACATAACATCCTGCCTTCTACATACATTTACTTCACATCGGAGGAAATTATAGTTTCCTGACACACACTTATTCCTCGATAGCATGGAGCATAAACACTGTGCGCCCATTCACAACCAATTTTGAGTTTATACTAATTTCTATTTTTATTTATTTTTATTTTTATTTTTACAAATGTCTCTTGTACCTAATGTATAATTTTTTTATGAAAAAATAATAAGTATAGTGCAGTTTATAACACAGATATCTCAGTAAATAATGTCAGATTCACAAACTTAGATTTAGAGCTGCCGTAACTTAGTTTAAAAACATGATACAATCACTCAAATAAATAAACGAAGAATGGTACGTTGTCAGAACTAAACTATTTTGTTTTATTCCTACAGTATTTTGATTTAAAAAATTATATATAAAAAGAAAATTATTTTTATTCAGTAATAGTATTTATTTGAATTTTATTTATTTCATTAAAGAATAATAAAAGCATTTAAAACTTACGATATGAATAAAAGGAATTTTCTTTTTATATCCATGCCTTTTTTTCTTAATTAAAAACTGTAGAAATAAATCAAAATAGTTTGGTTCTGACAAGGCACCACTGTTCGTTTATTTATTTAAGTGACTGTACACATGCACTTAGAACTCGAAGAACACGTACTGCCTTTTTACAGCTTCTAACCAATTTTATTAAAGTTCCCTTTCCTTTCACAATTCTTGCAAAATCCTTCGCATCTGCTCTTAGAATTCTTCTCCCGACGCTTGAAGGATGCTGTGTACTAACCCTATGGGATTCTCTCTCCTCAATGTTAACCTATGGAGAAAATTTCCAGACTTGGATTGAAAGATTTTTCTTCAAAAAAATTGTACTCCGTAATAGAGAAAATTATTTTACACCTTGAGGCATTTTTCGATTTTTTAAATGCAAATAATATTTTAAAATTTAAATATTTTTCAGAAAAAATCTGCTCTAGTGTGTTTTAAACTCTCCTAAATTCCTTTGGTGGACGAAATTTATAAAATGAATCCTATTGCAAGGTGCATAGAAGTTCAGGCTATCTGAAAATACCATTTTTAATTGGATTATCAGCATTTATGTAACTGTAAATAGCAGACAAATTTTCTTCACAGGTTAGCATTCAGGTGTGCGAATCCAATAGGGTTAGTACAGCAGCCTGAAGATGTAACGATTGGTTGAAATGTAACTTATGATGTATATACATTGATGTTATGTAGATCAAGTAGAGGCATATAAATGAAGAGCAAAGATGGTTAAATGTAGCTTCTCGTTCACCAGTAAGAACGAGGTAAAGAACGGTTTTTACAAGACTAAGAACACTAGCGCCTCGTACCAGATTCGTGAAGTTATAAGCTGAGAAAAGTTCATTTAGCATTCGAGACAAATTAAGATTTAAACTAAATGGTATGATGTCCCCGAGTAAAATAGTAATCTGGCTAATTAATTGCCAAAGAAATAATTCCTTAACTCAAGAAAAAAAATTATTTGCCTTATTTTAGTTCAGGTATTAAGTAGTTTGTTTAAGAAATTTGGTTTGGAAATTTAAGAAAACTGAACTATTTAAAAATATTTCTCAAATTCTACAAGAGTTTAGATAAAACGAAATGTGTGCACATTTTGGTAATTTGGTTTTGACCGTTTTAAATGTCAAATGTGATTTTAAAAAACAGACAAAAAATTAAACAGGAAAAGTGTAATACTTTGGAAACTGAATAAAATAAGATGAAATGTTCTAGAATGATAATGTATATTTGACCCTTAAGAAAATTGCTGTACCAGAAATGAAGCTAAATGTGCTAATTATAATGGAGTGTATGAAATTATCTGAAATGTGCTTAGCATACTTGCACGAGATTATTATCTAATATATAAAAATGAATGTTTGTCTCTCTGTAATTCTATAGAAATCCACAGTTTAGGAGCAACGATCGTGAAATTTTACATACAGGCGTCTTTAAAAACTGCCGAGGGTCTGAAGAACTTCAAAAATCGAAATTAATTACCGTTGATTTTTTAATTAATAAAAAACCAACAATTTTGAAACTAAATGTAAGCTGTTACACTTTGTGGAATCACCCCTCTGAATATGGCGTCCACGTTAGGGTTAGCTGGCAAACAGCGAGCGAAAAGATAAAAATAAATAAAATCAAAAAGTTTCAATTTATATATTAAACCAGTATAATAAATGAAAATAATAAGCTTTCAAGTCAGATTTTATACTTTAAGACATTTTGATTAACGATCGTCGTTTATTTTCGCCGCGTTATTTTGCAAACAAACGTTCTCTGTTGCCATTTTCATTTCAGACATTTCTTATTGAAACGATGAAATGCGTAGTACTAAAATTTATATTTTAAAACATTTCAGAGAAATTAACATCGTCTTCAGATTATAAACAGACGTTATTTGTTGCTATTTTCATTTTAGAAATTTCTTATTAAAATGATGGAATTGTCCGATATATTTCCATAGTGGAGATTTAGACACATTACAGAATTAAAAAAAAACCTTTTGTGTAATTTATATATGTGTGTGTGTTTAATTATTTCAAGTGACTCTAAAGTGGGCGTGGCATTTTTTCCACTATCGTGAGAAATCAGAATAATATTGAATTATTTAATTTTTTTTGCTCATCAGACGACAGTAGCAGCGAGTGGCAGTAGTTACACAAGTTGGAATTTGAAACATTGTTTTGCTGTTTCCTAAAAGAAGCAATAATCCATTTGGAATCTTTATAGATTTGTATTTCTTTCTTGCATTATTTTTTAATTTATGTATTTTTTCTTCTCATATGCTTATTTTTCATACGCTTTTAGTATTCATACTTTTCATATGCTTAATTTTATCTGTATAACACTTAGATATACATTTGTGTATGTATATCTAAATGTTATATATACTGCTATATATACATAGATATACATTTGTGTATGTATAACTTGATGTTATATATACTGCTATATATACATTGAAAAAATAAAATGGCCACCCCAAAAAAGGGCTAGATTTGGTGGGAAAAAAATTCCCCAAGGAATAGAAAATTATCGGCCTATCAACAAGCTTCTCAGAATGTGGAATCTGAAGAACACAGATTTCGTAGGCTGGAAGCTGATCGCATAGCTCATGCTGTTGCGATATCTCAAGAATCCCAGGAGGAAAGAAATGCAAGGCTGGAAATTGGTCGAATAGCTCATGCTGTTGCGAGAGCTGAAGAACCTCAAGAAGAAAGAAATGCAAGGCTGGAAGCTCAAAGAACAAGACAAGTTTCTGCAAGATCTACCAGTTTAGAACTACAAGGTGCAGCTTTTGTTTACAATCCAGTAAGTGCAGCTGCTATTTCAGAAAAGTTTGTCATTGGAAGGATGGAACATGCCTGCCCTCATTGTGGTGCTCTGAAGTGGAGGAGCGAAAATAAAGGCATGTGTTGCTGCAATGGAAAAGTAAGTCTGCCTGTACTTCAAACACCTCCAGAACCACTTAAGTCACTTATGGCTAATGAATCGGATGCATCTAAGCATTTTCTTCAGAACATTAGACTGTACAACTCTGCTTTTCAAATGCCTTCATTTGGCTCAAGCAGCATTGTTGCTGAACGTGGATTTATGCCGACATTCAAAGTTCAAGGGCAGGTTTATCATAGAATTGGAGCCATGTTACCCCTAGAAAATGAGGAGCACCAATTTCTTCAAATATATTTTGTGGGAGATGAACGGAAACAGGCAGAGCATCGTTGCACCACCATTTCGGGAACACGTGAGGATATTATCTTGCAGTTACAGTCTTTTTTGGATAGGTATAATAATTATGTACGAAGTTTCAAAACTGCACTGGATCGTATGCCGATATATGATTACAGGTTAGTCATTCGAGCTGACAGGACACCGGCTGGAGAGCACGAGCGACGTTTCAATGCCCCAGTTATAAATGAGGTGGCAGTTGTTATTAGTGGTAATGAATTTAATCAGAGGGACATAGTTTTGCAGAAAAAAGACAATCGCCTTCAACGTGTATGTGAAACACATAGATCATATGATGCCTTGCAATATCCGCTTATCTTTTGGCAGGGAGAAGATGGATACCATTTTGAAATCAAGCAAGTTGATCCAACAACATTGCTGCCTTCATCTAAAAAAGTAGTCGCTATGAATTTTTATTCTTATAGGTTGATGGTGCGAGAAAATTATTTCAACCTTATTTTGCGTTGTCGCCGACTTTTCCTTCAATTTGTTGTAGACATGTTCGCAAAAATAGAAAGTGAACGACTTTTGTATGTCAAACTCAACCAGAAGAAGCTCCGTGCAGATGAGTACATCCATCTTCGAGATGCTATGAACAATGATGCTAATTCTAGAGAAGTAGGTCAATTGGTTATTTTGCCCTCAACTTTCATTGGAAGTCCACTTCACATGCACGAATACACACAGGATGCTATGACGTATGTTAGAAATTATGGGCGACCTGACCTCTTCATAACTTTTACTTGCAATTCCAGTTGGAATGAAATTCAGGCAGAACTGATGGAAGGGCAGAAACAATATGATCGGCATGATTTGATGGCTAGAGCATTTCACCAGAAGCTTATACAGTTCATGAATTCCATTAGAAAATTTCACATCTTCGGTCAAGTCCGTGCTTGGATGTACACTATTGAGTGGCAGAAGAGAGGTTTGCCTCATGCACATATTTTGGTGTGGCTCAAAAACAAGATTGTGTCGAGTGACGTTGATAAAATTATATCAGCTGAAATTCCATATCCTCAAGAAGATTCCATCCTATTTGAAGTCATTGTGAAAAAAATGATTCATGGACCTTGCGGAACAATCAATCCTACTTCTCCATGCATGAAAGAAGGCAAGTGTACAAAGAATTATCCAAGGAAACTCATTAAGGAAACTCAGACTGGAATGGATGGCTATCCCCTATACAGAAGGAGAAGTCCTGATGATGGTGGAAGATTTACGAAGATCAAGGTAAAAGTTGGAAATTCCTAAAGAAAGTTTGAAATTGACAACAAGTGGGTTGTCCCTTACTGTCCTTTATTGTCAAGGTTATTTCAGGCACACATTAATGTTGAATACTGCAGCTCCGTAAAGTCCATTAAATACATCTGCAAATATGTCAATAAGGGTAGCGATCAAGCAGTTTTTTCTTTTCAGGAAGACGGATCTGTTATCAATGAGATTGAACAGTACCAAATGGGCAGGTACATTAGCAGCAATGAAGCAGTTTGGAGAATTTTTAGTTTCCCAATTCATGAAAGGATCCCTTCAGTTTTTCACCTCAATTTACACCTGGAAAATGGGCATCGTGTCTATTTCACTGATGAAAATTTAGAAGAGAGGATTATGCATCCACCAAACACAACATTGACTGCTTTCTTCGAACTGTGTCAAAATGATGATTTTGCAAGGAACCTGCTATACTGTGAGTTGCCAAAATATTACACATGGAATGCTAATCAAAAAGATTTTATGCGCAGAAAACAGGGAGTTGCAGTAGATGGTCATCCTGGTATTAGAGCAACAGAAAATTTTGGCCGTGTTTACACAGTACATCCAACAAATTTTGAATGCTTTTATCTCCGAATTTCGCTTCACACCTTTACAGGTCCTATTTCCTTTGAAGACCTTAGGACTGTTGATGGGGAAATTTGTGATACTTTTAGTGATGCCTGCTTAAGGCGGGGTTTGTTGGAGGATGATGCACATTGGGATGCTACTATGTTTGAGGCTGCTGCGACTAAATCACCAAAAAACCTGAGGATTTTATTTGCAATCATAATCGTTAATTGTGGAGTTGCAGATCCCATGAAATTATGGAATGCATACAAAGAGAGTCTTTCTGAAGACATACGTCTCCAAGCTCAAATGATGATTTTTGGTGAAAATGTTGAATTTACTCCTGCAATATTCAATCAAGCTCTCATCCTTATTGAAGACAAGGCTTTAGAAATGATAGGCAAAAGAATCCAAGACATAGGCCTTCCTACTCCCGACAGAAATCCTAATACACTCACTACAGAGATGACTAGAGAGACATCATACAGCATTGAAGAATTGAGAAGTTACATATCACAGAATGAACCGCTTTTGACCGATGATCAAAGAGCTGCTTACAATACCATCTTGGAAGAAGTACCAAAAAAAAGGGGGAAGATTTTTTTCTAGATGCACCAGGAGGAACAGGTAAGACATTTCTCATCAAGTTGTTACTTGCAAAAATTCGAGAAAATTCCAAAGTAGCTATTGCTGTGGCCTCTTCGGGAATTGCTGCAACTTTGCTCCCCGGGGGAAGAACAGCACATTCAGCTTTCAAGTTACCGCTTAATCTGGCCCGAAGTGAAAATTCTATCTGCAATATACCTAAACGAACAGAAAAAGCTCAGGTTCTACAGGAAAGTCAAGTCATTGTATGGGATGAATGTACCATGTCCCACAAGAATGCTTTGCAGGCCCTCAATCAAACGCTTCAATTTTTAAGAGGCAATGATTTACTCATGGGGGGGAGTCATCGTTGTATTGGCTGGAGATTTCCGACAAACATTGCCTGTCATTCCAAAAGGAACAGTGGCGGATGAAATTAATGCATGCATTAAATCATCACATCTTTGGAGGCATGTTCACACTTTAAGACTTACTACAAATATGAGAGTTCATCTGTATGGCAACACATTGGACGGTCAGTTTGCTGACCATTTGTTAAATATTGGAAATGGATTAATAAAACTTCATCCAGTAACTGGTCTCTTCAAACTCTGAGAAACATTTTGTAATACAGTAGAGTCTGTTGATGAACTCAAAGCAAAAGTATTTCCAAATATTCAACAACATTTTACAGACCATAAGTGGCTTTGCGAACGTGCGATTCTTGCACCAAAAAATGATAGTGTAAACAACATCAACTTGAAGATTCAAGAAGAGTTGCCTGGAGAAGCTGTATTGTACAAATCAATACATACCGTTGTTGAAGAAAATGAGACTGTGCACTACCCTACTGAATTTTTAAACTCTTTAGAACCTCCCGGAATGCCACCGCATAATTTGGTACTGAAGACTGGATCACCAATTATGCTTCTCAGAAATTTAAATCCCCCAAGACTTTGCAACGGCACAAGATTAGTGGTTAAGAAGCTCCATCCTCATGTCATTGAAGCAAAAATTTTGACAGGCTGCGCCAAAAGCTTTCATTCCACGCATACCCCTCATTCCATCAGATATGCCCTTTCAATTCAGGCGCCTACAATTTCAAGTTCGTTTAGCTTTTGCAATGTCCATCAATAAAGCCCAAGGACAGTCTTTACATGTAGCTGGAGTCAACTTGGAATCACCTTGCTTTTCTCATGGACAGTTTTACGTTGCGTGTTCTAGAGTTGGATCTTCAAAAAATTTGTATGTATTTGCTCCAAATCAAGAAACGAGAAACATAGTCTATGAAGCTGCTTTGAGGTAATATGGGGATCAGTTTAACTGAACAGAGATTTATATGGAGTTTATTATGGAGAGAATGGTTCTATTATTGTTACAGAATCTTGCATTTATGGAGATATTTTTTTATGGAGACAATTATTATGGAGATTTTTATTATGCAGATATTTATTGCTACAGAATCTTGCATTTATGGTGCGTGGAGCCCTTAATTGCAGATTTCTATTAATTTTTTCGTTTTTGAGTGCATTCTAGCTATACTTTAATACTTCAATTTTTTTGCTACAGAACTTGCATTTATGGTGCGTGGAGTCCTAATTGCAGATTTCTGTTAATTTTTTGGTTTGTCAATACCTTGAACCTATACTTTAATACTTTAATTTTTTTGCTACAGAATCTTGCATTTATGGTGCGTGGAGCCCTTAATTGCAGATTTCTATTAATTTTTTCGTTTGTCAGACCTAATTGCCTTAAGTTGATGAGTGTGCATAAATTCTACAAAATTAAACAAGGAAACATATCCCTACTGGGGAATCCTCGCCTTGCATATTTCGGAAAAGGAGGATAAGGCGCCTTTGCTGTACGCCTAGCGTGGTGTGGAAATCAGCAATTTATTAATTTAAAACCTCTTTTCTAAGAATTCTAGGTATTTTTTCTACCGTGACGAACTTCACGCAATCCTATGATGGGAGCGGGTCCCTAAACCGACCGGCTAGACTGGCGAAGCACGGCCAAGTAAATTTGACATTTTTACTTTTCAGATTTTAGTGGTACAATGATGAAAGGCTGAAATTCTGAGATGTGTATAATATTTCACATATATTTTTTCTGTTATTTATACTGTGTTAATTTTTAAATTGATTTTGGTTAACAAACATTCTTAAAATCGCCGGGTACTTCAGCTAGTTTATGTATAATTTTTATAGTGGATTTTAAAAGACAATGCTTTCACGCTGTGTGAATAGATATACTGAAACAAATATTTTTAGTAATATGAAAATTATAGACATTAAATGAGAGTTATCATACACGTTTTATTACACTAACTAAATATATGAGATAATTTAATTTGTTTTTCGATTATATAATCTGCTTGCAATTACCTAATTTGAAAATTCACTTGCTTTAATGGAATCAAAATCATTTATTATTTATTTATGTTTCTCATACGAAGTATGGACTCTACATTATTAGATAAATTATATATTTTGCCAATATGCACGCTTTCTCTTCCCTTTTTATGGCTCGACTGTTATGCACTCAAAAAGCTGAGCATAAGAAATTTAAATTACTGAGATCGAAATTTAAATGAAATGGTCGTTACTGAAGATACTCTAATGCTAAAAACTAGAAACAGTTCGATACAATAAATAGTAATAAATTCCAATAACTATATGACATTAATATTATTAGGTATGTTTGAGATATTTCTTTATATTTTGCTGCTAACGAGTTACCTTTGAATATTTTTTCCTTCCTGTCAAATTTTCGCAGTTCCCAAAAACTTACCATTCTGTTAAGTTTAAAGGATATCTTTAGTCCCTGTAACTTGGTCAACAAGGATTGAAACTGAGTAAAAAGTCAGGGCAAACTAGAAAGAGTAAGCATTTTTAGAAACGATGACTTTGCAGTTTTGCAGTCCTATTTTCAGCATGAGCTGTTGCTTTTAAAAAACGTTTTCTAATTATCAGAATAAAAGCAGCTATTTTAGAGAAACCTATGTGTGATTATTTCTTCCTTAGTAGGGATTGATTGTAGTTTTTTGCTTAAATAGTTATTTTAAAGATGTTATTTTTTTACAACGTGTAAAGAAAATTGCGTAAAACTTTCTACTGATCTACGTTGCTTATCGGCATACTTCCTTGGAACTACTACACAAGGTTCCCATCTATATCCGTTACAACCCTCTTAACTTCTAAACGGTGACAGATTAGGCCATAAAATTGGTGTCTAGGTATAGTAAAAAATCTATGCGCTACTCGATGAGACAACTTACAACGCCATCTATCGGCAAATTTTGGAATTAGTGTTTTTATCTCAAAAAACGGTACGAGATACGGGAAAAAAGATATCTACAAAGTTGTTCAGCATCATCTATTTAGTAAGTAAAGACACCTTTCGCAAATTAATACTCAAAATAGAATGTAAAAAATGAACATTTATTTGGTCGTGATTTTCAACACTATGGCGTCGTTGCACTAATGTACAGCGAAATATCCAGTCCACAGTGCATATGTGTATAGTGGCTAATGGAGAGCATTTACAGTAACATAAATAAATGATCCTGAAGATAGGGAAGTGTCTCAGTGTCTTTCTTCCTGTCTTTATGACATGACAATTTTCGAAATCGTGATGAAACAAATGTTCATTTTCTACATTCTGCTTTAAGCATTAATGTGCGCAAGGTATCTTTTCTTACTAAATCGATGATGCTGAATAACTATGTAGTTGACTTTTTTCCCGTATCTCGTATCGTTTTTTAGATAAAAACGCTAATTCCAAAATTTGCCAATAGATGACGTTGTAAGTTGTCTCATCGAGTAGCGCATAGCCTTTTTACTATACCTAGACACCAACTTTATGACCTAAGCTGTCGCCGTTTAGAAGTTAAGGGATGTGTAATGGATATAAATGGGAACCCTGTATAGTAAGAAAATAAAACGTGGGTCAAATAAAAAAACGGGAGATGTATTGCCACTCTACATGAGAATGCAATATGCTTGGTAAAATTTTATAATTGACTAATTAATGTAACGTAGAATTTCGAACCCCAGACAACTTTTATCCAATGTAACCTAAATGTAACTTAAGCATTCTTATCCATTACTTATCGCTACCTTATTTATACTCACTTGGCTCTGAAATAGAATTATTTAATTATCCTTCTTCATGCGATCTACTGGAATAACCCAAGGTAGATATTTTCGTAAGCAAAATGTTATCTTCTTTCAATAGAATATGTTAAGCACCATCTGTGGAACAAAACTCTCCCTGAACTACATTCTTTACATTACTGAAGGATTTGCAAGCAATTTAGAATTTGAGATTTTTGCCCAAAACATCAACTGGGTTGCAACCACAAAGAAACTGGTTTTAACAAAAATATAATGTAATACCTAACAACAATAATAATTGACACACTTGCAACCTTATGGAGACCTGGTTACCAATCTATATACCGACTGCTCAAAGCTCTAGAGGAATGATAGAGAAGGAGCTGTTATTTATTGAGTCGTTTTCTCATTTCATTCTCTTAGGAACGAAACTTGCGGAATTTGACAATTAGGTGGAGAGAACTGAAGTCTTTTTACAGCATTTGAGAAGCCTTACTACTTTAACACAGATAGAAATTTTTTCAGACTCTAAAGCAGCTATTCAGGCTATTTGGAAATGCTATAATACAGTACGGCCTCCACTTCAGAAGCTATCGTGGAACATAAATTCTTCTTAAAAACATTGTCACAAATTGCTTTCCAATGGATCTCCATCCCATTGTGTTTTTCCTGGAAATGAGAGGGCAGAAATGTTGACATAAAGAGTCAACGAAACATTTTTGCAAAATATAAATATCTATTATTAATTTATAAATATCTATTATTAATTTATAAATATCTATTATTAATTTTAAAATCAAAGATATCCACAAAATCAGTCTTGGGGAAAGGTTTTGGGACAAATCATAGAGACTGAAAACACTTTACTTGCTCGTTCGGCCTAGAGAATAGGCTGTGGTAGCTCTCAAACTGACGGTTGGGCATGATTTCCTCCTGCTTCCTCCCGCTGCAGTAGCGATGAATTGGTGAACGCTGACCACTTGTCTGTAATAAATATCCTCTCTTATTACACCGTACAACATGAAAAATGTCCCTCAGATGAAAATATGTATTTCTTGTACTTTTTTGGCTGAAAATAACGAATCTGCAATTATTTTTTGTTTACCATGCACCATTTTCCCAAGCATCAACATTTTAGCATTGGGAATCTATACTGTAACAGCAAGTGCCGGTACACAAAATAAGTTTATTTAGAAAATGACAAAGCCATTTTGTGGACTATTTTTCGGAGAAATAAGACATCATATATTGCTGTGATGTGAATGGCCTATTTCAGGACATGAACATAATCCAGCAGAGTGGCGCCTGTTTATTGACTCGTCCAAACTTAGTCTCAAAGCAGTGCTCCTCCATATAGGCAATGTTTGTCCGTCTGTTCCTGTAGCATATTCTACAAATTCAAAGGAAACTTACGAAGTGCTGTACTGAAGTTAATTGTGTACACTACATTCAAATGGTACATTTGTGGAGATTTGAAAGTCATTGGGATATTAACAGGCCTGCAACAGGGATACACTAAATTCTGCTACTTTCTCTGCGAATGGGACAGCTGTGAGAGAAAAAATCACTACATCCGTAAGCAGTGGCCTCCAGGAAAAAAACTTCATTCCTAGCACCAAAAACATATCACGTGAACCAACTGTGAGTCCGCAATGTGTCTTTCTTCCACCATTGCACATTAAACTCGGTTTGATGAAAATATTTGTAAAAGCTCTGGACAGAGAAGGAGTGGTTTTATTGAATCTCTGGAACAAATTCGAAAATTTAAGTGAGGCGAAGGAAAAAAAGAAGAGGTTTTTATTGGCCCACAAATTAAAGCAATCATGATGAAGAGTTTGAAAATAAACTGTTACAAGCAGAAAAGGAAGCCTGGCTGGCATTCAAATCAGTGTGCTCACGTTTCCGTGGCAATGAGAAAGCTGAAAACTATGAACATCTTGTTGGTAACATGGTGAAATGCTTTCGTGTTATAGGTTGCAATAAGTCTTTAAAACTGCACTTTTTGGACTCGCATCTGGACTTCTTTCCACAAACTCTTGACGGAATTAGTCATGAGCATGTGAAAAGGTTTCACCAGGACATCTCTATGTTTGAAAAGCGTTTCAGTGGACGATGGAATGGAAATATGTTACCTGAATATTATTGGTCGGTTATCAGGGACACACCAACAGATGTCTACAAGAGGAAACGGCCAAAAGAATCATTTTAGTGTTTGTGTTTTCTATAATCAAGCCTCTGGTACATTTCTCTGTAACCAACTTGTATAAATATGAGAAGTGGGTCTCTACAAAAACGGTACGGGATGGACCATTTTGGTTTTCATATATGAATCAAGCACCTTTTGTTTATACAGACTCATATAGTTTCATCTAAAGGATGGAAAAAAAGTTCAAATTTGTTGTACAGTATTATTAGAAGGCCAGAGACTGTTTCACAACCATGAAGTTTTAATTTTGTCTGCTTCATAAAGCTAAAATTTGTTAGCTTCATTTGATCGTAGAACTTTTACTTTACTTTTTATTGTCTATTGCGTCTGAGGAAGTTTGTTCATTGAACCTGGTGTAACGACAAAAAAGTAAAAGATCCCTAGATAATGTTGCTAAATTCCAATGATTGCACAAGGACAAAGAGAGTATATAGTTTTCGGTAAAACCAAAAATTCTATAATTTAATGTCATCCTTGTTATGCAGATTATTTCCCATTATTTAGTTCGAATTTCATATATTATTGCCTACTTTTATATTAAAAATTATACCGTCCTCAAACAATACCATATTTGCTTGAATTGAAAAGTAAATGTTTCTGCACTATAAATTATGTCTGTATTTAAATCTTAAAATTCCATTCCTTCATGAAATGAAAATTATTTGCCTATTACTAATATTGCAACATTGTATGTTTACAAATACAATGATATATAATCACACAAATTCGTGATTAATGACGTATAAATTTATCTACATGTGTGGATAGTTAAAGGGATAATATGTTCCATTTCTGGATTTCCACATAATTAATTACGGATTCAGTGTATGCTCGGTGTTTCGTGATGCTAAACATATTTAGCAGGTTCAAGTTTCGATGGGAGTAAAAAATGATTATTAGTTTTCTAATGACAAGTTGTATTAAAGGAATAATTTATCTCTCATTTGAAGGGTTGTGATTATTATTTGTTGTAATGTTAAAATTGCAAATTTTAAAATAAATTTGTGATATCTATTAGTTTAGTTTTCTCAAATATGAAAAGTTCAACGTTTTCAAATGAAAATGCTATTCTTTTGCGTATACTTTGATAATATTAAACATGTAGTTTCTGAGTTCAAACAAAGACTAGTTTAAATCAATAGGAGGAACTTTATACTAAAAGGATTTAATGGTCAAAAGTTTCATGGTTGTATAAATAGCGTTTCTTAAATTGAAATGAGCCGACAGTTGAGTTATTCATAAAATATCTTTTAACAAAGGAAAAATTATTTGAATATCTATTTTTTATTCTTCATGTCATGTAGTTAATATATGTGAGATACAAAGATTTTTTCTTTAATTTCCTTATTTTTAAAAACAATTTTATTGTAAAATTCCATACGGAATTTGATTTTGAACCAAATATAATTGAGAAAAAAGTCCTAAATTTTCAGAAAATTTCATTTTTATGGAATTTTCAAACTTTAAAAAATAATTAATTTTTCGATTTCTGTAATTTTCAAATTTCTGATTCAGTAACAGCAAAGCAACAAATCATTCAACTGATTTAAAACTGCAATCATCTAAAAAAAATGTAATACATTTTATGCTGCATAAAAACTCATGTGATTTAGAAGGTCAAAAAGTATTCAGTGTTTCAATTTTTTTTATTGTAACTTATACTCTGATTAAACTTTTCTGATAGGTAAGCTTACTACTAAACATTTGGATGTGTCCCTAATGTAGACTTCTTACCTCTAATACTACAACATTTTCACATTTTTCACTGCTTTAGGGATATTAACGAGTCATATAATTCCACGCCCGGTATCAAATGCAAGATTTTATTGTGGACATAGCTCTCTAACCGCTTCTCTCAGCTATATGTCGAATATGCACCAAAGGAATCCGTGAAACGTTATATAAGGTTTACAATATCCGAGCAAATTAATATTATGACCTGGAGCTTCAAGTACGTAATTTCCTACAGCTTCCTCAATCCCGATATTTAGGTATTGATTTACATTTGGGAGATTATTTGGAGAAAATTGGGAAATATTAATTCCCAATTTTAACATTATTGTTGCCTATACCACATGGTATAAATTGTGTAGAAATATTTATACCAGTTTCTATTACCTAAGGGGTATCACAAAAAATTGACGCGAAGCTTGATTTTTTATCTTACGTTTATCTTAATCACCTCATTTTAATGTCATTTCATTTTTAGAATATTATCTGGGACGAAATATCAAACCCTAATTTTATGTTTTCTTATTACCGGTGCATTTCTTATATTTGAATGGTACAATAAAATTGATCCCAAACATATATTACCCTGGATGGAGACATAGAGATATGTACTCTAAGTCTCACAATATATCATTGTTGCTGTCTTCCTCTTGTCTGTGTTACTGGGACTTGCCAGAGCAAACTTACGAAAAGACTCGTATAAAACTTTTAAATATAGTTTTATTTATCACTAACTGAATTATAACGAACGTATTAAAATATTCCGTCACTGCTTTATTCAATTTGAATAGACTTGCAAGCAAATCTACAATTTTCAATAACAACCCTGTCGCAGGGCTGTGCTACACGGTTCTTTGAAATAGAACGAGATGCAAAACAGGTGCAGAAGACATTACTAAGAAGGGAGAGTCGAAAAGGAGAGATGTGAGCGGGGTGTGAGAAACAGTCAGCGAGTCTTGACCAGCTTGATTAATGAGATGGCCAGATGAAAGTGGATGTGAGGGTGTCCGGAGTACACGTAAAATTGAAGAAAGGGTCCTAAAAGATGGAGAAGAGTTCAATACGAAGATCAGCAGGAGGTCCCTCAAAGCGTGGAAGTTGTATCATCACAAAAGATAGCATCGGAAAAAAGGGGCTGGCTCCCCCCTCATTATAGATTGGAGAAAGGGAATTAATGAAATATATATATGGTCCAGTAAACGAGATCCGAATTTGCCCATTGGTTAAATGAGGTAGCTAACGGAGAGCCAGAGTGGATGGAGATTTAGTCATGGAAAGAGAGAAAGTTTAGTAGATAGAGATATAATTCGAGACGCAGATTTTTCATAGGGTCCTAACCTGGCTTAGAGAGGCAATGTGACTTATACACTGAGCCTGACGTAGAGAGGCAGTTTTCACTGATACACTTATCCTGGCTTAGACATGTAGATTGAGCTTCAGAGAAGCAAATAGCATTGACGATCAGTCGTAATGATAATAGACTGGAGTAGAGATAGAACTGGTGATCGATGCAGATAGGAAGAGAAATTATCACCCGTAGAGGTAGAGCCGCGAGGTAGTTGCGGATTTCGTAGAAGTGATGACAAGATTGGCATGCTGAAATAGCCGGCAGAGAGATATTATCGAACAGACCGAATGGCTCTGAAGAAGCAGACGATATCCCCCGTCAGGCTGTTTGAGATACCCATGTGATGTGTTGCCAAGCACCTAGCACCTCGCTTTCATTGATGACGTGAAACTGACGTTCGTTCCCCTTCAACAGATGGTAGCCCGTGATCCCCGTCAAAAGACTAACCCTACGTCGGAAGGAGTTCAATGTTACCGGACAGACAGCGCTTCCCGCCATTGAAGGACGATATCCCCCGATAACCAGCTCGATAAATCAGAAGGTGCAAAAGACTCATCCAATTGTCCAGCCGACGAACCAGCTATTGTATCGAAGGCGTCCACTGTCCCATTGTGGACACGAGGAAGGAACCAGAACCAAAGGTATGGGAAGTTACTTTTCCTTGATATTTATCGTGTCAATTGCTCACCAAAGTGATTAACCCTTGCTAGTTCTAGGTAACTAATTGAAAATTGTTGATTAAGAGGTATAGCTATATATCACAGAATAATACATTAAAATGTGTATGTATAATTTGGTCTAATGATAAATTGTGCATTGTATGTTTAACGTAATGTTCAATAAATTGATGTGTTCAAGATACATATGAGTAATGACTCGTGTATAAAGAAATATCCCACTAAGCGACTCACGGTTACAAACTCCACTCAAGCACGCAATGATGACTTTAGTGCAATCGTGTTATCGATTGGTCTTTGTCGTTCTTTCACTTAAATAAAGATGCAGAAATCACACGAATGATGTTTTTTTTTTAATATACTCATGCACGAAACAAAAATAATTAAATTAATACACAGATGAGACTTTACGACAGTCTAGCTTACTCTTTGAGAGTATTTTTGTCTCGCTTAGAATGTTCACAGAAAGCCGTTACCAGCTCTCTAGCCTAACTCGTTAAGCGTGTTTCCCCTGGCTCTTCCAAATCTAAACTAACAATATATTGCCTTGGCCTCCAACAACCGTAGAGGGTAGCCTCTGTTTCCATGGAATTTCCGTCCCTGTTTTCCTGGAACTTCTATGTCCTGCAATCGCTTTGATTGGAAGCACTATCTCCCCTTTTGTACTATGGGTACAGTCGCTCTTGTGTGGTTACTATTCTTCGCCAACACTTTCTACATCTTAGTATCAGGCACAGCCTCTAGCTTAAGGTGAATCATACTATATAAGGCGAATGATGTTATACAATTGCTATTCTCCCTCTCTGTACCTTGATGACTTGATTAAAAACAATCCGTTATGCTAAAAAACTTCAACAATTTATTATTGCCGATTTATAACTGAAATGAATCCAAAGCATGATATCCAAAGACATTATAACCGAAATGCATCAAAAAAACTCCGTGTCTTTTGTACAGCGTCATCGCTGGATATTATTCTTTAATTACTTTTATTGCGTGTAATGTCAGTACTAAAAAACACAGAAGTACGGGAAAACATAACATGAAATGACAGAGAGAGAAAATACTTTTAAAGGGGGAAATTAAATAAAATGTACTCATTTATGATCTCACAACCATCAATAATATCTTAATGGGAAGTCTACATAGTTTACAAATAAAATATTTCGTCAACGAGGAATGATTTCATTATAGTAACAAAAATTAGTGTAAACAACGAACTGTGTAAACAGTTCTTTGGTTAATTTTTTCATTATCTTAACTATTGTAATGCTTCTTGTATTTATTCTCCTATAGTACTTAACACAAGATATCTTGATATTATGACTCTGAACCAATACTAAAATTTGCTCACACTATTGCCCACAACTTTATTATAAAACACAAGAAAAAAAATTATTTTCAGTATAATGTATATATGGTATAATTACAGAAGCCAAATGCTTCCCAGAACGCACTTTCTTTGATGCCTCACAGTTGTATTATTGCATTTTCTAAAATCTCCCCTATGGCTTAGAAATGACTTCCTATGAATCTGTTTTCAAGTATATATATATATATATATATATATATATATATATATATATATATATATATATATATATATATATATAGATAGATAGATAGATAGATAGATTATACAAGTGGTTATCAAAATAATGGAAACAACTGTCAATATTAGTGGTGTATATGGATGTGCTTCGTATCTCTCTATTCTAAAAGAAAGTAACTGCAGCTGCCGCAGCCGCCGCCACCGCCGCCGCTGTCAAAAGCTTGTCACGCTATCTCCTCCGAAATCGCTGGGGGTATGGGGTCGAGACCGATACCAATCGATGCAGAACAATGTAGGGAAGAAAGTAAGACATGTCTCATATTCGTCGGACTTTAAGGTTTTTTTTTATTTTATGTTTTGTGGGAAAATATTGACTTTTTCATGTTCAGATTACGATAACTCGTCAAAAAAGGATCGTAGAATTTTTTTTTTACAATCTAAGACTACAGACATTTCTCCTTCAAACAAGACCTCATTTGTTTAAAAATAATTTAAAACAGACTGATATTTTTATTAAAATTGAAAACCCACTTTTTGGAAAAATTTATACGTTTCGAGATATATAAATTCGATGCTCTCAGACTTATTATCTTACAAAGAAATTATTTATATCAACGGGAAGATGAAAGCTTTCTCATTCATATAAACTTCATTTCAAGTCTCTATCTTAAAATTTCGATTTTTAATTGAATTTTAAAGAAATACTTCAAAAAAATCTTCTCATTCGCTTCCTTTGCAGAAGGGCATGAAAGAAGATCCGATTTTTCGCCGGACTTTTTCGCCGGGAGGGGAGGGGGGGAACTTCAACTGTAAACGAATGACTCAATCGCTGTAAACAACTATTGTGTCATTCATTCACTTGATTCACCAGAGGAGCGAGCGTAGCGAGCCTAGGGGCGAAGACCCTAGTTCCTTAAAAAAAACAAGCCTGACCACCGGTAATTTTTTTTATAATATAGTGTATGTATTATTCTACTCTCAGGTAGCAATAATGGAGCTAAGGGCATCGTTCTTTTTGGGGGGAACTGCGTAAAATATCAAACCTTGCGAAAAGGGCAAATTTTTTGAGCGCGTTTAAATTGGAGTATCTGTTACTGAAACCCCCAGGCTAATGGGTGTTTTTCGAGCCATGATATCGAAAGTCATGATAGCATACAAAGTGCTCGGAAAAACATCCTTTGCCAAACAGAATAGTGGACGAAAGGGAGAGCTGAGTGAAAGAGACGGACGAGGTATTGAAGCGAATTGTGACATGAAAAAAGAAAACAACTGCAACCAAAATTACCTCAGAGTTCAATCTGCATCTGCATGTTCCGGTATCAACCATTAGATGTAGAAGGGAACTTCACAAACAAAGCATTTACGGAAGAGTAGCTATTCCCAAGCCACTTGTAATAGATACCAATGCAAAATATCGCCCACAATGGTGCCACGAGCGCAAATCCTGGTCGAGTAATATATCGAAAACGGCATTTGGTTCAAAGATTCATTGTTCACATTGTTCCTCGAAACAGGACGTGCGTATATCTGGAGAGCACCTACACAAGCGTAAGATTCTGGCAGTCTCATCTCATCTGTCAATCCTGGAGGTAGATCTATCAGGGTTTGGGATGACATAATCCAACATAGATACATGAAAATAATACAAATATAGACAAGAAACAAACAGAAATCAAGCACTCTGGGCATCCACGCACCAACGGCAAGATTCTGTATAAGTGCCGGAACTGAACCATAAAACAATAGAAGTAACCGACAGGTCTCTTCATCAGGGGGCCTGACCATGTCAGTTACCTCAAGGGGAACTTTCTGAATAGGATGGAGGTAAGCCCAAAAAACATCCCAAGGCCCCGAGTCCCCCAAAGAAGCAATAAGTCAAAAAGAAAATGAAAAGACAAACACAACTTACAGTATGCGCTCAACGCACCTTACATGCAAGCACACAAAATCCTAATGCAAAATATAAGATGCGTACACACCCCAATTCCGTAAGTGACGGTTATGGCGAAACAGCAACCAATTCTATCCTAAAAATTACGTCATTGTAACATTAGTATAGCGCCACCCCCCCATTACAGCCTAACCAAATGAAAACACAAATACTATTCTAAACATCTTTAAAAATTCCTGAGTCTAAATGCCATTTTTTTAAAACGTTTAAAATGCCGAAATTTTTAGGAAAATCGTTTTTTCTTAAGTTTTCCTCGAAAATGCTATATGCCTCCAAAAAATCCCCAGCGTTGTTACATATGTTTTTTATTCTGTAAAGTTGTGAGTAAAAAATATTATAATAAATTTTATAGCTTAAGTTGCTATGGAAATTGGTAAACGTAATAACCTCGAAGTTAAAATCTAACCTTTTATCATATATCCCTATTTTTATTTCTCTATTTGGAATTTTAATTTTTAAATCCAGATAAGTCGCACAACGATTATTATCGTTAGTCCGGTTTAAAGTTAGTTCCTTTGGGTAGATTTGATTAAGAAATTCCAAATCGTTGCAGTTAAAAATTATAAGATCATCAATATATCTAAATCCGGTAACATTATTTGAGTTAAGAAATTTAGTTTCGTAAAAATGTAAGAATAGGTTGGCAAATGCACTAGAATAGCTATTTCCCATAGGTATACCCTTTATCTGTTTAAAGAAACATAAGCCATTAAAGAGGTAGCTTTTAAAAATATTAAATTTACATAAATCAATAGAGTCACATTTTAATATTAAAGTACTATCTAAATAAACATCATAAATTTCTGAACAGATAAACATTAAATTATCATGCGGAATGCTGATAAACAGGTTTTCAAAATCAAACGTGTATATGTTATCTATATTCTTACTTTTTTAAAATGTAGAACATCCTGGTTATTATTTATAATAAAGCTATTATCAGTATTTTTAATTTTATTTAGAATAATTTTTAAATAGCTAAAGAACTTTTTACTGAACACTGTTTTATAACAATTTGTACTACAAGTAACAAACCTAAATTTAGTAGGTACTTTATGGAATTTTATGGTAGGAAACAGGTGTGGTGTCACCGTGGTCTCGGAAACAAATTGTTCACTACTTTCTTCTAAAGAAGCAATTTAAAATCGGCATTACTGCGCATGCCTGATTTCATGTGAACAGATTTAAAAACCCAGTTGTTTTTAGCTCCACACACACACATACTCTTTTTCCCTGCAGGAATTTTTGTGTCATTTCCTTTCCGAGTTGGGAAAGATCTATTTTTGTTTTATGTTTGTTTTATTCTGACGATTAAACTCCTTCCAGTTTATGCTTGCATTCGTCATTGCATTTCATCACGAATACGCAGCGGCATGATAGACATAGATTCCACTAGCTATCGCCGCAAGGTTAGTAGTCCTACCTCAGAAGGGCTACACAGGTAAGGGTATTTTATGCTATTAATCTTAAACTTAAATTTTTTGTTAAAAGCTAAAATCCTATTATCTATTTCTTTTTTAGTAAGGTTAATTTTTTATAGGTATTATTTGTGTTGTATTCCCTAGAAATTAGCTGCTTAAAATACTCTTTACACATAAAACCGAAATTATTTGCAGTCTTATCAACAACCGTAATAATAAACTTATTTTTTAAACCTTTAATTTTACTGTATAGAACTTTGTTTAGAAAGAAACCCCTCTTGTCCTTCATACTATACTCTTCATAATTCCTTTTTATATCCTGTAAAATATGCACCTTCCACTCCATAAAACCTTCGATAGGCCAATTGTACTTCCTTGCTAATTTAATTATGCAGTAATCTAAGTCTTTAGTGACAGAACTTATAATTTGCTTTAAATTTACCTTAATTCTTACCCTAAATTTTGATCCCTTACGTAGAACTTCCCTCAACCTAACATCTTTAACAATATTAAGATCCCCTGTTACAATATGCCCCGAATTTGGATTTACAAAGTTTTTAAACTCCTCAATATGACAATTGCAATCAGAATTAGAAATTTTGCCTAAGTTATGACTATAAAAGTTATAGTTGCAGATTATGTCCCTTAACGTTTTTTGATATTTAAAAGCAATAGCGATTTTCCCACAATTCTTGATTAGTAATAATTTAGAATTATTATGTACAATAGTACGTAGTTTTAAATACTCGAAATCTTTATCTAGAAAGTTAATAATACAGTACTCTACCCCTACATCCCTTCCCCTCTTAGCATCCAAATTAGTCAGGTTAAGCTTGTATTTAATTAAATCTAAAATTATTAGTTTTGTAAACCTCGAAACAAACTTAATTGAAAATAAATGATGTTTAATTACCCACCTTAAACCTGAATTTTTTTGGTTGAATAAAAAATGTTTAATTATTTTAATGTTCTTAAAATCAATAACTAAATTACAAATCCTTTGCAGATCATCCAGTTTTGTTTTTACACTATTGCTACCTTTTCCTCTTTTACCCCTATAATTAGAATGTATATAATTAAACCTATCAATAACCATGAATTTTTTATAAACGCAGTTATTATCTAAATCCACCGGTCCTTCGCCATTAAGTTTACTGTTTAAACCACACGGAAATAGTGTTTTAAGCTTACAAATATATATATATTTTCAAAATCCAATCTTTTATTTAAATCATTAATCTCACCAATAATATATAATTTAGCCTGCTCGAAGTTATGTACCTGAAAGTGTAGAAGTTCATAATCAAAAGAAGTTTCGTCTCTAAAATTTTTTATTGCAGACCTATGGCTAATAACTTTTTTATTAAACTCAGTCCCCGTTTGCCCAATATAGCATAAATTACATTCTTGACACTCTATAATGTAAATTAATCCCTTACACTTACAAAATAGATTACTACTGTCTGAACCAACCCCCACTTGTCTACTGTTCGCCATAGGGCACGTAAGACACCTTTTATCTTTACATTTAGCATATTTTTTAATTTTAAATTATATAAACGTAACAGTTGTTCAGGTAACTTATTAACCACCACACTCACCTGAACAAGACGTGCAGTAGGGCTCCTTGTTACGGAACGCGACGAGCCATGTCCCATGAGAAAATCTTTAATACTGGTTTGCATAATTATATAAAAGTTTTTACCTGAAAAGCAAAGAATACAATAGAAAAGTCTGCTTACTACATGAGGAACCTCGAGACAAACCATAAACATAAAACTAACTTAATAATAAAATAGAAATAAAGAACTTCCAATAGAAGATTGCGCAAAAGCTGCAAACCTTCATACCGAAAAGTACAATGTAAAATATAAACAATAGAAATAAACAAAAATAAAAATCAAGCATAGACTGCTAAATCACTTTAACAAGAAACATATCCTGCAAAGAAAACATTTTCAATAGAGGATAGCGCAGAAGCTTCATATCCCCATAATGAAAACAAATACATAATCCAACATAGATAGATAAAAATAATACAAATATAGACAAGAAACAAACAGAAATCAAGCACTCTGGGCATCCACGCACCAACGGCAAGATTATGTATAAGTGCCGGAACTGAACCATAAAACAATAGAGGTAACCGACAGGTCTCTTCATCAGGGGGCCTGATCATGTCAGTTACCTCAAGGGGAACTTTCTGAATAGGATGCAGGTAAGCCCAAACAACATCCCAAGGCCCCAAGTCCCCCAAAGAAGCAATAAGTCAAAAACAAAATGAAAAGACAAACACAACTTACAGTATGGGCTCAACGCACCTTACATGCAAGCACACAAAATCCTAATGCAAAATAAAAGATGCGTACACATCCCAATTCAATAAGTGACGGTTATGGCGAAACAGCAGCCAATTCTATCCTAAAAAATACGTCATTGTAACATTACTATAGCGCCACCCCCCATTACAGCCTAACCAAATGAAAACACAAATACTATTCTAAACATCTTTAAAAATTCCTGAGACTAAATGCCATTTTTTTAAAACTTTTAAATTGCCGAAATTTTTAGGGAAATCGTTTTTTCTTAAGTTTTCCTCGACAATGCTACATTTGGGATGACATCTCATGGTTTTCTTCAGGCCCTGTTGTAATCCTAAAAGGGAGATTGAATGGGAAGGGCTATGCCGAAATTTTAGCTCACTAGCCCATCCTATGTTGCAAACATTGTTTCTAATAGAAGATGGCGTTATCCGGGAAAATAATCCCCCTATACATGCAGCTAAATCTATCAAATTTTGGTTTGAAAAGTATGGAAAAGAAGTCAAATATCTTATCTTGCCCAAAACAATCCCCCCGACTATATATCATCCAACCACTGTGATCTTTATAAGCGGATAGAGCCAGGTATCGATATCCACCACAGCATCTCTACAGGAACTTTCACGATTTTTCATTGAAGAACGGTATAATATATTCTTAACCACTGTTCATGACTTGTGTAATCCAATTCCAAGGGGAATCAGGTGGTATTACATGACAAAGGTGATCCCGTGCCATATTAATAAAGGTTTTCATGGTTTTTCTTAGCATTTCCTTTATTTTGATAACCATCTGTATATATATATATATATATATATATATATATATATATATATATATATATATATATATATATATATATATATATATATATATATATATTAAACATCAAATAGTGATTAGTAGCGTTGGTGGTGTTTAGGAGGAGGCAGTATAGATAAACATTTCTAATAAAAAGTTAGTTACGCTGTTAAATTTACCTATTATTATTTAATTATTTTATTAGTTTTTTTACTAAAGGCTGCATTTATTTGCTAACCTAGCAAATACAATTTATTTTATATCAATTAATAGTTTGAGGCTTATTTTCTTGAGATTTTACTGTCTTCTGAAATTTATACACATAATTAAATTTATTCAAACAGGAAAATATATATATGACAAGTGAAATCCGTGAGAGAAACAAAATGCAACTGGTGTACTATATATCCATGCTTTATTAGGTTCGGTAATTAAATTTCATACGCCTCTGACAGTAGAATACATAGATTGAAGAATAAATGTTCTTTTGTTCCATTTAATTTAAAGGTATGGAACATCTATGAACAAAGGTACAAATGTATGAAGTAAAAATCCTGTATCCAGACAGGAAATCACAAACCATTGAGTCAAGATATTAAAATAATTTTATCTTGAGAAGAATTTTATTATTTTTATTAAGATGTTGCCCTTTTGTATACATTTAAGTATTTGTTATTGGTTATTTTTATTAGTTTCGTTCTTTTTTGGCTTTTTCCAAGAAAGGCTCTATAATCAATAAAATAATTTAGTCCAGACTTTATTACTGTTTACATAGTACTGTCATCACTAGTGTAAATATTGTATAATGGAAATTGTGTTTACCTGTTTAAACTATATCTGTTGTTTTTTATTCCGTGGCATTATATCGTCAAACTTCTCCTACAGTTCGTGGGAAACTTGTAAGATATCAATTATATCAATATCATAAAAACATTGAAATATGTAAATAAATACCGGCGTTGCATTTTTTAGATAAGCTGGATGGCATGTACTATAAATTATTGCATTCAATACATTTTCAAAACAAACTCAAGATATGAAAATTTGAACTTTGGCATTAAAAATGTCCATTTCACTTGTTGTGTTTGTCGGATATAGACAGAATGTATTTAGCAGTCGAAATATCAGTCAACATTGAATAAGTTTTACGTTTAGTATATCCCCTCTGCATCATATTTGAGCGACAAAATATTGGAAAGTAAAACGAAGTATTTTATGTTCTATAGGCTTAAATGGATAAAACATTTTTCCGGATATCTTCGAAGATAAAATACAATAGAAAAACAAAGTTGTTTTATCAGAGAAGTGATATGATTAGGGAAAATTATTGCCTTTTGTTATTTTTAAAGATTTTAGGAATAAATTTAATTAAAGAAAAGAATAAGAATATATTTCTACATGTCGTTTCTGGCATATTTTTTCCTATTATGTTTCATTTGTTCGTTGTAGACTGTATTTTAACTAATGTTTCTTATATGATGAGATTCGAAAACGATAAAGTGTTTCTATCAAACATACTAAATGCGATAACTATACTTCTACTTTGGTACATTTTATTGATCAAGAGAAAACAAATTAAGAAGTTAATATTATCATTGAATGGTATAAGTTGCGAACAGAAATTGCACAAAAGACGTACAATTAATGTAACGTTTTACATAAGTGTGCTATTGTATATTTTGCCTTTAATATATGGCTTAGCTGCGCTTTATACCAGTGACCCTGAACATCGAGTGGTAGTGTATTTTTGGAACTGGAAAGAAGTCACAATAGTTATCAATATTTTGTTCTACTTGAGAGAAGTTTCAAGTTCTGTGATGTTTCATTCTTTTGTAGGAGCGGTAACATTTCTTTACACCTGGGTCTGCTATAAAATTATAAAGACAGTTACCCACTACAGAATGGAATTGGAAATGTCTCTGAAAGAACATAATACTCTAAACCTGTCTTCTTCATTTCTGCTTTCCTACCTGAAAATTCTCGATGGAATTGAAAAACTTGAAGATGTATTTACAAGCTCTGCTTTCATACTGACAGTCTCCAATGGGCTGTCACTATTTACCCTCTTGGCAATCTTGTTCACGTCACAGTTTAATCAGCTGTCAGGGTACGTTTTACTGCAAATAGTGATGTGTTTAATTACCTCTGGAGTGTACTTGGTTATTACAATTGTCATTGCCTCTCAGATTCCGCTAGACGTTGAGAAAAACGTAAAGTATTTTACAAAAATACAAGAGAAGCATATTCTGGAGTCTTCAACATTCCTTCTCGACGATCATCAAGTAATATTAATAAAGTCTGCCATTGAAAGGCGAATAACATTTCTTTCTGGTTGTAACATAGTTTACTTCACCAGACATGTACTGATCACGATAATAGGTGCTCTCATAACGTACGGTTTACTTATTGTGCAAATTAAATAATTTTTGTTGTTCAGTATATGCGAGTTGTTTGGCTTTGTTGCATTTTATTTTTAAGTGGGATTAGAAAGCAATTAACCAAGAAAACAATACTTCATAAAACAACGAGCAATTTTAGAAGCAACTGGATTTTGATTAAAAAGTAAGTGATATTCATTGAAAATAAATATTGAAAAGGGCATAAAAGCAAACCCCGAGTATCAGCAGATACTTTTGCTGAATATCTAACAACCACCCTGCACTAGTTCAAAACGATACCACGATCTCTGGAGTCTGAGAACTTTGTCCTAACCACAAACTGTTCTAGAATGAATGAAATTCCATCTTTTTTAATACTTCCCAGAGAAATATATGATAACTACATGCACAAAATAATTGACTTGTAAATCGATAATTTTCTATAAATATAAATTAAAAATGACTTTTTTTTTCAATTTATAACTTCGGTTAGTTTTCAGTAGCTATGAAAAAGCTATCTTTTAATTCCTTTAATAAAAGAAATCGCTGCCTATATAAACTCCCCTATAATATGTTAAATTAATAAGAAATACTAGGTTGCATGAAAGAATACGAAATTCAAAAAACTAAATTTACAGTATTCCCTTATATTACGGCATTATTTTTCTTTATAGGAGAAATGTCATTGATGAGTGGAAGCATAATTATTTGATTTATTACAAGATTTAACAAGATATCAAATAAATAGCCAAGTTTAAATATATCCCATTTAATGTTTCTGGTGAATTTACTAACTTTTTATTGCACGTAGATTCCCGTAAAAGTAAAATATTCTAAACCTGTAAGTCATATCCCATCTATGATTAAATATATGCATAATTGTTTTCGATTTTTAAAAGTGTAATTACTAATAAAAGAAGTATTAGTTTTATGAACATATTTTTATGTTTTTTTAATATATAAATATTTTCAGAATCCTCTAAAAGCATATTTTAAATAAATAAAAGCAAAATGAAAGGACAAAAAAAATCTTAATAAACTATGCAACATGTATAAATGATATTATTATAAATATTACACATATTACGGCAATTATACTCGTACCCCCAAAAACCTTTGAAAACTTTCATTAAAATTTTTGAATCCAGGATTTAAAATAAACAGATGAGACCATTACAGAGAAACACTCTTTTTTTAAAGTTTACAATTTCTTTTGACTTGATATAGTTTTTATTAAGAAGGTTAAAAATGAGTATCCCGTTTTGAAGAATAACAAAGAGTAAAAAAAAATAAATGATAAATTTTTCACAAACATAATGGACATAATCTATTATCATAAGATCTTTAAAACTTTCCTTTTTTTCATTACTTTGTAATAATTGTGATTAAACATGCATTAGCTATTTTATAAATTGTCTGATAATTGTTTTATATGAATGACTTGAGGTTTTTAAATTATGAAATAACTTTAAAACCTACTAAAGATTACTTGGTTTGAATCTATTCAAATTTTTATGTTGTTGCTTTCAGTATAAAAGATTGAAAAATTTGTTTAAGTGAAATTCATTGTGTGTATGTATGTATATATATATATATATATATATATTAAATATTATGTCCTCCATTCTAGCATTTAAATTCCCTTTCCTAAATCCAATCCGCAGTAATCTCCATTTATCGCTACCAAACCCTTAGCAACAGAACTTCCCATAAATCGCACGCCTATGCATTTCTACACGTGTACATATTAGAATTCAGGCGTGGGTTCGCATCGCGAGCCCCAATATTCTGCTGACCCTACAAAATAACATCCACATGTTTTTTCGTCTCTCGCGTTTACAGTTGGAAGGTGATATTCACTTCCGAAACGTCTTCTGTAATGATCGGATGTACTTTTGTCATTGTAATAAACGATTCGGCCAGACTGCATCAAAAGTTTATTCCTTTCAGGCTGAGTCTAGCACCAACCATGTAAATATGAGGTAGTTTTCCTTTTCAGATTATATTTTAAGAACGTTATGAAATGGATATATATATATATATATATATATATATATATATATATGTGTGTGTGTGTGTAAGTAATTTTTTTATATAATTTCTCTTTTTTTACTCGCCTTCGTTGAAAGACATGTAAGATTATTTTGGGGGAAGAATTTTAACATTTTTAGCAGCATAACAAATTGTGTTTTTCATGATGTATAAAATTCATTTATCAAAAGAGTATATAAGGTTGAATGATATTTATATGATTTGTCACTAAAATTTTTTATGAGCCATCTCTTTTAAGAACCCTTCGTTCTTAAAAAAGAGTTTTGTTCTGACTAAAAATAGGGATTTCACGTCTTAACTATTTTGTCCATCAACATCGGTTACAGTACTGTCTTAAATTACCCATTTTAAAGCAGATTGAAATAATTTATTATGGCTAAGTGTTTGCAATTATTTTCCATCATCCTATTAATTGAACATCTTTGTGTTTCTTTAATTAAGACATTTGTACAAAATTTCAGATGAATAAATTGTTTCGTATTACATCACATTAAATTATCAAATTTAGTTACATACAAGTTCAGATGTGTATACTGTGGCATATTTCAAATTATTTAATTATGAAGTATCATATTCAATGGATACTCTTGATATATTATATGGATATAAACATGTACAATATATTTCGTACTTGAAAAATTACTTAAGCTTTTCGTGGATAGCAAAATAAATGGAATAGTTTTACTAGTACCCTCACTAAAGAATATAAATAGACGATTTACATGACAATATTTACTTTCGAAAAGAATCTTCCTTTTGATTGACATTATTGTTAGGATGCATAAGGCGAAAACTGTCAAACTGTCACAGGAATTAATTAAGTTGCTGATAGGGAGCAGGACACATTTAGCCAATAACAATGACTGGAGATTGATGAAATACCCTCTGGTATCGGATGTATTTAGAGACTGCAATGCATAAGAAAGCATAATTTCAGGGAATTTGCAGATATATCTCACTACATTTCTTCAACAGAGACTACATTGGTAATAATTTTTAAATGAATCAGGAAAATATAATAATTATTATTACAAAAGACTTATAATATCTCTTATTCCTTTAAATATTTTTTGTATTGATTATAATATTTTGTGTATTGATTAATAATATATATGAATAGATTAAGGATATTTTAAGCAGTTTGATTAACACAAAAATTCATTTAATGAAACTCCTTGAACAATCCAAATTTGATATAGCATAAATCTTTCTTCAAATACGAAACTGTTTGGTAAATAAAATCTACTATAAAGATTTGTACCAGTATTTACGTTAGAAAACGTATAAAAATTTGTTAGGAATAACTTATTAATATTGCAACAGATCCATCAAAGGTTTTATTCCTTTAAATGTAATGCGTGTTGAGCATGGGATATGTAATACCTGAATACATTGTGGTTATTTTCAGAAATTATATTTACAGGTACTTTCGGAAAAGAAATTGTTTCACTATCTATGGTTTGTACATTATAAATTGATAATTCTCTGAGTAAGAGTTTTAGTTTGCTTAACATGATCTATAACCGAGAAGTTTCGTTACGATGATTAACAACCTGCAATACATTGGAATGCATAAATCTAGTAAATTTGCAGATACACATCAAATTTTGTAAAAGAAATTCTTGTGATATATACAGTTTGTACGTTTTAAATAATTAATTATCTGAATATGAATTTGAATTTACTTAATCTATAGTCAAGTAGTTTCGTTAGGAGGATTAACAACTTAGAATACATGATAATGCATGATTCTAGAGAATTTGCATTTATACATCAATATATTTTCTGTATAAAATCTGCATTAGTAAACATTTAAAAAGAAATTAGAAAAATGTTAATTTTAATTACTCTAAAGTATTAATGATAGGTATCTTTTCCTTAAACAAGGCATGAACGTAAGATGTACTTCATGGATAATTTCAGTAGTTTGATTTAAACAAAAATTATTTTAAAGAAAATTCTTGAAGATGTGAGAATTCGTTTGTTTTTGTTTGAGTTTCAGTTCACTAAATTTTATGTACAGTAAAGAACATTCGTAAGGGTGACTGGCAGCATGCTATGCATAAAATCGTAAAATTCAGTAGAATTTTCAGGAATATCTTGTGTATCTTCAATATAGAATAATTTAATTATCATTTTAAAACAACTTGGAAAATTCAATTTATGTAATTACAAGAGATTGGTAGTATAACTTGTTTCTTAGAAGAGGTTTATTTGATCTATGCCGAGCATGGAATATAATATTTAGATAAATTACAGATATTATCAGCAGCTATATTAGAATGAAAATTAATTTATGCGAAATTCATGGGCATTCTAGATTTTATAGGTCATAAATTAATAACTGTTTAAGTAAGAGTCTGGATTTATAAAAGTAAATCTGCAATAGAGAACACTTGTAAGGGGGATTGACAACATGAAAGACATATATGTTCATAATTCAAGTGAATCTAAAGATGTACCTGAATATATTATTGGTACTTGATTTATGCTAGAGACCATTTTAAAATAATCTAGAAAAATCTCAATTTTTATTATTGCAGGGTAACCTTAAGAAGATTTTATTTATACAGTAACATATGAACGTAGGTGTATATTATAGATAATTTAAGCAGTTTTATTTAAATAAAAATCCTATAAATAAAATTAATGAAGGATTCATTTGTTCCTCTTCTATAAGTGTGCTTTAAGATATACTAAATAAAATCCACACTAAAGGACAATAGTAACAATAGACGAGAAAAGGCTATGCATAAGGAAACGAAGCGTTCAAGTGCATTTGTAAATTACCTGACAGAATCTTCTTAACAAAATCTGTGACGTTACTCTCCAAAATTGAATTTGAGAAGTTTAAATTAATATAGTTACAAGAGATTCATAATAGGTCTTATTTCTTAGAATATCGTCTGTCATGAGTATGGAATGTCATATTTTCAGAAACCTGATTAACACAAAAATTTTGATTTTCAAAGAAATTATCGTTCATTCAGATTTTATATGATCTAAATTAATAACTGTTTAAGTAACAGTCTGGATTTACCAAAGTAAATCTACAATAAAGAACATTTGTAAAGATAATCAACAACATGCAATACATAATAATTCATAATTCAAATGAATTTAAAGATATAATTCAATGTTTTTCGGTAATCACAGGAGACCTGTAATGGGTCTATTTTTATAGATTACGACAGGTGTTGAGAATGGGCTATAAAAATGGATAAATAATTAAATAATTCCCCATTTTATGTTTTGAGAAAATTTATTTAAATAGATATCCTTAATGATTCTAAAATTTAACTAATATCAATTAATTATTTTTAAGTACGAATTTAGGATAAAATAATAAGTCAATAATCTACATTTGTAAGGATGATCGACAACTTATAAAAATTGTTCAACGGATCAAATAACGTCCCGTAAGTTGCAATATATGTGGGGTTTTGGGGGGGAGTAATCACAAACAGTGTTAACATAGGTAACATTTATTTAAAGAGGGATATTATTTACAGGGGGGGGATATTATTTACACACACACGTGCACGCTCGTCGGAAGCAAAACATCGTCTATATCTTCTGTTCTTCGCGGCGCCCGCTAGGTGGCGCTCGCCGGGGTTACAGGGGCGCACACCATATGAGAGTGGCATGCATGGGGCTGTATGGATGGCATCCCACATCGGCCATCCGACAAAAAGCATCTGCCCCCAGATGCTGGTAGGGGCACAAACAAATACAGGTGACAATTTATTATGACGAAATGAAAAAAAAAGTATAAAAGTTATAAGAAATACACATAG
Source organism: Dolomedes plantarius (assembly GCA_907164885.2). Lineage (NCBI taxonomy): Eukaryota > Metazoa > Arthropoda > Arachnida > Araneae > Dolomedidae > Dolomedes > Dolomedes plantarius. The sequence continues at coordinate 82,845,000 of OU015495.1, read as the reverse complement.
GTTATAATACTATCAAAATGAGCTGGAAAAGAAAATGAAAAATATAACACTAATTGTAGTAATATCCAAACAGCAAAACAATCCTGGCTAATGAAGTATTCCTGAAAAAGAAAAAAAATAATGAAAATATAGTTCAAAAATTAAAGTATGTTTAGTCCAAACGGGCTATGTAAAGTTATGAGTCCACGGTTTCATGAACTCAATGCATGTACTGGTATGCATGGGTCCGTCGAAATGTCCACACTTTTGAACATCGTAGGTGTCGTTGGGCTTAAGTCTGATGATCTTGTAGGGTCCGAGGAACTTTGGATGGAGTTTAAAACGAGGTCCGAATTGGGTGCGTTTTATGGCGACAAGATCGTACAACTTGAACTTCGGAGGTAACTTTCGTCGTAGATTGTAGGTTTTACGGTTTTCGTCTTGCACTCTTAAAATCTGTTGTTTGGCGTCTTTGCGGAGGTCGTCGCGTGAATTTATAAACTCAGTTTGTATTTCGGCATTCAACAGGTCTGTGATTTGGAGATTGTTGCGGACACGCATTTTTGACCGAAAATCAGTTCAAAAGGAGTCGTCTTAATGCTGCGTTGGAAAGTTGAGTTAATAATTTGCTGGACGTCAGCCACATGAGTATACCACTTCGTAGGATCTTGGATGGACATATAGAGAATCTACTACTAAGGGGGCACTCTATTTGAATTTTATACAAACGCAGTTTATACATGAAACAATGTTTATTGAATTCGTTGCACATATAATTGGCTTTTACAGCAATAAGCATACGTACTACTTGTACGGAATGTATAAACACAGCTTTCAAGAACAATATATTTTTATACTCACGAACAGTAAGTCAAACCAGCAGTACTGCCATGTAAACTTCTGGCCCGCTAAGCACTAGCGCAGGATAACACCTTTTCAACCTTAACAACCTCCCTTTTTTTTCATTAATGACGCTGCGTGGTATTTATACTAAGCGCGTATGCCGAAATTAGCATATCTAAAGCAGCTTCTTTAATTCACTCAAAAGTTCGATTCTTGTGAATCGAATCTTGTGTATACCTTACAGACAATTTGGATAAAACAGAAATGATTATAGAATTGAGACTTCAACCTGTCCATTTGCGCGAGGAAGACCAGTGGTTATAGTCAAATGTTGGATGTTCTCATGGTCGCAAAAGTCTTTAAAGGCATTAGATAAAAAAGCAGATCCTCGATCGGAAATAATACGTACGGGATTTCCAAACACTTGTTTCTGTATTTCTAATTTAGAGAGTACTTCTGCAGCGTCAGTTGATTTCGTCGGGTAAAGCCACACAAATTTGGTGAAACTATCGATAACGGCGAAAATATATTTATATCGTTTAGAAGTAGTAGCGAGAGGACCTAAGTGATTGACATGATATGTATGGAGTGGGGTGTCCTCTTTTGGTAAAGGGTGTAGTAGTCCTTCTTGTTTACCACACTTGCGGTTCGTCAAGATGCATGGAACACAGTTGGCAATACACCTGGCAATTTTATCTTTTAAATTAGGTATGTAAAACTGTTGTTTGAGTTGCTCCTCAATTTTCTTAGTAGCAAAATGTCCATTCTCATGTGCGTCTCTAATAATACCGTCTTGCATTGAGTCTGGAACGACTAGAACTTCGTAACCGTCAACTAACTTGTAGAGAACATTTGCTTTGATAAAATAATCGTGATATTGTTTAGTTTTAAGAATTTCTTTAATTGCTTGAATGTTAGGGTCGTGTGACTGAGCATTTTGTATTTCGAAAGTCAGTGAATCGGTGGTAATGAGCATCGTCGGATAGCGGCTTAGCGCATCAACATGAGCCATCTTCGCTCCAGTTCGATGTTGAATTGTATAATTGTAATCTTCTAATAATAGTGCCCATCGAGCAATTTTAGCACTGAGATCGCGCTTGCTCATAGTGAGTTTGAAGGCGTTACAGTCTGTAACTATGGTAAATTTTTGACCAAGTAGATACACTCTAAATTTTTGTAATCCATGAATTACGGCTAACATCTCGAGTTCATAACTTGAGTAATTTTTCTCAGCGTCGGATGTAGATTTGCTTGCAAAATATACAGGGTGAAAACAGTTATCATCAGTGGATTTCTGAAGAAGAATGCATCCAAAACCATGGATAGAAGCGTCAGTATGTAATTCAGTTTCGCTGTTCTGATTATAAATATTAAGAACGGGTTTATTAGCCAAACATTGCTTCAATTGATAAAAAGCATTTTTCTCGTTTACACCAAAATGGAAAATAGTAGATTTTTTTAGAAGGTTAGATAGAGGATTAGCGATAACTGAAAAGTTTTGGATAAATTTACGGAAATAACCAGCCAAACCAAGGAAACATTGGACGTCTTTTTGATTTTTTGGTTCCGGATAATTTAGACCGGCGACTGTTTTAAGAGGGGAGGGAAATAACTGTCCGTTTTGAATAATATGGCCAAGGAACTCAATTTGTGTATGAAGGAATTTACATTTTCGAAAGTTTATCTCAAGACCGTAGTCAGAAGCGACAGAAAAGACTGATTTTATTTTTTCAATATTTTCCTCTTCATCTTTAGCAGGAATGATTAAGTCATCCATATACAACAATATCTGACCTGATAAAATGAGATCTTTAAAGACTGTATTAACAAATCGCTGCAACACGGAAGGTGATGTACAAAGACCAAAGGGAACTTTAAGAAACTGAAACTGACCTGAATGTGTCACGAAGGAAATATAACGTCGACTGTCTTTATGAACATTAACATGGAAAAATCCATTTTTAAGGTGTAGAGTACTGAAAACAAGAGCACTCTGAAGTTTGTCGAGTAAGTCGTCAATGAGAGGTAAAGGGTATCTATCTTTAACTATATGTTTATTTAATTGTCTATAGTCAATGCAAAGTCGTGGGGTTCCGTCTTTCTTTTTTACAAGAACAACTTGACTCGAGTAGTCTGATGAACAGGGTTCTATTATGCCGTCCTGAATCCAAGTATTAACTTGTTTATCTACAATATCTCTCTCAGTAAATGGTAAACGTCGTGGTCTGTAGCAGATGGGAGTCGAAGTATCAACTTGTATATGCATTTCAATATTAGTAGTTTTGATTTTATGGGGTTTATAATTGGTCACGAGGTGTTGAATGGTATTTCTCTGTTGTTTAGTAGCACTAGGGCCTATGTCAGGGCTAGAATCATCTATTACCAATATATTACTAATAAGAGTAACGTCTTCGTCTATACCGTCAAAATCTAAAGGTTTATGAATCGAAAGTCCGTCTTTAGTGATAGTGAATTCAGCCTGTGCAAGTACATTCATACCAATTATCAAATCTACTGGCATAGTATTATCGTCAACAACACAAATATCAGCGGTAAACAATTGACCATCAATAACAATTTGGGATTTGAAAGAACCAAGTGGCTTAATCTTTCCATTGCCAAAAGCCGTAAGCAATGTACTAGAGTTATTAAGAACAGGAGATCCAATTTTAGTATACGCTTGGTTTAACATAATCGTAGCCATCGAACCTGTGTCGATTAACGCGTTGAAAGAGACATGGTTGAGTGTAACATCCTTGTACATTACATTTGAAGCAGTTGAATTTAGCGTATTAACATTAGTTTCACTCTGTGTGTGTAAATCATTTGATTTTGAACAATTTGCGGCTATGTGGCCAAAATTTCCACAAGAAATACATTTTGGACCGCGATGTTTGTCTTGACAAAATTTAGATATATGGTTAAAATTAAAACAATTATAGCACATTTGTTTACTTTGAGCATGAGGACGAAATGCTTCTGGTTTCATCTCACGTCTTGGGTTTGAAATTTTATGATACACGTCATCACGTTTACGAGGTATGTAGTGAGAACCGAAATGGTCAGTTGAGGATTTACATCTATTTCTGTCAAAAATCTTTTCATAAATTTTGAGTTTCTGTTTGAATTCCGTAAAGTTAGTACAACCATACAAAATTAATTTATTACACGGAGCGTCTGGAATATTATTTATGCAATACTCAATTATACTAGCGTAGTCTACGGCAAAGTCAAGGGCTTGCGAAGCTAACTCGCGAAGAGCAATTAAATATTCTGTAATAGATTCATTTGGTTTTAACTTTCGATTTCGCAACTGTCGATGTAACTCAGCGCTCGTAATTTTCAAACCAAACTCCTCAATTAAAGCTTCTTTTAAAGAACTGAAAGTGTTTAGATTACGTTGGCTCTGAATAAATAATTTAGCGGATCCAGAAAAATTAGTTTTTACAAAAATCACTTTATGCTGATCTGTTAATTCTGGTAAAAGAGATAAATTATCCTCTACGTCGCGCAAAAAGCTTTGAAAAGTATACGCATTGTTACCAGTAAATTTTCGCATAGAACAGGAAACATCTCTCAAAACAAGCCATAAATTAGAATAAGGAACGGAAGTGTCAATTTCGGATTGTTGTTTAGGCGAAAAAGAATTCGTATAAGCGTTTTCGACTGTGGCAAGAGCATCAGCCGTCTCTGATTGTTGTGTCTGCGCGAAAGAACTTGGCGCTACTTCATCATTCTCATCCCCGAAGACAGAAATCGGTTGAAAAGAAGTTAAATTCGAAAGTGCGTCAAAAATGGAATCACATAGTTTGTCTTTAGAACCGTCGGAATCAATATGCAAAATATTAGCAACACAGATAAAATCATTTAATGAATATGTTTTAAGGATGGATTTCTTTCGCGAATTCAAATCGAAAGTTACAGGGAAATTCTGAAAATTGCGTAATTTAGATCGATATGAACGATCAAATGTATCATCAATACAAATCGAAAACAATAATTTAATACTTTTAGTTGGTGCACAGCTGAGTGCTTGTGCTATTAGCACAATATCGTTTAGTGAAACTGAACACATATTGACACAACCAAAAAAAATGGTACTCACTGAATGCAGACTTCTAAACAGAATAATCCAACAATTTGTATATCTCAACTCAGTCCTCGGCACGTCATGAAAAATTGATAAGTATTCCGTGGAGAAGTCACATCAGCAAAATACTTCGTTCAAACCGTCTCGAATTATACGTCTGAGGTAAAGTCGGTAAATATCAGCTGTGAACGTCTTTGAAACTATCACGTCAAATGGAGAGTTGATACGGCAGGCATGGGTGATCTAGGGGATTAAAGGGTAAAAGGAGGCTAGAGCCCCCATCTGTGGGGTTTTGGGGGGGAGTAATCACAAATAGTGTTAACATAGGTAACATTTATTTAAAGAGGGATATTATTTACAGGGGGGAACTAACGTCTAAAAGGGGGAAAAAACAAGCAACGCGGCACACACACGTGCACGCTCGTCGGAAGCAAAACATCGTCTATATCTCCTGTTCTTCGCAGCGCCCGCTAGGTGGCGCTCGCCGGGGTTACAGGGGCGCACTCCATATGAGAGTGGCATGCATGGGGCTGTATGGATGGCATCCCACACATATATCTCTCTCTCTCTCTCTCTCTCTCTCTCTATATATATATATATATATATATATATATATATATATATATATATATATATATATATATATATATAATTAAAACTGTCGCGGGGCGATGCAACAGGCCGGTGAACTAGAAAAATCCTAAATGTAGTCGTACAACCGGGGCAAGCCAAAGTAAAACCCAACTCAGTAAAATCCAGAGTCCATCACATTTATAGTTTTTATTAAAAGGCACTTTCTTGTTTGACAGTTTCCATTAAGATCACGGTTTGGACGGACATCGCGGCTAGCCGGGAACGGGGCCCCGCCAGCGCACCGTTTCGACGATTCGGACAGCTACGGATTACATCTTTATGGCCTGGGAGCGGATACACAAGTCCGTAGGGAATTGCCAAGAAAAACTGAATCTTTCAAAAATCCACAGGCGCGTTGAACTTTAATTGGTTTAAACGTGACATCTGACCCAATCACATCATATGGGGTGATCGTTCGTTATGGTTCTACAACATGCGTTGTTATATAACTGTTATATATAATGTAGGCGTGTGGCTTGTTTAAGGGGAAACTAATAGATTTGGTTATTTCTAGGTCAAATTTAAATGGGGATAATGTTTTGTTGCGAAAAGTTAATGACGGAAAAGGTTGAAATTTATTTCATATAGAATATATATATATATATATTTATATATATATATATATATATATATATATATATATATATATATATATATATATATATATATATATATATATATATTTATATATATATATATATATACTGCTCAAAAAAATCAGGGGAGCAAGCATAGAAGTTAAGAAAACCGTGCGAGACAGCCACGTATTGGCATAAAATGGATAGTACACGCGTATCAATGCGCAATACAGAAAAAAAGACGTAAAAAATTTTGAAATTAAACTTTCATTTTTTGAAAATATGGAAAAAATATGAAAAGTTGATTTAGGGCCACAATTTGGTTACATGTAAACGATAAAAATAAGTATTGTTTAGAAATGATGCAAGATTTTTAATATGGCATGTGGTCTCCTCGAACAACTAAGACTACTGCACACCTGTTTTCCATGGATGCGATGATGTTATCGATAAGACTTTGGGGAATACTGTTCCACTCCTCAAGAAATGCAATCTCCAAGTCTCGGAGAGTAAAAGGAGGCCTTGGTCTCGCAGCAATGCGTCGTCCGAGCATGTCCCAAACATGCTCGATTGGATTCTGGTCAGGAGAGCACGCTGGCCATTCCATACGCTGTATTGTTTCAGCTTCAAGCATGTTGTCCACAAGACGAGCTGTATGCGGTCTGGCATTATCATGCTGGAAAACAAAGGAATCTCCAATGGCTGCAGCGTAAGGTATGACATGATGTCTCAGTATATCGTCTGCACACCTCCAGGCCGTCAAAGTACCATTCCGAATGATATGCAGGTCCGTACGTCCACCTATGCTGATTCCACCCCATACCATAAAACCAGGTCGTATGTATTGTGACCTTTCACGAACGAATGTGGGGTTATTTCGAGTGTCCCTTTCCCTCCATACCAAAACACGTCGGGTGTCACACTCCAGACTTAATCGGGATACGTCTGTAAACAGCACTTGGCTCCAATCATGTTGCTCCCAATCTCTATGTTCAGCAGCCCATCTTCTTCGGGCCGCACGGTGGCGTGAGGTCAACGGAATGCAGACCTTTGGCCTACGTGCATAGAGACCTCCCTGATGAAGTCTATTACGTACTGTTTGGCTGGACACCCTTCTTCCTGTTGCCAAGAGCAACTGTCTTTACAGCTTAGTAACATTGTCTGTTCTGTTTCGACGAGCTGTTAACAGTATATACCGGTCATCAGTTGCTGTAGTGGCGTGTAGCCGACCTTGCCCTGGTGGACGTCTAACATTCCCTGTTTCTTGGAATCGATTCCACAGCCTTGCAACGACACTTCTGGCGACTCCAACAGCGTCCGCGACACTACGTTGTGTTTGCCCGGATTCGAGTATGCCTATAATACGCCATGCCATGAATTCCGGTAAATCACGTTGTTCAGGCATTTTCAAGTCACCTTTTCTCAAAAAGAATATCTGATAAATCGAATTTCACAGTTAAGGCAGTGAAACAGACGTGTCTGCAACATCCCGATTTCCACCCTTATGTTCTTTTCCTGGTTTTTGACGTCATGAACTTTGATTTGCATATGAAGTTTTCTTCTTCTGTTTCCTGCTAGGCTTTAAATTATGGATGATTTATTTTATGTTACTTATCGGTGTAAGTATTTACATAATTTCGCTAAAACCACGTGCTCCCCTAATTGATTTGAGCAGTGTATATATATATATATTATATATATATATATATATATATATATATATATATATATATATATATATATATATATATATATATATATTATTGAGTTGGTCGAACAAAAAGTCATATTTCCCTATTTTTGTATAAATACAAATTTTTGGAGGTTTTTTTTTAGTCCTATGCATCTACAGGAAAAAAATTGTTGTGTTTTAAAGGATTACAAACACAATTTAGAAATTAATTATCCGCGTATATTATGCACACAGGTACACAAGATAACGTGAGTATACTGTGAGTTAAATGTTAGAAGTATGGCGGCGAAATGATGTTGCAAAAATGATTTAATATTGCTAAAGTATGCTGGCATTGACATAATTATTTTATGGTTAGAAACATGCTTCAAAAGATTGTTCTGGTTTCTGAATATAATGTGATATTACGGAACAAAAATGAATTCTTGGAAACTTTTCGCTGTAGAAACTTTTCAATGCTGGTTCCTCCTTATTTCGGCTGATTGACGTTATTGTTAGGCGACATAAGGCGAACTGTCAACTAGTTCACAGTGAGTCAATTAATCGTTTGACAGGAATAAGGAAGTCTTTTATTCTTATTAGAATAGAAATTCCCTATCACTGATAAAATATAAACTATTTTAATTTTTATATCACATGTTTCGCACTTTCCAGTTTAAATTTGTTTTTCTCTTCAATTCTGATATAGTAAGAAACAATTTTTTTAACGTTAAATTTGCTAGATAAAATCAAATGAGATAGATAAATAGGGTTTATTTAGTGGTAGTTAGTTTGAATAGAGGCTTAACGCTGAAAATAATATTGAAATATAATTCTGTTTTTCTTAAAAACACAATGAAAATTTATAAAAGGTGTCAATCGTTCAGGCATTTCAATGATAAGATATATTTTAAAATTTTCTTTTTATTTATAAAGAATCAAAAAACTTTGATTGTCTTCTAATTTTTAACCAATACCTTTTTTTGTTGAGATTTACAGATTTAAAAAAAATTTTTATTAGTATTTATTTTTTATTTTATTACTTTTTTTTTGCGATGCAAATTCATTCATGACATACTTTCATTCAAATTAATGCCTATAATTTAATGCTCATAAATTTTTAAAATTAATTCATAAATTTTCTCTTGGTGCTTGTTTCTTGTCATTTCAATATTTTGCATAATGTTTTGCACACTGGTAATAAGAGTAAAAGTTATATTGAAAGCAAAATTTAATTATTGTTGAAACCCTGTGATTTAGGCGTAGTATTATTTAAGAAATTTACAGACTAATTTATAGCAACATTAGAATAATACTTTAACCTCCATGTTTTCCTCTTGCTTGAGTGAGGAACCTTTAGAGAATAAATGCAAAATTCCGAAACTAAAAAAATACATTAATTAATAGCCTTTACATGAATTAGAACGATTTTCCTACGAACCTTTTGTGGTTAAAGAGGGAAGCACAAATAGCTGAACTGAATAAAGGCAATGCTATGAGCCTGTCTTTTTTTCTATTTTTACAACACCGCTGTAAATTCTTAAAACGATGCGAACATCATTTCATAAATTTTCCCTTTTAGATTATTAATTATATACTTGTTGTTTGAATCATTATTTCCGGCATTCCTTATATTTTTTCGTAACAAATTCTCGACACTGAACTGAATACATTATTTCTTTTACGACGATTTCCTTGTTAGCTAATTGGTTTACGTAACTGGCATGCTTTTGCAAGAACGACAGTACTGTAGTCGACGACTCAATGATCTATTTTACATTTTTTCCAGCTGTATAACCTTTAAAGAAAAGGGCTTATTTGTAGTGAGACTTTGCAAATTTATATTTACATAAATATTTTGTTTTCCCAATACATTTAGATTTTTGTTATTTTTTTGTTATTTTTAAGATCGTTTAAAAGGCTTTCTGGGTGTTAGAAATAGTTATTCATCATCAAAAAATTGTTATCACCAATACGGTAAAGAAATCTTAAGAATTTTTAGTTTGAAAACTCATTTCTTGGTAACAATGGTCTATCACACTCGTCTTAATGATAAATGATTTTGTATTTCTAATAAGTTTTATGTGGTGTGAGATATGCCTTAAATTAGAGGTTTTCAACAGTATTTGTTAAAAAATAAATTTCCGCTTTTTCGATGGGATTATGGGTTATTTTTCATTATGATAATTACTTAATCTATATTTATGTATGTCTTATATAAATATAAGTTACCGCATCATTACTGTATAGGTGTTCCGATCTCTATGAGTCTTCTATAAAACAAGCATGTTGATGAACCCTGTAAACTTGTACTATTAGTTTACAGGTATGGGTAAATAAATCAAAGCAATAGTTTGCTATTGCTTATCTTGGAAAAAAATATTGATTTCTTTGATAACTTTATGAATGGGAATATTTCAGAATTGATAATTATTATTAAAATTATGCTGAACACGGTTTCAAGGAAGAAAAAGCTTTGTTTATTCCCATCTTGTTAAAAAGTGCTTTTTTAAAGAATTTAAAATCTTTCATTTCGCATTCGTAATTGATGAATACAATTTATCATAGATTTCAGCATTAAACATCCGCTTATATATCCTATAAGAAAAATAATGACATTAATATGGTAAAAGGATGTTTCACTTGCAAATATCACTCAATTAAGCCTATATACAGAAAAATCAAAATAATAAACAGATTAAAAACTATAGACATTTCTTTTAGTTTATCTAAATAACAATGCTTAAAATAATTTCAATATCGCAGGTGTAACACTTTTAAAATTTTAGCATCTAAAATATTAAATTTTGCAACTAAATGTTTAAATATTTATTGTAATCATTTTAATGTAATTATTTTTATCAGTGTCAACATAATGAAATTTAATCATTATAATTACTTTAGGCAAGATGTAAATTTAAGGACTATTTAAAATGCATAAAGTTTTACGCACAGAAGGATTAATTTGTTTTTGTATCCTAAAATTGATATATATTTCTGATGGAAAAAAAATTTCATAATAGCAAAGACCATTAATTTTTAAAATATTTCTTAGATTATAATCCAAGAAAATCTTAAGTATCTACATCTCAAAGCAGAACGATTAAAAAGATTCATTTGGAACATCTAATACCACCCAAAATCTAATTGAACCTTTACTGAAAGAAACAAAGTTAATGTTGAATTTAATTTTATTTCTGTCTTTTGAAGTTTTAATGCAGTTACATTTTAGATTGGAAATTAGCATATATTATTTTTCTAAATTTCTGAGCTGTTTTTCAGAAAAGTTTTTCCTCTGAATTTTTATTTGAAATAAATAAATCCGCTAAAATTAAGTGCCTTGTGAAAGATAAAATTCGTGAATTTTTGATAAGAATTTTAAGACGCGTTAAATTCTCTAAACATTTCCATAATGAAACTGAATGTGTATATACATTTTTAATCACTCAACGATCTTTTTTACATAACGAATTTATTTAACAGTATGTTTAAATAGTTACTGACGTGAGACACGTGTTTTCTCAGATAAAAAAGTATAATTTTTAAATGTGTATGTCAATAAATGTTATTTATGCTTAAAGGAATATCTAAAAATGTAGATTTTTTTAATTTATGAGTGATTTTTATCCTTCTGAATCCAACAATAGAATAAAAGAGATTATTTTAACCCTTTACAATTGCATTTCACCTGTACAGTTTTCTCAGAAACAGATGACGCAAATTTGATACTACAGTGTGTCCATCGAAGGAGTCCCTGATTTCAAAATTAAAAATCTCGAAAACAAAGATCATTAGAAGAATACAACAAACGATATGTTTATCGTGAAAGCTGTAAGAATTTTATACCCTAATTTTCGAAATAGTTACAAAACATGCTAACAGATGGCGCTGTTAGCCATATTTTAATGCCGCAGGCATGGATTGGCTTCCATATTTGCCGAACCTGAGTCCCTGTGACTATTTTTTGTGGGGCATATTAAAATATACTGCATGAAGCTACAGATATTGTGACGTAGGCAGTAATAAGACAAGCGTTTCGCTTCAATTACTTTACTACGCCACCTTAAACTCTACAAACTACAACTACACACTACAACTACAAAAAGCAAGTATGTACAGCGAGTTAGAATTTACATGTTAGATATGTAAGGACAGCTTCGGGTTCACAGACCAACTCTGGCCTACAGGCCGAAAGACCAGCAGAGCTGCGTCCTCTCTGGCACTCAAAACAGATCTCTCTCTCGTGGAGTATTGGGGGTCTTCTTTTATACGGTCGGCGAATTCAAAAGCTTTCTCCGGCGTTTTAAGTGGTCGTAAGGGTCCAAAGTTTATGGGATTCCACATGTCGCTATAGTGTCAAATTTCTGGAGAGCCCTTGAACCACTCTGGTATTTATGACTTTTATAACGTCAGAATCGCATATTACTCAAAATTTATGGCCTCTTATCCTAGAGTTTATGAGACCGCTCTGTTTAACATTTCGCCGATAGATGACAAGTTCATGTTGAGGGGTAGGAACGAGCATCACAGACTTATATAGTTACAATTTTCGTGGAATAATGGAGACAACGTCACAATATACTGTCGCTTCATGATATGCTGTCTACAGGAACCATCCCACCACGCTGGAAGAGCTTCAATCGGCAATCTGTGTGGCAGGTCGATTTTTGTTGAGACACTATTTTTTGTTTGTTTGCTCCACCTCCGTATAGCGAATGGTGGACATTTTAAAAAGATTGTGATGTAGTGATTGCAAAGACTGATTGCAAAGACTACGAATTTATTTATGCGTAATGATATGAGTTGTAGAGCGCCATCTGGTGGCAGCTCTTGTGATTATTTCGAAAATTAGTGTATAAAATTCTTACAGCTTTCACGATAAACATACCGTTTGTTGCATTCTTCTACAGATCTTAGTTTTCGAGATTTTTGATTTTGAAATCAGGGACTCCTTCGCAGGACACACCGAAAGATGATTCTTTTATTGCATATAATAAAATGAACGGCTACGAAAAGTTTATTTATGGCTTATCTATGACACAAAATTATGCTCATATAAAAAATATGATTCACATATTTTTAGGCTCAATTATTTTTATACTATTCCAATGTGATTACAAAATGTCCAATTTTTAGGTCTCGTTCTCCTTTTCTGCTACAATATAATTTTATTATTTTTAAACATATTAATAAAAATAACGCAAGTCCTATACATGAAAAAAAATTAAAAGTTTTTAGAAGAAGCAAAAAGTGCAGCACACTTCACATTGTAAAATTTTATTATTCTATTCTTTGAAGATTTTTGTTAAATATTCAATGTACATTTTTTTTTCTTTTTACCCTGATACCTTTACTAGATTGTTTTCCGTTTTATATATCGGCAACGTAAGAATGAAGTTTTACGTTACCGTTTTTCTGCAGCTTTAAGAATTTTACAAGGAATACCTAAAACTTTTTAGATTCACCTTAATGGTCAAAATTTAATCTAAGCATCTTAGCTTTTTTGTCACAGTGATATTACTAATTTAGTTGTCTTACTAATTTAATAACTAAGTTTGGAGAGAAAATGGTTTCTCAACATGGTATTTCTTGCCAGATGCGGGTTGTGGGGAGAGCAACCAGTTTCACGACTTTATAACGAACTTACCGTCAACGGAGTTTCTACAAACTCAGAGTAATAGAGTTGTCAAGGCATTATGAATGGTGAAACGAGTAGCATGTGATATAGGCCTAACAATCTATTAAAACAAATTGTAAATAAATTTGAGACTAAAATCTCCAATCGCTTCTGATTTTACAAAAACTCCGCAAACATTATTACCAAAAGATACAGAGAGCGCATGGTGTACATAACGAAACGCAGACATGAACTTTCTTACAAATTTAAAGAGGTAGTGGTGTATGAAGCCGAGATTCGATGGTATAAATTTTAAAGACTATCCTAAATTTCTCAAATACGATAAATGTCCATAAATGTTTAATGAAAATGAAAAATAATGCTAATCATTTTGTAGTGATACCACAAAAATATTTTTATGTGGGAATATTTAGTTGCAATGAAGGTATACGTTAAATATACATTTTATTTTATTGGTAGTACTTGTATTGATTTTATGAAACAGATATTTCCATTTTTTTCTAATTATCATATTCCTCAAAGATCAAAGTTTTTAATTTGATAGAATAACATGTATGCACCAAGGAAAACATGATATTACGAAGCCATCTATGCATGATGTTCCAAATGTACGATCATATTGGAATGAAGTAATTGGTAATGTCATGATACAAAATACCACGCCAGTGAAAGTCTTCGAAAAAATAAGAAAATATCTACATTTTGATGATAACTATGCACAAACAACTGACCCTCAAATTGCTGGATTTGATATATTTTATAAAATCAGACCTATAATTAATGAGCTGAATTAAAATATTTTATCGGTTCTAATAGAATAATGCCTTTTTGCAGAAAAAAAATGTGTGTTAGTAATGCTAGACACCACCTAAAAGCAATATATGCCCAATAAGCCTCATAAATGGTGATATAAACTATATTTTCTTTGTGGTCAGGATGGGTTTGCATATAAATGTGAAGTTTACACAGAAAACCAATTCACTGGTCATTTTATCAAATGAACAAGATCTAGGATGCAGTGGGAATGTCGTCGTTCGATTATGCAGAGAAATACCTCATAATAAAAAATTAAGTATTTTGATAATTTTATTCATCAATTAGCCTCACGAAATATTTCGCCGAAAATGGAATTTTGTGATTAAGTACTGCAAAGAGGAATAGGGTTCCAGGACGCAAACTGCCTTCTAATGAAGAAATAAAATCAAAACTTAGAGGAGCAAGTATTTAATATGTTCCAAAATACGATGAGATAGAATTATCAAACCTTATATGGAAAGACAACATAAATGTTCTACTCATATTGACTTTTGCAGGGCAGAAACCTGTGGACCAGATTGAGAGATATGATAGAAAAAATAAACGAAAAATTGCTGTAGATTGCCCATATGTTGTCAAAGAATACAATAAACATATGGGTGGCGTGGATTTATTAGACAGTTTAAAAGGCCGATATAAAATTACACTGAGATCCAAAAAGGGATACATGCACCTTTTTTATTATTCTTTTTGACCTGGTAGTAATAAATGTTTGGTTATTGTACAAAAGGCCAATGTTTACAAAAAATGCCAGTAATAGAAAAATATTGAAGCTCTCTGATTTTCAACAAGAAATAGCAGAAACTCTTCATGAAATGGGTTAAACTGTCACCCCTAAATGAGGGAGATCTCCAACATTAAATGAAAATTACATTTCAAAGAAGAAAAAAGGAACCAACAGCTTATATTCCACCTATTGCAGTAAGGCCAGATAAATTAGAACGCATGCCTGTTTGGAATGGTACCCGTACTCGGCGCAAATTACCAACATGCAAAGGTCAATCCTTTATAGCATGTGAGAAGGGTGGTGCTATTCTTTGTATTAATAGAGGCAGAAACTGCTTTAAAATATTCCACACAGCATAGTTTTTCAATTGCTTTTTATATCTTTTGTACTTTAGATTGAAGGATATAAAGTAAAAAAATATTGGATTTATTACCAACTCTAATTTCATGGCGATTATATTATATGGCATTTTATTTATTTCCTGGTGTATTTTATTTTCTAATTTTTGGTTATAGTCTAATTTTTTAATTATAATTTTTAGATATAAGACACCAATAACCTGAAGTATGCATAGCAAAAATTTAACTTAATGCATAGTGATTCATTTATGGATCAAACACAATTTTTCGATAAAAACAGTAAAAAAATTCAGAAAGAAATTTTTAAATGTTTTTTTTTCATATTTTCTAGGCCAAAATATGTGTGAGAAAAATACAGTTGTAAAAGAAAAAATCGTGCAGTGTAGGGTTAAATATCCCACAGTCAAGTTCTAATTATTTTATTTAGCATTATATGGACATCAAAAATTCAATAGACTTCATACTCGTATAGTCAATTGCAAAATATTAAACTAAAAGGATAACGGATAACAAGAATAGGTGAAATTCTGTTTTCACGATTTACTTTTAAAAAGAAAAATCACTTTAAATCCATTTTAAAAATTGAATATTTAAAAGATTTTATCTATTCTTTGAACCTCTCCTTATATATGTTTGAGGCACGGTCAATATGTATATAAGCACTCATTAAGTTTACAAAATTTCCCATTCATGAATTGTGTAAATGGTAAATTATCTTCTGAAATATAAGTTAAATGGAAGTAATATAGTTATTAGGGGATATTTTATAGGAATTATATAATTTTATTTTATATTATGCAGTTTACATTTCAGTGAAATTTTCTAATTTAAATCAATAATTAGCTCGGAGCTGCAAACCTAAAGCATAAATTTTCGTTAAAAAGTTATTTAATCCGTTTTTTTATATACTTTCAGTTGGTTTTTTAAAATTTCCGCTTGGTGCACTACCCTTTATTTGTAATACATTAAATAATTTGCAGTTTACTGGATGATAAAATATTTGTATTTTCTATCATATGCAAATTTTCACTCAGAAAAAACCCTGCAAACACCTGCAATATTCACACCGGAATATTGTTTAAACAAACACGTGGTGACGACTTCCGAAAACATTAAGAAATAAAATTTACTTTTCTAAACGAATTTTGAATGGATTTTTAAAAATATATTTCATAGCTCGTTCAATATGTTGAAAACATACCTTATTACTGATAACATTTAATGTAGTTTCTAATTTTATTTAATTTCAGTGATGAGTAAATATTTTAACAATACTAAGGTATTTTTAAGGTTGTGGTTTGTAACACCCCTTATGCACTTTAACGTTATGTTTGCATGGAGGTCACAGAAAGTGTTATTTATAAATTAAATGAAAATATTTAAGATAAAAATCTCCGAATATTTCATTGGGAAGAACAATTTCAATCATTATATTCTGAAATTTCTTACATAGGCTTTCGTCATCTTTTCATCTCTCTTCACTATTTATTGGGGTTACTATATATGCAGTAATGCATACAATGATATCTTCATTGATAACTGAATGATTTGTAAATTTATACTTCTTTTATAGCTGATGCGAATAATGGGGATTCTAAAACAATATTTTTATCATTTTGCCATTATTGATATTTCTGGTATACAAATTTAAAAGAAATTGAAAAGATATGCAAGTAAAATTCATAGTGAAGTATTTAAAAACATAAATGCATAAAAACATTTAACAACAAACTACAAGAAGAAATTGCATCATATCAAAGCATTGTTTCTCATTAATATCCTAATACTTCCGTATTACTTTTAAAATATTGTACAGGGACAACAGATGTTTGTACGTGTTAAATATACATATAACTGGAGATAACTAGTAAGATAACACAAGATACTAAGTTGATCTCCATGAATAAGTTTTCAACGTCAAAGCCCTTTGGGATAATACGTTATCTAGACATCTTTACAGGACTTATTAACTATGATGGCTCATAATCATAGGCTTTTAAAAGAGCTTATCAGCTTTTTTTTGAAAGGTATTAATTTGATATCCCAAACAATTCTGTTCTGCTTGTTGCTACACCCATTTAATGTACGGCACACCACATAATACTTATCAACAAATCACGTAGTAATGGTTTAGGAACTTGGGAGTTGAACATAGGTCGATCTCAGTCTTGTTAACTACTTTTTAAAAAATTCAAGCCGGAAGTACTTGCATTCAGCATCGTTGCCATAAAGTAAGGATAAAATGGATCACGTAAAAGCGTGCTTTAAGTTTTTATTTAACTATTAAAAAGTATTAATGAAGAATAAGGTAATGGAAATTAAAAACTAAAAAAAAGTAAAGCAATCATAGATTTCAGTTCTAGAAAAACAGGTAAATCGGAAGAAACTGGGGCGGTTGGCGACTTTTTGGCGATTTTTTTTAAATGTCGCCAAATTTGCGTTTCTGAGTCCGGCATTTTTTTACAACCCCTCATATTCTGTTGTTTTGCTGTTTTTTAAAGTTTAAAACACCAGAACAACGAAATATGAAGGAGAAAAAAAAGGAGAACTCAGAAATTCTGGCGACCTTTAAAAAAAATCGCAACATGTAAAGTGTAAGGTATCCGACTACGTTTCATGAAAAATAGTTTAATAATTACATTTAAAATTTAAGTTTTGGTTCGAACTATCGGAAATTTTAATGATTACATTTTGAATAAAATGTACGTTCTTCAGAAAAGCAATTAAAATTTGCATTTGCATTGAAATTCTGATTATAGTACAGAAAAACATAAAAGTAGATTTAGAAACAGAAATTTACAATCTAAAGAAGTTTTTTTAATCCTACGCCTTTCTAAAATATAAAAAAATTCATAATTTGTAGCCAGAAAAGGGGGTACATCATAACAGGAAGTAAAAATATCGCCAAGTTGGCGGCAGCCCCAAATTCTTCCGATTAACCGAAAAACAATACAACTATAAAAATTATAAAACAGATTGTAGGTTTGAAATTCAGATGTCTAAAATATAAATTGAAGGCAATAAATTCATAAAAGCATCAATTAATATATTATATCACTGTGTGTGTGCGTGTACATGGAAATTGACTACTAATTGAATTATAGACTTCTTAGGCAACATTTTTCATATAATGACGTGTAGTTTTTGAAATGAAAGTAAGTTTCACAAATTGTAACGTAAACAATATGCTTTTCCCTTGAGAAAGGCGTTAAAGGAAGTTAATCTCCTTCAAAAGCCTTATAATTACAAGTAAGTATGTGAGAGTTATTACAGCAAAAACATTAGCAATATACAGTGATGTCACTAGACATAATAATGTAAGACGTCATTAGAGTTTACCCCCATAAATTCTAAAGAGATGAGAAAATGGTTGATTTTTAATGTAATTACAAATAGTGATCCTGTCATTAGAAAACCGTTTGAAAATACACAAACTTTTGTATGATTTAACTGTGAGTAGGAAATTATTAAGAAATTTTATACAGTTCTCCATCTTCAAATAGTCAGCGAGATTCTTGAGCCCCTTTCATACTTAACAGATCCTTAACAGTAGTATCAAATTAATGATTTTAATCACAAATCATGCATTGATATGTAATAAATTAAGTCAGTCATTTCCATTGGTTAAATAGAATTTTTCATGAAATTTTGCTGTCATGCTTCTGAAAAAATTTAAATTATTAGTTTAAATATTCGGTATCAAAATTAATTATATCTATCTTACGATACAGAAAACTATATACGTGTGATACATTTTATAGTTATTACTGGATTAGAGCCGTTACATTCTATTGCATTATTTTGGCTAGTCACAGATGTATTTTCGAGAATATCACTTGCAGCAGCAGATAACTTGAACATCCTGGTAAATATATCAATACTTTAATATTCCTACGTGCAAAGTAATTATTTAATAAATGAGTTATTTTATTATAAAATCCAAACACAGGAGTAAAATCTGAAAGGGAGAAAGAAAAGGATTTGTGTACTATAATACATCGGCCACATTCATTATGTAATTTGCTATAAGTTTACATTAAAGATACTTACTTATTTATCAAACATGATCAAATACAGAGGAATTTTTTATCTCTCTCTCTCTCTCTCTCTCTCTCTCTCTCTCTATATATATATATATATATATATATATATATATATATATATATATATATATATATATGAAATAATGAGGAATATAAGACGTGATATTAAACAATGGTTAAAGTACATTTACCATATACATATATATCCCGTTTTATGACGAAATTCTCATAAATAATTTATATATTACTATAGTGAATGTTTGAAATAATAACTTAGTATCATAATAAACATGCACTTCATATTCCTCATGCTCTATGGATGTTTTAGCCCAAGCAATCAAATTATAAAATTTTTCATCTTGTATAATCAATAACTATTCAAAATATACTTTTGTAAACGTCAAATGCGATGCTTATGCGCATTGATTTACATGGAGAGACAGTATTCACATATATGTTGAAAAGTACGATTATCCCCCCTAATTTTGTGGTATGTCTGAAAATAACTTTTTTCGTGATTCTGGGAAGTTTTCTGGGAGCTTAGCCATTTTTACAATCTAAGAAATGAAATTTCTTTTTGTAAAAATATAAAGTTCAGAATATAGAAAATATGATGAGCAGAATATAGATAGAGATGTCAACGATTCAGAAAAAACAAAATACAGAAGTGTAAGTTGTGCTTTTTTAGCGTATGTAATATCGTACGGAAAATTAAAAAACGGCATTTCACTTAAAATGCAATACATTCTATAGTGTGTTAAAGTAGATAAATTAAAGAATAGGCGTTTTTTAAAATAGTTTCGTATCATAGCTCTAAAATATGTTAATCCCATTACGTTAAGAAAAATAATATAATTATGCATGAATGCATAGGAAATTCAATCGTTGCATTATTTATATTTACAGCTTTAACAAAAATTTCATTCTCTTTTCCAAAAAATATTTTCAGTATTACTATTTGGTATTATCTTTAGTTTATAGGAAAGTTGGTTTTAAAATATATCCCTAAAAATTATGTAATAAAGAAGAATATAATTATTCATGAATGCATAGGAAATTCAATTGTTGCATTATTTATATTACCAGCTTCAATAAAAAAATTAATTATATTTTCCCCACAAAGTATTTTCAGTATTACTATTTGGTATTATCTTTAGTTTATGATAAAGTTGGTTGTAAAATAAAGCCCTAAAAATTCCGTATTAAAGAAGAATATAATTATGCTTGAAAGCAAAGGAAATCCAGTTGTTGCATTATTTATATTACCAGCTTCAATAAAAAATTAATTATCTTTTCCCCACAAAATATTTTCACTATTTCTCTTTGGTATTATCTTAAGTTTATGATAAAGTTGGTTGTAAAATGATGCCCTAAAATTTATGTAATAAAGAAGAATATAATTATGCTTGGATGCATAGGAAAATCAATTGTTTCATTATTTATTTTACCTGCTTCAATAAAAAATTAATTATCTTTCCCCACAAAATATTTTCAGTATTACTATTTGGTATTACCTTTAGTTTATGAGAAAGTTGGTTATAAAATAAAGCCTTAAAAATTATGTAATAAAGAAGAATACAATTAGGCATGAATGCATAGAAAATTCAATTGTTGCATAATTTACATTGTTGAATTATTTATATAATATTTTCAGTATTAGTATTTGGCATTTTATTTAGTTTAAAAGAAAGCAACTGAAAAACCCTTCTATGCAGACTTCATATTTTTCTCGACTGCCTATACCTGAAAATGGTAAAAGGAGAGAGAAAAACTATAACTTTCTAAACTATATTCACTTTGTGACTGCTAGTTTGCATTTTACTATTTGCGCACGGTGAGGCGGGATGCTTTACTCTGTGCCTAATTCCGACTGTGAACCTTTATATTTAGAAGCTGAATAAAAAGTCAAGTACACATCCAACTATCCTCGCTCATCGAGGCGATTTAAGAGAATAAAGTTCTCAGGGATAAATTCTGTGGATCATTCTGGCTTCTTGCTTGCATAATATTCTACCCAATTTCCCAGTTCCTTGTTTATTACAGAAAATTTTGGGAAAAAATAACAAATAAGAAACGATTTTACAGCTTAGAAATATTTTCTCAATGTATTCTTTGATTTTCGTTTTAGTTGAATAATCGATTTATATTTTTCAATTCCTATATTTTTACTGACTGCAGCAAATGGTATATCCCCTTTTCCTGTGATGGACTTATTATTAAAGAAATTGAGAGGGGTTGCATCTACTTTCCCAATTTTACGAACATCTGTAATTTAGAAAACAGTGGCTTTCTTTTTAGTTTTAACAATCCCTTTAAGATCATATTTTTTAGTAAATTGTAAGAAATTTAGGCCATTTAACGAAAATAAAAGAAAAGGTCTTACAAAAACAATAGATGTTTCAACTGAGTTTCTAGCATAGAAGACTACTGGATTTAATAATTTTAAAACCTCTTATTTAAACCTATTTTTTTAATTTTAAGTGGATGACAAGAGATATACAGGGTGGTCATAAACTTTGCCGATAAATGGACCTCTAGTGGCCGTCCAGTTCAACCGATCGAGATAAGATTTCAGATATAGTAATTCAGAGGTATGAGCTCGAGATTCTGGGAACAGCAACAAAGTGGCGCTCACGGTTACGGTTATAGGTATAGAAACTCGAAATTTTCGAATGGCAACTTTTCCCGTCGCAAAATACTCAGCGCATGGAAAAAACCCTAAAGAACGTTGGAACGGTACGTGTATCACAAAAAAACGGACGCATTATGCACGTACAGAAAAAAAAA
Organism: Dolomedes plantarius; assembly: GCA_907164885.2. Classification (NCBI taxonomy): domain Eukaryota; kingdom Metazoa; phylum Arthropoda; class Arachnida; order Araneae; family Dolomedidae; genus Dolomedes; species Dolomedes plantarius. The sequence goes on along the minus strand of OU015495.1, from coordinate 82,822,835 downwards.
CGCTCTGCGAACGGCCTACAAAAACACAATAGGGGCGCACGGAGGAAATTTGCATATGACAGAGGCAAGATGCCAATCACTGAGGACAACACAGAGCGGACAAAAGAAAACTTTTATTTAGATTACACATTTTCCACGAGTGCCAACATCATGTTTTTTTTTTTTTTCCGTTCGCAGAGCTGTTTTTTGTGCGTGCATAACGCGTCCGTTTTTTGTGATACACGTACCATTCCAATACTCTTTAGGGTCTTCGTAGGCGCTGAACACTTTACGACGGGAAATAGTGGGTGTTGCCATTCGAAAATTGCGCGTTTCTGTACCTATAACCGTAACCGTGAGTGCCACTTTGTTGCCATTCACAGAATCCGGAGCTCATACCTCTGAATAACTATATCTGAAATCTCATCTCGATCGGTGGAACGAAACAGCTGCTAGAAGTCCATATATCGGCAAAGTTTTTTTATGACCAGCCTGTACATTGCAGAAGTCTAATTTTTTAACAAGGAAACATTAAGAGGCATGTGGTCTATTGATTCTTTACTACAAGTTTTTAGCTTTAATGTTTTTTTGCAATCATCGTCACAATTTAGGATAATTCCCGAATAGAACAGTGTAACTATAAGATCTCAATGTCCGAAATACAGAGAAATGCTTTACGATAAAAAAATGATCCCCCCCCCCCTCAAAAAAAGAAAATTATGTGTGTGTGTGTACATAATTATATTTTCTTTAAAGCATTTAAGTACGTATACCCTACCTAAGCCAGCAATTTTATGTTTCCCATTCAATCATCAGAGAAGAAGTGAGATCCCAAGAAATCTTCAAGTTTTGTTTCCAATTATCGCAAACGTCAACCCACTCTTTTGCCAGACTTTAAATTATTGTAAACTGTTCAAAATCTAAAAAAAAATTATTTTCATTAAGGATAATTTTTTTATGTTCATATACAACAATACTGCAGTATAAATCAACAATTTGGCACAATTCCTGTCAGATAAACAGCACTTCCTTTTCTATGAAGTTGGTATAAAGTATCATTAGTAGAAAATTTATATTTTAAATTTGACCTCAAATTTAAATTCATTTGACAGAGTGAAATAACATGTTATATAATAAAATTTAGTCTAAAATAAAGGCTTTAACGCCGGTCTAATATGCCTAAGATATATAACTGTTATATGCCGGTTTCATATAGTTCATACATCGATTTAGAATTATTGATAGGAATTATAGACATGTAATATCTCAAATATTTACCATTTCGTATTCTCCCTAAACTCCCCCAGAAAAAATTGTGTTTTGTTTTTTAGCACTTGCGTAAGTCCATGACAACACTCCAATAATTCATTTTAGAGAACACTTGACAGCAAACAAAGATGCGTTATCGATCTGTATTGGGCACATTTTTTAAACATAATCATCAATGACTGCTTCAACCATAATGAATATTTTGTCTTTTAACAAGTTCCTTAAATATTACGTTTTGTAATACTATTTAATAATTGAGTTTCAAATTGAATGCAAGAACAAACAATGAACTTTATTCTGTATATTTTTGTGAAAGTATTTTTGCCCCTTTTTTATGAAAAAAAATAAGATTGTATCAATAAATAGGAATAAGCTTTTGCAATAAAGATAATTTATGCGAAGGAAGCATGAAATTTTTTCATGCGCGACGTAAACGCTTTTCTAAATTACAAGACACATGGCAAGTGTAAAATAGTAGAGCAAAAAGTGTAGCTGAAAACGACAGGAAGCAAAAATTCACTGTGCGCTCGCCAGCAGAGAATTAATTCTCTGGATTCTTTCATTTTGAGGTACAAATGTAAATATTATTTTTTTTTTCTATCGAAGTATCTAAAAGGCATAATTATTTATGATGGCCAAAACTTGATATTGGTAATCTGAAACAAATTTATAAGCTTGAAATCAATCTGGATGGCGTATCAAAAACCCAATTCTGTAGCAAGATCTTTTAAATATGTCCTGCTTGTACTGAAGATTCTTGGAATAGACATAGTAGAAACAAACCGAAGTAATTCGAATTTATATTTTCTTATATATAAATATTTACTACCTTTCATTTTCCATGCAATATTTATTGAAAGACTTATTAACTTTATCATATTAATAACAGAAGCACCTCATTTACTTAAACTTTTCATTGCTATTATATTTAACCATGCTGCAATAGTATCAGCTTGGCACGCTCTAAATAAAAGGAAACGACAAATACAAGATATCCTGCATAAATTGCATCAATTACAGAATAACATTTCAGACGAACAATTCAGCAAAAAAACAGCATTTTCCAACGCATGTCTCAACTTCATGCTGCTAGCTATGTGTGCATCACCAGTTTGTTATGGATATGGTGAGATGGTCACGATTTTGATGTTGCCTCATTTTACCTTATATGGCGTGGCAGTAGATACAAGCTCGTTCAAAACGCGACTGATTGTCTACCTGAAAGCATTTTTCTCTTCAGTATCAAGAGAGACATTTTGCGGAACAATGTGTATTTTCTACTGTTATGTGTGCTGGAAAATCCGCGAGCATCTTATTCACTATCGGAAAAAGTTTAGGAAGATATTAAAGAAAAAATTACTTCACAGTAATCCAACAAATGTCTTTTCAAATTATATTAAAATCCTAGATACAATAGAAGACATCGACTGTACTTTTTCGAGTCCAATTTTCTTATTGACATTAATCAATACAGTATCCTTATTTACTTTGATGGCGATTGCTTTCCACACGTTTAAAGTACTTTTTGCACCTTTTCTGCTCTTGCAGATTTCTTGGCTGTTATCAACCTCCGCACTATTTTTTATTACCACTGTACTCATGGCTGCCCAGATTCCTATTGAGATAGAGAAAAACTTGCAAGATATCACTAGAATATATGAAGTACTTAATCAAAACTCTTCTTCGAAGTCAATGTATAAACAGCAAAAGGTGTTACTGCAAATGCTAAAGGATAGACCCATTTCAACCATGTCCGGCTGCCATATTATTTATTTTTCAAGAAGCTTAATCCTAGCGACTGTTGGGACGTTATTTACGTACGGTTTGCTTGTTTTAAATACCAGATAATAAAATCATTTTATGGCTCTCAAATTGGATATCTTATTGTTAAAGGAGGTAAAATGTTTTGTGTATATTTGGCTTCAGATTTAACTCCTGTATTGGATTTATATAAATGCATAAACTCATTAATAAATAATTGCTTTATACGTAAGAATATAAGTATACTGATATATTTATAAGTATGTCCAACTTATCTGCAGTTAATATAGATATTTATTCTCGAAAAAAACTTCCGTGGGCAAGAAAAATAATGCAATAGTATATATAGACTCTAATTCAACATTCTTCCTAACTGTAATAAATATTGCGAGGTTCATTTAATAGGTCTGTGCAAATTTCGAGTGATGGCACCACTGTACTTATTAGTGATCTGAAACTCTGCATTCTTCAATGGCATGAATGTCAAATCATAAATAGATCTGACGCATAATCTGTGATTGAAGCCATTTAAGTCGGTCAACTCTTGTTACTGCCCACAAAATGACAATTACAACAAAACGAGCTCCGAGAGTTGATAAGGCAAAGGGGCAAAACAATCACTTAAGAGAACAATGCAACTTTACTAAACTGTTTGAGTAATGAAAGTAAATCCAAAAATCCCATTTAGCAAAGAAAAGGTTCCTTTTCCCCCATTGTAATGTCAGGCTCATTCATTTGCGATTGCGGAGGAAAAACAAATATAATTACGCCCACGCAGTGGTGTTATCCAGATTTGGCCACCTCCGACTACTATTTCTTCCCAAAGATGATTTGTTCCCAAAGATGAAAAAAAAATTGCATCAAATTCCGTAGTGATTAGTGAAACAAATGTTTATTTTGCAGAGGTGGCCATGTCTAAATTTGTGATAAAAAATCTTGAGAATCATTGAACCAAATGTATCGACCTTTAGGGAGATTATGTAGAAAAATGCTATTTTCATTAATTTGAATGAGCATATCAAAGCGAATATCGGTTATTATTATTTACTTCGATGGCAATATCTCTCCATTAATCAAAAGCAGTTTACATGCAAAGTTAATATTTACCATACTGCACAATGAATCAAAAATTTTAGTTTTGAATAGAAACTTTTATGAAAGTGAATTACTACTAAACAATTATTTTTATTAACTTGAAAATTTCCATTTGTAAAGTATGATTAATTTAAATATGAAATTTTAAGGTATCTGACGTCGTTAAAGAGTTGATTTTCGGTCACAATTTCAGATTTTTTTATAATTTGAATTTAAAGACCAAATACTTAGCTGTTTAAAACTGCTTTTATTTTGTTGACATGTTAATTATAACCGAAATTATAATAATTTTTGTGAGCCGGAAGTGATCATATCTATTCTCCGGAAGTAGTTGTTTAAAAGGAATATGTTTGCTTAAAAACTTCATTTTCCTTCCAAACTTAGTGCTAAATACTAATTTTTAAAATATTTTAAGTATTATTTAAATATATGGTAACAAACCTATTATTTCCATTTATGAAATTCATTCTTTTATGAAATGAAAGTATAAATGAACTGCTGTTGCAAATTCTGCCAAAGGATACATTTGTGAACCTCAAAATTCTTGTTTTAGGGTTATAAGTGTTATTTTAATTAATGTTAAAACAATAATGACTTTCACTGGACTTTGTACAAATTATGGATGTCATAATGGGGAAGGATTCAGAAAGCTGATATAAGTGCGAATCATAGATTCTCAGTGACATTCCACAAGCCCTGCAAAAGTGACAAGGGAGAAAAATTATGGTTTGGTTTGGAGATTTACGGTCAACTTTTTGCTATACAAGGGTTAATTAGACCGGGACCTACATTTTAAAGCCGGTTATGAACGGCTACAAACATTCATGCCAACAGTGGGACTCGAACCCACGGCATCTGAACCGAATGCCTCAGAGAGAAAAATTATGGGCAATTCGAAAGAAAAGAAATGATCTAAAAGAAAAAAAAGAGTGAAGTAACATACAAAGGAAGGGAGCTTTAGGCAGATGATATCAATATTTCTTTAGAAAAATTATAATTGCTGAAAATCTGAATTTTTCACCGAAATGAATTATTGCAAACATGATAACTAAAAAAACTTATCCATAGAATTTTGCAGTTTTTCTCTTATGTTTTGCATAGTTTGTTGGGTGTAATGAAATAGAATTTTCTAAATATATTATTTAGAAATTGAGTTATAGCCAATTTTTCGGGGTAGTATATATATATACACTCAAGAGCCAAAATATTATGACCACCTGTCAATAACGAGTTGGCCCACCTTTGGCGCGCAACACAGCTTCAACCCGCCTTGGCATGGATGCCACAAGTCCTTGGTAGATGGCCGGAGACAGATTGTACCAGATGTTTAAGCAACGGTCACGCAAATCCGAGATATTGTGAATTGGTGGTCTTTGAACTCTGAGCTGCCGTCCCATGACATCCCAAATGTGTTCTATCGGATTGAGTTCCGGTGAGTTAGGTGGCCAGGACATTAACTGGAATTCAGCATCATGTTCCTGGAACCACTCCAACACAATTTTAGCCTTGTGACACGGGACGTTGTCCTGTTGGAACATTCCATTTCCAGCTGGAAAAACAGAGGCCATGTAAGAGTGCAACTGGTCCGCAATGATGTTCAGATACCCTGTAGCATTCATGGTCTGCTCTACCACAACCACGGGTCCCAGAGACGCCCAAGAGAACGTCCCCCAAAGCATAATACCACCACCACCGGCCTGTGTATGAACTACTGTACATTGAGGGAGCAACGGTTCGCCTGGAAGACGGCGTATCCTGACACGGCCATCGGCGTGATGAATTACAAACCGTGATTCATCTGACCAGGCAACTCTCTCCCACTGATCCATGGACCAGTCGCGATGTTCCCGGGCCCAGTGCAGGCGCAGTTGGCGATGACGCTTGGTCAGCAAAGGCACACGAGTGGGACGTTTGCTGCGTAGCCCCATATCCAACAGTGTCCGCTGAACAGTGTGCTGCGATACTATATCTACTTGGCCCTGCATTGTATTTGGCTGTCAGCTGAGCCACTGTCTGGCTCCGGTTTTGCTTCACCATGCGAGACAGTCTCCGACGACCCTTTTCTTTGATAGCGTGTGGACGTCCAACACCATGTCGTCTACTGCTGGTTTCACCGTCATTCATCCACTTTGCATAAGTACTAACAACTGTAGGTCGCGAACAACCCACGAGTCGTGCAGTTTCGGAAATACTTGTTCCGAGCCTTCGAGCCATTACAATCTGCCCTCTATCAAAGTCACTTAGATCCGCAGCCTTTCCCATCACACACAGAAGTAAGTGAAAGAATGATTCTTCAGACTCTCCAGCAGCAGTTAAATACCACTTCCACCTGATCACGTGCCTTCCACGTCATCCAGGCGAATTCATTGCAAAATGTAGGGGGGGTCATAATGTTTTGGCTCTTGAGTCTATATATATATATAAATTTATTTGTGTTTGTGTGTGTGTGTGTACAAGTTATCCACTTCTGTACAGAATTTTTGTGAAAAGAGTTTTGTTTATAAAAGTTTACGCTTTTCTTAAACTCTAAGTGTTCGATACTTTGTACTCAGAAAATTGTAACAGCAGATTAATTATTTTAAACGTTGGGAAAGTTTCTGTATCATGAATGTAATAGTTTCTTTTCATAATTCTTTTGATCTTTGATTATTGTTCCTATCCTACAATTCCAAACGCTTTCTAAGATGTCCTGCTCGAAAGAGAGTTAATGTTTGCAATGTAATGATACGAACCTTGAAAAAAGGAGAGTAATACTTTCAGTAACTCCCCTTTCTTTACACAGAAGCCATTTTCCCTTTAATTCTAACTCGCGTGACACATCTGTGGTCTAAAATATTGAAACGCAAAACATTTAAAATGTGAAATTGGCTATGAAAATTTCCAATTTTTATTCGCTGAATTTGTGTACAATATTCAGCAATGTGCAAAATCTTTTTTGCAGATTTATCTTTCGCATGTTACTCATAGAGCTTAAAAAATTTAAATGTAGAATAGAAATTGATCGAAGGAATTTAACATTAGGGTATTAAGGGCTTTCTCAGGTATAAAAACAGGAAATCCAGGTAAATTTGGTCATTTAAGTTAAACTTTGAAGAAATATGCATATTATTTGAAACATCTGGAATATATAGATCATTTTTTACAATATTCAGGACTATTTTTCCCTGGAAAATTTTTTTCCGATTTGCATGATGATTGAATAGATTACGTGCATCAAAAGTTAATTGACTCTACGTTCGAAAGCATTCTATTTTACAATGTAATTCCTGAATGTGTCATAACCACATAACCCTTCCCATAACTTAGCTGTTTTCTCCACCCCATCTGATTACCATATAATCCAACCTAAAATGACGTATTGATTCAAATTATTGAATTCAGATAATAGTTATCCATTAAACTAATGATCTTGTTTTACTTGAGTGATCACGACATTTTGTGTTTTAACAAGTACCTACTCAAGGTACTTAAGGCTTTCAATTTATTCTTCAGAAGCTGTTTATGTGCGTATTTTATGAAATGCTGTATGTTTACTGAAGGTACATTACTGTTAATTAGCTTTTCGCATAATTTCATTTTTTCAGGTATAAGCATACGCAAAACAAAATTATTGAATTTAATAGGACTTAAAACGGGACACTGTCATGCGCACAGAGAGAAAGCATTTAGCTAAGGAACAGCCTGGGATCAGAGTCAATATACTACTGAATAAGAATGCTAGTTCTAAAATTGCAATAACTGAATCTTATATTTATTCTCTTTGGTTCATTTTTCTTCGAGGTTTTAGTGTTTTCGTAAGCGAATAGTTTTAGCAAAAAATGGACTTTTGAGGATTTAAACAACGTCAGTGAAATTATATTTAACTAAAGTCCTTGACAGAAGTTAATATTTATGTTATTAAATTCATCAAATTAAAAATTTTCCTGATATGTTTACCTTGCAGTATGATTTAATTATAACTTTTTTTGAGTATTACTTAGAAAAAAGAGTATTACATGTTGATGACTCACCTCTACGTTTTATATTTCAAGAGAGCGTAGTGACAAAGAAATCAAATCTTTATTTAAAAAACCAGTTGCATTAACAGGTATGAATATATTCTGAAACTTTTTCTTAGTTAAATCTGAGTAATCTAAAATAATAAGCACTGTTATCTAAAAATATATTATGTATTCCTCTAACTACGCTACTGTTAACCCCAGTAATGTACTAGAAGATAATGGATATGTTTTTCTAGTTCTCAAATGCTTAGGAATAGACATTCTTCACCAAAAAGGTCAGAAAAGAGGAGCTTGTTTAAGTATTTATATTTATTTCGTTATTGTTATTCTTCATTTATTTTATATTGAAAGAATATTTACGTACACTGCAATAATCGTACGCCGTCCTCATTTAGCTAAAATCTTTATTTCGTTTATAATACATTATACGTCAATTATGTGTGCTTGGAGTTGCTTAAGCTTCAAGAAGAAAAAAATACGCAGTATGTTATGTTACCTTCAGTATTCAGTTAAAAGGACAGCTTTAAAAAAATTTCGAAGAAAAACTTCGTTTCCAACTTGTATCAAGGTTGCGATAGTGTTACTCTGCATTTTACCAATAGGTTATGGAACTGGAGAATTCGTCACGTTGTACATGATTCGTCCACTTAAAATGTACTTCTGGGAAATCGACAAGGAATTGATTACATTAAAAATTATCTACATAGTGAGAGGAACTCTGGCTTCTTTTCAAAGAGATACCTTCTGCGGAGCTGTTTGCTTCCTTTAATGTTCAGTATGCTGGAGGATATGTCAGTCCCTGCGAGATTACAGTATGCTCCTTGAGGAAACCGTAAAGAACAATAATTTTACCGAGTTTCCTAAAGATGCACTATCAAACTATATATATATACTTGATTTAGCAGAGCACGTCGATTCCACTTTTTCGGAACTGATATTTTCTATGACTATAGTCTACGGAGTTTCTTTGTTTACGCTACTGGCATCCACGTTTCTTACAATCGAGGGGGCTGTACCTCCTTTCGTACTATTACATATTATTGTTACGTTATTAACATCTGCTACATTTTTCTTTTTAACTGTAGTTATGGCAGCCCAAATTCCTTTGTATATACAAAGAAATATGAATCTTTTTCATAGATTTAACGAAGAGCTCAGTCAAAATCCATCAAGAATGAAACTCTGTAGATCCCAACTGAAAATATTAAAAATTATTAAGAAAAGAACCATCATTACTTTATCGGGGTGTCATATAATTTATTTCACTCGAGGTCTGATTCTTACAATTGTTGGATCTCTAATCACATATGGCTTGTTAATCATGAAATTAAACTAACTTTCGAAAGTTTTGATTTTAGATAAAATCTTATCTAAATTCATTTTAATAAACATCATTAAATACCATACTGATAGATACATGTTAGATCATATGCAAAACTAAAAGCTTTGTATTGCTTAATTTTGCTGCCATTGTGTTATCCATTGTGTACCATTGTGTATCGTTCATGACAAGGAAACACCTTGGAAACTTTATGTCAACATTTATCTCAGAGTTAATTATTACTCTAGAGTAGAGCAATAAATAAAGTGCTCTATGTTTTAATCGATATTTTGAGATGTAAATTTTAATGACAAAAAGAATATTTTTGTATCACTTTTTCACAGTGTGTGGTTCAGCTCACTTAACGTTAAACAGAACTCTTACTAATAGAAACTAACTGAACCACACAGCAATTATGGGATAAAAGATTCTAAGACAGCTCATAAGGTCTCTGGATTTTCCCATGACTGTATTCTGGATACTAAGAATTCAATGTTCAACTGGTTGAAAACCTTCAATGATGACAACTTGACAATGCTCAAACTTGTTAATGATGACAAGCATGTTGAAAAAACTGACTTAGATTTGATTGAAAGGCGGAAACTCAGCTAGTACAAGGCAATGTTTAGATACTCACGCGGAAGAATGTCGGCATTTCTAAACTTGAAAACTTAAAGAATCATTCCAACAGAAATTGGCATGAAAGGTGCTCTCGCAGTACATCATTACAACCCATAGAACGGCGAGTAAAATACACGACACTCCTCCCTACAAGACTGCATGCAACTGATTACATCGCGGGGAGGAAGATTAGCGATGGCAAAAACTGCAGCAGTATCGCCATCTAGTGACAATTAAACGAGTTATTTAAACTTCTACACAAAAAAACGCTAAATAGAAAATCAAAATCCAACATTCTCCCACCCTTGAAACCCTTTAGGGGTTTCAAGACACTGAATTTCACATAATCTAAACAAACAATATTAACAATTGAAAAAGGTTACAAGACATAACAAAAGAAACCCTGATCAATTATACAAAGTAAACTAAATGGCTACATAGAGAACTAGTCTAAAGGTAATCTACAAAGTTTGGCGATGGGACGAGTAAGTTGACCTTAATCAGTTTTTAAAGTAACAACTCGAACCTTCTCATCTTTACCGGGATGTAACTTTAACATACGTGCAAGTTTCCATTTTAATGGAGGTGCCAACTCATTCTGGATAAGGACAAGATCATTAACTGAGATATTTTTTGTGACACACACCACTTAGGACGTTGTTGTAGTCTGGCAAGATATTCCTAGCTCCACCGGTTCCAGAAACTCTGAAGCAGACTCTGGAAAAGTTGCCAACGTCCAAGATGTGATAATGGAATTGCAGTCAAATCTGGTTCAGGGATAGCTGTCAAGGCTGAACCAATGAGAAAATGGCCTGGTGTTAATGGCGATAAATCATTTGGATCTGGAGAGAGAGAACAAATTGGTCTTGAGTTAAGACACGATTCTATTTGAGCAGAAAGGGTGAATAACTCCTCCAAAGAAAGCAGAGAGTTTCCCATGGTTCTTCTAAGGTGGTGCTTCATAGATTTCACCCCGGCCTCCCAAATACCACCATGATGAGGAGCAGCTAGTGGATTGAATTTCCAGGTGATTCCCTCAGATGAAGAAAAATTTAACACATTTGAATTTTCATTCTGAGAAAGAAAAGATCTAAGTAAGCCCTTCAGCTCTCTATCAGCTCTGACAAAATTTGTTGCGCAATCACTGACGATTTCCAAAGGCTTACCTCTTCTAGAGATAAAGCGTTTCAAAGCACCAATGAAGGCTTGAGTTGTGAGGTCCGTCACTACCTCAAGATGCATTGCTCGCGTGGCAAAACACACAAAAATCGCAATGTAAACCTTGAAGGATTTTTCCCCCGGCCATTTCTCTCCCTGGTAAGAAACGGTCCTTCAAAGTCAACACCTGACGCTGAGAAAACCCTGGAAGGTGTGACTCTTGAAGCTGGTGAATCTCCCATAAGCTGACTCATAGCTGAAGCAGAAAGACGAAAGCAAGTTTTACAGCTTTTTACAAATCTACGGACCACATCTCTTCCACAAGGGATCCAAAATTTTTGCCTTATAACTTAGAGCAAGAGTTGAGGCGATGCATGCAAATGTGTTACATGAAAGTGCTGAACGATAAGAGTTGTCAAATGATGTTTCTTGGGAATGATAGCTGGATGTTTCGAATCATTAGAGAGACTGGAATTTCTAAGTCTCCCACCAACTCTTAACACATCCTCATTGTCCAAGAATGGGCATAGCGCAAGAATCTTGATGGAAGTCTTCAATGACTTTCCTGTTTTTAAGCAATGTAACTCTTCTCCAAATTCTGCTTGCTGGACTAGTTTGACCATAGTTAATGTTGCTCTTGAAAGTTCAGCTAATATTAAATAACTTATATTTCTTTCAGCTGAAGATTTTCTAGTATTGTTTAGGAAACGTAGAACCCAAGCAAAAACTCTACAAAGTTTGGTAAATGAAGAAAACTTGAAGATAACTGATGGTGGCTGAAATGAAGCTTTTCCTTTGCTCAATGAGTTGTGATTCTTGAAAAAAACTTGTAGATGATTGCTCATTAAAAAATTGCTCTGAAGGCTGCCTGAGAAAACTGGGACCCTGAGTCCAGAGGTCACAAGACAAGAATTCTGAAGGTAGAAGACCTCTGGTGCCACAGTCGGCAGGGTTATCCACACCTGGAACATGGTTCCAGTGTACGTCTGGTGTAGCTTCCTGTATCTTGGCTACTCGATTCGCTACAAAAGGGAGCCAACGGCGAGGTTCTGAAGCAATCCACGAGGGTGCCACTTGAGAGTCAGTCCACGCAAAAGTTTTGCTGAAAGGAATTTCCAATGTTGGTAGAATAGATTCCAACAATGTTGCTAAAAGTAATGCTGAACATAACTCAAGTCATGGAAGGGATTGAGTTTTGACTGGAGCAACTCTAGTTTTTGACGTTAAAAGTGATAGTGTAATGTTATGATCTTGAGTGACTGAGTGAATATACACAACCGCACAGTATGCTTTTTCTGATGCATTACAAAACGCATGACTCTGGATATCAATAAGCTGTGTACACATACATGTCAAATCTAGGCAATTTAAAGTTGACCAGCAAAGGCAGCTGTGAGTGGAATATTCTCCAACGTGAAGAAAGTGGTTCACTGAGAACATCATCCCAACCTAGATTTTGACTCCATAGTTCTTGTATGAAGATTTTAGCACTTATGACAACTGGTGCTAACCAACCCATCGGGTCAAATAATCTGGCAATGTCTGAAATAATTCTACGTTTGGTCAAGTCTTGATGATTACAAATTGTGATGGACACATGAAAGGAATCTATACCTGGATGCCAAACGATACCAAGAACCTTGATAGTTTCACTGTCTTCAATAGATAATGATTGGTTTATGGCTTTAGAATGGGCAGGAATACTCTTCAAAACTGCTGGAACATTGGAACTCCACTTGTGAAGTCTGAAGCCTCCCCGAAGCATCATCTCTGATAGTTGAGTGGTTAGTTCTTCAGCCTTTAACTCAGAGCTCTCTCCAGTCATGATATCGTCTACGTAAAAGTCTCTGAGGCAGACCTTAGAAGCTAAGGGATACTTGATCCTCTCATCAAGTGCAAGTTGCTTCATTACCCTAGTGGATAAGTATGGAGCGCTGGCTGTGCCGTACGAGACAGTGACAAGACGATAAGTTTCTATGGGTTCACTGGGCCTGTTTCGCTAGAGTATCCTCTGCAAATCAGCATCCTCTGGGTGAACTCTGATCTGTCGAAACATCTTCTCCACGTCAGCACAAATTGCAACAGGAAAGGTTCTGAAGCGTAGGAGAATGTGATAAAGCTCTTGCTGCACTCTTGGTCCTGTATAAAGTAGATCTTTTAGAGAGAGTCCTGGCGATGATTTGAAGGAACCGTTAAAGACGACTCGCAACTTTGTCGTAGAGCTGCTCTCCTTAAACACAGTTTGATGATGTAGGTAGAACTGGGGATTTTTACTCCTCTGAATCTGAAACTTTTTCCATGTGCTGAACCTCTATATATTCTTCAATGAAACCTCTGGTATGGCAACAAGATTTTTCTCTAGTGACTGGAATCGACGCATTGCAGTCCGGAATGAGTCACCTAAGAGAGTTGGAGAGGTATGACAAGGTTGTTTCACCGCGTACCTTCCATCATCGTTTCTTGGATATGTAGCTGCAAAGTAATCTTCACAGGCCTTTTCCTCTTTAGTGAGAAAGTTGGCTTTCGGAACTTCATCCAATTTCCAAAACTTGCTAAGCAACTATTCCGTTTCCAGTTGGATGTGATTGACATGGATAAGTGGTGGATCTGGAGTTTCCGTGTTTACATTTCCGGAAATGATCCATCCCAGTTCTGATCTGACCGCAAAAGGACAATCCTCAGTTGTTTTAATAATTTCTCTTTTTAGCATTGGCAAGGCAATACTAACACCGAGTAGAATGTCAATAGGACCTGAATGAAAGAAATTTGGATCTGCTAGCTTGAGATCACAGAAGGGAATTGCTGTCCCAGATGGTAAGGAGAAATGAGGTCTATAACCAATGATTTTATTAATGATAAAAGCTAATGTCACAAATGTAGGAGAGTCCTTAAAATAAGGAGAAAACTTAAGGGTTGTGACCCCATTAGTAAGTGTGTTGGATGAACCAAGGCACGATATCTGCACTCTTGCCTTGTTTCTGGCAAAACCTAAACGATTAATTTATTTCTCTGTTATAAAGGAAGCCTGGGAACCTGGGTCAAGAAGAACTCTAAAGTGTTGATATTGATTTGTAGAGTCAAGTACTTTCACTATAGCAGTGCATAGAAGCACTTGATTTGGAGCAGCTTGAGATGGTACACAAGACGATACATTTGTAATGGGTTGCTGAGCTACAGCTGTTGATTCAGTTGCTGCATCAGAAGCGGGAAAAAATTCCGTGGTATGTGGAGATAACACTGTAGAATAATTCGATTTGGTTGATTCCAAATGAAGCAAGGTAGTGTGTCTTTTGTGACACACTCTACAAGTGTAACTGCTAGTACAATTGGCTAATTTGTGAGCCCTAAGACAGATGAAGCACAAACGTTTGTCCTTTATGAATTAAAAACGTTGTGGGGTGTCCAATTTTTTGAATTTGTTGCACTGATGAATAATGTGCTCATTACTTTTACAATAACTGCAACAGATCTTGACTTGAGCTGTAAAAGTAGACACTCGTTGGGGTTTCCCTGAACTTGAGACGTTTGGTTGTTGTAGCTTGAATACTGGCTTATGTGGTGGTCGTTGCTGCAGTGTACGTCCATGGTGGATGATGAATTTTTGCAATTCCTCAAGTGTAGGAATGCTGTCATCACCAAGCCCTCTCTCCCACCATTTTCTTGTTGTTGGGTCAAGCTTTCGAATAATCAAATATACAATAATGCTATCTGCAAACCCACTTGGCTGCAGATCGAGAATCTGGAGAGAACGAGTAACTTCCTTTGACGTGTCAACAATGGATAACAATTGTGATGCATCTTCTCTAGTACACTGTGGTAAATTTACAATTATTTTAATGAGGGTAAAAACTAATTGTCGCCTGTTAGAATACCTCTACCTTAGGAGATCCCATGCAATCTGAAAGTTTGCATCAGTAATTGGGAGTGACTGAATAACCCGAAGTGTATCACCTTTTAATGCACCTACCAAGTATTGAAGTCTCTGCTCATTTGATAATTTACTATTTTGCACAACTGAAGCCTTAAATAGATCGCTAAAGGACAGCCACTCCAAGTTGCTACTGCCAGAAAAACTAGGAATACGTAACTCCGGCAGTTTTAAACTTATGGTTGAAGGTTCCTTAATCTCTTTTGAATCCCCTTGAGAAATCCCCCTAACTAATTCACTGTTTCTAAGTTTTAGTTTATCTTCAGCACGGAGAACAATTAATTTATAACTATCAATTATATGTTGAATCTCTTGTGATTCAAAGAAATACTTATCAAACTCATCCTCCTTGCATGACTCAAATTTTGCCGAAAATATCTGAACATTTTCCGTTTAAGTCAGAAATTTTATCTTTAAACAATGTGATTTCTGCATTATCCAAGTCAAAAGTCTCTGATTCTTACGTTACTTTCAGTTTTGTAACAGAGGATTTTAATACCTTTTTTCAATTTTCAACCTTTCCATTTTTACAATATTAAAAACAATACTTAACCAAAGCAAGTGTAAAAATTCACTAGAATATGTATATCTAAAACTATGACAATAAAAACAATACTTAAATTAAACCAAAGTAAAAATTCACTAGAATATGTATATCTAAAATCAACATGCGTCACAATGCTATGGTTCAAAATTTACTTCGTTCTTATTTGTATGTGAACTCCAAACAACTTAAATTTTCAAATTTCAAAGTGTCAATTCGTCGCTTATTGAAATAAACACTTTCTGCATCCTCTATGGAAGTTGAACCAGTATTCAACAAACTAATTTAACCACAAGCTGTAAATTATTTCAACACCTTTTCAAATATACACATGAAAATGTCCTTGGATTTACTGATACTAAATTCACTGTACTAAAGTATAGATTACTTCCGCTTTCGTTTCACAATAAATGTACTTTCAAACATAACACTGATACTAAATAGCCAGAAATGAAAAATTCACGAGAATTATTTCCTCTAGAACAATCTTACTTTTGTTGAACTTCTAAATACGCAATCTACCAGAATACAGTCTCCGGCATGACGGAACAAAACAGAATGTGTGGCTCTGCTCACTTAACGTTAAACAGAACTCTTACTAGTAGAAACTAACTGAACCACACAGCAATTATGGGATAAAAGATTCTAAGACAGCTCATAAGGTCTCTGGATTTTCCCATGACTGTATTCTGGATACTAAGAATTCAATGTTCAACTGGTTGAAAACCTTCAATGATGACAACTTGATAATGCTCAAACTTGTTAATGATGACAAGCATGTTGAAAAAACTGACTTTATTGAAAGGCGGAAACTCAGCTAGTACAAGGCAATGTTTAGATACTCACGCGGAAGAATGTCGGCATTTCTAAACTTGAAAACTTAAAGAATCATTCCAACAGAAATTGGCATGAAAGGTGCTCTCGCAGTACATCATTACAACCCATAGAACGGCGAGCAAAAAACACGACACTCCTCCCTACAAGACTGCATGCAACTGATTATATCGCGGGAAGGAAGATTAGCGATGGCAAAAACTGGAGCAGTATCGCCATCTAGTGACAATTAAGAGAGTTATTTAAACTTCTACACAAAAAAAATGCTAAATAGAAAATCAAAATCCAACACATAGCTTGAAAATTTTTTCATGAAACTGTCTTATATTTCTGATAATAAATTATTAATTTTTTAGACCAGATATTTGTTATATTACAGCTATTTGAGACTATATTTCCCGCAAGCGTTTGTTAGACTGAATAAGTCTAATTTGTTCTATTTCTAAAATATATTTCTGGTGTATAACTCCTAATACTGATTCCTAGACACATCCCTAATTCTGTTAAAATAAACTCAATTGATTTGTCGAAAAATTATAATTTTTTTCTAATTTATGTTTTTTAATTAACTTTTTTTCAACTCAAAAACGAATTTCCTTTTGAAAACAATTTCTAAGATTTTTTCATCTCAGCATAAAATGTATTACACAAAGATTTTAAAAAGCCGTTAATAAGAATTTTTTTTTTATATATATATATATATATATATATATATATATATATATATATATATATATTCACTAGCTGAAAATCCACTTCACTATGCAATTACTGCCAAATAAGTAAATAAATAAATAAATAAATATATATATATATATATATATATATATATATTTATTTATTTATAATAAATACAACGATTAATGTATACAGTTGATGTAAAAAAAATATATATTTATAAAAAAATCATAAGGGATATTTTTATAGACAAAATAATGTAGAAGAAAATATTGAAATTAAATGTAATAGGATATACTAAAGAATATAGTACAGTTAATACAGTGCAGTTTGAGGTACATAATATCTTTTATTGAATTTTAATACTTTTTCGGATAATGTCCAATCGTCTGCCGCATTAGTAAGGAAAAAAATTAATTTTTTTGTCTGTTTAGTTCTTATGCACGTGACGATAAATTTATTTAAAATACCAGAAAAATAAATCACGTGATCAGCATTTAATAAATTAAATTATAAAAATTAATCTTTAAAAATTAACCAAAAATCAAAAAATAGAAGTAAAGATTCGAAAAAGATCTGATTTTAAAGGAATTTTCATGATCTTTCTCTTGATTTTAATTTTATAACCCTCAAATTATTATTTTAAATGCAAACTTAAAAAAAGTTACTAAAACAGCTGAAAAATTTAATTTTTTAAAAAATATAAGAAGAATTTTTCAAAAATCTTTCTTAGTACACCCCTACACTATAACAAGAATCACCATGCAAAATTTCAGCCCCTTAGGTCCAGCGGTTTGGTCTGCGTGTTCTATGTCAGTCAGTCAGTGAGTCAGTCAGTTACGGAACTGCTTTATATATATAGATATATGTATATGTATGTGTGCGTGTGTATTGTACATACATATAGTCTTAAGTTTAATTCCTGAAAGTAAATGCGGTAAATTTCCCTCCCTGTTTATGTCCGCTATACACATAAGACTAACTCATCATTGTTTGCTACTGCTCCTCATGCGTACCTTTCAAGATATGCGTGTATATAAAGGATACTCTAGTCCCGAATTAAGATACCGTGCTTCTTGATTTAACCTCATAAATATCTACTAAATTTGGAATACGATACTGTTTCACGATTATTATGTAAAATAAAGGTAAACGTTGATTTCCAGGCAATCTTAGGGTAATATCCATATCCTGTGTTTAGAATGACATTATTGTACTAGAAGTTTGCTTTGGACTACAGCACGCCAATTGTCAATGTTCTCAAATTCAAGAGAGATAGATGCGAAGCAAACTGTAATCATCACACGATGCAAGTTCAGCTGTGTTCAAGACAATAATTTTGAAATTTATTTGTGATTTACAAGGAAGTTCTGTATTGTAATAAAAGAGAGAGGTGTAGAAAATGTGCTTATGAGATAATTTTTTAAATCATCTATGAAGTATATTCTTATCGTAATTTTAAGCGTTATGATATGTGTAATGTATGTAAATAGATTTATAATGTTACGAAGTTTTAAACCAGAATAGTTTAATTCCATAATAGCTGTGCAAAAGTTTTAGAAGCTTTGCGCAATTTGTTTCAAAGAATGAAGGAAGAACTTTGTTAAATTTTAAATTTATTGAAATTTTTACTTTTATGAATTTATCTTTTAATTGCATCACCATTTATAATTTATTTTTAATTCATCTTTATTTATGCCCTTTTTCTCGCAATCAATTGTTATTAAGCAATGAACTTTAATTTGATTTTAATTCTGTTTTTTTTTATTTAGACTTCTGGATTTTATTGTGTTCTGTTCTTATCAGGTATTTTAGAAAAATGTATTTTGTCTTTTCACCTTTACTTTATACGTTAACTTTCTTATCGTTGTGGAAAATTATTTAGTTAATTGTCAACACCTCAGCAACAGAAGTGTGTATGATAATTGCTTTCCTAATGGGTGAAAAGAGAGATGCAATGGTGTGATCGTATAGTGGATAATTTAGAACAGGGGTCGGTAACGCGGTGCCCGTGAAACAATTTTAAAGTGCCCGCCGTTCAAATATCTAAATTTTAGGTATTTGAGATTAGATATTTGATTTTAGATATTTGATTGCGAGATATCAGTACAGGAAAGGTACTTCAGCGGTTTTTAATTTATTACCACAGGTGAAAGAATTTCTGTTATCTAGGAATGAAATTTGTTTAGAATTAGATATTTGATCCGGACTGCCCTAGCTATCAAATTGTTGTGGTTAATTTAATGGAGAGAACGGACTATGGAAGGCGTAAATAGGGGCGGTAGCCGTCCAAGATGGGTTTGCTTGGCAATTTATATTTTGTGTGGCCCCGGGGGCCCTGATTGTTATTTATTATTTTTGGTGTTTGCTTTGGGTGCTTGTTATTATGTGATTATTTTCAGCATGTGATTTGCATTTTATGGACAGTACCGCTGCTACGATCTAAATTTTGAAGGGTTTTAATATGTTAACTGCCAAATAGAGAAAGTAAGTGTTTATGCGGTAGTTACAGGCTATATGTTGTAGGTAAATGCCGTGATATTTCATGATATGCCAAGGGTATAATGTCACAAGTCTATTGTACGAAAATATGTAACATTGATCGAAGTTTCTAAAATTAGTAACATAGGCGATTAAATTTTAAGGAGGAAAATTTTTTAAGTATATATACCGTGTAATATGCAAAAAGTAAATTAAAATGCAAAGTGCAGTATTGTGTAAACAACTGTACTGAGTTCCATAATATGTATAATTATATAACTTTAAAGAGTGTGTATATATATATAATATAGTACAATGTGCAGTGTATATATGAAATATAATGTGTAAGGATGAAGTACAGTGTACAATGTATTTATAAAGAATAATGTAAGCGTTTATAAAAATGTAAGTATAGCACTATGCAAAAACTGTACTGAAGTCTATAAGATGAATAATAATATATGGTTAAATAATGTAAGATTGACTGTAAACATGTGATACACCGTGACTGTGTAAACAAAAATAATGGGTGACACAATATAGTGGTTTGCTTAGTGGACCCATATGTGAAAATGTTATAAACTATTTATGAATACCAGAAAGTATGGTTGATACCATAGGCTACGTATTGTAAACAAATGAAACGCATGGTAGTGAAAGTAATGATTTGATAATAAATGAAATAATGAAGGTATATGTAACACATTGTACTGAATTGTAGATGCACATTGTAAGATGTTGTATAAGTAATAGGTTGTATAAGGTACAAGAAAGCGTAGGGTGTATTATGTAAGGAATGTCTTGTAAGTATAAAGACTTAGAGGTATAATCTGTATATAAAGTTAATCTACATATTGTATATAATGTTAATTGCATATTATGTGCGCCAATGCAGGTGGTATATGGTTATGATATAAAGTATGGTATTGTATAAGTTGTATTCGTAGAAATAGTATATGT
>OU015495.1:82572205-82797205 GCA_907164885.2 Dolomedes plantarius | reverse complement strand
GATGCATACAGCAAGAGATTAGTCGCCTTTATTGAACGTAATTAAATTATGTATTTTAGTAAACCAAACTTCATAAAATTAATGGTGTTGCGTGCTTAGAGTTGCGAGTAATTACAATAAATATCAATATTTGACTTAAAAGTTCTCATTTATGTTGATAAATATTTGTCTGGAGAGATATTCCTTAAAGCAATTTTAATCTTTTATGTGAGGTCCTCATAAGCTTTTGTGGATTGAATCATCTTTTGTATGAAATACTATGAAGTATTTCTCACATCCCTCTGGAGAATGTATTTAATTAGAATTTCACTTAATTTATTTGAAATATTTTAATCGCCATAAACAAAAGCTTTATCAATTCGTGATCCGTAATTTTGTGCAAAACAAGTGACGACATAGAGACGAATCAGTCATAAGTTTCCTTTTGTGCAGTGTATAATCCAGAGAT
Organism: Dolomedes plantarius; assembly: GCA_907164885.2. Taxonomy (NCBI): domain Eukaryota; kingdom Metazoa; phylum Arthropoda; class Arachnida; order Araneae; family Dolomedidae; genus Dolomedes; species Dolomedes plantarius. Next base: position 82,796,757 of record OU015495.1, on the reverse strand, counting down.
TACCTTTCGGGACAAGAAATGAAATTAATTAATTCACTTTAGTACATTTTGCAGAAATTTAGGAGCAAATGTACTTTCATAAAGTAATTAATCACTCAATCAAAATAGCCTGAAATTCATTTGACCTGCAAATTAGAAATAGAAAATGCTGAGGAGTTAATTTGAAGTGCTATTTACATTCTGTATGACAAAGAGATACAATTTAATTTATTGTAAAAAGACGAATATTAAATATTTTTGCATCAGAGTAAAATATGGAGGATTCTGATAATATAACAGTTTAGATAAATTGGATTTTGATACAGAATCCAATTATATGTCAGGGATATAATGCTGAAACAGAGAGTTACATAACAAGTTTCCTTATAAATTTAATAATACATGCCATTATTAGCAAAGTTTCGTTAATTTATCCAGGAAAGTTAAATTCAATAATAAACCACTGGAATGTCTGAATAAATGTGATCTTTCTACAGATGTCATTTAAAAATATTTTTAAACTTTGTACGTTTTGTCATAATTCCAGAACTTCTGAGCAAAATTCTCATATATGGCGGAAAATAATGAGAAACTAATGATGAGACAATTAAATGAAAGGAGTTTCTGTTATATAATCTTTCACAATTTAATGAATGGAATATTAAGTTTAATTAACAACTCAACAGTGAATATATTTCAAAGAAAAAAATTTAATCTAAGTTGTATGTCAGCAAAGTAAATTTTATCATTATCATCAATGTAATCTCATGTCAAATACTTAAAGCGAAGGAATGTCTGTAGCATAAAATCAAACAGTTGATAAGATCTGAACAAATTTACAAATAAAATCGCTATCAAGAAGAATCTCTTTTGTAAAACAGTTTACGATAAAGAAATTTCTAGGGGCAGGACATAAAATCTCCAAAATAATGTAGAGGAACATATAATTTTTAAAACTTGTTATCTGTTCATACTAAGAAAAGAGAAATGATGGAAATAAATGAAAAATCTTCTAAGTAGAAAATTTCATTTCATAGTACAAAAGCATATTTCATGGGGAAAAGAAATGTGGTTACGAGAAAAATTGCATAGTGGATTTCAATTGTGTATTTAAGCAATGAAAGGAAATATTTAGCAGAATTTTTTTATTTAAATTAAGATACAGGGGAAATTTTGTATTATATTAAGAAAATTGGAGATTCCTGGTTTTTTTTTTGTTTTCAAAAAAAAATTTTACTAGGGAAGATGAACATAAGATTTTTATCAAATACTGTTTGTAATACAACTATAACTATTTGTAATACTCATCAAACATTTCAAAGTGTCCTCCCATGTTATGAAGTGAAGTGAAAAATTTAAGATGAATAACGTTTCCAAAAAGTTATAATAACATGTATGGAATCTTAAATCTAATGGAAATTTATTATAACAATTCATAGTAGGAGGGAGAAACGTTTGAACATAAATGCCATGGATAACTACTGAAAAAAATTAATATTAATACATGTATTCGCTTGAAAATCATCAAGAATCGCCCATTGAATTTTTAGAGTTAGACAATTTAATCTAATATGTTGCATAGTTGCCCTGAGTTCCTGCAGTTCTTTATTTACAACATGCAGGCAGTATGGGCGGCGTCATCCATGAGCCCTTGGGACAGAAACGTTAGAAATCTCAGATACGTTCACTGGTCTTCAAACAGGAGATTATAAACTGGTCTTCAATCCCGTGGAAGTACAGAAGGTTTATGTGAAATATCCTAGAATCGATATAACCTTCCACTATCTTCCTGAATTTAGTTGAAAAATATTTTTCAATTTAATAATGTCAATTTATATTTATCCCCAACAAACAAGTTTAGGGGCATCTCTCCTACATGTCTGATTGTACTGTCCGACAAAACAGTGTCCATTGGAATCCACGATTCCACGAGTTCTTATTTTGGGATTTACAGGTTCCCTTTACGGACATATTTCATAAATTATGACACAATTTGCTTATAAACAAAGATGCGGTCAACATGGTAATGGACGATTTTTTTCCAAATATTCCTAATTTTTATCTAATTTAACGAGACTTGTCTCGTTGAAAATTTAAGCTCGAATTTAAATAGTGAGGGAAAGATATAGAGTCCATCATACTCAACTGTAAAATCCTGACTTCATTTCACACCTTAGTGGAAAGAATTTGAAATTTAATAATCTATTCAGTATATTTATAGAATTTCAAATTAATTTATCCATCTTTGGGCTCCCAATTATCATTCCTTCGTGAAGTTCCTCAACATCACTACCTTTGGTTGAATCAAATTGAAAATGGTTGTGTTGGTGGGATGCAAAATTCGAGAATAAAATATTTTGATACAGTATTAGTGCATCTTATGTTGTTATTCTACCTATCGTCAATCTCAATTAAAAGACTTTTACCTATAAATTCAACAGGGTTTCTTTACTCTTGTATAAAACTAGAAGTTGTCAGCAGCGTCTAAATCCATATTGTATCAATACTTCCATGTATGCTGAAGTACTGGTCATACATAGACAATGTCCTCTAAACTAATATTTAATATTAGTGGGATAAACATTTAACTATACAAATAGCAATGTGTTACATTTTTGTTTTTGCATGGCTTTTGTTATTACCTGTATGGGGATTAAAATAAAGCACCTGCAATAGTAAATTAAATACTCCACAATGCTGATAATACTCCCTCGACATATGTTCTGGATCTGTTGAAATAATTAAATTCAGTTTTATTCTCGAAGTACATCAGTTGTATTATCCAGTACAGGAGAAAGGGGAATGCTATAGGATGGAGTTATATTGTAATTCATATTCGAAACACCCTGCAACTAATTGCTTAAGCCTTTAAAAACCTTTTGTTACTATTTGCAATCTCTTACTACTTATTGTTCTCGTACCATTGAGTATGAATACAAATTTCAGAAAGAAACCACTTATACGTTGCCTAACAATCAGATTCTAATCATTGTCGTCTTCACATATACAACTACTTGTCGAAGCTTTTTTGATCCACCTATATCACATTTTTTACATCCGTTATGTAGGTCAGGTCTGTACATTATACGGCTCGTAAGTCTCTCTTGAGCAAGTCTTTTGGGAAGACATATATTATAAATCTAAAAAATATGTAATATTATTTTTAGATCTATAATATTACGAAAGGAATACACAAACAATGAATATTAATATTTATATAATTTTTTAAGTAATCAGTAATTTATATTTTGTTTCATAAAATATTTTTCACTTCCCCATCTATTCAGGTTTTAATTGTAGGGAGAAAATACCGCAATAACTATTATGGGGTTATCGATTATGATACCCTATGCTATGGTTGACACATAGATTTATGCACTGTGTTGTGTTATTTAACAAATCATTACAGACCATCTGATTGACATAATAATGGATGGATTTATTAAATCAACAAAACACATAATTAATTCATTACATTACTCATTATACTTGCTATATTCAAGACCTTACTTAATCATTATACTTTTAAAAAAACATTGAACATCCTTTTCTTCAATTAGATATGGTTAGCTTATTTATCATATTTTATCAGTGAGTTATCATACTGAATACATATTTTTATAGTACGCCTTAGCAATCGTCAATTAACTTTGGTATTACTTAATCAACCATGGATGTGAGGAAAACAGGCATAACTGAATTATGGGAGCAATAAAGAACTGCCACACGTACCTTCACTGACGTTTTGCACTCTTTATCGCGGTCACACTTAATGGATGTGGCGTTGACTGCATTTCATCAAAGATCTCTTGTAAACATCGGCATGCGTCTCGAACAAAGTCGTTCTTCAGTCGGCTGAGGGTGTAGTCTGGGTGGTCGGTCGGGCTGATGCTATCTGGGTCACCATTCACTAAGTCCCTTGGAAGATGGATCTCATTACTATGTCTCGTGTCGTCAGGTGTCGGGGAAACTCACCTCCTTCCATGATCGGTGCGGTCAATCTATCATTCCTCTGAGCTGGGCTATTAGCAGGTCTCGTAGATCTCGTGCTTAGATGTATATGAGTTATCAGCTCATCTTTTCCTAGCCAACAAAATTCTTCTTACCCAAACTTTTCTTGCTTCTTTTATGTCTCTTCCTTCCGTAACTAAACTCCTCCTATTTTGGATAATTATTTCTTCTTTAAGCTTCTATCCCACCCTGCTGACGGCGTGACTCATTATCTTATTATAACTACTCTTCTCGTGATTACCTTTGATCTTTTGCGCCGTCATATGCTTCCCCGTTCTTATTATCTCCGCTATGTCATCGTTACATTCCTTGCCCCCTTTGTTCATTCGTTACATTCATTCGCACATCTTCCTTCGATGTTTGCTGAAACCTTGTCCCTCCATCATCATTCACACACATCTTTAACCCCTTTTCGCGATGTCTGGTCCATCCCGTAATTGATTTCAACTGCCTGCTTCTTTTGAACTTGGTTTTCCTTCGATTACCCATTTCCTCTTTTCATCAATAGCTGTCTTGACCCCTTTTATGGTTTATTCAGTTCTACCCTTTTTCTTTCATCTTCCGTCATCTTTTAAAGCTTTATTCATTACTCTTTATTCCATACCATGTCACTTCTTAACCGTGACATCATCTATCCCATTTTCTTGAGGTCTACAGCAGATTTCCATAAAGTACTATGGCCTCCATCACATTGCGAGTTGTACAAGCCTGATTTAGATCCCTGCAATGTGCATTCCTCAAAAGGTGAAGCCTTTTAAGGAATGCATAGAGTTAGAATCTATATTCATAGCGGTGAAAAAATTGGAGACGTCTGTCTTGGAGGCAGAGTGCAAAAGTTTTGCCTCGAGGTCGAATGTACGGGGACGAAAACACTTTGCATTCGATAACAAAGCAGGGTATCTGTGATTTTCTGCACCTATGCAGCCTACAGACAAGGCTCTTTTTCTCTGTGCTGTAGGCAGTTTCACCTATTTTTAGTGCTTCGAAGTTCAGTTTTTTTAAACGATACATTCCTTACAATGTTCATATAAAATTTTAGACTAAAGGAATACTGTCACTAGATATTCTTATGAGATTTGTCACAAAATGTGCCCCATAATAACTTTATGTGAACAAATAATAGTATCTTATATAATTTTTAGATAAATATTTTTTTTACATTGCATCGTATTTTACGTCACTTTATATTGCTTTAATAAATATAGGCATTTCTCTCCTTACAAAAATATATAAATCAGAAATGGCGTTTCCTAAAAGTACAGAAAAGGAATATTTTTTCTTTTCAATCATTTCTAGCCTCACAGTGCAGGAACGGGTACGTCTCGAAAAAAATCGTTTTCTTATTTAGATATAGCTCAGAATGTAGTCATTAGTAAATACTCAGTTTTTCAGGAGTTAAAATTTTTTATGTCAATTGATATTTATCCCCAACAATGTTTAGGGCATTTCTCCTCCATGCCTGATGGGCTGTCCCATAAAACAGTGTCCATTAGAATCCACGATTCCACGAGTTCTTGTTTTTGAATTTAAAGATTACTTTATTCAGCTTCAAGGAAAATATATTCCTCACATTTTTATAAAGCCATTATCCACAAGATCATAAAGCATTACATTTTGTCATTCATCTATATTTGTTAAATAAAATTAAGGAGTAACCTTTATTAACAGTTAAACATTTTGAATGTATGATGTAGATAATTAATTTTATGAAATAGCATGCCGAAATGAAGCATCTAAATTTTCATAAAAATGTATACAAGTGCTGATACAAGTAACAAGTTCATGAATGAATTTTGGCTACAGTTCACCCTTAATGGCATAAAATGAAAAATTGATGAGATTTTAAAGCAGAATGAAAATAAATTGCTAGACGTGTAGTATTAAAATTAATCAGGATTCGTGTATAATTACCTTTCATTTAGATGTAAAAAAAATCTCTCATGTAAACAATAGAAAACATTATTACGTAAAAACAGAGAAGTAAGAGATTAGTGAGATTATTGAAATCAGCAGCCATGATTACGTGTTTAAAATATACCAAAATATTTACGCGAGGAAGATAAGTTAACATAAGATTCAAGTTTCTTATGCTGACAGTTCATAAAAATAAAATATCATTTTGGTATAATACAGATTGTTATTCAGTGCAAAAAATATATTATAGTTTTCGAAAAATGGGAGAGAAAATTGAATTAATTATGCAACATTCAAGCTTTGTCAAAATTTTACTGCATAAAATGTCTCTGATCTGGCAAAACTTTTTAGACCGCTTTAGCGTTATCAAGAGTGCGCCTCGAGAACGCCAGTCTAAACTACCCCAGCTTTAGTGTTTGCTTCGTTTGTCATGGGTCTTGTATTCTAATTGTGTCAGACTTTCGTCTCCCATTCCTAAGTGGAATTAATGAACGTGAGTAATAGCGTCTTCAATGAGCTCAAAAGAAACGCAAACAGGTGTCGAACGATATACACCTTTGGAGAAGTGCGACAATAGTTGTAAAGGACGCAAATCATTTAGAATGATTTGTGAAATCCATTAGCGGCGCGTTTTTACCTTGGAAAAGTCGGCAGGAAAGAAAATTTGTCATGGATGGTTCGAGGAGGCGCTGAGAAGAATGGATAAATACAGACCCCGGTAACGAAGAGGAAAGAATAGTTTTTGGACTGTTGAAGGGTCAACACGCGTACGGAGAGAGGGTCTCGTACGGACTTTGAATAATAAGCCCTACTCTCATGGTGGATTTTACGTTTGTCGAAACGAACCTTTGTAAATGATTTATTTAACCAAGATTTTAATGTGTCAATAAACCAGATGTAAATAAGAGTTGGTGCTACAGTTATGATTACTTCTACATGATAATGATTTGTCGGATCACGACCATAAAGGTTAACAAATTGAACCTTTGTTTTGTACCATTTGTGACTTAATAGATCATTGTGTGACTCATTGGGTCCAATAGATGTATACCTTGGTTGTACGCACTTGGAAAGGCGTGTCTAGCGCTATTTTCTGTCTACAAAACAATAGCAAATGCATCGTGATGCTTAACTCATTCTGTACCAGTGGATCCACGTATGGATCCATGGCCTGATTCTCCACAAACACCAGTGGATCCACGTATAGATCCACTGGTGACAGAATTGTAAATTAACTTTTTTTTAAATTTTTACATAAATCGATGTAGATATCGTTATATTTCTATATGTATCGATTTAGATATCGTTATATTTCTATGTGTATCGATTTAGATATCGTTTTATTTCTATGTGTATCGATTTAGACATCGTTATATTTCTATATGTATCGATTTCGATATTGATATATAAAGGTAACAAAACTGTAAACTTTTTTATGTAATTTTTACATAAATCGATGTAGATATCGCTATATTTCTATATGTATCGATTTAGATATTGATATATATATCGATTTAAATATCGATACCTTTATTTCTTCTTATTAATATGAATAAAAGCATCTCATTTATCTGAAAACTACTACTTGATATTTTAAATCTAAATGCCCGAAAAACTGGTTTTGCATGTAATCTTCATATACATATGTTGGTACGGCATATGTATATGAAGATTACAAGGATAGCATAATGATGGAGATACAAATGTGGCTGCAAATGGAAAATGTTTTCGTTTTGCTTGATTTGATTTTAATGAAATCATGAAATGATAGGCATATTGCGAACAATAAGGAAATCTTACTAACTCGTAGCGTCCTATCAGTGTTAAATCATAAAGCGAACGCAAAGAGTGTCGATTAAAATAGTTGTTTTACTGGATACCCGTATTGCCAGGATTCCAACTGTTCTCGAAATGCCTGGATTTTTTGCTGCCTTAGTAAACCTATAAAATAGTCATGATCATTAACGTAGCATTCAGTAGGGTATAAATGATACATTGTCGGTACAGAAAATATTTTAATTGATGAACTTTATTTCAGTTGTCCTTTTTCACGTTTGAGTATGATTCATAAAACTTCGATATAACACCATTATGAATTTTTATTTCAGAAACTGCTAATTGTAACTGCTTCCGATACAAAGCAAAGCATAAAATTCCTGTATTAAAGGAACGTATCTTGTATATTCAGTATTTCCATTTTACTAATGGATGTCACTTAACAAAGTCTCTTACGTAACTATCTGTAGAACCATGGCATTAAAATCAATTTTCTATGCCCTTTTCTGTTCAAGGAGCAATTTCTTGATATACCGGGAGGTCATAAAGAAACTTTGCCGATATATGGAACTCTAGCGGTCGTTACGTTCAACCTATCGAGATTAGATTTCATATATAGTTATTCAGAGGTATGAGCTCGGGATTCTGTGAACGGCAACCAAGTGCCGCTCGCGGTTACGGTTATAAGTACAGAAATTCGAAATGTTCAAATGGCAACGCCCACTTTTTCTCGTCGCAAAATGCTCAGCGAATGCGAAAACTCTAAAAAGCGTTGGAACGGTACGTGTGTCACAAAAAACGGACGTGTTATGCACGCAGAAAAAACAGCTCTGCAAAAGGCCAACAAAGACACGATCGGGGTGCTGGGAGGAAATTTGCATATGACAGAGGCTAGAAACCAATCACAGAACGCCGTTCACCAAATATTCCGCGTAGAAAACCGATAAAAGCTCTCTTATCGTGTTTTTGTTAGTCATTCGGAGAGCTGTTTTTTTTGTGCTTGCTTAACGCGTCCGTTTTTGTGATACACGTACCCGTTCTAACGCTTTTTAGGGTATTCGTATGCGTTGAGCATTTTGCAACGGGAAAAAGTGGGCGTTACTATTTGAAAATTTCGAGTTTCTATACCTATAACCGTAACCGAGAGCTTCACTGTGTTGCTGTTCTCAGAATCCTGAGCTCATACATCTTAATAACTATACCTGAACTCTCGTCTCTATAGGTTGAGAGGTCCATATATCGTTTTTGTTGGCCGTTCGCAGAGCTGTTTTTTGTGCGAGTATAACGCGTCCGCTTTTTGTGATACACGTACCGTTCCAACGCTCTTTGGGGTTTTTGCATGCACTGAGCATTTTGCGATGGGAAAAAATGAGTGTTGCTATTTGAAAATGTCAAGTTTCTGTACATATAACCTTAACCGTGAGCTCCACTTGGTTGCCGTTCACAGAACTTCGAGCCCATACCTCTGCATAACTATATCTCAACTCTCATCTCGATAAGTTGAACGAAACAGCCGCTAGAGGTCCATATATCGGCAAAGTTTCTTTATGACCACCCTGTAGTTCAAGTGGCATGAGAGCTTGAAGAAAAACTCACAGATCATGTGTTCTGATTTTTATAAATAAGTGAAAACAATTTACGGACAAAGCATTCCATGCTTAAATTGCAGAAGAGTGTTACAGATGATTTAGAATTGAAGAGTGTTTGCATTCTTAAATTCTAAAAAATCGAATAAGATCAATAAGAATCCGAAATATATGATTATGTGTAATTCATCTTGTTCGAAATTTCGGAATCGACCTTCATAATTGATAACTTCTCTCTGATTTCATTTTTATTTGTTTGGGAATCTTTTTTTTTTTGTTTTCTTACAACTTGTTTAAGGAATGCAGTTTTTGCTTTTTTGTTTCCATCTTATTTTTAGTTACTATGCCAATATTGTCTTCTTAGATATAAATGTCCAGGTGATGGACGACTGCTTAGGTTGTTCGCTTTTGAGACATCTGAGACTGCGGGTTTCAGACATGAGGTTGCCTGGGTATTTAAATGAACTCAGGTCCATTAAAATGAACTCAGGGCCAACTGCACCCCCGAAAAGGTGAACATAGGGCTCCAAGACCTCCTCCCTATACCTCACACCAGTCACAGTGCCTCTCTCAAAGACATGGAGAGGTGTGCGGCCATCCAACATGATGCCTGCCCAGACCATTAAACCTCCTGCGCCATAATGGTCGATTTCGTGGGCATTGGAGGGTAGGTAGCGGGTCCCTGGTTCTCTCCATATGAACGTACGTCTAGAATCGGTGTTTAGGCTGAACCGGGAATCATCAGTGAAGAGAACGGTCGCCCATTGATCCATACTCCAATCTCTATGCTCTCTGCACCATGATAAATGGATTCTCCTGTTCGTAGAAGTGGGCGGGACGCAAACAGCAGGTCTTCTTGCAAACAACCCTCTCTCATAAAGTCTTTTGGAAAAAGTCACCCTTGATACACGGGTTCCTGTGGCTGCATACAAGTCACGAGAGAGTTGAGAAGCTGTAGCACTCCTGTTACGCCTCGCTATAATCGACAAATGGCTATCTCCACTGGCCGTCGTGGCTCTTGAACGACTTTGCCCACGCTTTCTCTCGATGGATCAGGTATCCTGGAACTGTTTCCATAAGTTACACACGACGCTGGGCGTTAAATTGAACTCTTTACAAATTTGGACTTGAGATTGGTCTGCTTCTAGCCTCCCCACAATTCGCCACCTCATTCCATCATCTATCTAAACGTTGGTGGTTACTCATTTTTACTGTTACAATTTGAAATTAACCGATTGCTGCAAAATAACACCATCTATTAACCCATTTTTTCTGTTTCTTCTGCAACCGCTGTTTCATACCTTCCGACTCCAATGAGTGTTACGCACGATCATGCGTTTGTATTACAATTATTGAATGGTTATTTGTTTTGTAATGTATCAATGTATGTACATATCAAATTTCATTAAAATCCGTAAAGTAGTTTTAGAGATAATCAACTAAGTCTGCAAATTCTCTTAATTTCTGTAATGGATTTTTATTTTTGACTCAGTTATTGAGGTGAAAGAAAAAAAAACTTTGTTAAATACAGTTTCAGACCTGTATTTCGATATTTTTATTTAATTTTTAGTTATATTTTTCCCTCTCGGCCCTTACTTTTTTAAATGATTAGAGTATGAGTGACAGTATTATTTTGCGCTGTTAAAGGACGAAACTGAAATTCAATTCATGCATTGCCATAAAGCATTGTATTTAGGGGGAACCTTAATTTAAGTTGGAACATTATTTTTTAGTATTTGAAATAAATGTAATCTGTTTTTCATTAAAATGACATATCCTCGAAATTTTATCTTTCCATTAGAAATCTCTTAATAAATCTCTTATAAAAAATATTAATATATGAAGAAATTATCAAAATCGTTTTTCAAGGAAATAATACAAATCTACTCACATGGAAATAAATTTTTCCCTATATTATCAATTTAATTTTTAAATGAGACCATTCAAACTTTCCTAATAATTCCTGATAATTAAAATCGGAACCATCAGTAAGTCAGTTTTCCTACATTTCCAAATGTCTTAAAACCTGCGAAATTCTACATCATCTTTAACAAATGTTAAGATAATCGTTATTCCAAACATTTAATTCGTATGGGTCCGACATACATATTCACATCTGAGTTGCTATGCAATGAAAAGAAATATTTTTGAAAATGTACGGAATACTGGTTCTAAAGCAGAATTTTAAAAGAAAAAAAGAGAAAAATAATAATATCTTGGTAAAAGTAGCCCAAAAGATTGGCGAGAATAGAAACTAGGCTTTCACTGCCACATTTAGAAGTTCGAGAATTCTAAACGAGATTTCCCGCAGTGCCAATGGGCAATACAAAGCCCTGACAATGACAGAACTTTGATACACTTTAAAGGTTTCTGTTTATGAGAGGTAAAGTAACTTCTCCTCAGATATATGACACAGAAAGGTTTCCTGTTGATAACAAAATGCATTTCTTTTCATAGCACAAAAGGAACCTATCCACTAGAAAATATTCTTGGGAAGTTGACGCAAATGCTTTTGAAACCGAGACAAATTCCACGGAGTACTTTTTAGAAATATATATTTCTCTATAAGAAAAATTACTCGGTATAATATCTCTATGTTATTGGTCTCTATATGTTTTAATTATCATTTATTATATTAATCAATTATTATTGAATTGTTTCAAAGTAATTATTAATTATTATCTGCAAATGTTACCTTAAAAAACTAGTAAAAATTACCTAAGTGGGAATAAGTACTAACGTTACATTTCTTATTGTATGTTCTTTAGACCTCCTCTTAATAAATGGATTATAGAACTGCTATATTTATACAGGGTGTTCCAAAATTCGACCGGCAAATTCAGAGGGCTGATAGTAGGCATCAAGACGAGCAATAATCATCTAGGAATGTATGATCGGATACACAAACCTGACGCTGGAGGGTGCTGTTTACTTAATCGAACCGCACCTCCTACCAACGCCACTAGATGGCCGGAAATATTGCATTTTTCTGGAGGAGGTAGAAAACTCAAAAACGAGACAGAATCACATAGAAATGTATGACCGGAAACGCAGACCTAATCAGCTAGAGGATAAACAAAGATGCAGAAATGAAAAGCCTGAATGGATTTCTTTGTTTATCCTCTAGCTCATAGGCTCTTAAACTGTGGTCTGCGGACCCCTGGGGGTCCGCGAAATAATTTTGGCATTAACTTTACATCCCCCAACTTTTCGCTTTTATTCAAATAACTCATTTAATAAAAATCCTACATGGTCGAGAATTTTTGTATTTGTTGTTACTTAACTAGTCATTAACATAACTAAACAATAATTAGTAAAAGTTTTATTATTTTTATTCAACGGCAAATACGGAAAAATAAATAAAACAATGAAATTTTTTGCATTGTTGTGACTATTACGCGGGAACACGTAGCTATAAATAGACTGGCAACTCGGATCGTTGGCTAAAAACTGGATTTGCACTGAAATAAAATATAGATGAAAGCGACTCAGATGATGAAGCCTCAACCTTGAAATCCATCAAGAAACTCAAAAATATTGTGATGAGTATTTATCATATGGATTCACTTATATATGCAGTAAATATGTGGAAAGACCTGTCTGTGTTCTATGTCGCAAAAGTATATAAAACGAAAGTATGAAACCCGCCAAACTCCGACGTCATTTGCAAACAATCGACTTGTGGTCGAAACGCATTCACAACTGTGGGTATGAGTCTTTCCAACACTCAACGACTTTATAGAAACTTCCAATAAAGAGCTAATGAAACATGGCAGATTTTTGTTGAACATTTAATGGCTCCAAAAAGCAGCTTTAGGAATTATTTTCCCAGTCCTGATTCTGGCAACAACTGGATTAGAGATCCATTCAACATGGAAGTTACTAATGCTAAACATTTATCTAAACGTGAACAAAATATTTTCGTGGAATTATCATCCGATACGTCTGGGAAACTACAATTCAACAAAACTGAACTCACAAACTTTTGGTTACTTTTCATATCTGATTATCCTGCACTTGCAAATAAAGCACTCCAACATTTGATTCCGTTCTGCACAACATATTTATGTGAACAGACTTTTTCGGTACTGTTATACATGAAATCAAAGTATAGAAACAAACTCAATGTAGAAGCAGACCTCAGAATAAAACTTTCCAACATAGAGCCCGACATTGGGGTTTTGGTTTCAAGAAAACAACTGCACCCATCTCATTAAGTACAAATTATTTAGAGATAACATATAATAACATCTATTTTGACCAATATTTGACCAAGAAATGTTAGTATGAGTTTAATGTATTATGATTTGTAACTTTTTTAAAATTCTTTTTACTACTATTTTTAATCATTTTATATGTTCTATTCTATATCCTAATAAAAATGTTCGTCTCTATAAATGCGCAAGACCATTTATTAAAATAATCAGAGATGCATTTTTACCAATATTTATTATAACGTAGTGCCTATGAGATTATTGAACCAGAAATTAAGTCTCAAGATCGATGTAAAATGCCTAGGGTTGGGATGGGGTCCGCAAAAAAATGTTCAAGAGGGGTCTTCGGACTACATGAGTTTAAGAACCCCTGCTCTAGGTGATAAGGTTTGCGTTTCCGGTCATACATTCCTATGTGATTTTCTTTTGTTTCTGAGCTTTCTAGTCCAGTAACCTAGTACATCGCAAGTTGCATCAAGTGGGGGTAGTAGGTTTTTTTTTATCTTGTATGGGATGTGACTGAGATGCAAAATCCAAGTTTTCGACCTCGGCAGCCCCCCGGATCACTTTTGAATATCCCAAAAACTGCAAAAATTTCGCACTTTTTTCGGTTTTTCCCCATTTTGACCATGAAGGAGCACATTTTCGACAAAAACCATAATACACACTTTAAAACTAGATTAAATTTTCTACAATTTGAGACCATAATGGGCTCGGTAGACCTAATAGTTTCCGAGATACAGCTTTTCAAATTTTGGCAAATTTTCGAAATTTTGGCTAATTTTCATGTTTCATCATATGCAATTGTCTTTATATCTTCAATAACCTGTCTGATATGAGTCAGTGAAGTTAACATTTATTCAATTTAACATTTTGAAGGGTGGGAGGGGGGAGGTCACTGTTCACAACCAGACGACTGAAATTGAAATACAAAATTTATTTAAGAAACATTTACATCAAGTGTATACAAAAAGTGTAAATGGAGTGAATGAAAGTGTAAACGAAATGAGAATTAAAGGTGTTTCCTCCTCTTCAAAGGACCAGGGTGAAGTAAATCCGCCAATTCGCCTCCTTCAGTGCTATATTCATCATCCTGAACCTCATAAAATGGACTGAAAATATTTATTTGTTGAATATCCCAAGGTAAAACCTTGTTAAAAAGTCCTAATATAAATGCAACACACATCTTGGTAAGTATTAATTGATAGAAATAATCATGTGGGTAAGTATTAATTAATAAAAATAATGGTAACTTTCAACAAACATACGAGTAGAAATACACCAGATATTGTTCCTCGACTTGTTCAATAGCATCTCCGGCGAGTTGGCTGACTGGATCGTTATTAAGTGAAGTTAGAACATGTAATAATTAGAATTTCGTATAGTGGCTTTTTTTTTTTGTAAAATTATTAATTTGAGAAATACACTCTGACACATGTCTGAGAATAACTAAAGGACACGAACTCAAATTTAATATATAATGTTACCATTTAATTTCTCTTAATATTACTTAACATGAATTTAAGCACTGATTACAAACTTTTACAGAAATCATCATAGTAATTGTTTTAATACATTAAAAAATTATTAGAACACATAAAATTCAAGTTACACACATTCAATTAGCACTGTACTCTCGCCTGATAAATATAACACAAATAATTATAACTTACCACCACCCTCGTTTGAGACAGAAGAATCTGATCGTTTCTAACTAAGTCCACCAGCGGATCGGCTAAGCAGGAAAAAATGGCAGATAGTTCTAGATCGGACCACCACGAGGTCCTCTTCCAGTCGCTGCTTATTTTTCAACTGACTAAGAAACGTTACCAAATTTTTTTAGAACCGGAAAGAGCAGAGGTTAGCTATGTCCTCGAACAAACAACACCTTTCAGCTATCATTGGCTAAAAAGATGTTGCTAGGACATTGCTATGGGGAAGCTAAGACCCCTTTACAGCCGAGAAGGGGTGTCAAGTCACTCTTTTCTTCTGTGCACAAAACTTTGCTACAGGTTACGCTAAATTTGCCTCCGGGAGGTACATTCCTTTCTTTTTGAAACCGTTACAAAATAAATCATAGGCGCGATCCCAAGCACACATACATCTTAGGACATACATAATAAAACAGATACACTAAAATGTGTATGGAACCGAATCAATCCTGTATCAAGACTATGAGATTAGAAAATATATTTACAAAGTCGAGTTCGATGTCACATTCCCCCCCCCCTCCCATAGAGAGAAAAAAACACAAATATAAAATTAACCATGTAGATAAAAAATTCCCAATTAATCCAAATTAGGATTTAAGACCTTGGATTGTGCCAAGGGTACCATATCACATGCCAAGTCTACCAGAATCAAAACCAATTCATTTCTTGGAAAAGTTCTGTGAATATAGCAAAACAGCCTCGAGTATGAAACTCGCCCCTCAGAAAATCTGGCGGGTCGGTGACGATACTTCACTTGCTGTGAAACAGGATCATAGAGACCAGCAGAATCGGCAAAGCAGGAAAAAATCGCGGATAGTTCTAGATCGGACCACCATGAGGTCCTCTTCCAGTCGCTGCTTATTCTTCAACTGACTAAGAAACGTTACCAAATTTTTTTAGAACCGGAAAGAGCAGAGGTCAGCTATGTCCTCGAACAAACAACACCTTTCAGCTGTCATTGGCTAAAGAGATGTTGCTAGGCCGTTGCTATGGGGAAGATAAGACCCCTTTACAGCCGAGAAGGGGTGGCAAGTCACTCTTTTCTTCTGTGCACAAAACTTTGCTACAGGTTACGCTAAATTTGCCTCCGGGAGGTACATTCCTTTCTTCCGGAAACCGGTACAAAATAAATCATAGGCGCGATCCCAAGCACACATACATTTTAGCACATACATAATAAAACAGATACACTAAAATGTGCATGGAACCGAATCAATGCTGTATCAAGACTATGAGATTAGAAAATATATTTACAAAGTCGAGTTCCATGTCACATTAGTCGAACAGCTTATCCATCTTTTCGTCGTAGTTGAGCTCGCCCAAATCGGGGGTGTTGACATCGACGTCAGGCAGGTTTTCGCAGGACTGGCCATTACAGGTTCTGCAGACAACTAAACACTTTCACACGACTGAAACCTGCTTTCCTGCAGCTGCAATCATTTCTGCATCTCTTCTTGCAACTGCAGGAAATCATGTTCAGCAGGTTTGAGGGTGCTCTTCCCTCGACATCATCTTTGGGGAAAGGCCTCTGTCTGTAACAACCCATCCCCTTTCGAGTGGATTCTTTTTGTAACCCAGTCATTGCTGCACCTGGTGGTATGTGCGAAATGAATGTCGCCTTGCAGCATCTTGCGGGGGAAGAAGTCTGGACAGGTTGAAACGGATATTGGCTGTAGCCTTTGTGAAGAGCTGGTAGCGCAGGTCGTTGAGGATTTAACTGAACCTTTTCCCACAGTACAGCTTAATGAGGATTTTCGCCCCGGTTTCAGATACTTGGGCAGGTGTCGCAGCTGTATTAGAAAAAAACTGCAGCTTTCTCTTTAAGGTCTACATGTTTCTGTAGTATATAAAACAACTTGAGTTTCCCCTGGCCAAAGAAGCACGAGGTGGAATTACAGTCCCTGAAGGCGTCAGTGAAAGTGATGAGCTGACTGTCTGAAGATGTTGAGGTGGTTAAGTAGAAGACTTCTGGCATTTTACCTCTTCCACACTTCTGAAGGTATACGATACCTTGTGTGAGATCCCTGAGACCGGTGAGGATGACCAACAAGTCTACGTCATCTTTTGCAATAACCACAACCTGAAATTCATAGGCCTTTCTGATAGCTGTAGGGATGATTAGCGTGTCAGCATCTTCTTCAGCCTGAAAAACCTCAATGTGTTTGGCTTCAAATTTCCCCTTCAGCAGCTGGGTGAATCTTAATTTGATTTTATCATTGGATAAAAACATTTCTTGGGAAACATCAGTTGTTATTTCCTCAAATATCACCCTAGGAGATGAATGTGCCTGAGCTCGGCGATTACGTTCAGAGCCCTTTGTTCTCTTTTGGTCAGGCTCTGTTGGGAAATCATCGAACACTACAGCTATGTTCTGACCGTACCGTGCCTCGAGATATTTTACATAGCGGGCAGCTATCAACTCAAACGAGGAGTGCTTGGGCCATACCACTTTGTGAAGGAGATGACCACCATCTACAACCACAAATTTAGTTTATCCTCATGACTCAAAAATATTGACTGGTTGGAATGCTGCATAGAAAGATGACTTATTGCCCTTCCTCATTCCCTCTTGAGTAAATAGAGACATCGGGAATGATGAAAGCTCGTACGGGGAGAAGTTCTTCAAATCTTCATCCGATTGTTTCAAAACGCATATCCTGTGAAACAGTGTGAGTGGATCGATAGTCACTTGTCTATTGTCAACAGTAACAGTATGAACAGTAGAGGAAAGAGACACAACTTTGGTTTTACTCTCGAATTTGACGTTTTGTAAATTTTGCCTTACAATCTTAAACATTGCTTTTTTTCCCAATATCACGGGCCATATGACAGTTGCCCCCTTTCTCTCCATCGGACCATCGGACCATCGGAACAAGTGTTTAACTGTGTTACCTAGGCCAGAGCCTTCTAACACAGATATTTCATGAATATGCCATCGGAGAGCAGAAATAACACAGAAAATAAAAAGAAAGTTCGATGAGAGTCAATAAAAGTTCAGGAAATTGCAACACCAGAAGTGAAGCAGTGGATCTTTTGGTCAGAACTTTGGATGGTGAAAGGAACAATTCTGATTGGATGTCTCCTGGATCTTCAAGTAATTCGCTGAAGTGGGTGGAGTTTACGGCTGTCTGTAAGCTGGAAATCAATTGGCTAGTGTAGCGAGAATAGAGAAAAGAGATTGGATAGAAAGATAAGGTCTGGGATCCGTGAGTTCAATAACTACAAAAATGAGCAAAGCCAAAATGGATTTGCTCAGAGACAGATAATTAAGTTAATAGAAAGTTTAAGGATAGGAAATAGATATTTATTTTATTTTATAAAATTTTATAGATGTTTTTTGCCTTGGCAAGCCAAGTATTGTTTTTATATTTTTTATATTTTTAATTAAATGACGAGGACAAACAAAAAATTAAGACGGAAGACTCAGGATGGCTCGAGGCCTTTTCCTGTTTGTGGGGTCAGCGTGATCATAGTTTGCAAGATTAGAAAGGAGTTCACTGTCAATAGAATTGTGAAAGTTTATAGCTTGATTTTTGAGGTAATTTCGAATAGTAGGGATATTTAATTCCCTGTAAATACAAGTATTTCTGAAATACCAATCCGCATTAACGATTTGTCGAATGGTACTGCTCTGAGCAGATGCGAGTTTTTTAATATGGGTGTCTGCACAATATGACCACGCTGGCCCTCCATAAGTTAAGATAGGACGAAGATAGGAGTTGTAAATGAGCATTTTATTGACTAAGCTTAATTTGCTATTCCGAGAGATTAGTGGGTAAATTAATCTTCTGGCTGCTCGGAATTTGTCCCTGACATGTAAGATATGTTGTTTCCAAGTGATGTTTTTATCTAAAACTATACCGAGGTATTTGACTGTATCAGACCAGGGGATTTTTGTGTTACCTATTTGTATTTGGTGACTGTTGAATGTCTTTTTACGTTTAGATGTAAACATGACAGCGACGCATTTTTCGGAATTAATTTTAATTTTCCATTTGTCGAGCCAATTTTGAATGGAGGACATGTCGGTGTTGATGTATTTTACGGCGTATTTAAAATTTTTGTTAGTAGCATAAAGGGCAGTGTCGTCGGCGAAAATAGCAATGTTTGTGTTAATATTTTGAGGGATATCGTTGACAAAAAGATTAAAAAGAATTGGGGATAATACTCCTCCTTGAGGTACGCCTGAATTAATTTTAAATTTACTGGAGAGATGGCCATTAATTCTTACTTGAAAGGTACGATTTTTGAGATAGGAGATGAGAATGTGGATGATTTGGGGTGGGAAGTTATAATTAATGAGTTTATGGATGACCCTTTCTCTCCTACACGTCCACTGCTTAAGGACATGATCACATCCGTTTTAGGAAATGGAGGATACTGCAAAAACAAGTCGCATAGCTTCATTGTACCAGCTTCATCTCGAATAATTCGCGATGGTCTCATTTCTACGTGCTGCTCAGTTGTTTGCGAGTTCACATTGCAGAAATCCGCAACCGCTGCACATATGTTTTGTAGGTGGATCATCCCCAATGTCCACTGGGTAAGGAAAGTTTCAGTTATGCCACGGCCCCGGGTCAAACCTCCATAGCATTTCATTGAGAACATCAGGACCTGTTCAATGGTCATGTCTGACCATACACCTGACCAGAACTTTTCTGAACGCCTGATGGTTAGAATCCATCAGCCGTAAATAGTGAATATTCAGGGATATCCATCAACGGAAAGGAAAATTCTACAGGGATTGTTCCCAAACATCGCAAAATGAAATTAAATACTTTAATTTATTTATATCAAAAGATGGAAATAATTATTTTAGAGAATTATTTTAAAAATTAACGATATTATTGATTACTACGAAAATATAAGAGGAAAGTATAATCAAACCATTGAAAAGAATGCGAAAAAAAAACTAGAAGATTCAAAAGAATCTAATTCTTGAAAAATTAGCTTAAAACCTTATTGGGTTTTTGTATTGACATCGGTTGATTTAAATACTATTAATATGCAGGGACAAATTAATTATAAAAATGAAAATTAGCGTAAAATTTTAAAGTTTCGAAAATTTGCCAAAATTTGAAAAGTTGTATCTCGGAAACTATTAGGTCTACCGAGCCTATTCTGGTCTCAAATTGTAGCAAATTTAATTTAGTTTAAAAATGTGTATTATGATTTTTGTAAAAAATGTGCTCCTTCATGGTCAAAATGGGGAAAAACCGAAAAAAGTGCGAAATTTTTGCAGTTTTTGGGATATTCAAAAGTGATCCGGGGGGCTGCCGAGGTCGAAAACTTGGATTTTGCATCTCAGTCACATCCCATACAAGAAAAAAAGAAACCTACTACCCCCCACTTGATGCAACTTAGGCCCCCTTTTCATGACAAGGTTACTGGATTATTCTACCTCCAGCAGAAAAATGTGATATTTCCGGCCATCTAGTGGGGTTGGTAAGAGGAACGGTCCGATTAAGTAAACAGCACCCTCCAGCGTCATGTTTATGTTTCCGGTCATACATTCTTATGTGATTATTGCTCATCTTGATGCCAACTATCACTTCTCTAAATTTGTCGGTTAAATTTTGGAACACCCTGTATATTGAGATATTGAAGAAATACGTATTTGAATTTAGATGAAATACAAGTGACACTGTATAGATCATTACTTTGTTAACCAGTAAAAACTTTGAAACATTAAAAAAAATAAAAACTTAAATTTCAAACTAAAAAATAAATTTAAAAATTCTTAATGTATCTATTATATATATTTTTAGTTCAACGATAAATATATTTTGCAATTTTAATGTCTTAAAACTTGGAAAAGTCCTTCCTATAAGTTTAATTAGCAAAGGTATTTCACATTTAGATTTAAATTTAAAATGTGAACATAGATAACAATTAAAAGGTAAAATGATCTTCCAGGACATTTGCCGATAAAATTTTATCAGCGATGACGTTAATCTTTACATTCTTCTTTGCTGCACTCAAATTAAAAGTTAATTATTCTTAATTCGTAGATTTCAAAGGATATACAAAGAAAAGCTTTTAATTCATTTTGTTTTTTTAATTCATTTTGTTTCATTTTGCAGTGCCTTTGATTTGAATTCAGAAATGAGATAGGAAGATTCTTGTTATGAGAAAAGCAAGCATCAATTTATTATTTGAAGGTCCGAGGAAATGTCATTCAAAACAACAAAAATGTTAGAGTAAAAAATATGAATGTTTGTCTCTAAGGAAAATTAGAATCAGTAGAAAATTATACATTTCAAGGTGCATCGTTTTAAAGAAAGACTTAAAATTTATTGAACTTTAAAAATAATATCTGAGTTTCTTTCTAAAATGACGGATGAAGATTTAAATATAAACTATTTTCAGTACATAATTAAAAATTATTTTCAAACACATTTTATGTTACATATCAAAATTTGTATATTTATTTTGGGATAATTTACAGTAACTTTATTTTCCAATTCAATTTAGTGAAAATTGCGAAAAATGATGATTTTATTTTCTAGGTTTCCATTCGAAAATAAAAAATCTATATACAACACCTTATTAACTTCCAATACAAAATCCATTAGAGCGCCAGCTGATCACGCATAAGAATCGTAAAAAGCTAATGACTCAAAAAAACATGTGTTAGCTCTTCAAACAGTTCTTAAAACAAATAAACCACACAGATAAAAATAAATTGTTTACAGAAAAATTATCATCCTTTATATAGTAATAACGTTCAGATCACGAGTTTCATCCATCTAGAGAACCGTGAGGCTTTGGAAATAGAGAACAATTAACTGCCACAGAAATCATGTATGGACAATTCAAACAGCTGTAAACAATAAAATTTGTTCACTGCGTTTCAACTGCATGAAAGGCATTTAAATGCAGAACAAACACTGAACACACCAGAACGCACAAAATGACTGCAGACTTACGCAGTCTAGCTTCTTGTACTGAAGCCCATTATTGAAACTAAATTGCTTTAATGTCTGATGGAAATATTTTGATGATTCAATGATCTGCGTTATGCGCCTAAAACGTTTCGGTGATGTTGTGGGGGAATACTTTGGGAGTAGGGAGGTTCTATCTGAAATTTCCCTCAGATGTGACGTTTCGCTTAAATTCTTCTTTCACGCGAGAAAAAAATGCACTTAGAAAATATACAACGAAAATACTTTATGACCACAGACGTAAATTAAGGGTGAAAATAAAATATTTGGTGATGACGATACTATTTAGGAGATATCAAAAATTGAAAATAATGTTGAAAAATAGCCCTTTTAGATTATAATGTTTAGAAATTATATGCAACATTAAAAGTAGGAAGGAAATGTAAGATCAAAGGATAAAATCCTGTGAAAAACACAATTGGTGAAGCGTTGATGTAAAATGCTAAAGTAACAACAACAAAAAATTCGAAGTGGTTTGTTGCTGTATGTTTTACGTGCACCATTGAAGGCAGGCGAAAATGTTCACACATGTGCAATATCCGAGCCGACTGCGCCTAACTTCAATTGACTACTAGACACTGTAAAGTTAACAGTTCAAAAGCCTGAAGCGGGTAATTAATACCAACACTTCAGGCCTTTTTATTGACACCCACAATTTCTTCAACTCATTTATGTTCATCTGTCTATGTATTGAACATAATATTTGGGACGTCTTTGTTTGTCACTTCAATTTTGTATTAGACGATGTTTTTTAAAATAGCTATAACTCTGCTTCTAATTGATGTAGAATGAAAATCTAAGCGGTTTTGAAAAGAGAAAAGATTGAATTACAAGATTCTTGAAAAAAATAAAATTGACCAAAATGGTCAAAAAATGGTCGCATTTAAAGTTGTTTGTCACTTAAATTTTGTATTAGACGATGTTTTTTAAAATAGCTATAACTCTGCTTCTAATTGACGTAGAATTAAAATCAAAACTGTTTTGAAAAGAGAAAAGATGGAATTACAAGATTCTTGCAAAAAATTAAATTGATCAAAATAGTCAAAAATGGCATTTTCAACGTAGGCAGTCACCTAAAATAACAAAAAAAAATAAAAGTATATTTGCACAGATATTGAAAAAGAAGATTTTATAGGAAATGGAATATAATTTGACACTTAAAGACGCAGATAAAAATTGTGCGAAATAAAATTTAAAGTTTAACTATTCCTATCTCAAAACTGAAGATAGCGATCCCCGTTTTCCTAGCGGGGCATACTTTGGACGCATGCCAAATCATGGAGATTTTCCGAAGAATAAATAATTCTTTCTTTTATTCATTTTTGAATCATAAAACTCATATTTATGGCAGTCTGATAAAAATATTTTAATATTTATCATAAGCTGATTGGATTATCTGAAAAAATCATTATATTTCGTGGAGAGGGTTTTCATAAAAATATACTGAAGATACTTTATATAAAGCGTATTGAAGAATGATTTTGTCTACAGAAATTATTTAAATTCACCAATTATTACTGTATATTAAAGATACATGAGGTCTTCTTTCAGGCTCAAAATCAATAACATAGACCTGATATATTTCATTCAAAAATTGATAGCTTATTCAGAGTTTGAGGTTTCGGAGATTAATAATAGCATTTCATAATTGCAGGCTTTGATTTCCATCAGTTCAATTTATTTATCATCTGGAATTGTATCATTACAGTAATGCACTAAACATGCATCAAATCTGCTTCTACAGCAGAATTCAACAGTATACAATTCATGGTTGAATTTGATACAAAATTAAATTTATTACATCATTCGGATGAGTTTGAGAGTTTGAAGATTGATCCGAACGTTTGATAACAGCATTCTTTGGTTTCTTCGCAGCACATTTTATGACTAATGCAGAGTTGTCTCATTATATTAATACTGCTTAAAACTTTAATACTTCCCTATATTTCCTTTATACACTCGTTATCAAAAATTAAGGAAAATTCACAAAACAGAGATAACACGTTAAAAACTAGGCCAATCTGTTTAAAATTTGACTATGTTGTTAAGTAAAAGGTGCTGAATAATACTACATTTTGCAAAATAGTGGCGCTGCAGTCGGAATACGTCATTTGCGATGAGCATAAAAGTGCATGTCTCAGAGCAAGGCGGTAATTGTCGCTGCGAGGATCAGATTAGACATCTGGCATAGCTAAATTGTAACAATGACCTCCAGGCATCATTTGACCGAAGAACTGCGATGGTGAGGTATTGGGAGACTAGAGGCAGGACAAAGTCAGACAGAAGCGGCCAGATGGCTAAATGTGAGGCCGTCTGTGGTTCATAGATTTTGGCAATAATTTCTAACCACGGGTTCGGCATCCAGGAGGTTTAGCCAAGGATGGCCATGCGCTACGACGAGTGCCGATGACTTATATTTGTCATTCTGCGCACGAGGGAATAGAACCGCAACTCCGTCTGAACTCAGATCCTCCCTCGCTGCAAGAGTCCGGAAGGTTGGTATCAACGTCAATCGTACGTAGAAGGTTTCACGAAGGTGATCTTTTTCCGAGACGATCAGCTATTTTCGTCTTTTTCACGTCATGTCATAGGTGGGAACGTTTGCAGTGGGCACATAAACATGTCCACTGGACGCGTGATCAATGGAGGGCTGTTCTCTTTACGGATGAATGCAGGCTTTGCCTTCAAAGAGATAGTAGGCGTATTTTGATTTGGAGGGAACCTGGAACTCCGTTTTCATCCATCACATATCCGTGAAAGAGATGCATACGGATCAGGCAGTGTCTGTGTTTGGGGTGGTATCTCTTTGGGTGGACGCACAGACCTCCATGCCTTTCCCCGTGGAAATGAGAATGCTCACACCTATAGAGATGACATCCTTGATGCTTATGTGAGCCCTTATTCCGGGTCAATAGGTGATGCTTTCTTGCTACAGGACGATAAAGCGAGACCGCCCAGGGCTCGCATCGTGGATGCTTATCTTGAGCAGGAAGCAATTCAGCGCCTGCAGTGGCCAGCTCGATCACCGGACCTGAAACCTATCGAGCATGTTTGGGACGCTTTAGGACGACGTATAGCTGCTCTTAATCCTCCTTCCCGGACCCTAGCCACGCTTTCAACTGCTTTATAAGAGCAATGGCTCTCACATCTTACCGAACTCATATACCGCATAATCACATGACAGCATCACACATCGCTCTATGTGCTGTATTGCTTCTCGGGGGGATCATACGCCATATAAAAGGTACTTTTCCTATACCAAACTGACACATCCGATTTGTTCATTGTATACTTGTGCTAGTTTTTATAACACCATAATTGTCTGGTGATTTCTTTTTATGCCATTTTAAACCTACCTATGTGTTGTACACGGGTGTAATAAATTAAGAGAATTTGCAAACCTGGTCGATTATCTCTAGAACTACTGTACCGATTTTAATGAAATTAGATATGTACATACATTGATACAATACAAAAACGATAAACATTCAATAATTGCAATACACACGCATGATCGTGGGTAACACTCGTTGGAGTCGGAAGGTATGAAACAGCGGTTGCAGAATGAACAAAAAAAATGGGTTAATACATGGTGTTATTTTGCAGCAATCGGTTAATTTCAAATTGTAACAGCAAAAATGAGTTACCACCAGCGTTTAAATGATGGAATGAGGTGGCGAATTGTGGGGAGGCTAGAAGCAGGCCAATCTCAAATCCAAATTTGTAGAGAGTTCAATTTAACGCCCAGCGTGGTGTGCAAACTTATGAAAACAGTTCCCGGATATCGGATCCATCGAGAGAAATCCTGGGCAAGGTCGTCCAAGAGCCACGACAGCCAGAGACGATAGCCATTTGTCGATTATACAGCGAGGCGTAACAGGAGTGCTACAGCTTCTCAGTTCTCTCGTGATTTGTATGCAGCCACAGGAACCCATGTATCAAAGGTGACTGTTTCCAATAGACTTCATGAGAGAGGGTTGTTTGCAAGAAGACCTGATGTTTGCGTCCCGCTCACTTCTACGAGCAGGAGAATCCGTTTTTATTGGTGCATAGAGCATAGAGATTAGAGTATGGATCAATGGGCGACCATTCTCTTCCCTGATGAGTCCTGGTTTAGCCTAAACACCGATTCTCGCCGTACGTTCATATGGAGACAAACAGGGACCCACTACCTACCCTCCAATATCTTCGAAATCGACCATTATGGCGGAGGAGGTTTAATGGTCTGGGCAGGCATCATGTTGGATGGCCGCACACCTCTCCATGTCTTTGAAAGAGGCACTGTGGACTGGGTATGAGGTATAGAGATGAGGACTTGGAGCCCTATGTTCACCTTTTCAGGGGTGCAGATGACCCTGAGTTCATTTTAATGGACGATAACGCGAGGCCACATAGAGCTCTTCTGGTCAACGAATTTCTAGAGAGTGAGGATATTCGTCGGATGGATTTGTCATCCAGATCTCCAGACCTTAACCCTATAGAACGTGTCTGGGACACTTTGGGGAGGGCAATTGCAACTCGCAACCCCCCTTCGAGAACCATCCAGGGAATGAAAACAGCGTTGCTGAACGAGTGGGACCAATTGCCATAGGAAATGGTAAACTGCCTTATTTCAAGTATAAAGTCACGCTGCGAGACCTGTATATCTGTAAGAGGGGACCATACCCCCTTCTAACCCATCTATTAACCCATTTGTTTGTTTATTCTGCAATCGCTGTTCCATACCTTCCAACTCCAATGAGTGTTACGCACGATCATGGGTGTGTATTACAATTATTGAATGGTTATTTGTTTTGCATTGTATCAAAGTATGTACATATCAAATTTCATTAATATCGGTACAGTAGTCCTAGAGATAATCGACTAAGTCTTCAAATTCTCTTAATTTCTTACACCAGTGTATATGTGTATAAGTTTCATTAAATTCCTGCGCGTAACTTTCTAAGTAAGGCTATCTTTTTGACTTTTCCTTAATTTTTGATAACCAGTGTATATATATGTATATATATATATATATATATATATATATATATCCGCATAGTATATAGATACTAGCATCGTATGCAAATAGTATAGCAGCATTTGTATACTACGGTGAACATTTGGCACAGAGGTCAATTTTGTTTTGCGTCCGTTTCTGTGGCATCCCGTTGGTAGTCTTTCACATGGGACTCGATCGTTAGTGCAGAGTGATTGGCCGTAGACAAATATATCCTCCAGCTGGATAAAATTATTTTTTACGCACGATCTATTCGAGAGTGATGGGAAAAAATCTTCTCAAAACCAAAGCGTCTCTTTTCAACCAATAAATCGTAAAAATTATGACATGAAACAACTTTCAACTTACCACCAATAAACTTGGGTACTATATGCAACTCCGGAAAAAAGTCAGTTCCAAAAATTGTAGAAAAAATCCCATATGGCAGCTGAAATCATGGGCAGAACAGTCCCGTGTCCCGAAAAACAGACTATAAGTGTAATACCGAAGTTAAACAGCTTGTTCTGAAACTTCTTACTGTGCTCATCTTAAAAGTCCCTTTTAAGATGAGCACAGTAGAGCTTGGTAGTCGACTGTAAGTGGCGTCGTGCAGTTTAGATCATGTGGTTTCAGCAGCACGCGGTAGGTCTCTTCTAGCAGGTCTTTAAGCAAAGTATTTGTAGTATGTATCTTGTTGAACCTACCAATCATTGTCTAACTTCCTCTGCCACGAAATTCTCTATTCCTGGGACATGGCTCTTGGTGGCACATTAAGTTCATTGGAGACCTTATTCTGGGATAGTCCTACTTCATTATTTTCAATAATCAAACCGTGCAACAAGTGGGCAGCTTTGCATTTTTATTCTCGGTTGTATGGTCGAGAGTAATTTTTTTCCATAGAGTCCACTAGAAAGTACGAAATGACACTCAGGGAGGTATATTTATTGAAACCTGTAGTTACTGCAATTGAATTATATTTTCATTTCTGATGTCAGAGGATTATATTAAAATTATCACTAATATTTCAGTTGCATTTTTAGTATTGAAGGACAGTACTAAAAATGTAGCTAAATGTAGATAAATGAAGATATCTGTCTCTTGAGTGACCTTCTACAATCAATGTCTATATTCTAGTGTGCCTTGAAACCATCTCCATTGCCTAAAGATGACACTTAGTGACAATTTTAGTACTCTGGAGATCTTATTGCGTGACAGTCCTGCATAATTACTTTCCATAATCAAAACTTACAATAAATGATCTTCGCATCTTTGTTACAGATAAAGCTTATCAAGGATAAAATCCACATTTTTCACGGAGATTGCGAGACAGAAGGAATTAACTCAAGGAGGTGTATATACTGAAATCATCAATTACTAAAACTGACATCATTAAGGCTGACATTGTTGTAACTTCATATTTAATGTAAGAAGATACGTTCAAATTGGCCTATATATTTTCTTACTTCCTCTACTAATCTAAATGAGAGTTTCTCCAGGCGTATTTATTTTAATACTTTAGTTTTAATTTCGGAATAACTAAGCTTAACTATTTGAACAAAATATTTCAAATCCTTTTTTTTTCGTAAAATCTATCGAAGTATTTTAATTACTGCGTTTACACTAACAAAGTCCAACAGTTTCCTCACGTTACAATTTAATCTTTTTTTTCTATTGCTATATAGTTTAGGAAAATGCAATGGTTATCTGTAATATCAATTTACGTCAACTCTGAAATGTATTTTAAATATAAAAATGTGAATTATTCCAATTTGTTTTAAGTTATAAATTTAAAAATGTCTCTCATCAGGAGATTAAAATTATATCAAAAATTTTATACTGACAATGTATTTTCTTTTTCTTTAAACGTTTTAAAAGTAATTTACATTCCTCAATAAATTGGAATTAACTTATTTTTGTAGAAATGCAGACTATTACCGATTAATACAATTTTTGCGTAGGACTTTGATTACAGTTTCATGATTCTGATACTTTAACATCAGTGGTTTTCCTGTCAGTTAAAATATTTCATACTGAAATGAAATGTTTTTGATAGTTAGGAAATACCTTGATTGTGTAAGGTAAGAAAATAATTATTATAATTAAAATTTTAAGGAGCATATTTTGAAGAAACATGGTTTCTTTTTAATTATGAATTTTCAGTTAACCATAAGGTTTTCCTTGCACTGCTGAAAATTAATAAAACTATCTATGTAAGATGAACTTAACAGTAAACGTTCTGTAGCAATTTATATTAGAGATATAAAATAATTTTTAAACTTGAGATAACATTTCTTTCTGCATAACAGATGAAAAATAGTTTTATATGTACATTTATATTAATGAATTTTAGAAAATTCATTCAGATAAATAAATATATTTAATATAAAAACTAAATATTACATTTGATTTTTATAACTTAATACTTCCTTCAAATAAATTCGCCCATCAAAAGGTATAAAAAAATATATGCTGAAATTTAAATAACATCAATTGAGGTTTAAAGATGTATTAAATTATTTCAATGAAACTATACAGTTTATTTCTGTATAAATAACATATATTATTGATATAAAAAAACATTCTTACCACAGTAAAATTTACAATTCTCTTATGAAATAATTTCTATTTACTGTTCAAATAATTACAAAATACAAAAATTAGATAATTCAGTTCCAAGTTTTTAAAAAATTGAAAGACCAAAAATTCTACAAACCCTAATTAGAATTGTGTTGTATAAAAGTAAATAACATACAACACAAAAAATGTTTCATTTCAGTATGAAACATTTTAACTGACCGGAAAATAAAAAGTAATAATTTTAGATGCATAATTACAGTCTTACTTTTCTTTGATTCATAAAAGATACAGTATTAATGCTGAGAATTGAGAACAAAAGAAGCTGACAAAGTATTATTACAATAAAAACTCCATTATTAAAATACTACTATAAATGAATCTAAAATATAATTTTTTCATTCAATTTTACTTTTTCATTTGCCTTAAGCGTATAAAATATAGAATTTCATAGTAAATGAAGTATGCTTTAAAATATAACATTCGAATCAAACATCATTACTATAAAAATTACTTAATTATTTTTAAATAGCACAAATTTACCTTTTGTGCCCATTTTCCCTTTGAGAAGCCACATAACATTCCTTAATTTGTAATTAACAATGTGTAGTGTATATCAGTAGTAAAAAATTAGATTTTAGAACCATGTATGTAAATTTTTGGAAATTCATTTATTTAGATATTAAAATACGGAATTATCCTTCATATCCAATCAAATTTGCAACAGAAGATATGACAAAATAAGACGGTCAGAATATTAAATTTAGTTTTTACCATGTTACGTAGATACACGAGTTAAGAAATAACAAACAATTTATTGTTTCTTTTAAAAGATGCTTTGAACTCTTCGAAGTAGTTTCAGGATGTGAACTCTTAAATTTGTGCCTGTAATTCTAAATAGGGATTACGCAGAGACTCAGCTTACAGCAGCAACTACCTTGCACATTTAAAACTTCTTACAAAATTAAGGTGTCTCCGGTAAGGATTCATAGAAAAAATCTGTCTCAGAAAAACACTGGACTATGTCCGATATACCCAAATGCTAGCGAAGACGGTGTGAGCCTATTGTCCCTTCACTGAACCATCTTTAAAATGAACTGATTTGACATAAAATTAATCTAAACATTTTGATTACGATGAAAACTGAACTTCAGTCCCTTTCATTATTTAGTAAAAAGTGAGTTCATGAGATATTTGTGAAGGAAATAACACCAACTTTAAAGTTAGTAAGACTAACTGACAGTGGGTAATAATGGAAGCAACGAGTCTCGAATAAATCATGCCGCACTAGAGCTATTTCCAGTGAGATTTTTAAAAGATACTAGTAAGTACTCAAATATAAAAGGTAAATCAAATGAGAATATTTCAACCCAAATTATAGAAAAAAAAAGGTTTTACAGTAATGGTTTTTATTTTCCAGCATCTTCCTTTAACAACTGTTCAGGGGATTATTAGAGACTTAAAGGATATAACACTTCTTTGTGGCATAACGTATATGTACTACAAAATGCTTTTCGAGAAAAGTAATATAGTTTTTACTATGTCGCAAATAGTGTCACTTTTCATTTATTTTTAAATTTCTTGATTATCCATGTTGGGTAGTAAGACATTTTTATTGCCTGTGCTAAATCCTAAGTTACATAGACTATACTGATAATGCAAATTTGAATTTTCTTGCATCCATTATATTGTGTTGTGCAACCTTTGTTGACCAGAACAAACGTCTCAATTTGGAAGGATTTTGATCCCCCTCCCCCATCACCACGTATTCAACAGCTTACAATAGGAATGAAAATGTTTATTCACCTAGCTTGAACGGCACTATTGAGAGACTGTTCACATGCTTAGTTTAACTTTGCCAACATCTGTCTAGTACTACACGCCCGAGACAAGGACTATCGGTAAAACATTTCTTCAGTTCAGGAGCTTTGCTCCAAAAGTTAACAGGCTTCCCTTCTTCACCACCTAAGATAAATCGGGGTCCCTCTAATTTCCCCGTGAAGTAACTACATGTCATGTAAATATGACTTAAACTTCTCATCTTGCATTAGCAGAGTGTGTCATCAGTAGAGAAATAGCGACTAAGATTAAAAGCGTAACTTAAAAGTTTAGTTAATAACACTTATATTATTGAAGCATATTGCTTCCTTTAAACAGTCAATACAGCCAGAAGCGAACAGAGCAAACAATCCGCTCTTTACGAGTAGATCTGAACTATATATACACCTACTTACATTTTCCTATTACACTGTTTGAATGACAGTTAAATACACATACTCACATTTGCATATTACATAGTTTAAACCACAGTTAAACAGACAAAAGATTAAAATTCAAGTAACAGAAATTATGACGAAATTTTCAATTCAGCTATCAATATAGAAAATGACGTCACTGACCACGACAAAGATAAACCTTTCGGCTTAAATTATATTTAACAGTTTACGAAATACAGACGGAATGAGACACCAAAAATTAAGTAAAATATGAAGTTTTCTAACACTAAATTTGTTCGCTCGTCACTTTGACAATCAACCTGATACAACATCTCCAAATTCACCAAGTTTACCAAATTTTCACCGTTTTAAAATTACAGCTAACTGATGACGTCTCTCCTTACAGCTACGATACCCTCTTCACAACCTAGCCTCTTCAGGATTTTTTTTACAAACATTATGAAGTCGACGAAATTTATCTTTACTTTACACTCCTCGTTTAAAAGTAGCTCTTTCTGCACGCTAAATTCTATCACATCCTTTTTCAACCGTACCATAGCTTCGTTTCCATTCATCTTCTTGCCAATAACAATCCAATTCCTCCTCGTTTCTTCTCGCTTTATCGCCCTTACGGAAACACGACTTAACAATCATTCAATCTAATATGAAAATCCGTTTTCCAGTTCGAGTCCTATATCTCCGGTTTAGATGAAAAATAAGAATGAAAAAAGGCGGACGCAAAAAAATAGGCTCTCTAGACATCTATGCAAGAGTATTTCATGAAGCGCCGAATCAGAACTGAGCTATCAACAACCGGGTTTCCATTGATTGTGAGTATTTGCGTCCCGTTTCTTTTCAGAACGTCTCCGTTTCAAATTTTTCAAATGATTTCCAGCAGAATTTACGCAAAAGAGGAAACAGAAGAAAAGGATGTTATGACTTCCAAGAGTAAACATATTTTTCTACGGTTATGCGTAGTTTCACCGGCTATAAAACTTTTCGATATTTTCTCTGCGAAAACACAGTGTTTCGGAGTGTTTTGATCGCTTTTTTATAAGAATTCTTCCGCGCTTTATATTCCTTAAGGAAGTAATTCCCCGTAGAAATGCATGAACTATTTCATATTTTTTCTCCGTGTGTTTGCGGGAATTTAAAATTTAACTTGCCCCGAATATACATGGTTGAATATCAGACTCGAAAGAAATATAAACAAGTTAAAAATTATTTTATAAACGCAATTGCAGTTTCCCTGTTGTGAATGTTCAGTACGTGACCAAGAAAAATGATGCCAGAATCACGTAACACTATAAAAAACTGTATCTTCTATTACTGAAATAAATGACTTTCAGGATGTTATATTAACAGCCATTTTCTTAGACAGCCCTATCAGAAGAAAAATGGCTTAATAGGAAGATAGAAGCTTTTCAGAGACTACTGGTTGTCCCAAAAAAATATTCATTAAATTTTGTACCTATCTCTATCTCTCTCTTTATCTTTCATATATATATATATATATATATATATATATATATATATATATATATATATATATATATATATATATATATATATATATATATATATATATACAGTCGAACCTCCATATATCGAAGTAGCAAAATGCCGGAAGAAAATTCGATATATAGAATTGATCTTAGTTTTTTATCACAATTCTCCTAAAACATTAAAATTAAAGCTAATTTTTGTATGAAAGATTTATTGAGTACTATATTACCTTTTTAAAAAACAATAATCAAGACAGTGGTTATAGTGATTACAGCTACATTCTTTAAAAAAAAACTACGAATATCTTGCTGTACAGGCAGTTTTGCGGGGAGTTCATCAAAAAAATGTTCGCATTTATTCAGTCCACTAAAAAACTTCATCAGGGACATTTTTCGGGAATTGAAGTCCACGACGTATTGTTTCAAACGTCAAAAATTGGGAGATTTTATTCTAAAGTGGAATAAGATCTCCCAATATGTCATGAAAAAAAATTTCGATATATAGAGATTTTTTCGATATATAGAAACAGTTTTTCTATGTAATGAACATGGAGATTTGCTAAGGGTTCGATATATAGAAAATTTCGATATGGGGAAGTTCGATATATAGAGGTTCGACTGTATATATATATATATATATATATATATATATATATATATATATACCGGGTGATTCAAATTAATGTATTCCTGTTTGGGACGCCCTGGCGAGAAAAGCAGTGGACGTAACGTCTTCATATTTGGAGGGTATACAGATCAGGCCATGAGGAATTAATTGGGGGGAAAACAATTAGTTCCAGCAAAGACCGCTATGTTCAAATGAGGCGCTGCGATCGGTTGAAGGTAAGGAAAATGAAACATGACTGTACGGAGAAAGGAAAGAATACGAGGTGTCGGTAATTAACTTTATTAGTACAGTTCGTTACACATGCAGGAACTAAACTGCGTTGATCCAAGCTTTATGTTTGCAAGCGTGTGCAGCGTACGCGTTGTTTCCTGTGTAGCAACAGCACAACTAAACTTCCAGCCCTTTTCGCCGTGCTGTAGTTCAGTGAGAATTTGAATATTCGACTGTGCTTGCAGTACCGGAGAACAAAATTTGCAGACGAGCTGGGCGAAAGACCCGTAGTAACAGATAAAAGATGGGACTCTCAGGTTCGGAACAGTCTTCGACTGCCACGATGGTTCTTTCGTTGCCGGAGCGTGCTTTGCTGCTAAAGTTATTTTATCAAAACAGTGATAACGCCGCCAAAGCGCTTTGTTTGTACCGAGGGCAGAAAACTTTGCGTACGGGTCCAGTAACACCATGTGCCCAGCGGTGAATGGTGAAACGTTTCGAGGAAACAGGTAACTTTGCCGTTCAAGCAGGCCGAGGGCGAAGGAAACAGATACCTCAGGTTATGGATGACGTGGCAATCGCTGTCGTTGAGCAGGCAAATCGAACACATCAGGATCATGCAGTCATTGCGCCGTATCAAGGCAACTCGGATTGTCACAAACTACGGTATGGAGGTGCATGCGGAAAACACTCAAAGCCTGTCCGTATAAGCTCCATCGTTTACAAGAGTTAAAACATGGCGATTATGATCTGCGTGAAACGTTCGCTTTAACTTTCTTGGCACGTATGGAGGTGCAGCAGAATTGGCCGTGGAACATCCTATGGACCGATGAGGCTCACTTTTACATGTGCGGAACTGTGAACGCACATAACTGCCGTATCTGGTCCACTGAGAATCCTTACTCGGTCCACCAAATCCCCATGCATTCACCGCATGTGACTGTATGGATCGGCTTCACTGCGACCTTTATGATTGGGCCATTTTTCTTCGAGAAAATCACCCCGCAGGGACCAAAAATCTGTTCCGTGACTGCAGCACGTTATCGAGCTATGCTGCAAAGTGTGGTCATTCCAGAACTCCAGCAGTGTGGATGTCTCGCTACAACGGTATTTCAACAAGATGGTGCCCCTCCTCACGTTGGACGAGAGGTTCAACAATTGCTTCGACGTCATTTTACAGAGGATCGCATTATCAGCCGTGCATTTCCTACCAGATGGCCTCCACGTTCACACAACTTAACCCCGTGAGATTTTTGGCTTTGGGGATACCTCAAAGATAAAGTTTATCGGGGAAACATAGGAAATCTGGCGAATTTGAAGAACAACATCCTCTTGCACGTACGTACCATCGGTCCCGACCAATTACACGCCACTGTGGATCATGCTTTAACACGGTGTCACGCGTTGACCTTGAAGCACCGTGGACACATTGAAAACCACCTGTGAAATTTTGTGTACTGTTGTTACTACTCGCATGCCTTTCGTTTGCTCCTTCACTAACATTTCTGTTGGATCGACAGTTCTTGTGTAACGAACTGTACTAATAAAGTAAATTACCGACACCACGTATTCTTTCCTTCCTTCGTACAGTCATGTTTCATATTCCTTACCTTCAACTGATCGCAGCGCCTCATTTGCATCTAGCGGTCTTTGTTGGAACTAATTGTTTTTTTCGCACCAATCAATTCCCCATGGCCTGATATGTATACCCTCCAAATATGAAGACGTTACGTCCACTGCTTTTCTCGCCAGGGCGTCCCAAACAGGGATACTTTAATTTGAATCACCCGGTATATATATATATATATATATATATATATATATATATATATATATATATATATATATATATATATATATATATATATATATTATATATATATATATATATATATATATACCCCCCAGTTATCAACTATACCACCTCCACATCCGTTTTTTGCTTATTTTTATATGTCTATCTTATTTTAGGTTATAGGAATATTAAATGATCGCATCTGCCCTTTTAGTCATCTTAATTTTAAATATCTTTATATATATATATATATATATATATA
Source organism: Dolomedes plantarius (assembly GCA_907164885.2). NCBI lineage: Eukaryota > Metazoa > Arthropoda > Arachnida > Araneae > Dolomedidae > Dolomedes > Dolomedes plantarius. Next base: position 82,760,453 of record OU015495.1, on the reverse strand, counting down.
TATATATATATATATATATATATATATATATATATATATATATATATATATATATATATATATTACTAATACTCTGATTTGGTTTGTCTGTAATTCAATACACAAAAAACAATGCCAAGTATCTCCATATTTCTAAAAAAATTGATATAAGTAACCTATCCACGAGTTATGAGCCCAATTAAAGGAGTGAGTTAGAGAAGAGTAAATAGAAAAGGATTATTATCTTTAAAAGGGGGAAATTTTATCAAATTTATTGGCACTATAAGTTCTTTTCCTTACACTTATAGAGGCTCCTAAGGAAAAATGAAGAAGGAATAATTTCAATTCCACAATAGTTATGATGAAACTAATGGATGGATATACTATATTAACTATAAATAACATTGCATAAGAGTAAAAATGAAATTACCATACATTCTTCTTATCGTATGAATACTGGATAACAAATGGGTTAGCATTTAGCATTTTTACCATGTTTTTATTAACTTGCTTTCTTGTTTGTGTGTTTGTGTGTTTGTCAAGTGCAAATCTTGCACTCGATTTTTAACTAACTTCCCGACTAGATAGACATTTGAATCTTTTAGAATAGCTCAGACACGATGACAATGCATTTTTATTACTTTTAGCCGTCTTTAAGCATAATTAAATTAATTTTCAGTTATTTTCAGTTAATTTCGTTTTGTAGACTAGTGCAGCCGTCTATTGGCCGGAACGGGTACGAAAAGTTATATGCAGGTTAACTTTCAATTAACTTCCTTTTCTTTCAAGTTTATGGGATAATTCATAAAAAAATTTTTTAAAAAGCATTTATCAATACATAGAATTGTCAAGTTTATGTGATTCAACAGAAAATTTAAAAACATGGTATATAAAAATTTCTTTTTATCTTGTAATTATTTACATTTAGGTTTTAATTCTGAATTTGCATACTGTAATGCTCACTTCCCGCTTATTAAGAATAAATTTTAAAAAATCCTTCTTTTAACGAAAAGTATTTTCGCTTTATACATTGTACACAGTTATCCCTAATTTTAACCATTCGTATTTCGATCACAGGTTCCATCCTTAAACACTTCAAGTATTGTCTGGGGTCATAAAAAAATTCTTCCGTCTTCTAAAAGTATGACACAGCGTTTCCATACAGCGGAAACAAAGCATCGTAATCAGTCGTTGCCACTCAGCAGAAGATATTTTTCACGTCAGTCTTCTTCATCAATCATTGTCACACAGTAGAAGTATCATAACGTCTTCACAATTCATATAAATGCACTCATGGCAAGGGATTAAATGCTGCGATTCATCTCATTACGCTTAAAAACAAGAAATGTAGATAACAATTTTTATATACTGCTGGAAAAAATTATAGCGAAATCTTTTATATATTATTTGAAACAAAAGAAAGGTATAAATATTTATTGTATCGAAATTTTTCAGCCTCCTGGTTTAAAAAAAAAATATGTAGTGCAGTTAAGTTTAACATAATTTTTAACTTTTATAAATACTTGTTCTTTTTAATTTGTTCTAAACAATCCATAAGCTCAGCCTTAGCCAATAGAATTGCCGCAAGCTAGAGATAGAAGAATTTTTATAAATGCAATTTACGGATAACTGACAATATTCAGAATGAGCTGCAGTTTGGGGTATATCAGCTGCAGGAATTCTTTTTCTTGCTGCTCTCTTTCTGGATATATTATGTTGAGGAATTCATAAGAAGGACGAAATCTAGGTCAGTGGCTTCTAGGTTTGTTTTGATGTAAGATGAATATCTTTTCATTCTCATTCAGGCTCATTCAATTTTAGACATCATATCGACTTCTATGAGAGAATAGCTTCACGAGAATTGAAAATTATGAAAGTTTATATACAGGGTGGTCATAAAAAAAAGCTTTGCTGATATATGGACCTCCAGCGGCTGAACGTTCAACCAATCGAGATGAGATTTCAGATACACTTATTCATAGGTGTGAGCTCGAGATTCTGTTAACGGTAACCAAGTGGCGCTCACGGTTACGGTTATAGGTGCAGAAACTCGAAATTTTCGAATGCAAACGCCCACTTTTTCCGGTCGCAAAATGCTCAGCGCATGCGAAAACCCTAAAGATCGTTGGAACGGTACTTGTATCACAAAAAAACGGACGTGTTATGCATGCACAAAAAACATCTCTGCGAACGTCCTGTGATGGAACCCATGTGGAAAATAATCCAAATAAAAGTTTTCTTCTGTCCGATTTGTATTGTCATCAGTGATTGGTGTCTTGCTTCTGTCATATTCTAATTTCCTCCGTGCGCCCAGATCGTGTTTTTATTGGCCGTTCGCAGAGCTTTTTTTTGTGCATGCATAACACGTCCTTTTTTTGTGATACACGTACCGTTCCAACGCTCTTAACGGTTTTCGCATGCGCTGAGAATTTTGCGAAGGGAAAAAGTGGGAGTTTGAATTCGAAAATTTCAAGTTTCTGTACCTATAACCGTAACCGTGAGCGCCACTTGCCGTTCACAGAATCCCGAGCTCATACCTCTGAATAACTATATCTGAAATCTCATCTCGATTTGTTGAACGGAACGGCCGATAGAGGTCCATATATCGGCAAAGTATTTTTTTGACTACCCTGTATATACATTGTACTATTACTGCCAAATAATAGGCGACTGATACATTGCTGAATAATTTTCAACTCTCATAATTCGAGGCGAATCTTTCTATTCGAATTCAATTCCCTTACAAGTGACAAATATTCAAAAATCCTCCAAGTCTTCAAGGTATACAAACATGTGTAATTTCTCAGTCTAAAAGTACTCACTCCAAATCAGACTCGATCTCATTGAGAACCCATTCTACGTCACCAAAGAAGTTGTCAAAATTTCAGTTAATATTTAGATCATATTCGTATTGCTTTCCTTAATTTAAAATGAACGACACAAACACTAAGTGTAAACTATGATAATTTAAACCAGGGGTCGGCAACCTTTTTTAGTAGTAGGGCATATTTCAGAAATGCAGAAGTATGGCGGTCACCACTGAATGAAGAGGAGGAGAGGGGTTAATATTTAAATATGAAAATATTAATGCGACATAAATTTTTAATGCAGAAATTCAAAATTCAATTTAAAAAATTGGTAATTAATGACTATTGATAATTACAATTGATAATTAATGAGATATTAGACATTGTAAATCTGCGGCCAACTCGTTGTAATGTGGCACATAAGTTGAATTCCCAGTTCTCAGGCATTGGTCCAAATATGTGTCAGTTAGGCTTGATTGGTACTTTGATTTTAAATATTTCATATTGGAAAACAAGGATTCACAAGTGTATGTCGACGTCCAAAGAGAGTTCAATTTCAGAGCACATTTTCTCAACACTGAGAGACTATTCATTCACTAAATTGCAGAATTTTTCTTCGTTATGTTGTGATTTTAATTTATTGTTATTGCATATATTTATAATTTCCAATTCTAAATCCTCCTTTTTCAAAATATCAAAATATGCTGCGATTTTATTGGTCACATCGTCTTCTGTATGAGAGAAAGGATTAATAAAAAACGTCAAGAATATCTCCAATTCGTAGAATTCTTCAAATCTGGTATAAAATTCTTCCAATAAGGAACTAAAATGTTTGATAACTGATAGGTTGTAGCATTTCCATCGCAATAATTTTCTATCACCATTTTAAAATTTGGGAAGTGTGATAAATTATCTTTCTCCGTATGCGATTTCCAGAGCTCGAATTTAGCTATTTAAACGTATTTATCGTACTTATCATAGAAGCAAGGGAAGAACGACGCAGTCGAGAGATCAGGCTGGTCAGTTTTTAATTTTTACGGTTTTTCGGGTTTTTTTTAAACTAAATTTATTCATTACACCTTCGAGCGTTTGTTGTTGAGATTCTAAATTTTTTTTTATATTTGAACGGCGGGCACCGCGTTGCCGACCCCTAATTTAAACAGTTGAGACCTTACAAAATTTTATATTGAAAGATATTTTATGAAATTATCATTAAATATAGCCATAAAACTTAAAACATCATTTTCATCCCAATATTTTCTACAATAAACAGATATACCACAAAGACAAAGAGCATGAAAACCGTATGTAAACGTTTCTTAGGGGTGTTAACATTAGGCTTCTTTTACCGTTATTTGGGTTTCTGTCTATCTGCTAATATTCTGCACTAAGTTTTATAAAGCTGCTTTGTACTTTAGTTCCTTCCTTCTTGCATCATGGCAAATAGTCGAGAAAAGATAGTTGGTCCTGTATAGCATACTTGCAACTGTAGTGAGAAACATATCTAAAATTTCCCAGTACAGTAAACTTCCTCTAATCCAGAACGTTCGTGACTTGAGGCATGCCGGATTACAGGATGAATATCGGAAAAAACGTGAATTAAACAAAAAAAAGGACAGTAAAACATGTGTTTTATTATTCAAACGCTTAATTAGATTAAAAAATTACACAATAATGTAAAATAACTGACTATGAAAGAAAAAAGTGCACTACAGGCTTACAAAAAATGTAATTCGAAGTTGAGTAAGACGGTTGATTTAAGCCTTTGTGATTGTTCTTCTTGGTAGAAGTCATCTTAAACAAATCTCAAATATCGATTTGTTTTTAAGTCTTATCTCTTCGTATTTTTATGAAGTTATTTCGTATGATATGGAGTTTCAAAATTTCAGCATCATTGAACGAACTGCTGCGTTCAGAAAACTTGATAAATGTATTCAAGGCATCAGCTGCTTGATTCCAAGTGATGTTGTTTGACTCCTCTACATCATCTTCATCTGAATGTACGTCTTTGGGGGCTGTTGGATTGATAATACTCTGTATGATGGCCTCATCTGTCAGAATTTCCTCTGTCGGCTCATCAAAATCCGCTTCAACCAACTCGTTTATTTCTTCCTGATTCAGTTGTGAGATCCAGTTTTCTAAAGGCAAATCACCTAAAGAAACTTCTAGTTCATCATCAGTTTACTGTATTGCTTTCAGTAACTTTGGCCTGAAGTTATGGATGAACATGTCGAAGTTTACACGGTGACTTTTTCAACTCTTTGTCCAGCATGTGAAGCTCCAAAGAAGACGTCTCTTCAAAATGTTATCTGACGTGGGTTCGTTAAGAAACAGCATTCGGTTCACAGCCACAATATTTATTGTAATAAACAAGGACAGATATCTAAGACATATTTACAGTTAACTTGCTACATCATCGTCTGATGTATATGTACAACTGGCCAATTCTCTACAGACTTCAAAACTTCAGAGGCATGAACAGCGCCCTCTTTTACCGAAATTCTCATTGGTCGTAACACGGCACAATGTTTTTCCCTCCCGCCTTCCGATCGCAGACAAACTTGAACAAGGGATGTCTAATGTTTTGCGATCGATATAAAATATTATATGTTTTTTCGCAAGTCGTGCCGGATCGTAGGATGTTGGATTATAGGAAGTTTACTGTACCTACAATACTGTACCTACAAGTAGTACTTTTAGTACTACTGATTGATATAAATCGTAATGAGAATGCAAAAATTAGAAATACTAGATGCAAAGCGCAAAAAATCGTGAAAAATTAATAAATTTACTGTATTTAGATTGACATAAACTTACGGGCTAAAACCAAGAAATAAAAACTATGTCTAATCCCGAATTGCAAAGTAACCAATGGAACACTTGCCAATCCGAATTAATGCAGAATATAAAAAAATGTGTATGAAATATAAAATGGTATACATTTATCGATTGAATATAACACCTCCCACAAAGTTCTTTTAATTTTAAACTAAGCCAGTGGGCTTATATAAAAAAGTTTAGTTTTATCTTGTTTTTATTCACAACTAACCGATAATGTTTAGAGTAAAAAAAAGTCTGACATACGTGTCTTTCTCCTGAACAAAATATTGCCCTTCATTCTTGTTAGAAAATCAGTATTTTTTTTTTATCATTCTTTAAAGCAACATAAAATTTATTTGTTAACGATGCCACATAAGAACAATAATCAATCATTCAATTAAACTGAGTTAAAAAATAATTTCTTCTGTTCTTTTTAAACGAAAGTGATAAATGAATTTTTTTAATCTTTATTAAAAGCCTCTGTCTACGCTTAAATAAATGATGAAGTATATTTAAATATTTCACTAATTTGCTCGCAGTGGGAAAAAAGCACAATTTTCATATCATTAAAATTAGTTGGTAATGTAATACAATAAAAAAGGGGCTTACTTTTGACTCAAACACATAAATCAGAGTTAATGAGTCATTTGTTAATTCAAACGATAGATTATTAAAATACAAAAAGCACTAATTACCTTAGCGTTTCAGGAATAAAAGAAATAAAAAGAAAGACAGATACATTACTTTCCGTTAAATACAAGTCTACAATGAGCATATCTTAATAACAAAAATTGTTAAAATATCGTACACTTCCAATTTTTTGTTTAAAATATTTTGAAATATATTTTTACTTGCCTCGTTAACACTGTTATATCCAAACAGTGTTAGTCTTCTTTCTTGTATTATTACTCAATTAATGATTCTACTTTTAAGTTTTAATGCATTGCCAAAGTACTTTAATCAACAAAGGGAATGGGAGGTATGAGTTTAAAATTATAACATGATACACCGTTATAAATTAATAATAAGAAGGACAGATATAAATTAATAACTATATTCCATATGAAAAGAATTCTAATTTGAAACTAAGTCTGTGTTTATATAATACTGTGTTAATTATATGTTGTCTTTTTTTCTTTCTAAATACAAAAAAAAATGGTTTGGCATTTGAGTCCTTTTCTTAAAAATAATGTATTCCTTTCTTAGATGAAAAATAAATATTTATTTTGAAAAACCTACCCCCCCCCCAAAAAAAAAAAGAAAACACACACACACACACACACACACACACACATATATATATATATATATATATATGGATGAGCCAAAAGTTCGTAAACATTTTAAAAATTCATAAAAAAGGAAGTTATTACGTTAAAGAAATGCGGTTTGCAAGAAAGGGCCCGCAAGGAATTCGGATTTTATTTTAGCAGCAAAATAAAAAAATTGTTTAAAAGGTCACCGGTAGAAGGCGCTGACGGCCCGAAACTCAATGAACAGGTCAACAGCACGTTCCATTCATTTATTTTTGCAATAACAATTGTTCAACATAACCTCCAGAACACTGTACGACAGAAATAAGGCGACTCTTAACAGATTGACCAACAACACTTGATCGTGTGTAACATTCTAAAAGCGAATAAGAAATTCTTGTGTATCAAGATCATTTATTGCAAAATTTATTTGTATAATTCTGCTGAATCTCTCACATGTCAACGCCATCTACCGGTGACTTTATTTTCAATTTTTGTTGTTGTTGTAGTAAAAAAATAAATAAATAAATAAATCTGACAAATAAATAATCCAACAGAGATAGATAAAATAAAAATAATACGAATATAGACAAGAAACAAACAGAAATCAAGCACTCTGGGCATCCACGCACCAACGGCAAGATTCTGTATAAGTGCCGGAACTGAACCATAAAACAACAGAGGTAACCGGCAGGTCTCGTCATCAGGGAGCCTGAACATATCACTTACATCAAGGGGAACTTTCTGAATAGGATGCAGGTAAGCCCAAAAGACATCCCAAGGCCCCGAGTCCCCCAAGGAAGCAATAAGTGAAAAAGAAAATGAAAAGACAAACACAACTTACAGTATGGGCTCAACGCACCTTACATGCAAGCATACAAACAATCCTAATGCACAGTAAAAGATGCGTACACACCCCAATTCCGTAAGTGACGGTTATGGCGAAACAGCAGCCAATTCTATCCTAAAAGTTACGTCATTGTAACATTACTATAGCGCCACCCCCCATTACAGCTTAACCAAATGAAAACACAAATACTATTCTAAACATCTTTAAAAATTCCTGAGTCTAAATGCCATTTTTTTTAACTTTTAAATATCCGAAATTTTTAGGGAAATCGTTTTTTCTTAAGTTTTCCTCGAAAATGCTACATGCCTCCAAAAAATCCCCAGCGTTGTTACATATGTTTTTTATTCTGTAAAGTTGTGAGTAAAAAAATTATAATAAATTTTATAGTTTAATTTGCTATGGAAATTAGTAAACGTAATAACCTCGAAGTTAAAATCTAACCTTTTATAATATATCCCTATTTTTATTTCTCTATCTTGAATTTTAATTTTTAAATCCAGATAAGTCGCACAAAGATTATTATCGTAAGTCCGGTTTAAAGTTAGTTCCTTTGGGTAGATTTGATTAAGAAATTCCAAATCGTTGCAGTTAAAAATTAAAAGGTCATCAATATATCTAAATCTGGTAACATTATTTGAGTTAAGAAATTTAGTTTCGTAAAAATGTAAGAATAGGTTGGCAAATGCACTAGAATAGCTATTACCCATAGGTATACCCTTTATCTGTTTAAAGAAACATAAGCCATTAAAGAGGTAGTTTTCAAAAATATTAAATTTACATAAATCAATCCAGTCACATTTTAATATTAAAGTACTATCTAAATAAGCATCATAAATTTCTGAACAGATAATCATTAAATTATCATGCGGAATACTGGTAAACAGGTTTTCAAAATCAAACGTGTATATGCTATCTATATTCTTACTTTTTAAAAAATGTAGAACATCCTGGTTATTATTTATAATAAAGCTATATTCGGTAACCTTAATTTTATTTTGAATAATTTTTAAATAGCTAAAGAACTTTTTACTGAACAAAGTGTTATAAGAATTAGTACTACATGTAACAAACCTACTCTTTTTACTTGCCTCGTTAACACTGTTATATCCAAACAGTGTTAGTCTTCTTTCTTGTATTATTACTCAATTAATGATTCTACTTTTAAGTTTTAATGCATTGCCAAAGTACTTTAATCAACAAAGGAAATGGGAGGTATGAGTTTAAAATTATAATATGATACACCGTTATAAATTAATAATAAGAAGGACAGATATAAATTAATAACTATATTCCATATGAAAAGAATTCTAATTTGAAACTAAGTCTGTGTTTATATAATACTGTGTTAATTATATGTTGTCTTTTTTTCTTTCTAAATACAAAAAAAAATGGTTTGGCATTTGAGTCCTTTCTTAAAAATAATGTATTCCTTTCTTGGATGAAAAATAAATATTTATTTCGAAAAACCTACCCCCCCCCCCCAAAAAAAAAAAAAGAAAAAATGAAAATACACACACACACACACGTATATCTATGTATAAAACAGTTCCGTAACTGACTCATTCATTCACTGACTGACTGACTGACTGACATACAACGCACAGACCAAACCGCTGGACCTAAAGCGCTGAAATTTTGCATGGCGATTCTTCTAATAGTGTAGGGGTGCACTAAGAAAGATTTTTCAAAAATTCTTCTTAGATTTTTTTAAGTTAAATTTTTAAGCTGTTTTTAAAACTTTTTTTACGTTTGCATTTAAAATAATACATTGAGGGTTATAAAGTTTATATCACGAGAAAGATTATAAAAATTCCTTGAAAATGAAATTTGTTTCGAATTTTTACCTCCATTTCCTGAGTTTTGGTGAATTTTTAAAGATTAATTTTTAGAATTTAATTTATTAAATGCTGATCACGTGATTTCTTTTTCTGGTACTTTCTATAAATTTATCGTCACGTGCGTAACAACTAAATAGACAAAAAAAATATTTTTTTCTCTTCCTAATGCAGCAGACGATTGGATATTATCCAAAAAAAAATGCATATCCCTTACGATTTTTTTATAAATATATATATATATAGATAGATAGATATTTTACATCAATTGTATACATTGATCATCGCATTTATTATAAATATATATATTTATTTTTTGGCATAAATTGCATACGTTGACCGTTGTATTTAATTTGAATGTACTCCGTAGCGAAGCGCGGGTTTTCAGCTAGTATATATATATATATAGATGAGCCAAAAGTTCGTAAACATTTTAAAATTCATAAAAAAAGGAAGTTATTACGTTAAAGAAGTGCAGTTTGCAAGAAAGGGCCCGCAAGGAATTCGGATTTTATTTTAGCAGCAACATAAAAATTTGTTTAAAAGGTCACCGGTAGAAGGCGCTGACGGCCCAAAACTCAATGAACAGGTCAACAGCACGTTTCATTAATTTATTTTTGCAATAACAATTGTTCAACATGACCTCCAGAACACTCTACGACAGAAATAAGGCGACTCTTAACTGATTGACCAACAACACTTGATCGTATGTAACATTCTAAAAGCGAATGAGAAATTCTTGTGTATCGAGGTCTTCTCATCAAGGTCTGCAAAATTGATTTTCATAATTCTGATGAATCTCTCAGATGTCAACGCCATCTACCAGTGACATTATTTTCAATTTTTGTTGTTGTTATAGTAAAAAAATAAATAAATAAATAAATCTGACTTCCTAGTGAGCCTTTGCTTGCAAACCGCACTTCTTTACGATCTTTTGGTCCACCCTATATATATATATATATATATAAAGTAGTTTAGCATGCAAGATAATTCTTGAATATTATTATTACGATAAAAGATACTCAAACCGTTAGAACTCCCATTCATAAAATTCATTACACTAAACTATTATATATATGTATATATATATATATATATATATATATATATATATATATATATATATATATTAATGGTCATTTGTTAATGTCCATAAGCCCATGTGGCTAACATCTCCGCAAGAGCTTAAATATAAATGAATAAATATTGGTTAACTCTATCTTATTCATACATACATAATGTAAATCGGGAAAAGTCCTTTTATATATTGTTTAGGAGTATAAAACAAGATTGGGCCACCCATCACAATTATTATAGAAACAGTTTACATTTGCCTATAAAAGGGTAATGGACATGAAGGCATGTAATAGGTAGAATATTTATAGCTTATTGTACACGGATACCAGAGACCTGAACCTAAAGCTTGAATCATCATTTCATAATTGCACGACTTTGATCCAAAATAACTTTTATTAATTGCTTCATTGAGTGAAAGCTTTCCACTATTATGCATGTTGATGACTTGTAAAGTCGTATTAATCAATATAAATCGACTTTATTTTAAAGACACTTAAGAAATTGCCGATCAGGAATTAATTTCCTGGTTGCTCCATGAATTAATATTTCTTTTTTTCCCTTGTTGACTAGATAATAAGAGTTGATATCAAAAAATTATAGAACATAAACATGTCATTCAATAATCCTTTAATTAGCCGTAAATCACTCACTTACCTACAAACATACAAACTAGATTTCACATTTAGTGAACATATCCTTACATATTAATAACTACAGTTCTTATGTGAAGAGCTTTTCACATGTGGACCATATTAAAAGTATTGAAACTCTTTTTACGTTACTCCAGATAAAAAAAAAAATTATTTTATTACTGTGTTGCTCTTGAAACGGAAACCTCTAATCATACTTCCTAAACAAAAAGTTGATAAAATTTAAGGCAATAAATAATTACGAGAAAAACTAGCTAAAGCTCAAAATATGACGTTTTCAGAAAATGTGTTTTACTTTTTCGGATGAATATACAAAATCAGTTTAAATTAGTAATTTAGCACATCCTCAAATGTAAAAAATTATTCTTTTTATTCGGGTTTTCACAATTATTAGACTGTACTAAAATATATTTTCCTTATATATTAAGTTTCTTCAACTGCATTTTCCTAATAATTACGAGAAAATCTAATAACTTTCTCGTATATTTCTTAATAATTACGAGAAAAACTAGCTAAATCTCAAAATATAACGCATTCAGAAAATATATATTACTTTTTCGGTTGAATATACAGAAGGTCGTTCGCACTTTATGGAAACGATTTTGTAATTTATTTTTGTTGTTTGCATGTTGAGATAAAAATTTGGCAACTTCACAATAATCGTCTGCTATTGTTTTGTTTTGATTGGAATGTAAAATAAAAGATTTATTTTGAAAATGGCTCCTAAAATTGATAGATCGCTCGAAGGTTACATAATTGCACTTTCCAAGAAGGAATATTCGTATTAACAAATTATAAATCGGTGTAAATATCGTGGTTATGGCATTTCAAATAAAGGTATTTTTAATATATTAAATTTAAAAGAAAAAAATACGTCTAACTGAAAGTAAATATGTATTTTTTGTGTTAGTGACATTTTATTAAGTAGTACATATACCCTACATATTTTGTAATTAGAGGTGAACATTTTGTTCACGGTGGGGTGTGTAGAAAATTGTATCGAGGGGGCGCTGCGACGCCCGTAGAGAGGGAGAAGTTTTCGCTTCTCAGTTCACTTCTCGCCCTCGTACAAAAGGGTCATGTATTCCCCGTTGGAATCCCTATCTGGGGAAACATTTTTCTATTTATGTTTTACAATTGTTAGATGTTACCAATAAACCAAAAAGCCAAATATTCGTAGTCGTCAATTTTTAGTAGTTTGCCATAAATTCGATTACTAATATGCATAGTTGTCTGCAATACTCTGCATTTTGGATTCAAAGAGCTGTCCGTCTTTGATCTATAAGCAAAGACCGACGCTTACAATCCGTCTGTCTTTGCTTATAGAAAAATATAAAAAAATCTTCTAAGAAAAGGTTACTTTTTAAACATATGAAAGTATCTTATAATAATGGAAAGAATTCACTAATTAAAATATTATACAAGTACATTTTCAGGAAATGCACTTATCAGCTTTAAAAAAAAATTATCAGTCGCCCAGTGGCTAAATGGTTAGGGCATCAGCCTGCCACGACGGGGGCATGGGTTCGATTCCCGCATAAGACTTGGTTGTATTCTTGGGAACCGGTCAGTCTTCTGCCTGCAAAAGGAGCATCGTCTAGAAAGGGGAGCTGCAACCCATCGCTAGTGTCATCGTTTTCAAAAAAAAATTCTTCTGTGATTGTGTGATTTGTGTGTTTCTATTTCCTTGTATTCATATGTATACCGGACTGGGGTGTAATGTCGTCAGCCCCCAGGGACATCAGCCAAAAAAAAATTATCTGCAAGGTCAAAAAATTTCCTTTATAACCTCAATTCTACGTTCAATATTTGAATTATTTATACATTTATTGTGAAGCTTTCCTGGATATAATTTCCATCTCAGCATGTTTTGAAATTTGAAGAGCGTCATAAAAGTGATATTTAAATGTTAAATTAAAAATGAACTTTATTAGCATCTTTAACACACTTCGTTTCCACTTTCATTTCAAGCTTTTACGAGGAAATATATGGCTTCCGAGTTTTATTACCCGAGATAATTATCTTATCACGAAGTCAATTCTGTCGCTAACATTATTCAAATAAAATCTGAAGAGATTCATACTTCGCGTTAGTTGTTCGGGTCTAATAATTTTCTCCCCAAACTGCATCGTTTTCACGATACCAAAGAGCTATCCAACAAAATGTTTATGCTTTTAGTACTCTGGGCACAGAATACTAGATAATGTTGAGAGTCGTAAAAACCCCAGATGTTGCATATTTCGGACATAGCAGTTAGGGAAAAATTGAGCCAAATGTCCTATGAAACAAGTCACACGTGTTGTACGTGGAATAGAATACAAAATACTGAACGCAAGAAAAAATGGTAGGGATTCATGATAAAACAGGAATAATTTGAATTTCTGGAAGACACTAATACCGTTTTCATTAAGATGGAAAGCGGAAGCACAGTTGACATTAGGGAAAAAGTACTTTAGGTATAAAATATCATGTTTGTATATTTAAGAAATTTCAGCAACATTTTGCCAATACAAACAAAAGATTAGGTACGCAATAGATAAAACATCAGCATAGCTTAAAATATTGCCATTCTTTCTCCCAACTAATTTTATTATAATTTTCAAGTGTTGTATAAATTGAGATTTGCTGGGAAGTAACACTTATAGTACAATAAGCTATTTAAATATCTAAAATATGAACAACAATATTAAACATAAAAAAATAAATATATCTTAAAGTTCCGTCTCTTCATTTTTTTTGTTATAAACATCATTAAATCAGAGCTGTAATTAATCAAAATCTGTTAGTTTTAGGGATATAACTAGTATTCGTTGGTACGTTTAATACAACTTTCGAAATGCTGCAACCTTTCATACTATAAAATCGATATCAAAACAATTACACGTGGGTTTGTACTCAGAGACATTTTCGTTTAAATCGTCAGTTTCATAGTTTAATAAATAGAAAACGATTAATTGACTTAAGATACTTTTTGAATGTATCATATACGTAAATTTAAAAGTAATATTAGTTATTTATTTTATCGTTAAGTTCATACATTATTTTTATATTGCGCATTTATAGATTATTGCTTTTTTAGACAAACTGTGTGAAAGAATGAAAATTAAATAGAAAGAAGTGTTTAGAAAATATAATTCTTCATACATTCTATAATAAAAATAAGTACTCGAAACAGATTTTCACTCTAAAAAGAAGTAATCATGGGTAGTTTAGTGTCTGATATACACTCTTAGACAAAGAAAAAACGACGCACCAAGAAGGAGTTATCCGAATGGAACAAAATTCGGTAGATGGGATGTACATGTACAGAAAAACAAATGATTACAGTTTCAGAAAAATTGATGATATATTCAAGAGAAAGAGCTCCCGAAAGTGAAAAAACCAATAATGCATTGGTCCACCTTTGACCCATATGTAAGCAGTTATTTGGCTTCGCATTCAGTGACAGACGTGGCGGATGTCCTTCTGCGAGATATCGGGCCAATTTTTGTCCAATTGGCGCGCTAGATCGTCAAAATCCCGAGCTGATTGGAGGGCCTTGCCCATAATGCTCCAAACGTGATCAATGAGGAAGAGATCCGGTGACCTTGCTGGCCAAGGTAGCATTGGGCAATCACGAAGACAAGCAGTAAAAACTGTCGCCGTGCGGGCGGGCATTATCTTGCTGAAATATAAGCCCAGGATGGCGCGATATGAAGGGTAACATAACGGGGCGTAGAATATCGTTGACGTACCGTTGTGCTGTAAGGGTGACGCGAATGACAACCGAAGGGGTCCTGCTATGAAATGAAATGGCCCTCCCGACCATCACTCCTGGTTGTTTGTCCGTATGGCTGGAGACAGTCAGGTTGGTCTCCAATCACTTATTCGCTGGTCATCGGGGCTCAGTTCGAAGCGGGAGTCATCACTGAAAACAATTCTACTCCAGTCAGTGACATTCCAGGTCGAATGTGCCCGACACCACTGCAAACGGGCTTGTCGGTGTACATAGGTCAATGGTAGTCGGCGCAAGGGGCGCCGTGAGCTCATCCACCTTTCTCTGAGCCCCCTATGAATGATTATTGCGGTCACTGAAGCACCAGTTTTACATACGATCGATGATAATGATGAATCTGGGGCTGTGGCTGCCACTCTGACGATTGCTCGGTCCTCACGTTCTGTAGTTTCTCTAGGCCGAACACTCCCTTCTTAACGCTGTGTTCGGCCATTGTTCATTGGCCATGGTTCCACCCATTTCTGCCAACATCGTCTAATAGTGTCATCGCTGCTATCCGAATTTTGAGCGATTCGCCGATTAGACCAACTGGCTTCCCTGAGCCCAACTAAACGTCCTGTATCAAATGCTGACATCTTCGCATATTGTTCGCGCGCCCGTATGCGAGGCAGAGTTTCTACCTACCTGAGTACACAGAAGGAAATTCGGAAAGAATTTATGATCTGGAATTGAAATTTCTCCTCTTTAATATCCTGCCAGTTGCACAGTTAAGATGCGCTGCAGCGTCACATGTTCATTCATTGGCCGCCAAATTTAAAATTTTGCATTTTCTGTCGAAACCTGTATGCATATCAATTTGTGTCCAATTTTCATTACCCCTCCTTGAAGCGTCCTTTTTTTCCATTCTTTTTTTGGAACGAAGTTCTTTTACGCGGGTTTCAGTAGAGTGAACTGGCAGAAATCGTCACGTAAGTAAAAAGTGCTATGCCCCTTCCAGGCGGCCTTGCGAGTGCTGGTTTGTGGCGTTCGCTTTTCGCTCCCACCCTGTCACCATGAGTTCGATTCCCACTGGTGCGCGTTGTTTCATCTTCTGCACTCGCGGTTGTTCAACTCCGGCTTTTCTGCTATTTAAAATCTCAACTTAGTCTTAGCTTAATGTTTTCTCCTAGTGTATTAATTCTTAATATTTATTCAATCTTTTTTTGTCTAAGAGTGTATTTGACACGTAATCATTCGTTTAACGTCCTCTTTCTTCTGTTGGCATCTAACGAAAATTCGCAGTTCACAATCGTATTACGTCAGAACCTGCTGGGGTACAAAAATAATCTTTCTTGTTTAAATCCAAAAGCAGAGGGGAATGCATGTCACAAATAGAAGATTAAAGTGAAAAGAATACTTCGAAGAAAAATTGAGCTGTGCGAGATCAAACCAGAAATAAAACACCGTGGTAAGTCCAGAAGCACTGAACTTATACAAGTCATTATTACTTGCATTGAATCTCACCAATATATCCTGATCAAGAATGAAGCCTAATCTTTCAATGGTTAAAAAAACAGAGAACGACATATCATAAGTTGAGAGCCTGATTAAAATCTACAGTTAAAGTTTCTGGGGAAAAAAGCGCACAGTCGGTAGAGTCTAAGCTTATGCTTAAAATTTATTCATATTCAGATTATAATTGTAGAGGATTCCAATAGAGATTACTAATAATTGTATAGCAATAGGAGACAGAAATCAGTGATAATTGCATAGAGACGTCCCACAGAGTTCCCTAGAATTTGTATAGGAAGTTTCATTAAAGATTATAGTATCGAAACTTCCAATAGTTCTCCCCAATAAATGTATTAAAGGTTCCAGTAGAGGACCCTAAAAATTCTTTAAAAACTTTCCTTTTAGAACCCTTATGATTGCATACTAACTTAACACAAAGATCGCTTAACTGTCACTCAATTAAGATATTGTTATACTGCAAACACCTCGGTCCATTTTATCAACCGTGATACGATTTTCCTAAACAGAACATTTGCCTGTACCTACACGAACATCTTTGACTTAAAAGTACCTGCCTTTTCTAAAATATATAAACCATCTAAAAGATAGGAAGTTAGGCAATGTTCCTTCAACATGTTTTCGCCTTATGTAGAAGTCATGTAGTTTAACCTTCTTTGTCTAATCTGTTACAATAAATTCCTTTAAATTTCTCCAAAATAAAATGCGTCGAAGTTATGATTGCTCATTTCGTTAGACGATACTTTTACTATCCCACATCGTTCGAGCTTCTTATATGAGGAAAACGCAAGAATAAGGTACAGAAACTGATTTATTTTGAAATTTAATTTGCAAGTTTTAATCTATATAATATGTTCTACACTGTTAAGAAAATATATGCACAATTGAAACGTGCATAATTCCTAATCAAAATGCTTTTGAGATACACAATATTTTTCGTTTCACTTCCAAGGAAAAAATGATTTTAAAAAAATATTGTTTTAGTCATCCTTTTTTAACTGAAATTGTTTTATAACGGCAACAGAAAAAACTCGGAGGGAGGAGGTTTTGGGGTATCAGTTTTTATTTTATATGCTTACGGTATATACACTGGTTATCAAAAATTAAGGAAAAGTCGCAAAAATAGCGATTACAAAAAAAGTTACTCGTAGAATTTAATGAAACTTATACACATTATACAACACATAGGTAGGTATAAAATAGCATAAAAAGAAACCGCCACACAATTATGGTGTTGTAGAAACTAGCATATGCATACAATGAACAAATCGGATATGTCAGTTTGGTATAGGAAAAGTACCTTTAATATGGCGTATGATCCTCCCGAGAAGCAATACAGCAAATACCGCGATGTGTGATGTTGTCAATTATGCGGTCTCGGTTACGTCCCCCCGAGAAGCAATACAGCAAATACCGCAATGCGTGATGTTGTCAATTATGCGGTCTATGAGTTCGGTAGGAAGTGAGAGCCATTGCTCTTGCAAAGCAGTTGAAAGCATGGCTAGGGTGCAAGGAGGAGGATTGAGAGTAGCTATACGTCGTCCTAAAGCGTCCCAAACATGCTCGATAGGATTCAGGTCCGGTGATCGAGCTGGCCCCTCCATGCGCTGAATTGTTTCTGCTCAAGATAAGCAGCCACGTTGCGAGCCCTGTGCGGTCTCACGTTATCATGCTGTAGCACGAAAGCATCACCTATTGCCCCGGCATAAGGGCGTACATAATCATCAAGGATGTCATATCTATAGGTGTGAGCATTCATATTTCCACGGGGAAAGACATGGAGGAGGATAATGTGGAATGGGGATGTCATTTTTTCTTTTTTTTTTAAGTAGTTATGATCTATGTCACATAGATAGTGAAACTAACAATAATATTTCTGATAATAAAGATGTTGATAAATGTACGTGAGTAATAAAACATTCTAAAAATATCAATAGAGGAAAAATATTGAGAGAAATTTCTTTGAAAAAACGGTTTTAGAAGATTTTCTTAGAGTTTTAAAAATAAATCCAGACATCACTTGCACTGAAAATTGTATTTCCAATTATTAGATAAAATCAGGCAAATACCCTGTATGAAATGAGTAAAAATTCGAATACAGTTATTCAGAAAATATATTTTTTAAAAGTTTTGTCGGACCAGTTAGTAATATCGCAGTTTAAATCCTGTATTAGCAATGCATATTCATGTACTGTCCCCTCATATGGAGGAGTATTGGCTAGCCTGCAGGATGTTCTCATCATAAAGTTGCCAACAAATTCCCGATGCGGATGGGTCAGTGTCCTCATGAGAAAATACCTGATAGAAATGCAACAATGCTGAAATTAAACAATAATCGAGAGAGGCAAATCCGAAAAATATTTCTGAAAGCATTACCGATTCAATTTCATAAAACAAAACATTAGAACCAGAAGAACGGGAGACTTGTTACTCTAGTCTTCCTTAGATCAAAAGAAAAACCCTTCTATGTAATTCGAGTTAAATGAAGTAGTCTAAAGTTTTTTTATACGTTTTTTATGTTCGAAGTAATTTCGAAAAGAAAATTGATACTTATGTACTAGATTATGTTATTTAAAGGCAATTGGATATTCTAAACAAAATTTTGGGAACCCATTGTTTTATAGCACATCATCATTTTATAGCACAGGTTAGTAATGAATAAAGGTCTTGTTAGTGTCATATGATAGCATTTAATAAAACAATTCTGTAACTTCTTGACTGCATTTTTTAAATTGTTATTATTTTTGGTATAGATAAGAGATGAATAAAATAATTTTAACAGGAATTTTATAAAATTTGAAAAAATGATTTTTTCAAATTTTTGAAATACGTTTTATTATGGTATCATAACTTAATAGCAGATATAAATAAGGAATAAACTTGTTGTTATCCTCTACTTAACAGCATTAAATGAAATATTTTTGCAAACTCTACAATCCATTTTGTTTACACTATCATAGTTTTAAAGCATAGATAAGTGATGAATTTAAAGCATAGATAAGTGATGAGATTTCCTCTTTTGGTTTGTATTAAATAAAGTTATCAAATTTGCATAGCAACTGTCTCTGACACAATCTTGAAATTGACACATTGGTCTCACTTCAGGGCTTAAAAATTAGCTATCAACGCAATATTTACATATAAAAAATTTATGAATCCTTTATTTGAAATTTTGCAACTATATATTAATGATTATTTATTACTTAAAATGTAATCTTTATTCCGAAAACATGAAGTATTTCTAAAAGTTCCTAATATTCATAATTTTTTTCATTGCGAAATTTATTGAATAACCTACCAAAGGATCTTCCGCTCACAATTTCTTTCTATTGTCTTTAAAGTCTAGACAGCTTTTGTTCATCTTCCGAAATTCCGGAAAAAGAGGTAATGAATAATTTAAAAGTACAAGATTTTAAAAATGTCATAACTGCATTTTCATTAACCTTTGAAAACTACAAATTATTAATTAACAAAAAACGTTTAAAAAACGTATTAAAAACATACAAAAGAGAAAATAAAGTTCACGAAAGAGTTAAAATTTGTTTAAAATCAATCTTCTTGGTTTTAAAATAGCGTCTAACCTTTCTGTTATATTTTAAAAATAGAGTAATTTCTTTCCTTCAAATTTATTTAATACTGTTAAAACTTTATTTTAGCGAATCTTTTCAGTGAATTGACCAGACAAGATAAATGAAAAAAAGTATTTTAACTGTTAAAATAATAAATATTCCAACTGACGCGTCCTTAACTCTTACGTAGAATCACAATTCTTAAAATGTTCAACATTATACAAGTATTAAAGTTTTTAATTTATGTAATTAGTAACTACCTCTACACATTGTATTCTGTTTTATGTTCTGCTAATACATGCATACTGACACTTTGCCTGAAATTTGTTATTTATGGTATGATGTCATAAAAATAAAAGAAAAAATTAAAAAATAACCTCTAAAACCATTCAAATCGAGGGGAAAAGCTCATTTTAGTAATCCAGCACTTGCAAGATTTGGATATTTTTGTGGCAATTTTGTTCGAATAAGAAATAATAAAGCAAATATAATAAACATTTGAATTATTTTTAATTGCATATATTTCAAGGACATTTCTTCTTTAGTTAAAATCCTTAGTAACATATCCTAACGAATATGGTAACCAATTTTCACTCAAACGAGAGTAGCGTCGATAATAATTTTGATTGCAAAACGATAGTTCCATTTCTATTAAATTTAAAATATATCTTGTTAGTTATGCAAAATATATCTATTTGAATTGCGTCATTTCAAAAATGTTTCAGTTTTCTTTCTTTGTTTAAAATTTTATCTTAAATGTGACAAATTAAATAAATTGCAATTTTACGCAAGATATTATTTAGAAATTATACAATAGCACATTGAATTTTCTGTTTAAAAATATCGGAGATATTTAAAAATATTAAAAATCGAATTTCAATTTTCGTAAGTAATCCAAACGCAAGTCAGTGTAATGCTCTGTACATTTTAGTTTTCCCGATAAAAACGCATTCTAAATGTAATGAAAGTATTATTTTTATTCGAAAGAAAAATTATTTTAAAAAAATTTATGTGAATCGGTTCTTTTGATCGTTCTACTACGGAAAAACTCACACACTGGAAAAAAAATTTGAGGAGAAAATAATGTTACAGGGAAATGATATATTTCTTCAAAAAGTCTTTAAAAATGTATGCTATGGGAAATGTCAAAATATAAGGATAAAAAGATTTTCGGATTTAAAAGAGTGACCTTTAAGAAAATCTTTTTTCAAATCGTACCAAAAGTAAGAAATGAACAACGCGTGGACAGGTTCTAAAGACTACCGTTTGTCAGTTTTCTGTGAAGTCATAAAGAATGTTTTATATTTTATGGCACTCCATCTTTGCCCGAAGAATTGCATTTTCTCCGAACTCGATTACTGCATTATGCAAAAGTAAAAAACATTTCCTAGCAACAGTTGACAGAAATTATGACATTGGCAGTTTATATCACTGGCTGATTGAAATTTTTATTTCACATCAACTTATAGAAAATGTTTTTAAATTATAGTATCACTTCCATTCAAAGCTGAAAGACAACCGAATCGGATTATTACATTACGCCAAAGAAAATAAACATTTCTAGGCAACAGTTGACAGAAATTAGGACATTTGCAGTTTATATCACTGGCTGATTAGAAATTGGTTTCATATCCATTTATAAAATTAGTAAATGTCATTAAATTATAGCATCACTCTCATTCAAAGCTGAAAGACAACCTAATCGGATTATTACATTATGCAAAACAAAATAAATTGTGTCTGTCAGAAATTATGACATTTTCAGTTTGTAACACTGGCTGATTAAAAATTTGATCTCATATCCATTTGAATAAGTAGTAAATGTTTGTAAATTATTGTACCCCTCCCATTCAAAGTCGAAAGGTAACCTATTCGGATTATTACATTATGAAAAAGAAGATAAACGTTTCCAGGCTACAGTTTACAGAAATTTTGACATTTGTGGTTAAATCACCGTGTGATTAAAAATTGATTTCATATCCATTTATAAAATTAGTAAATGTCTTTAAATTATAGCATCACTCTCATTCAAAGCTAAAAGACAACCAAATCAGATTATTACATTATGAAAAAGAAAATAAACTGTTTCTGTCAAACAGTTGACAGAAATTATGACATTTTCAGTTTATATCACTAACGGAATAAAAATTGATATCATATTAATTTATGAAATTAATAAATGCTTTTAAATTTTAGCATTACTCCCGTTCAAAGCTGAAAGACAACCGCATCGGATTATTACATTATGCAAAATAGAAACTTTCTATCAAACAGTTGACAGAAATTATAACATTTGCAGTTTATATCACTGGCTGATTAAAAATTTGATCTCATATCCATTTAAATAAGTAATAACTTTTAAAATTATTGTATCACTCCCATTCAAATTTGAAAGATAACCGAATCGGATTATTACATTATGAAAAGAAGATAAACGTTTCCCGGCAACAGTTGACAGAAATTTTGACATTTGCGGTTATACCACTGGCTGATTAAAAATTGATTTCATATCCATTTATAAAATTAGTAAATGTCTTTAAATTACAGCATCACTCTCATTCAAAGCTTAAAGACAACCTAATAGGATTATTACATTATGCAAAAGAAAATAAACTGTGTCTGTCAAACAGTTGACAGAAATTATGACATTTTCAGTTTATATTACTGACTGAATAAAAATTGATTTCATATCCATTTATAAAATTAATAAATGTTTTTAAATTTTAGCATCACTCCGGTTCGAAGCTGAAAGACAACTGAATCGGATTATTACATTATGCAGAAGAAAATAAACATTTCCCGCAACAGTTGACAGAAATTACGACACTTTCAGTTTATATCATTGGCTGAATAAAAATTGATTTCATATCCATGTATAAAAATAGTAAATGTTATAAAATTACAATTTCACTCCCATTCCAAACTAAAATGTAAAAAAGTTGTAAATAGCCATTTTTATTATATTTCGATACAATTTTCAATATTATTGCGTTGAAGCTGTTACGAAAAATTTTCGATTATATAAACTCAGATGTACTCAAATTTGGAATGAAAACAAAACTACTCCTAAACAAAACTAATAATATTCAAGATAATTGAATTTTTTTCTTAAATCCTACTGTATTATTCTTTATCTAAGAAAAGAAAAATTCACATTAGTTACATATATTTTTTGAGTTGAGGATTCTTCACTAGGATCAAAACGATATTTTTTTCAATTTGTCTCCTTTACTGTTAAAATAAAAAGGATGTTTTACATTTATAATCGAAACTCTTATTAGCGTTAATTTATAACCTTTACTTAAAACGATGTTCGTTTTTATCTAATGTTGAATTTTATTTTATTTTTATTTTTTTTCATTCAAAGATTTGAGTTACCGGTTCAAATAAATGCCAATCATTATTTAAAATATGAAGGGAATTTGAAATATAAAGGGAATAGGAATACGAAATATAGAGCAATTTTATGATGTACAAATTGATTTAGGAAATTAAAAATAAGCTTCTTATCGAAAACAGACTGTACTAAATTATAACTAATGTATAATTTAAATTTCAATGTTAAATACATTCTTTAATTAAATGCATAAATATTATTTATGTTATGCTAATGCTTCTAGATAAATAAGATTCTTATACTTAATTAGTATATAGCTCAATGCAAAATAACGGCTTTAAGAACTTGATTTGTCATTTCTTGAATTGAGGAACAAAATAAATTAAAATACTTAATAACAGATACAACTTTGCGCAAGACAAAACACTCACTTTAAGTATATCCAATCATATTCCCTATCTTTCATCTCCCAGTTTTTGGGCCTGTTCACATAGAATCAGTCAGAGTTACTCATATTGAAATATATTTAACCAATTACAAACCTACAAACGGTATGCGAAGAAATTGTCAAGGTCTGTGATTGGTTTAAAATATGTCAATACGAGTAATGCTGATGCTGGCGAATTCTATGTGAACATGACCTTAGAGTCTTAACGCGGCATATCAAAATGTCACTGAATTTAGAAGACCATATCAGTTGATACAAGGCATGTTCAAACTCATTTAATTGGGTACCGACCAGAGCAGAGAGCACTCTACGACTACTGGTTACGCATAGTTGCAGGTTTTGACAACAAATTGCTATTTACGCTGTGGTCATTACTCTATGATCATTAGTCGTCAAGGTAGACCAGCTGAATTGAGCACGTGCACAAGTTGTTAGTCGGATTTGCGACAAGGTGAGAATGAAAAAGCTTTCAGAATAATGTGTGTGAACAGTAGAAATTTTACAGAGATATATCGGTTAACCAAGTATACGGTGAGGACTGAATGAGCCGGATGAAGTGCTATGGGTGGTTTATTGGCATTTTAAAGAGGACAGAAAGTCAGGTTGGGAAGGCTGCAGGTCTGGATGGTCATCCGCATCAATAGGCCACGGCAATGTCAAGCGTAGTCATATTATATTTTGAGTAATTGCAATTCGTAGGTATAGACGTTTAACTGTCCGAGAAATTGCTGACAAAGAAGGCATTAGCATAAGAACTTGGCATCAAGTTTTGACCGGAAAACTTCGGGTTCGTCACGCCAGAGCAAAATTCGTGCCCCGTTTGTTAAGTGACGATTAAAAAGAGAATCTTGTTGAAGTCTTTCAGTAATTGCTTGCCAATGCAAATAATAATGAAAACTCTCCGAACACCAGGCGATCGATGGCCGAATGGCTAGGGTACTGGCGATCGGTACCAAAGTCTGTGGGTTTGAGTCCCACTCTGGGCATAGACGTTTGTAGCCGTTCGGAATCGGTTTTAAGAAGTAGGTCCCGGTATAATTACCTCTTTTGTAGCAAAAAGTGACCGTAGCGCACCAAAGCAAAACCTAAGAACATCAGAACTGAAGATAATATATAAGAGTTATGATTATGATTTTTTTCTCTTTCCCAAACCGAAAAATAAATTGAAAGGACATCGTTTCCAATCCCGGGAGGAGATTCATTAAATGCTATAAGAAAAATGCGTGAAGCCTCAAAAATTCATTCCAGAAAGAATTCCAAAAATGGAATAAACGTTGGAAACGATGCATTGGCAGTAAAGGGGATTACTTTGAAGAAGACAATACTTTAAATTTTCTAAAATAAGCAAGCTTTTATAGCTAAAGTTCGGTCAGTGTTTGAAAACGTCTCGTATATTCGGGGATCATGTCAGAACTTATGCTTGGATTTAGAATTTGAATGGTAAATCAAACTAAGCAGTCCAGCATTAAATTTCTTTAATTATTTGTGTTACAAATGATATAGATAGGTACAGATTCACTATTTCAAGCAGTAAAATTTATTAAGATGACTTTTAAAATTATTCAACATTATCTTGTCACCTGATTATTTAACTTAACAATATTATGTAATCGTAATTACAGTATGTATATTACACACACACACAAACTTATATATATATATATATACTAGCGGACCCGACAGACGTTGTCCTGTTCAAACGTTGTAATTCTAGCTGAAGTACCCGGCGATGCCCGGGATTTTAAGAATGTTTGTTAACCAAAATCAATTTAAAAATTATCACAGTATAAATAACATAGAAAAAAACAGCATACGAAATGTTATACATATTAATAATATGAAAACCCAATTAAAAATGTATAAATGTATAATAAACTCCTCAGATTTCAGCTATATTCGGTATTTCATCATAAAAAAGCTGAAAAAAATAAAAATAAATAAAAATAATAATTTTAAAAAATAACAATTTCAAAAAATTAAAATTAAAAAATTATAAAAGAAAACAAAATAATAATTAAATAATTAAAAAAATAGTAAAATAAAAGCTGAAATAAAAAAGCCTTTAAAAAAAAAGCTGAAATAACAGGTCTAGCAAAATTTACACAACTCTGGATTCGAAACCGGGTTGAGAGCATGATACTTTCCAACTTGGCGACCTTTCGAACGCGCCACGATGACACGGTGTTCTAGTGGGTAAAGTGAAACATATTCGCTATTGGAAAGTTGTTGTGGGCTGGTGATTATACATGTCAGAGGAGTTTTAGTCAGAAATAAGTTAGCAGGATAGAATCTTAGTCTTTAGCTCTTCAATAGACACAAAGATATAGGCGAGGAGGATTCAAGTAACGATTAAAAAAATCTCGTGTCCCTAAACGTGGTTGATTCGAATTTTCCATCGCGTGTCGAGAGTATCAATATGCCATTGGATCTGATGCATTTTAGAGTATAAAATCTGACTTGAAAGATCATTATTTTCATTTATTATTCTGGTTTAATATGTGACTTGAAACTTTTTGATTTTATTTATTTTTATTTTTTCGCTCGCCGTTTGCTAACTAAACCTAACGTGGACGCCATTATCTAGAGGGGTGATTTCACAAACTGTAACAGCTTCCATTTACCGGACGCATCCCCTTATAAATTGTTGGTATTTTATTAATTAATTAAAAATATAAAAACATATTCTATCGGATCAAATTGTGAATCTAAACCATTCTCGAATCAACTTCATCGCACACACAAAATTTCATTAAAATCAGTCCAGTCGTTTAGGAGGAGTTCAGTTACATACACACGGACAGAAGAAATATATATATAAGATATATATATATATATATATATATATACGCGTGTTTATGTGTTTATAAATGAAAAAAATTATAAGTTACAAATTTAAAACATATAGAATGTGTTCTTCTAAAGCTAAATAGATGATAATGATACGGAATTCCTTTTTTTTTTCCTCTTTCGTATTTATCCCTTCACCACACTGCAATATAAAAGTTTCTACTCAGACTCTTTGAGTGCTCATTAATTTACTAAACAACGCTTACAATTATTGTCACAATTAGATAAGTGTGTCACGTGCGATAGCACTTTAATGAAGATATTCTCAGAGGGATCATTGAAACGTGTTAAAGCTCGTTTTCGTGGAAAGAGCAGCAGTTTTAGAAAGAATGATGACCCTCGAAAACCATTGACACAGTCTATAGAGATAACAGCGAAATTATCAGGCAGCCCTTGAATGCCAGATGCACTGCAATAAAGAGAGAGAGAAAATGTCTCCAGTTCTTTTAATAGCTATTACATAAATGTAGATATCCACACAAAAAAATTTAACAGAATAATATTGATGTAATAATTTAGCTTTGATACAAAAAATATTATTGAGATATACAAAAAGATCGGTAAAAATTATACCGAGTCATCGCCTGATTTAAACTTTTATTCAAATAATCCAATTAAATACGTTTTCAAAAAATTTTATAGCAGTGGCTAGATAATGGCAACATATAAAGTCAACCGAGGAAATGTAATAAGCCTGGAGTGATAAATGTAAATGCATTTTTATGAGATTCAAAATGTATATATTTGTTTCCTATTATTTTCCGTAATCCAATCTTATCCGATTTTTTCTAATGATAACTCTAAATATAAAAATCATTAGGTGAAAATATAGTAATTTTATGAGTTTTCTTTATTTCTAATGCAGAAACCTGTGGACAAAGTTCTTGGGTACTATATAAATAAAAGCAAAAAAATACAAAACTGCAAAAGAGAACTAACTGGAAAATATATAAAAAAGAAAAGTAACTAAGATAAAATTCTCATACCACCACGGGCCTCTAAATAACATCTATACAGAGAATGCCCAGTTAAGGCAGAGAAGGACATCATGTGTAATTTAATTTTTTGTAATGTCTTCCATCTTCTCCAATGCGGCAGATGGTTACTTGGACATTATCCTTATTGTCATATGACACCGCGGTATTGCTGGCCACTTTTCTAGGAGCACCGTATAGGTGGACGAGCATTACACCCCTATGGGCCAGTCCCGTAAATTTGAACTGAGTCAAGTGACGAGACGGGAGCACTTGATCCCCGCACCTCCAGAGGTAAATTTGAGATCTTTGAGGAGTTTGCAGCCATGCCCTATTTTACGTGCCCCGGCCACCATTAGTGAACACGACGCTGGATTTGCACTGACCGCACTCGAACCCACAACCCTCAGTTCACTGGCTCGATGCCTTTGGCAACCAGGCCACCACGCCATTTCTTTTAATGTAACTTTATGGATTTATATATACATACTGTAATGTTTCCTTAACTAAAAAGTATAAATCTAATATAGCCATAATCAACCTTTATTTCTCTCGAGCCACCATGCATATGTTTGCTACTTTACGCGGGCCGCAACATGGTACACTGTACCCCAAAATAGAAAAATGTAAAAAAATAAAACTCAAAACCTAAATGTTTTCAAAAGTTTATTTAAAAATGAGTGGGATATATTATGTTGAGAAAAACTTTTGACTATTTTAGACAAATCAGGCTTATACTTGCCACATGCTACTCTCAATACGCCATTAATATGAGAATCAGTAAGCTAATTTTTATTTACGCATGTTTTTCTATCTTCGCATGTTTCATTTTGGTATTGGAGGATTCACAAAGATGCGTTGATACCAACAACGCGGGCAGCAAGTGGCACAGTTTTTTTTTCATTTTTCAGGCACTAAATTTCAAAATTATGTTGACAAAAGCACCGGCCTTATAACGAGTGCGAGTGTCTCTGGCCGAACACAAAAGCTTGGTGGGCCGCAGTTTGAGTATCCCTGCTCTAATCTAAGACACAGATACCTTAAATCGGAAGTGGTTTATCCGAGACAAGCTCGGAAGTCTTATGAAAACTCAGCCCATGTTATCTTTCGTGAGTAACTATGCATATGATAAGAACATGATATGATTTATTTATGGGATCTAAGAGCATTCAACAGTTTCAAAGTCTTAATTGCTGCTGGGTAGTAGCCACCTTATAGGATTTGCTGAGCTCAATGTTAACGTATAGAGAAATTTTTTCCAACGATTGTCCACTTTTTAGGGTTTTTTTTAATTGAGGCGTTCCCGTTGAAAAGAGGGTAAGTACCAAAATTTTCGAAGAATATTTCTTTACTGATACAAAGGTTTTTCCAAAGCTAATGGCATGAAAAAGGGAGATAAGTGGCTAGCTAGTTTGGTTTAGTTCTGTGCTAGGCACTTACCTCCTTTTCCACGCACTTACCTCCTTGGAAAACCCTTATATCAGTTAAAAAAATGCTTTTTGGAAATTTTGGCACTTACCCTTGTTTTAACGGGACCGCCTCAATTGTGTTACATAACAGAGATATAATTTTTTTTTACTGTGGTATCATATCCATTTATCTAATCCATCCAAATGTTGTTCCCTAAAGGAATATATACGTTTAAAACATGGTATACGCAATTCTCCCCGAATAATGTTAACGTATGGAGAAATTTTTTCCAATGGTTGTCCACTTTTTACGATGTTTTTTTTTAATTGAGGCGTTCCCGTTGAAAAGAGGGTAAGTGCCAAAATTTTCGAAGAATATTTTTTCACTGATACAAGGGTTTTTCAAAGCTAATGGCATGGAAAAGGGAGATAAGTACCTAGCTAGTTTGGTTTAGTTCTGTACTAGGCATGGGTTTTTTCCAAGGCTAATGGCATGGAAAAGGGAGATAAGTGCCTTGCTAATTTGTTTAATTCTGCGTTAGGTTTAATCATGTGCTTATTCTTACCACCTTTTCCCCGCCATTAGCATTGGACTAAAAAACCCTTGTATCAGTAAAAAAATACTTATTGGAAATTTTGGCACTTCCTCTTTTCAACGGGAACGCCTCAATTGTACTCCACAACAGAGATAGATTTTTTTTTTACTGTGTTTTCTTATCCATTTATCTTATCCATCCAAATTTTGTTCCCCAAAGGAAATCATAAAAAGCGTTTAAAATATGGTATACCACAATTTTCCCCGAATACATCAAGTTTTAAAATATTACTTGCGTTTCTTTTAAAGAATGAAAAAGATAAAGTAAAAACATTCTTTCTGTACAATTACGGAGTACAATTAAAAAAAAAATCTTTAAATCCAAGTGGACAATCATTAGAAAAATTTTCTCCATCGGTAAATATAGAGCTGAGCAAATTCGACATAGTTAGCACTCAGTATCCTAAACCAAGCAATCGCATCTCATTTTAATATTAATAGTATCATAAAGGATAAATGTCAATGAAAATTACTAGGCATTATTATACATTAAATTATTTCATTTTGATGAGACTTTAGATAAAATTATTTCCATTATGCATATGAAGAAATCAATAGCAAAAATTTAGATTAGTTTCTCGTCAAAGGGAATTATCAATTAATTTTAAAGATCTTGACTTTTTATAAAAATAACACCTAGAATATAAATTTGGAAAATTTATTTTACTTTTTAATATTTATGTGGGAATTAATTGTGTAAGTAAAAAAAAAATATTTCACTAAATACATTAACTTAATCAGTTTATTAATATATTTAATTAATTTCCTGAATAATCTAATTAGTTAATCAGATTAAAGTATTTTTAACAGAAATATAAGTTAGGCACAAAATGTAATTCCTGCAACAAGAAGGAAACAAATTTCAGGGATAATGTTTCAATATGATTATATAATATATAATTTTTTAATTAGCTGCGACCATTAAAAACTTAATGTGTCCTAAAATTTAACATTTAAATTTTGGTTATATATTATACAAGAAAAAAATTTCATGAAATGAAGGAACTGGAATTTAATCCCTCTTGTATTATGAAATGATTTCTTTAATAATCAGTAATTTTATTTCTCATTAAAAATATAAGTATACCGTTTATTATTAGTTTAAGATGTCTGCCCCAAAATGCAATTCCTAAAAGCTTACAGATATAAGAAAAAAGTATTTTACTCCCTTTATAAGTTAGCATAGAATTTCGAGTGATATTTCAAAAAAAATTAACAAGAGATTATAGAAACTCTGTCAAGTGTCTCAGCCAAGAATCTAAGTCAGTGATAAATCAGAAAATGTTAATATATGTCGTTTTCATCATAACAACCATCTCAATGTTTCAAAACAGAAAATTAAGCCCAATGGACACACTTAGATAGCACAATGGACACAATAGAGTTAATTCTCAGACTGTTTATTACCATAGATATTTCATCAACTGGAATAGAGTAGTACTTAACACTGCTGAGTACTAACTCTATTGGATTCGCTCACCTCAGTGTTAACCTCTGGAGAAAATGTGTCCAAGTATTGCCTACTTGGATTTAGTAATTTTTCTTAAAGAAAATTATTCTACGTAATAGAGAAAGCAATTTTACCCCTTGGGGCCTTTTTTAGTTTGTTTTAAAATTGCAAAAATTTTTTTGAAAAACTGAACTTGCGAAAATTTCAGTCTTATTTTTCGAAGAAATATAAGGAACAGCTTTTTCAGATGCACCGCCCTTGGCGACAAGTTTTTGTCGCCAAGCCGGTTTCCGCAGACATGTTAAGCTTAAAGTGCTAAATGTAAACAAAATATAAAACAAATGTAGTAAACGTAATAAATTGAAAAACAAACTTACTGCTGGCTTAATTAATCTCGTAGGCGCACACGGGATCTTAAAAACTCATAAATGCAAAAAAAGCTTCAAAATATGAATAATTTGTTAGATGGGGGGGGGGGCTGCAAATCAAAACAAATATATAAACAAACCTAGGAGCAACTGTGCCCAACTGCGAAATGTAAACAAAAACATCAATGTCGACTAAGAAAGAAAAAATAAGTTGGAAAACAAACTTCCCGCTGGCTTTACGAAACTCGTAAGTGCACACGGGATCTTCGCTTTGCTCAGATACCCTTCCTCCACTTCGTTACTCTATGTCACGCATCAGTCCAAAAACATTACAGAAAAGCCGCTGCCGCTGGCTGTAGTACAGTACCACAAATTTCCACTGGCTGTAGCGGTCAGTAAAACAAAGCTTACGCTGGCCATACGAATTTGTAGGCGTAAATGGCAATTCTCCATACAAAACCTATTACACACCTGTTTCAAATAAAATCCAGCTTAAACAACAACCTCAATTCAATCATGTCACTCATTTTGGCCACAAACTACACTGTGAAATACACAAAACAACATTTAACTTCACGCGGCTCATTTAGAGGCAACCGCCCGGTTATCAAAAACTGAAACGCATAAACACAACAAACATGTTACGAAATTTAACAACAAATACAATAAGAATCCATTAAGCCTACATCGGACACCACTCTTTCAAATGACTTCATCTCCCCTAATCATTCAAGTTCAACCAAGAACTTAACACTAGAACGGCGGCAGTGGTCATATTGACCGCAAACGATTTTCAAACTCTCATATCTCCCATTTTTATTTTCTGATTTTTTTTTGTTCTTTAACTTTTCCTAAATATTCATAAAGAATATGTCGGACAAAAATTATTCTTTTCTGCGCATTATTATCGTCGCTATAAAGGGGTATACCTAGAAAGGATGACTGCGGTCATTTTGACCGCTGAACCAGCATAGCTGTGTATGTTGTGTTTTCTGTTCTATTTTTTTACTATGACTGTATGGGAATGGTTAAGAAGGAGAGGGGGGATTGGAAAACCTGCTAGTCACATGGAATTTGTTTGGCGGAGATTTGTTTTGACGGGAATGTATAAAGGGAGGGCTGGCTTTGAAAAAAATCTGCTGGTCACGTGCAATTCTTTTCGTGCTCGAAAACGTGATTTATTCGAATGACAAATATTAGTTCAATGTTCTTGACCTGTTAGGACTCATATTTTCACTCATGATGTCTGAAGGAACCGCTGGTAAAAGAAAACTGTCTAAAACGGAAATCATAGAACTGTTTCAGAATTTATCTGAAACCGATTCGGGCTCAGATGATAAATTGGATTTATCTCAAGATCAAGATGAATATATTTCTGAAAATGAAAGTGAACCAGTTTCAGAGGACGAATGCTCATGTTTTACAGAACCAGCACAAAACGATTTCTTCTCTGAATCTGAAAAAGAAGATTCATTGATAAACATCGATTCCCGAAGTGTAAGTTCTTTACATGAAAGAAGTCCAAGAGAAAGAAGACGTCAAAACCGAAGTAGAATACTGAGAAAAAATCGGGAACAACAATCATCTCTTTCTCAAAATGACCAAAATGAGCGAAATGAAGAAGTAGCAAAAGATGGAACAGTGTGGACTACAGTTCCTTCTGATACTCTTTCTTTAGGAAGATGGCAGCATCACAATGTATTGAGAGAAGTGCCTGGACCCAGCACATTTGCCAATAGGCATGTAACTCTTAGGAATTTTGCTAGTGCATGGAGACTGTTCCTAAACGAAAAAATTCTGCATCTCATACAAAAGTGCACTGGATCAGAAGCTCACAGGCGCTTACAGGATCCGCATTGAAGTGTATCTTTAGATGAATTAGACGCTTTTATTTCCTTACTGTATGCCCGTTGAGCTTTTATTTCGAAAGGTATTTCAATCGACAATTTATGGTCCAAGACTTGGGGCCTAAGCTTTTTTCATGAAACAATGGCTCGTGATAGATTCAAAGAAATCCAGAGATATTTGCGGTTTGATCTGAAGTCAACAAGATCCGAAAGACTTCAAACAGATCGATTTGCCCTAGAATCAGAGATTTAGAACACCTTTATTGAAAATTGCTTACTGTGTTACAAAGCAGGTGCAAATATAACGGTAGATAAGCAACTATTCCCAAGTAAGGCCCGTTGCCCATTTACAAAGTATATTCCACAAGAACCGGATAAATTTGGGATAAAATTTTAGCTAGCAGCTGATGTTCGTTCAAAGTGCTTGTTAAATGGCTTTCCATATTTAGGAAAAAATGAAAGTAGACCCAATGAAGATACCGTTGGAGAACATGTGGTATGCCATTTAGCAGAACCATTTCAAAATACTGGAAGGAACATCACAACTGACAATTTTTTACAACATTAAAACTAGCCAAAACTTTAAGAAGTAAAGGATTTAGCCTCGTAGGCACTGTGAAACATGCAAAGAAAGAAGTACCGGAATCATTCAAGCTCAAAAAGGGAGAACTGTATTCAAGCAAAATTCTCAAGCACGATAATATCACTCTGACGGCATATCAAGGAAAAAAACGCAAAAATGTCCTATTGTTAAGCACTCAACATTCTACGCTCGAAATGGAAGGCAATGAAAAGAAGACCCCTGAGGTTGTTAAATTTTACAACTCTACTAAATACGGTGTAGATGGGCTTGATCAGATGGCAAGAAAATATTCAACTAAATCCGCTTCACGATGGTGGACAGTACACTTTTTTTTAATATTCTTGATTTCGCTGTTATCAATGCTTGGATTATTTACAAGGAAATTACTGGTCTAAATGTCAAGCGTCGTGATTATATTTTACAATTATCTGATGAGCTCCGTAAAAGTTATATTTAATCTAAGACATCTCCGCTTTCCAATTTCAGTCAAAGTACAGATGTAGCATCCACTATATCAAGGAAACGCAAAGTTAAATCAATAAAATCCTGGATATTTGTTCTGATTACAAAAAGTCAGTTTGCAGCTCATGTACAAGCAAAATTATAAAGTTGAGTGTTTGCAGAGACTGTAAAAAAGAATAATGTAGGTATAAATTCATAATATTTAAACTTTTAAATATATATTTTTTTAAGTAATTATAATACGTTTTAAACATTTGAAATATTTTGTGCGATACAAAGTAATTCCCTTTGTATAGTGTGTTTTATTTTGTACCTATTGTATTTTATTACTGATAGATTTTATAAAAACATATAGTATTCTCTTGTACAAAAAATAAACATTATAAGATAAATCATGAGCCGAGAGGAAACTTTTTGTGAGGAAAATGTAAAATTTAAAAGCTAAATATATTTAAAAACTTGTTTCAGAAAATAAACCATGAAAAAAAAGTATTTTTTAATCATTTCAAAGGAGTGGTCAAAATGACCGCTCCTCGCCTTTTTAGGTGTACAGAAAACGCCGCCGTTCTAGTGTTAAAATCAATATTATTAGAAGCCATTGCACTCAATAAATGAACATAGCACAAAAAAACACACAGATAGCATCAAATAATGCACAAAATTTAAACTTATCTTTAAAATCCACCATTATTTTAAAAGCTCACACACCATGCTCACACACCGCATTCAAAATTGTTCAACATAAGAAGAACCTTCTAATTGGTCAAAATAAATCGCCTGTCAAAATCACGTGTTACATCCGTCACGAAATAATCACATGATAAATACGTCACGAATTTACAGGAGCCACAACGTTGGCGCCTTAATCGCCTCAGCTTGGCAACCAAAAAATTTCGCCAAAATCGCATGGTTACCACACCATACACAAAATTGCCAAACTTGGCAGGGTGGTCCAGGTCTGAGAAAGCTTTACCGAATAGGATACCAAAACTCGAAAATAATGAAATAAATAGACAATAAGATACGAATTTTTACAAAAACGGCTCTAGCCCTAAAAAAATATATTGTACCAAATCCGAGCGACGGGTAGATATTCTAAAAAGGGAATTTGAAACACAGAAATAAATATGCCAGTTACCGCAACTGAATAACAGAAATTTATATGACATTAAATCTTCAGTACACTTTTTAACAATTTGCAGAAGAGCAGACAAAATAAAAACGTTGAATCTTCGCTGGAAGCTAACAATTCCAGCACCTAAGAACTTTTCTTAACATAGAGGAATTCAGAGATTGTAATTAATACAATATTACAGCTATTTATAAGTTGTATACGACCTTTAACTTCCTTCCTCCTAAGGACCTCGTCTTATACCAGCCGAGAATAAAACTTTTTACAAGAAGAATATCACCTGTTGAAAAACCTCAACCGATCGCATCCAAACCAATTTTAGAACTGAACTTTTGATTTCAGACTCTTATTCACTAGGGAACAAAACCCGTGTTGTCACACCGTTCAACCAAACCATTTTTCAACAATAGACCCAAGAGCAGGATTTATTGATTAATCCATGGTAGACGCGTGAACATGCTAAACCATTGTTTTTATTTATCGTGGACTCCAAAACATCGCATGCTTTACTCCACCCCTAATGAAGAAATTGCCAATCATCCGGATTATGACAATAGAGAATTTAATCGTAGACCTAGAGCGACTCTAGTGCTTGACACTGGGTTACTCCCAACTCTTCTTTCCCCTAATTTAAAATTTCTTTTTTCTTTCTTTTTGTCATTCCGTTTTCCTTAAATTCTTTCTAGACCACTTTTTCCCTCTCCCCATTTTTCCTAATTATATGCAGTCACATCCTCTTACGCTTTTTTAAAAAAGGTAGTGTGTCGCCTCGTTGGTGTAATATGCATCTACGAATCTTCATGGTCAAATTGTGAGCCGTCCTCCCTGATAATATCTTCTTCTAAGCTCCTGGATCCTGTTTCGTGAAGCAATCAGGTTGCGGGACACATTTTGCTCTCGACCAGTAGTTAAGCTTGATCTTTTTTAACCTTTGTAATACAAATTCATCATCTTGCTTCCTTTTTCGGAT
Source organism: Dolomedes plantarius (assembly GCA_907164885.2). NCBI lineage: Eukaryota > Metazoa > Arthropoda > Arachnida > Araneae > Dolomedidae > Dolomedes > Dolomedes plantarius. The sequence goes on along the minus strand of OU015495.1, from coordinate 82,723,967 downwards.
TGTTTTCAAGCACGGGTTGTTTTATTGCTCTTTCCAATCCTGTGTCTGATCCCAGCATTTAATATCTTTGCTGCTCGCGGTCCACTGTGGCTCGTCTTCGACTTTTGAGAGTTTAATCTTTATATTTTGCTTTTAATTTTATCTTATATTGGAACATTTTTTTTTTTTTGACAAATCTTGCTGATTTAATTTTGCGTTAACTTTAACTTACTAAATTCTAACATTTTTGTTTTATTTTTGTAACTTCTTTAATTTATTTTGTTACCTTTTTTTTAAACTTGATTGATTTCTTCTTGGACCATGCGTGAAAAGCTTCAGTGCTTCCCATATCCATACCGAGGGTATAGGACTTGCTTAGCCCTATTTGGAACCTCACGAAATCTTTTGTCCATGTCCATGTCTAAACATCGCATGCTGGCGATAACACGCCAAGTTGGCCCCAAACTCGTAACAATATATATATTATGCATATAACATTATTTTTTTTGTCATATGCACGTAAGTACCTTCTAAGTGTAATGACTTACAGGTAAAAGTTAATCGATATCTTAAAATCTAAAAAAAATACAGGTCATCATATGCAATTACATATAAATTTTTAGTAATTTTTTATTAGATTTTTTTTAATGCAGCAATAAACCAACAAATAATATATTGTTACGTGTTAGGGGCCAATTTGGCGTGTTATCGCCAGCACGCGTTGTTCAGATCTCGTGAATTAAAAACCATGGTTTAAGCACGCTCACGCGGTTACCATGGAGGAGGTAATAATTGCAGGTTTCGGTCAATTGTTGTAAAATGGGTTTAGTTGAGCGGTGTGGCATCACGGGTTTTGTGTTGCGAGCTGAATAGGAGTTTGGAATAAGAATTCACTTCAAGCTTTATCCTTGAAGAGAAAGGTGATTGTGTTTTTGTAGGTATTTTATCGTCCCACAATAGACGGTGGATCTTAGTGAAGTTTCCGTTGGACCTTGCTGCTTTAAGGTTGTATGCTATTGTATAATAAGTGTTATATTGAATTTATATAAGAAAACTTTAAATCCCAAATTGTCAAGAAAAATACCTAGGAGCTGGAAAGTGTTGAAGTCCAGCGAAGATTAACAGTCTACTGCCGTATCTTGTTAAAAGAAGATTGTATGTTAGTTTTGCTGTCTATAAAAATCTCTGGTTTCAATTGTGGTAACTGGCATATTTATTTCATTTCTTGAATTCACTTGTAAAAATAATTTTCCGTACCACGAATTTGGTACAATATCTAGAACCAAATCAGTGATTCATTACATTCTTGGTATTATGAAAAACCTACGTGAAAAATTTCATAGACATCATGGATTGATTTTGAGTTATCACAAGAGTCGTTTACATTTTTGATTAAAAATAAGTTCTTCCATCAGAAAATACGATTAAAGTTTTCGACTTGTAATGAAATTCATAGCTGCTGCTGATCATTATATCCCTCGAATTTTATTTCTAATGATCTTACAGAAAAAATAAAGAATAAGATTTAGAAACAGAAATTTACAATCTTTAAAAAGAGGGAATAACAATTTCGGATTTTTCGTCAAAATCGACGTTTTAAAAGTAGTCGGATACCTTAAACGCTCCTAAATTCCTTTGGTGGACGCAATTTATAAAATGAATCCTGTTGCAAGATGATGATAAGTTTAGGCTATCTGAAAATACAATTTTAATTGGATTATGAAGATGTATATAGCCGTAAATAGTAGACAAATTTTCTCCACAGGTTAACGCTGAGGTGTGAGAATCCTATAGGGTTAGTACACGGCAACCTTAAATGCATCTTCTCTGAACCGAGTTAAAGAACAATATGTACAAGACTAAGAACACTCGGGCCTCGTACCAGATTCGTGAAGATTTATTGAATAACCTTTTTACCATGTTTTTATTAACTTGCTTTCTTGTTTGTGTGTGTGTTTGTCCAGTACAAATCTTGCAATCGATTTTTAACTAACTTCCCGACTAGCTAGACATTTGAAACTTTTAGAATAGCTCAAAACACGATGACAATGCATATTTTAATACTTTTAGCCATCTTTAAGCAGATTTTTACGATGTTTTTATTATTTTCAGTTAATTTTGTTTTGTAGACTGGTGCAGCCATCTGTCGGGAACGAAAAGTTAAACGCAAGTTAACTTCCAATTAACTTCATTTTCTTTCAAGTTGATGGGATAATTCATCAAAAAAATTTTAAAAAGTATTTATTAATACATAGAATTGTCAAGTTTATATGATTCAACAGAAAATTTAAAATCATGGTATATAAAAAGTTCTTTTTATCTTGTAATTATTACTGAATTATCAGCATTCATGTAGCTGTAAATAGTAGACAAAATTTCTTCATATGTTAACATTGAGGTGAGCAAATCCAATAGGATTAGTACACAGCAGCCCTAACAAAATGAAACAGACAAAAATTTGGTCATAAATTCTCACATATAATTAATTTCTTTCCCTTTAAAGCATCTAAATTGATTTGACAATTACAACAGATCACTCTGCTTTCTTAACTGATTTGTTGGCTATTTCTTAGATTGAGGAAGTAAGAATGAAAGTATGAAAGTATGAAAGTATGAAATATTAATTATAGCAATAAAAAAATCATCTAAATTTTCGCTTTTATTCAAAGTTTTACTTTCCATTCATACTTTTCGCGTTAGATACTACTGATCTAAACCCATTTCGTCACGTTTTAAGGAATCCATTTGTTAAGTTACTGTTTTCATACAAATTGAAAGTTCAAGCTCATTTTAAATACGTCTTTCTTCCTTTCTTTTAGCTGTTAAAGCAATAGCGGCAATTACTATAGGAGCTACGTGTTGTTCAATAGTAAAAAAAAAGAAAAGAAAAAAAATCAATCGCATAGGGACTGTTTCTAACGTTGCGAGGCACGTTTCAGGAAAGTGGGCAATAACATTCAAAGAACTACTTTCAAGTAAATGCTTTTACATTAAATGAAGTTTAGTAGGAAATAGGAAACTAAAGAGAAAGTCAACTAATATATTATTCTCGAAACGTATATGAAAACTATATACAGGCGTTTCCTCTGATGTATAATTTGAAGAAGTTATTGCTATAAAATATGAATTTTCTTTAAGGCTTCTATTGGGTTGGAGTAAAATAATCTAGATACTTGGCGTTTATGATTCTTTTGTTGTTTAACGCCCACCTAAGTATATATTTGGATTTTCCATCAAAAGGTTTTTCAAGTTAGGAATTATATTTTTGCGGCTGTACAATTTTATTGATTTTCTTGTTTTTCAAGTATTAAGCTGTAAAGGATAGATCCGTTTCGTTTAATGATACATTTCCATGCTATCCCTATTTTGACTCTGAAGTTAAAATAATTGTGGGGAAATAACACAGATCAATAAAGTTGCAGCCCACAGAAAGGTATTTAAAGAACATAAACACATAAAAAAAGATAAAATAGCAAGATTACCCAACTTGGATAAATTCAAGCAGTTAAAAGAAAAGTTATAACTTCAGAAAATTATTTCTACATGACTGTGGTTGTGGTCAAAATTAGCATCATCATAAATTACTATGAAACTAGTATATAACCCCCGTCAACAATGACAGAATGTTGATCAGCGTTTCAAGAAGTGATTCATCATTTTCATCGGGCATTGCTGAAAACTGTATTTATACAGCAGTAAACGACAAAACAAAACTAAACTTAATCAAAACTAAACCAAAACTGTTTCAAAAGGGAATGACTCACCACACAGCAGGCATTGCTCTAAACGATAGTTAAACAACAGTAAACAACAATAAAATAAAACAAAAATAAAACGTGAAACACAATTTAATTAACATTAAAATTAAACATTAAAAATGTAGTTATTTAAAGGGAATATGATAAACCATGGAGTAGAATGAATTCGAAATTCAAGTGAATGACTCAATAGAATAAATGATTCTTTTCGATGGATATTTTAATTTGAAGATATTTCAAAAACTAAACGGTTTTTAGCTAGGGTGTTCACTCGAAATTTTCATATTTTTTAAAGGGCTTTCAAAATATGTAACTTTTGTGGTATTATTTTTCAAGAAAAATTTCAGAAAATGGCGTCGCAATGTTAAGATGTTCCCGACTTGGTCCGTCACGGAATGGTTAACTACACTTTTTCTACTCTAGGCTTTTATATAAGTAAAGATAATTTAACCGTGAAAGAGATGACGCCAGATTATCGAAATTACCTATTTTCCCGTTACCGATCGAAAAAATGGACTTTCAAGAAGATCCAACGTGCCCTTCCGCATCCGGTGTCGCAGAGCCACAACGATACTCGAATTTGCGAGATTTTTAAAATACACTGAAGTGCCACTGAATTAGGGATAGCAAAGCCTATGCAAATTGTGTAGCGCTGCGCATCATGTATGCGCAAGTGAGGGCGCTGTGGTAACTGCATATATAGCGCGTACTGTGGTTGATCTGACTTAGTTGTTGGAATTGCCAGTATGGGTAAACTGCCTGATTTAGACGCCTTCGATCGCGGACAAATCGTAGGTACGCGAAGCATGGGCCATTCAATTTCCGAAATCGTCAGACAGCTAGGGTTTTCAAGGTCGACAGTGTCAAGAGTATACCAAGAATACATGGATGGTGGAAAAAAAAAACTAGCGATCGGGCAAACTGCAAAGGACAATTAGCCTTGACAGTGCGTTGTGAGAGACGGCTCAGGCGTATTGTACGTAGACAGCGAAGCCAAACATTAGCTCAAATTACCACCCAGTTTAATGACGGTGCCAGTCGTACAGTCAGTAAACGGACTGTGCAACGCTCGCTTCACCGTATGGGTTTCGGGAGCCGTCGACCTACGACAGTACCATTGCTCTATACTCGCCATCGGGCTGCACGTCTTGCCTGGGCAAGAGAGCACAGAGACTGGAGTGTAGAGGTCTGGAAACGAGTAGCATGGAGTGATGGGTCTCGATTCCGACTACTTAACGCCGACGGGAGGCTGAGAATATGGCGTCAGGCTCATGAAGCCATGGATCCTGCATGCCTGGCTGGAACTGTACAAGGGCATGGTGGCTCAATCATGGTCTGGGGTGTTTTTTCGTGGCACAGTTTGGGATCTTTGGTGCATGTACCAACCTCCCTCAATGCAATTTGGTACGTAGAGTTGCTGGGTGATCACCTCCATCCATTTATGCTGTTGTGTTATCCGCACGGTAATGGAGTTTTCCAGCAAGACAACTGTACCTCTCACAAGTCCCGGTTGGCTACTGGCTGGTTGGATGAGCATTCCTCTAACTTCTCTGTCATGAATTGGCCACCTAGAAGCCCAGACTTAAATCCTATTGAGCATCTTTGGGATGTTTTGGAACAAGGCGTGAAAGGCCATCACACAGCACAAAAGAACCTTACTGAATTATGTACAGCTTTAGCCAATATTTGGCAAGCCATTCCCGTGGAACGTTTCCAGAAACTTGTTGAATCTATGCCTCGTCGTGTGGCAGCCGTTATCAAGGCCGGAGGAGGCCCAACTCGTTAGTATGTAGGTATCCCTAATTCAGTGGCACTTCAGTGTAGATCATGTCACTGATAAGACACGATTTTTGAAACTTTACAGCATAATACTACATTTTCAAAAAAATTGTAGTTTCTCTAGTAAAGTTATTTTTAGAGTGCGTAGTACAATTTTGTTTGAATTGTAATCAACTGAAAACGTGTTTGTTTTATATTTTATATTTAAAAAATATTTTTGCACATATAGTAATTTTAAAAAAAATTGCAATCAAAAACACTACAATTTTTTGTTTATGATTACTGTACTAAATTTGATTTCTTGTAAGTGTATAATATATTGTTCTTTAATAAATCACATTTAAAGGCTTAAAATTACATAAATCATTTCAAAGGATTTCTGGTATATGTGCTAGAACTTCTGATATTTTTTCCCTGTCTCATGATGATTTAAATGCCAGACGTTTGAGGTTGTTATAAGGACGTTTCTCAGTAATCTCTTTGATAGCAACTTTCCCTAGAGAGCCCTGAATGAAATTTCCGGAGGTAAGATGATATTCCCATTGAATAAATTCCTTTGCCTTCTGAACTTTTTCCCGATACCGATTTTTAAACAAATGCTTCAACCATAGTTAAGCCGTAATAAAATAGAAATTTTATTTATTTTTTGTTGTTTTGGGACATTTTGGGCTCCATTTATTTCCGAGAGTATCCATTTTTTAAATGCAAGCCAGGTCAAAGCAATCTGCAATCCACAATAGCACAGTATATACTTTAACAGAATTTTGTATAATTGGCTAACAATGCAGACTTAGGGTCACATAAAAAAGTTTTTACGACCGTTTTTGTTCAATTACATGTTAGTTTTACACAGGGTAACTCAACCTCATCTTGTTTGCTGAATTTAAGCTCTTCTCATATTTCCTCATCACTCTCCTAACACCTTCCATCTCAAGCAAAAACCGAAGATTTTTTCCTTACGTCTACTCTGTGTCTTCTTTCACACTAGTTTTTCCTCATAGTTCCTCCTTGTGCACAAGTATATCCTCATAGTTCGTCCTTGTGTACAAGTATATCCTCAAAATTCCTCCTTGTGTGCAAGTATATCCTCGCTCTTAGATTATCCTCGCACTCAGATTCTGGAAGATTAAGTTGGTATATGTTATGTACGTATACTTGAAAGATTTTTTGCGGGAGTCTCCCGTTTATCATAAAAAGTGATTATAGCAAAAGAGGATTGAAATGCATTGTGTCAAACCACTAGATATGGTTAAGTAAATTTTTTCCTCAATGTTTCAATCTGATATCAACAAACATCCTATTACAATACACATACAAACATAGCAAAAATACATTTAGAATTTTTTGTTACGACCAATCATTTTCTGAGTACAGGCGTACTAAACAGATAATCACGAAAATAATATTGCCACAATATTTTTAATTGAATAATAAAAGGCTAATTTGATAAAAAGAAGTTTGTAGGCGTGATATATTGTATCTTTATAACTCGAGGCCTCTGTTACTCATTCTCTGTGTTGAATAGTTGTCTTGGGGATAGATAAAAAGGAAAAATGAAAGATAGAAAGTGGGAAAGATTTGCTGGGAAACGTGACGAGGAAGTGATATATACGAGAAACAGTTGATTAAACTATTGAGGTACGTGAAATACTTTTTAAAAATGGTTGGAAACCGATATTAATCCAGTGGCAACGAAATATGTTCCTGTCGCTTTTTTTATTCGTATCTGTTTCGTATTAAATCAAAAAACATTAATTACAAACAGCCGAGGGACAGAAGCATTTGTTCCTGCCAGGAGGTTGATCTTAAAAGAGGGTGGGGATAAAATACTTAAAACATTACTGACTGATTTGGGTTTGAAATTCAGTTTAGGTATTTTTATTTAAAAGGAAATACATTTGTACACAATTACGAAAATATACAAATAATATACAACTTCTGTACTGAAATATTATTTTTTTAAATTCTAAACTAATAAAACTAATCATAAAACTTGCTTAAATAAAAATTTCGTTTTACCTGAACATCAATAGTTTACTATTTAAAAGTATTTTTAACAGTCATATTGTATTTAATGATCTGGCATCGATGAGTTTTAATATAAACAATTTCAAACCATATACTATTTTCAGTGAAATCTCTTCACACTGAATTTTTACTTTTAAATCTATCTCTTTTTACAAGAGACTTCCTCTGTCGAGAAAATTTCCCTTCATTAAATATTGCCTATTACCTCTTCAAAAGACGTAACAAATTCGAAAGGGGCATAGCCTTTGTAAGACACATCGATGAACACGGCTTTTGCATTAACCGTGAAATCAGTGACGTAAGATCATCGAAATGACCGAGTTTTCCGCTGCAAACAGGGAGCTTTCAGAACGATCTGAAGTGCCGCTCACGCGCCGGATGTCGCAGGGCTGCACGGATACTCCAATTTGCGAGATTTTTAAAATCCCGAGGAGAACGGGGCCGCCACGTCCGCGTATGACTTCATACCACTGAAGACTTCATGAAAGTCTTCCAAAAGATATTTTTATACCTAAAGAACTAGGCTCTGCCAAATTCATCAATAAAACGAACATGGTGATACAGGTTTAAAGTAACGGCCTGTTCACATAGGAGTCCGTTGCGCTGCGTTAAGGAAAAGATGACGTTGAGACGAAAATAAACCAATTATAGGCGTTAAAAATTTCATTGCTAATCGTTTGGAGGCATATGATTGGTTTATTTTCGTCTCAACGTCATCTTTTCCTTAACGCAACGCACGGACTCCTATGTGAACAGGCCCTTACTCGTGAAAGTGATGCGTCACCGAAACCGGCGTAGGAGTTTATTGTTAACAGCCGTAGGAGTATTATTGTCCCTAACTAGCAAGCCCTACTGACGCCTACCAATTCATCTTAAATGTCTATAACCCCAGAAGACCTCTGACAAGAAACCAAAAATTTAGCGTTGGCATAGATTCCGTATTAACCGTGATAACTGTGACGTCAGATTATCGAAATTACCGATTTTCCCGCTACCGATCGTAGAAACACGGAGTTTTCGGGACGATACAACGTGCCTCTCAAGCGTTGGGTGTCGCAGAGCTGCAAGGATACTCGAATTTGTGAGATTTTTAAAATCCCGAGGTGTACGGCGATGCGATCTCACTCTATGCATGCCTATGACGACTTCGTAAATGTCCTTCCCGAATCTTTTGTTAATCCTACAGAGCTATGTTCTGTGAAATGCATCCGAAAAACAAACACGGGGGCACAGACTTCAAGTTACTCAGGAAAGCGATGACGTCGGCGAGACCGCCGTGCGTGTTCATTGTTTTCGGCACCTTATTGACAAAACGTAGCACTAGAGACGCCTGTAATTCATGCTAAAGATTTAGTGCAAAACCTCATCCCAGAAAGCCGAACGTCCGATTATCAAAATTACCGATTTTACCGCTACCAATCGAAGAAACACGGTTATTTCGGGACGATCTCACGGACCCCTCTCGCGCCGGCTGTCGCAGAGCCGCAAGGAAATTCGAATTTGTGAGATTTTTAAAATCCCGAAGAGAACGAGGCGATACTGGCTTCGCCACGTCCACGAAGTTCGCCGTATGACGTCAGTCCCCATAAGATTTCATGAAAGTCCTATCTAAAGCTTTGTTTTGTCCAAGAGGAGTATACTCTTAACAATACATGCCAAAAACGAAAACGGGGGCTCAGGTTCCAAATTACTCGTGAAAGCCATGACGTCAGCGAAACCGCCGTAAGAATTTATCGTTTTTTAGGTACCCCATTGGCTAAAAGTAGAACTAAGGACGCTTTTAATTCTTCCTAAAGCTCTATTACTCTCAAAGACCTCAAAGAAGCACAGAAACCCGAAAATACACCGTCTGCGCAGATTCCGAATACTGCAGAAATTTCAATGCTTTGTGGCAACGAAATTTGCTTGTGTATGGGGGTTTATTTTAATTTTAAACTTATTAATATTGCTAATTAATAAATTAATTAATGAATTGAAAGTAGGAATAAATCCTACTAATTAAAGTGGGGTTTCAGTTAAATTTAAATACAACCATATTTGCCATTTGGCCGTTAGTGGTTAGTACATTTTAAGATAGATGGTAAGTTGCGTTGTGTTATTTTTAAATGCAATAACCCATAAACAATTAATAATTATAATTAACACTGGTTCGAACTGAATGCTTCACTGTGGTGAATAATGAGCCAAAAGAAAAATGAAATTAAATCTAATAAAATTACTTAACCTTGGAGAACACCTAGAAATAAAATTATCTCACCTAAAAGAAAAAGCTTCATATCTGCTGAAATAAAAATAAAACCTAAGGCTGAAAATCAGAAATTTTACTAAAAAGGCAAGGACCGACATGACACCACATTACAATCTACAAATAACAATTTATTTAAGAATTTCCCTGACGTTATAACAAACAAACTCATTAACTCCAGATCTTCTTAACATCATTCTGACAACCAAATTCAATTGAATAAATACAATTTCGTTTAAATGAGTTCTACTCTCCATAATGCAAATAATTATCAATAAAAACAATACAAATAAGTGAAGTGGCTGGCGAATAAAAAAAAAAAACCTGAATTATTCTATATGCAATTGCTCATCTTAATTTCAATTTTACATTTAAATCTAATCTTAATGATGTTGCTGCAGCTTTAATCAAAGGTAGAGAGGTTATGGATAGAATTTATAGAAGTAAAGGAAGGAAAAGAAATTCACCCGTCGCGTCACTTCATCGTCGGGATCTTAGCGTTGTATCGAGGCCAGAGCTTCCAGCCCCGACCACTCGGTCTTTCGCCCTCGCCTCCACGTCCAGGATCCAGAAATCTTCTTGTTTTCAAACTCCCGCGCTCCGAGACAGCACCTTGTCACCCTTTCCATCAGTCCGGTGAAACCATCCTCCACACCAAATAGTTCTTTGATGCTCAGTGAATTGTAATGGCCGAAATGAGGGGGGAAGGCTACAGGTGGCACTCTTGCACTCTGCAATTGTTTATACAATTAATTTTTTTCCACCTCTCATCTCGTTCTTGTTGGTTATTGTAATTTCCTGGCGGCCTGGTCATCCACCCGGCGATGTATCAATGCGCGCCTTGCATCTGACCTTCCAAAATTTCTCCCCGTTCGAAAAAGGGCTTTGGCGGACGTATTGGGTTACCGACAGTGGGGGAGGCTATCAAAGCTGTTGCTAGGCGCTGGGTTACTTTTTTAAGGATAGAAGAAAAGCAAAGAATATTTCTAAGACTTTTACCATTTAAAATACAAAACGCCAGCCAAAAACAATAAAAAAAAATATGCCAACCATTCACAAGGTTCATAAATTAAACTTATTAATTTATCAATATTAACAATAAGGTATAACCTGTGATGATCTATTCCAAACTTAATTCCTCTCAATGTCAAAACACTTAGAGAAACTTGCGCACACTTCTCTAAGTGCGATGACATTAATAAAATCAATTAATATCCGATCACCACAAGTATAACCCTTACATATATAGCAGAGGCCTAATAAATTTATTAAAACAAAGCACAATCGTTACTAAAATTTACTAACTTATTCACTTACTTTACTAATTTAATTATCTGAATACCCGATATTAATATTAACTTTAATTACTTCCAAAACTATTAATTATCATCACAACAAATACCTCCTTTTCCGCGTAAAAAAAAAATTTGGCACAAATTTTTTTTTAATAAAAAAAACACAGATCACCGTGGAAAAATTTCACGAATTAAAAGAATTGATTAAAGTATAAAATTTCATTACACAATGTGATATATTGTTCCCATTCGACCCGGGTCACATAAAAAAACACATATACATGAGAGATTACTTATTAAACAAAATTATAAACCATGGAACATCTAGCATAATACCCGAAAGATTATTTCATTACCACAATTGTATATAAAACAAGCAAAAATGAAACATTGAACACCTAACATATATCTAAAACAATTCATTACCACAACTGTATGCTCAACTTACAATTAAACCATATACACTAAAAAATCTGCATAGTAAAATAATCATCCTCGGTTAAAACAATCAGTTCAAAAACATTACATCCTGTCCACAGTTTACTTCTATAATTTGAAATTGACAGTGCGACCATAGCATACAATCCGAAACAAATTAAAAAAAAAGTATGCTTAACACAAATAAACAAAACCTCTTCGAACAAAACTCAATACAAAATTCTCTCTTACGAAATTCATTATCACTGTTCAAACAAAATTAACATGTTTACTGTTCAACCTCAAAAAAATGTATATGAAACATGTGAGACAGGTGTACAAAAATTACAACTTTAACCGTACATATAACAAATAAAAATTTTAACCTCCCGTACACCCTAGTATACATTACAAAACCAGGTAATTGATAGAAATTTGAGACCTATCGTTAACTACACCACTATTTACTCCTACTAATCCAAATTCAATTCCAGCCTGCGAAGATAGACTCTTCGTCCCTCGCGGCAATGAAATTCTAATATGCTTAGTAAAAATTAATGATTAAAATCTGAGGCCATGTCTAACGTTCATTAACCTCCTGTACACCTTAGTACACATTACAAAACTAAGTAAATGATAAAATTTTGAAACCAATATTTAAGTACTCCACCATTTACTCCTACCAAACCAAAAGTAATTCCAGCCTGCGAAGAGAGACTCTTCGTCCCTCGCGGCAATGAAATTCTAATATGCTTAGTAAAAATAATGATTAACACAAGAAGCCCTGTCTAACGTTTAATTGCATAAACCGAACTGAACAGACCAACGCAAACATACCTACTAAAATAACATAACCAAACTTATTCAAAAACTGTATGCCCTACTTAAATAAACAAAAACCGGTCGAATCGAAACACAGTCGATCCCCAAAGGTCACGCTGATCCGTTCAAAACAGAATATGCACATGAAACCTTATAGACAAGAGCACCAAAAAAAATTTAACATTAACCCTACACATAAACAAAATTATCGGACACCTTAGTATGCCTTACAAAAGAAATTAAACAATATTAAATTAAGCTAAAGCTCTGCAAAAACTAAATTGGTATTGAATCCAACAAATCCCTGACATGAGAAACTGAACTTATTAGGTACTGAAAGACCACAACATTCAAAATTTCCCAGCCTGTGACATTGAAGTTGAATATTAACCCCCATTTTAATTAAATTTGTAAACAAACCCAACTGGTATTAAATCCAAACATATACCCGACATGAGAAACTGAATTTATTAGGTACTGAAATGACCGCAGCATTCAAATTTCCCAGCCTGTGACATTGAAGTTTGAATCTTAAACCCAATTGCAACTAATTTCGTGTGAAAAAAAAATCATTAACTATTATATGAAAAAATTTTAATGTAATTTTCCATCTGTCCAAGAACCCAACTAAAACTACTTCCCGTTTTACAATGAGACCAGCTCTAAATGGCAAGAGGAAAGCAGAAAAAACTTAGCACCTGGCAAGACAAAAAAAAACTCGTGATATGAAGCCCAAAATAGAGAAAAAATTATCTGACATGTAGAGTTGCAATTAAAAATTTATCAATACTTAGTATGCAAATATACTATGGGAGACATTGTAAAAGAAACACCATTTAGCACCTCAAATCAAATATTATACTTAAAACCACTAGCATAGCAATAGAAAACGTTAAAAAAAACAAAATACCACTTAAAATATTAGTTCCAAATATCTATCAATGTTCAAAGATGTTAAAAATATTCAATATTCAATATAAACGCAAAATATATAGGCATGTAAAAAAAACTTCCAAATCGAAATGTATCCTTAAATGCACTAACAGAACAATACTCTTAAGTAAAACACCAAAAAAACATTTATATCGTTCAATAATTCAAAATGAAAAAAAAAATCAATATTCAAAATAATTGCACAAAATATAGGAATGTAAGAAAAATTTCTAATTAAAATCTACATCATTTAAAATATCAAAATTAATAATAACCATAACCACATAAAAATCATATGAACCAAAAAATCTGTGCCAAAATAAGATTAAGCCTCTACTATACCAAAATTTAATGTCATGCCGTCTCACCGAAAGAAAGGATAATGGGAAAAAAAAATGGCTCATTTGCAAACAGTCTTCACAACTGGTACCATTTGAGGAAAAAAAAATGGCACAGCGTGGATAGGTCACAGGCGCCATTTGTGGCGTTGACGTTTTGTATTGGGGTGTATTTAAAAGATAACCCAGGTTCGAATCCTGGTCACGGCACCATTTGTGGCAACGAAATTTGCTTGTGTATGGGGGTTTATTTTAATTTTAAACTTATTAATATTGCTAATTAATAAATTAATTAATGAATTGAAAGTAGGAATAAATCCTACTAATTAAAGTGGGGTTTCAGTTAAATTTAAATACAACCATATTTGCCATTTGGCCGTTAGTGGTTAGTACATTTTAAGATAGATGGTAAGTTGCGTTGTGTTATTTTTAAATGCAATAACCCATAAACAATTAATAATTATAATTAACACTGGTTCGAACTGAATGCTTCACTGTGGTGAATAATGAGCCAAAAGAAAAATGAAATTAAATCTAATAAAATTACTTAACCTTGGAGAACACCTAGAAATAAAATTATCTCACCTAAAAGAAAAAGCTTCATATCTGCTGAAATAAAATAAAACCTAAGGCTGAAAATCAGAAATTTTACTAAAAAGGCAAGGACCGACATGACACCACATTACAATCTACAAATAACAATTTATTTAAGAATTTCCCTGACGTTATAACAAACAAACTCATTAACTCCAGATCTTCTTAACATCATTCTGACAACCAAATTCAATTGAATAAATACAATTTCGTTTAAATGAGTTCTACTCTCCATAATGCAAATAATTATCAATAAAAACAATACAAATAAGTGAAGTGGCTGGCGAATAAAAAAAAAAAACCTGAATTATTCTATATGCAATTGCTCATCTTAATTTCAATTTACATTTAAATCTAATCTTAATGATGTTGCTGCAGCTTTAATCAAAGGTAGAGAGGTTATGGATAGAATTTATAGAAGTAAAGGAAGGAAAAGAAATTCACCCGTCGCGTCACTTCATCGTCGGGATCTTAGCGTTGTATCGAGGCCAGAGCTTCCAGCCCCGACCACTCGGTCTTTCGCCCTCGCCTCCACGTCCAGGATCCAGAAATCTTCTTGTTTTCAAACTCCCGCGCTCCGAGACAGCACCTTGTCACCCTTTCCATCAGTCCGGTGAAACCATCCTCCACACCAAATAGTTCTTTGATGCTCAGTGAATTGTAATGGCCGAAATGAGGGGGGAAGGCTACAGGTGGCACTCTTGCACTCTGCAATTGTTTATACAATTAATTTTTTTCCACCTCTCATCTCGTTCTTGTTGGTTATTGTAATTTCCTGGCGGCCTGGTCATCCACCCGGCGATGTATCAATGCGCGCCTTGCATCTGACCTTCCAAAATTTCTCCCCGTTCGAAAAAGGGCTTTGGCGGACGTATTGGGTTACCGACAGTGGGGGAGGCTATCAAAGCTGTTGCTAGGCGCTGGGTTACTTTTTTAAGGATAGAAGAAAAGCAAAGAATATTTCTAAGACTTTTACCATTTAAAATACAAAACGCCAGCCAAAAACAATAAAAAAAAATATGCCAACCATTCACAAGGTTCATAAATTAAACTTATTAATTTATCAATATTAACAATAAGGTATAACCTGTGATGATCTATTCCAAACTTAATTCCTCTCAATGTCAAAACACTTAGAGAAACTTGCGCACACTTCTCTAAGTGCGATGACATTAATAAAATCAATTAATATCCGATCACCACAAGTATAACCCTTACATATATAGCAGAGGCCTAATAAATTTATTAAAACAAAGCACAATCGTTACTAAAATTTACTAACTTATTCACTTACTTTACTAATTTAATTATCTGAATACCCGATATTAATATTAACTTTAATTACTTCCAAAACTATTAATTATCATCACAACAGCTTTATTGAACATTAAATAGTTTTAACCTATTCTTTAGATCTAAATTTTGGAAGTTGTTTTTTATTTTCTCTAAAAGGACAATGGTCCGTGTATATATCACGTTTTTATGAATAGGTAGTTACAGTGGCGCCGGAAAGGGGGGGGAAGGGGGGGCACTTCCCCCCCTCCTATAAAATTGAATTTTTTTGTTTCTACCTAGCTAGCGCTCGTAAAATATTAGAATTTTCATTTAAAATCATAAAGCCTAACAAAACTGAATACTAAATTGCAACCTCACACTCGTTAATGCAAGCGCGATAAACGTCATTCCATATACGCAGGAGCGATTAATCGCCAATTTCAGGTACGCAAGCGCGTTTAAACGCCTATTCCAGACGTTTGCTTTTGCGATTCAAAAGCAACTCTACACGATGTTTTTTCATTGCGAAAGGGAATCTTGAATCCGATGCATTTGAAACGCGTACACGTTGACGTGTGATAGGGCATAATATAACATAAAATAACATAAAAGTTTATTTTTTATAACCGTATATATGTATTTTTAATAATAAAGGTGTAAAAGTTTTAATCTATTTTACTTTGCCCCCCTCTATATTTTACTCTTCCGGCGCCACTGGGTAGTTATAACCAATTTTTTTCAAAAGCTAAATTAGTGTAAAAACACTTTAAAAAACGAAATTTTGCCTTTATAAAAAACACGCATACACACACACACAAGTGCAGACATACATACGTACATACATACATATATACACACATGTATAACAGATACATTTATTGCAATGGTTTTTGGTTAAAGTGCACATTTTTATACTTCGTAGAAACCAATGGATACACATATTTCCTTCGAGTAGACGTCCGACCGTGACGTCCGACAGTTTCACATAAAATTGAGATGTGTATGTCTGTTAAAATTTCCTCATTTGCCCCTCATATTATGACGCTGGAAGGCTGAGTAACTAGGGCAATGGTGATTATAACAGTCTGTGGGTTTGATACTCACCTCTGTCTTCTTTTATCAGGCCTTTATAATGGGCTTTAAACAATAGATGCCACTATCTTTAGCTTCCGTCCAGTATTTACTGTATATCACAATTAACATAGTATACCTTCAGTAAAACTTTCTGCTAATTATTTGAAAAACTAAAAGGTTTTTCTCGTGATTAAAAAAACACTTCCATAATTCGCGATTCAAAGGAGACTTTTGATCTTTCGCAATGTATGGAAAATAATGACATTTATTAAACTTCAGTAGTTTCGTGAAAATTTTGAAAGTTTATGCTATTTCTAAATTTGTCGCATTTCCTCAAACGCATTTTAGTTTAATAATTATAATTGAACTTTCGTTAACGTAGCAAAATCGAATTTTCGTTGCCATGGTTATCGACTAGACCTCAAGGTTTTTATTAGGTTTCTCAATCCTACAAGGTAAATATTTAACAATATTCACTTCAATATTAGCGTCAGACACATTTCGAAAGAATTGGAATTTTTTTACGATTATTGAAAATATTCTCGTTTTTATTCCGAATAAATGTCATGTAACTGTCGTAGAAAATTATTTTGCAATGGTTTTTGACTGAACTGTAATGTTTCCTGTTGGTTTCTTTACGGTAAACTTGATCTTGTTCACTGACATATCTTCAGACTCCATCGTCCGACAGTTTCGTGCCAGTGTCCAAAGGCACCATCGAGAAAATTTTGACATATTTATGATACAGCAAGAGAACAAATGACTGTGTGGCTTTGTTGCTGGAGTCGCGTCTAACAGCGTGCTGGTTCAACACTAGAGGTTGGCTTGCGTTTTGTAGCCTTTCAGGTTAAGCTCTATGCAAAAGAAATTTTAATATTTCGTTTTCATGCAGGACAAATTTATCATAGCGGTCTCCATAAAAACTGACATCATAAACCCTTTGTACAACTGTCCCTAAAATACAATGTTGCTTTTTTTTTTTATTTACAACGAATATGATGATTTTTACAATTCCTACGTAATTAACGTTAGATGTTTATAATAATTTATTTCAAGAGAAACGCTCGATAAGCTCTATATAGTATCTGTCGATAAAGGCATGATCTGAAAAATTATTAAACATCAGATACAACATGAAACTCTGAAAAAGACTAAAAGTGATTTCCATGGGTTTCATTAGCACTTGAATTTTCTTTCGGGGCTTTCGTAATGAATGGGAAAAAACAAGACATTTATTAGAAATAAAACGTCCAATAATTTTCTTCAATTTTTGTATTTTTATGTTATTTCTAATATTCTTGCAGTCTTTTAATACATGGTTAAAACGAATAATAACAGCAAAAAAATTCATTGCTATAGTTATCGACTTCACTTCGAGATTTTGTGGCTTCTTTGTACTACACCTGTAGAGGCTTCTAATGTATAAAACAAACGACGGTGAACGATCAAATTGGGCCAAATTTCAACGAATGAATTCTGCGTTCTGTTTGAAATTCGGTTGGCCGATCACATTAACAAGCCGAATGAATCTGTAGCAGTTCGTTCATTTTTGTGTAGTTAATAAATGTTGTGGTGAAATGTTGTAGTTATTATTCGAGCTTTACTGAGTTAGGATAGCGGACAACGAAAGTAAATTTCCTGTTCGAAGTGAAATTTCTAAGCAAAAAGTAAAAAGATTCCAAACTAAATTGTAGGTTCTGTACACTTACAGCGACTGACGGCTAAGGATGAGTAACGAACTTCCTTTATTGTACCACTTAGTGAGCAAACTTTGGCAAAGATAGAGAAGTGCAATTGGCGTTGTTCGTTACTACGTATTAATTATATAGTGAACAATTTAAGTCGATACCCTTATGCTTTAAAATTTAATCATATTCACTGCAACTTTACCATTAACATTTTTCCGAAAGTGTTGGAAAGTTGACAGACAGACAGGCACGCACACACACGCACACACGCACGCACACGCACGCACGCATGCATGCACGCACACACGCACGCGCACGCACGCACGCACACACGCATGTACACTCACACACGCGCACACACACACACACACACACATATATATATATATATATATACATATATATATATATATATATATATATATATATACATATATATATATATATATATATATATATATATATATATATATATATATATATATATATATATATATATATATACATATAATGTATGTATGTATGTATGTATACCATCATGTGAGGCAGAAAAAAGTAGAATTGTAGAATGGATTAATTTGACCAGGATAGTTGCAAACTTCCACTGTGTGGGTCCGGATCGAATTTCAACCATGGGTTTCTCTGTGCTGTCCCGTCATAGAGGGAAATTTTGGTTCACTTGCATGGTGCTCCCATTTTAAAATATCCCACAGGAAATGGGGTGGGTATGGGGAAAATATCCTCTGGGTAAGTGACTTCCACATTGAAGGAAATGACCAGGATAGTGGTTTAAAGCTCTTTAAATACCCAAGATAATATTGTAAATACTTATTGTTGCGTTGGTCTTGAGATTATCAGAAAACCAAGAAAAGACACTTTTCTTGGTGATTTTTGACTTTCCTGAAAAGTAAGTTCGCTTTTCCAGTAGTATATTGTTTCTTAGAAAACTAAAAGTAGCGATCTTGTAATATCTTAGTACGCATTTTTTAATATACATACCAACCAAAACATAGACGATTATTATTTACGAAAATAACGTGCAAGTATTTATATCCATAATTTATAATCGTTTTATACAATTTTATTTTTTGTGTATCGTACAGATCCAGAAATCTTTTTCAAATCAAAAATTTAATTTTTATAGTACCAAAATAAACAAACACTACATCATAACTCTTAGCAATTTTATTTATTCATATCTACACGTAAGAATAACTTCTGTATATTAATGTTTGTATGTTTCCGAGCGCAGTTGCATGAGAATCTCAAAGAATCAATAAGTATATCACACCGAATGAGAATATATTTCCCCGGAATTAATTCGGTTCTTGCAACAGGGATCTTAAACCTGAAAAAGCATTTCAAAAGTATTCTTAAATTCAATCTTTACGTATCTATAAAAGCAGCATGCATAATGCTGTTGACAATATACCAGGCAACAAAGAATGTGACATGTGACTGAGTGGATCAACAAATAGAGCTCCCTGCAGGTCAACAGAGTAAGATATTTTGCAGAATAAAAAACTATAAAATTTTCTGCCGAAAAAGGTTGCACAGAATATCGTAGCAGGTAAAAAGAATATTTTTTCGCATTTTTCTCGGATATGAATTTTAACACAACAAAGACATTTTGAAATCTGCATCACATGATGTGACTTCTTTATATAAAATTTGTTTAGCGAAAAAATATCAGTTATGCTTGTAGTGTGTATATATATATATATATATATATATATATATATATATATATATATATATATATATATATATATATATATATATATATATATATATATATATGTATATATATATATATATATATATATATATATATTTATATGCCTATATATATATATATATATATATGTATATATATAAACTCAAGAGCCAAAACATTATGACCACCTGTCAATAACGAGTTGGCCCACCTTTGGTGCGCAACACAGCTTCAACCCGCCTTGGTATGGATGCCACAAGTCCTTGGTAGATGGCCGGAGACAGATTGTACCAGATGTTTAAGCAACGGTCACGCAAATCCGAGATATTACGAATTGGTGGTCTTTGAACTCTGAGCTGCCGTCCCATGACATCCCTAATGTGTTCTATCGGATTGAGATCCGGTGAGTTAGGCAGCCAGGACATTAACTGGAATTCAGCATCATGTTCCTGGAACCACTCCAACACAATTTTAGCCTTGTGACACGGGGCGTTGTCCTGTTGGAATATTCCATTTCCAGCTGGAAAAACAGAGGCCATGTAAGGGTGCAACTGGTCCGCAATGATGTTTAGATACCCTGTAGCATTCATGGTCTGCTCTACCACAACCACGGGTCCCAGAGACGCCCAAGAGAACGTCCCCCAAAGCATAATACCGCCACCACCGGCCTGTGTATGACCTACTGTACATTGAGGGAGCAAAAGTTCGCCTGGAAGAAGGCGTATCCTGACGCGGCCATCGGCGTGATGAATGACATACCGTGATTCATCCGACCAAACAACTCTCTCCCACTGATCCATGGACCAGTCGCGATGTTCTCGGGCCCAGCGCAGGCGCAGTTGGCGATGACGCTTGATCAGCAAAGGCACACGAGTGGGACGTTTGCTGCGTAGCCCCATATCCAACAGTGTCCGCTGAACAGTGTGCTGCGATACTATTCTACTTGGCCCTGCATTGTATTGGGCTGTCAGCTGAGCCACTGACTGGCTCCGGTTTTGCTTCACCATGCGATACAGTCTCCGACGACCTTTTACTTTGATAGCGCGTGGACGTCCAACACCATGTCGTCTACTGCTGGTTTCACCGTCATTCATCCACTTTGCATAAGTACTAACAACTGTAGGTTGCGAACAACCCACGAGTCGTGCAGTTTCGGAAATACTTGTTCCGAGCCTTCGAGCCATTACAATCTGCCCTATATCAAAGTCGCTTAGATCCGCATCCTTTCCCCTCACACACAGAAGTAAGTGAAAGAATGATTCTTCAGACTCTCCAGCAGCAGTTAAATACCACTTCCACCTGATCACTTGCCTTCCACGTCATCCAGGCGAATTCATTGCAAAATGTAGGGGTGGTCATAATGTTTTGGCTCTTGAGTGTATATGCATACAAATATAAACAGTAAACTGTTTATGATAAATGTTTTTTAAGACATCCAAGGTCGTTTTATCAATTCTAGTTTTACAATATTGTTAAAATACAAGTTTAATGTTGTTTAACGCTAATCACTGTGTTTTTTTTCTTTATCCTAATCTAGACCTCAGGTTTTTTACTGCCTTTCCTGAAAAGGTTAAGTTTGTTATAGGTTGCAAAAACTCATTTATAGTCTGATGTAAGAAATAGGCTTTGGCCACACTCGATTCAAGTCAATTGTCACAAAGTAAATAAAAGTCTAGCTTCAAAAACTAATTTTCCAAGTGAATCGTTAAATACCGACATCCATCTACTTACAAACATACATGTAATAATCATTTGGCATGATTTTCTATCTTAATTTTCAAATACTGGTATGAGTTCTCGGCAGTTACTGTACCTTCATTCAAACGGCAACCTCTGCAACAGGATAAATTTGCTCAAAACATAGTATATAAACGTAATAAGCAAAATGTATTTCTTGAGTTTAATTTTCCAATTCCAGATTAAAATTGTTTTATCTTTGTTAGACGATGCCTAGAGTATAGCTTCAAAACTAATTTCAAGAAACCCGTGTATTCTACTTACTAACCACGTCATCTTAGAATGCCATGTGTTTTCCTCTTCCCTCCCTCTAGGATTTTTGAAAGTAAGATAAAATTTAAATAGAACTTTATGCAAAGTTTTCTCCCATCTCTTATTTAAATAAAAGAACAAATACAACCCAATGCTATTTACTGCTTTTATGAATGAAAATTCACTAGAGCCACAAAAAGCTAAAACTTCAATCCAATGTGTCAAACCACTTACGTGAAACAAAATCTAATTTCATTTCAGAAATCTGCTTTTAAATGAAAGAAAGGATTTTTCCATTAAAAGTATTTAAAGATAAATCAGTTGTTAAATGAATTTGCTTACGACGATTTTAATAGCAAAAACATAACTATTAATTTAATATAAATCTCTAAAAAGAGTTTTTGTCTTATATTAGATAGTCTGGAAATCTATAAGTCTGGCTCTACATGTTTACGGAATGGTCATTCTAAAAGTATGCGCTTTGAAAAGTCTCTCAAAGTCTTTCCCATTTGTTCCTGTCCTGCTGTCCTGAGACAGCTATGACATGCGCAACCTAGCTCTGAAAAAGCTATAGACTTCAGGTAAATTTTCTACAGACAGTCAAAAGTCCAGTTGTATCGCTATTATGATTCCCAAACGGCTTTTCTTCGCGTAGTTCCAGCTCCATAAATTTCAGCTATTTTAACTTTATCCCTTTAGGTGGTTAAAAAAATTCAACCATGATGTTAATATTATATAGTCAGAGTCATTTAGTTAACGCTAAGAATTATTATGTTGTCTTTTTTCCGCATTATACGATAAATGTAGCTCCTTAGAATTATTTGATCATCTTTTCATCGTAAATACATTTGAAGTTCATACAAAAAGAG
This sequence comes from Dolomedes plantarius, assembly GCA_907164885.2. NCBI lineage: Eukaryota > Metazoa > Arthropoda > Arachnida > Araneae > Dolomedidae > Dolomedes > Dolomedes plantarius. Next base: position 82,701,167 of record OU015495.1, on the reverse strand, counting down.
TTATGTTAAAACTAATCGAAAAAATACCTGCTTGCATCAGATTGTAATGCATTGCTCATTCTTAAAAGCGAGTGAGGTAAATTGAACAGTTCCCATGTAAAAAACGAAATATATGTTAAAAGCTCTCTAGACAGCATTATCTCTTCATGAAAGTTTCAATTTTTACTTTATAATGTTTTTTTCCTCTCCTAAGATGACTTCATTACTAATTAAAGTGCTTAATTCTTCAAAATTAACTAAAACATCGTTATTATTTCCTTTCCTTTAAAACACGTGTTTTAAATTTCCAGTAAATTTATGATGCACTAATATGACAAAGAATATAGGATAATTTTAAAATATAACTAATTTTTGATATTTTTTTACCTTGTTTCAGTCGAAGGACTATTTTAATTTAAATCCAACAAAAAGATAATTTTAGGGATAATTAATTAATAAATATAAGAGGGTTATTTTTTTTAATCCGAGATATGGCGCCACTGAATTGAAATTGTTGTAAATAACTACTTTTCCATTTACCAAGCTTCAAACGTATGCATGTTAAATTGTAAACAGGTACGATGCATAGTTTGTGAATGGCAGCTGTTCTTTTAGTCGGTCACACACAATGGAGAAAAACGAGTTCTTCATGATGATAAAACATTATTTTTTAAGTGGAGAAATGGTGGCAGAAACATAATCCAGACTTGAAAAAAAATTATATTAAGGCTACACCTTCGTTGGAATGATTTACTAGTGGTTTGTTGATTTTTTGTTGCGGACAAAGGAGCACAAGTTACACTGAACTTTCTCCCAGCTGAGTTCATTATGCGACAAATAACTGAAGAAATCCATGATATGGTGATGAAAGATGGAAGATTATATGGGTGAGAGAAAATCTGAGGGTGTTGGCATCTAATCGCTGACTGTGTATTATATTTTGCATGAATATTTGGATATAGGAAAAGCTGCTGGAAATAAAAGAGCCTCTTTTGCTAACTATCGATCAAAAGCGTAAACGAATGAACACTTCGAAGAACAAATAGGAGGTGTTTTAAAGAAATCCAGATGAATTTTCCTTATGGTTCATGAAACATGGATGCATCACAACCAGACGTATACAAAAGAACAGTAAAACTATGAGTTGAAGGAGGTGAAATCAACGACAGGAGAGCGTGCAGTAACGAAAGTGGAAAACTTTTCCGTCAGCAGGAATGGTTATGGCCATTGTTTTGGGGGCGCCCATGGTATAATCTTTATTGACCACAAGAAGAATGGTGAAACAATTGCCGGATAATACGAGGCTTCTTTACTGGTTTGTCTAAAAACTGAAATTAGTGAAAAGGGAATAAAGACAATAATTCCTCTTTTACGGGGAAAAAAGTTCTTTTGAAAATGTTCATGCTCATACATTTGCAACAACGACGCCAAAATTTATAGAATTATCTACGGAATTATCCGCCACTCTCCTAATTCTCCATATTTGGCCCTTTTGCAGTACTATTTGTTGCAAAAAATTTTAAAAAAATAATTCTTCCAGGGCAGTAGTATGCATTAAATTTCGCCGTGATGAGTGAAGCCAACCCTAATATTGCAGAATCGGACTAGTCTTACTTTTTGAAGGGGATTAAAAAAGCTTAACGTCGGACCAAATATATCGACCTCAGGGAAGATTATTGAGAGTAATTAATAACATACGGGTGCGGAAGAATGGACTTCCATATTTCTGCAGGTCACTAATAAGGGAGTTGTGAGGGTAGGGTGGCAATAGTTCAAGCGTATTTTCTAGTTCTAAATAGACATAAAGAGTTAGGCCGATGAACATCATGGTTTCGTTATCGAGGCTTTCTTTGAAACACAAGGTCTCTGTAACCGCGACACAGAAGGCATTTAGGACACGCTTCGGTCTATGTGTAAATGATGCCGTTCCATGTCAAAAAACAATCCAGCGATGGGTTTCAAACATGAGAGCAAGAGAGCAAGTGGGTCTGCATTACCAAGGAAACCAAGTGGTCGTCCCCGGAACATTAGAATACCTGAAAATGCGCAGCGAATTCGTCAGTTATTATTTGTGAGAAAGTTGCCGCCATTACACCCGAAATGACCTTACATATATATATATATATATATATATATATATATATATATATATATATATATATACTAGCTGTACCCGTCCCGGCGTTGCTCGGGTAATGTAATTACCAATTTTTTAGTAGCCTTAACCCTTTGTTAATGGGCGTCGCTGTCATCCTTTTCCTCACCACGATACATTATTTTACCCATATAAATTTAATCCTTTCTGACACATTTTGGCAAAATTTTTGACATAGGATTACTAATCGAATATCACTGCAATAGTAATCGATTTCCTTGAAAGCGAATATATCACATCCTCCACATGCTGAAATTCTTTGAAATCTTCATAGATTTTTTCCACAAATACACCACAAATTATATGATATTAACTAAGTGCTGGCCAAAAAAATTACGGCATTACTAAATGTGATTTTTTAATCGATTATCACTGCAATAGTAATCGATTTCCTTTAACCACCGAATCCCTCATAGAAAACAAACGCCCCAACACATCACGTGCATGACGTCGAAAAACTGGTTTTTCTCCTATTTTACCTTCGTCCGGAAATGAAGAACGAAATCTCCAAAATGAGATTTCTCGCAAGAGTTTCCGAATCATAAAATAAATTATTAAAAAATAACTACAATTTGTAAATTAATTTTGGTTCTGGCTTTCGAAACTGTGATGTCTAGGGTCTCTGGTATAAACATTTCGTAAAAATGTAACGACATTTACCTATCGATTCGACAATTTGGAAAAAAGGGTCACGGACAAAATCGCGTTTTTTTCCGAAAAACGGGTGCGTACAGGCGATCGAAAAAAAATCACAATTAATCGATAAATTAAGACAGACAATTTTAATTGTGATTTCCGTATAGTGTCATCTTTCCCGTATAGGCTCGTCCGAAAAAAAAAATTCTTGGACGGATACGTTAGGATTTACGGGGCTTTTACTCGTCCGGGAGCTCCAAATCGCGACTAAATATTTAATTACGGAAAATCTAATTAAAAAATCGAAAAAAGGGCTTCGAGGTGCATAATGAGACCTCGGGAGGCATCTTCGTGTCGAATCTCAAGACTCTCCGACCTACCGCCTTTGCGCTGAGCCGCGAGCAGACAAAAACTCGGTCACACACACACACAGACTTTGCCTTTTATATATAAAGATATATATATATATATATATATATATATGTATATATATATATATATATATATATATATACATGTGTTTATCAAAATAATGGAAACATTTAGGAATAACATGAAATTCTTTATTAATATGGCACAGGACCATCTATGGAATTTAATACTTCCTGAATTCACTAAAGAATTGAATTATGCAAGTCATGAATAGTGGTTAAGGGAATATTATACAATTCTTTATGGATAAATCATTAATGTCCTTGTAGAGATGTTGTTGGTGGATATCGATTCCTGACTTTTTTCTATAAAATAGACAACAGCAGTTCGTTGATATTGAGGTTTAGGGACTGTGCGAGCAAGATAAGATGCTTGACTTGGTATTTATGTTCCTCAAGCCACGACCTGGCACGTCTAGCTCTATGGATCGGAGCATTATCATCATGGAGAAAGCCATCTCCTGCAGCAAACAATTTTTGCACCATAGGACGGATCTGGCCAGCTAAATGCTCGACATAGACTTTCCCAGTGAATCTCCCTTTCTGGGTTACAATAGATCGCTTTTGAAAACCATGAGATAGCAGCCGAAACCATGAAAAATGTCCCTCCATCTTTGGCAGCTGGCACCAGACAAGCATGATCATACGCTTGTGTAGATATTCTTCAGACATACGCACGTCCTGTTGCGGGGAACAAAGTGAACGATGAGTGGTCTAACCAAATGCCGAATTTCGACATATCACTCGACCAGGATTTGCACTAGTGGCACCACTGTAGAGGACGTTTTGTATTCACATCTGTCACAAGCGGCTTGGGAATTACTACTCTGCAGTAAATGTTTTGTCTGTGAAGTTTTCCCTTACCTGTAATGGCTGATACTGTAAGCTGCAGATTCATATGGAGCTGTACGGTCAGTGTGGCTGCTGTTATCTTCTTTATTGATGTCACAATCCTCTTCAACACCCGTCAGTCTCTTTCATTTAGCTTTCCCTTTAGTCCACTATTCTGTTTCACAGAGGATGTCTTTCCGTGCACTCTGTATGCCGTCATGACTTCCGATATTATAGCTCAGTAAACACCCAAAACCATGAGGGATTTTGTAAAGGATAATCCAATTAGACGCGCTTCAACAATTTGCCCTCTCTGCACGGTCTACAAGGTTTGACATCTTACGCTATCCTCCAAACAGCCTGATGCCCATAGTTTCATCACTCCTACCTTAGAGTAGAATAATGTATACACTATAATCTATTAAAATACTGGTTCCCTAGACTTGTTATTTAAGGAATACGAAGCACTTTCATAAACACCACTAATATTGATATGTCTTTCCATTATTTTGATAACCACCTGTATATATATATATATATATATATATATATATATATATATATATATATATATACACATACTCAGTGATGTCATTTTCTAAACCTAGTGGACAAAAACTAAATTTTAAGTACTTTTCAAAAATATAAAGCTTTTATTGTTTTGTTGTTTTTTATTACCCTTTGAAATGTGGGAGTCCGTTCTGCCGCACCTTGTATTTAAACAAGGCGTAGTTTTCCTTATTTGTGCACAGACTGTTCCTATACCCTCATAATTAACTGCAAATGGAAGACCATTCTTAACGATGAAATAATTATGTAAAACACCCTGGAAATATTTGTTGACTTCTTTACTGATGAATAAACAATATCATTTTGTAAAAAACAATTCAATGCAGGCCATAAATTTGTTTCGGCTACGGTAATAAAAATTTTAAAATGTTTTAATATCGTTATTTCTTTTTAAGTATATTTAGTTTGCATTGTTCATTCTAAAACACTTGGGACAAATATTATTTTAAGCTGCCATCTATAAAATATATTTGAGACTTTTTTATCCTAACGAAATTCTACGTGTAATCGAAAACATATATTTTTTGTATTTATTTTTACAATATCAAGTTAAACACATATGATTCAATTTCATGTGAGTATTATTTCTTTCCAAATAAATTTCATTTAAAAAAATTTGATAATTCTTTAGTGATTCAGAAATCCTACTAGAAAGGTAATCAATATACACATTTTTCAAACTCAAATTTTTGGAGATTTCATAAAAATCTAATTAAGTAAATTTAAAATCAAGGTCCAGAATACTTAAATCCTTGATAAATTTTCACATCTTTCATGAAGCTTTTCCTTCTAAAGTTTTAAAATATATTCTTTAGCAAGGAAAATAAAAAAGACTAGAATTATTTTTTATCTCCCTTTCGAATTCCTCATGTGACCTTCCTACAGAGACCATAATTATAATACGTAATTTTTCTGGTACATAGGAACTGAAATAAAATAACATTTTTCCAATAAGCTCCGTCACAAGAAGAAACACGTTTGAAAATAAATTTAAATTTAATTTTATAGAGGTATTCTAGAATAAATCAGAAAAAACTATTACGGTCTTTTTTAAAAAAAACGGAATACCGTTGTTTAATATAGTTTGTGACAGGAAATGTTTTATCATAGATTTAAAGCAAGTTAATCTTGCATGCTGAAATTTTTTTCTTCCTACAAGTTTTAATCATCAAATTAAGATTGCACCAAAAATAATTTTTTTTATCTTTCAATGAACTATTTGATAAATTTTGATTCATTTAAACTTTTTACAAGGGGGGGATGTCTTAAGTTATTAGAATTTATTTGGAAATGAAACCCTTATACAATACGTTTCCAAAAGTATTTTACACCGATTTATTTTACATATATCTAAATTCAATAACTCAGTAACAGAAAACTTCGCCACTATAATTTAAATTCATCAGGGAGAAGCTTTCGAAAGTTATAAATTTATCCTGAACAAATTTGATTAAAATAAATATGACATATATTCATCCCAAAGGAAACTAAAATAACAACACCAATACTTAATAGCAGAATTTTTCGTATATATCACCTTCATTTTATCTTTAAAAAATTAGTAAATTACTTTTTTTGTATGTCAATATATATATATATATATATATATATATATATATATATATATATATATATATATATATATATATATATATATATATATATATATGTTTGTGTGTGTATGTGTGTATTTATATACAATGTATATATACAGCCCCCGCCGCTTTATAAATCATATTCGTCCTGAATGATTTTATTTTATTAGCGTCTGATTTTAAAAACAACGATTGATTTAAATTAAGTTTTATGATTCCTACGTACTAAAATTAGTTCCATAAATAAAAGTGAAAAAATTTTGAAAACATTTTGAAAGCTCTCGCACCCATGTATCTACCATTTCTTTAAACAGATAAAGGCACAGCCCATTGACATTCATATAGGTATTAATACATGTTAATGGTATTTACAACATTACTTTATTTCTTTACCAGTAGGGTCGAACCAGTCGTTTATTTGGTATGTTTCTTTCTAGGGATTCGAAGTCACTGTGACGCGATCAGCTTTGAAATATTCGTAAAAGTAAAGGTTACGTACCGTTAATTTGAGTGCGAATACTTCGATGTATATTTTTACAGTGAAAAAAGTAAAAGTCATGAAGCTTAAGGTTCTTATAATCATTAGACTTCAATGAATATTCATCAAAGAAAACTGTTTTTACTGAAACTGTTGTCAAAATAGTGTATGCACTGCATGTTAAGATGGCTAAAGCACGTGTGACCTGGAAATCTGAAAGCTGAGTTTGGTAAGGTAGATTAGTACAGTGACGGTGCATTGCATTCTACCAATAAGGAAAAGAAAAAAGAAAATCAATTCCCAAAAAGATTTAGCTTGGTTTATTTTGGATTAGAACGCTACGGTCATTTTTTGCTGCACGAGACCCTATTAGACCGGGACTTGCAGCTTGAAGCTGATTCCAAATGGCTATAAACATTCATGCTAATAGTGGGACTCGAACCCACAGACTCTGGTAAAGAAATACAGCACCCAAAATTCAGAAAAATTAATTCGAATAATGGAACATTAAATGGCAATTGAACATTCTTGTGTTTTCATTAAAACTACCCACAGATATATGTTTTAGTCGAGCCAATGATAGAATGTCCTCTGCAATGAAGGTTGAAAACCGAAGTTAAAAATATGGTGTTTCAAAGCCAGAACGGTAAAAACTAGAGTAAAGTTTCTTCCCAGCGTGCTTGGTTTGTGTTTTTAACTATGAATTGTGTGACCTGCAGAGTAGTAATGAAAAAAAGAATTCGAATTATTCACCAATGCTACACAGTAGAAATCATGAAATTTTATTTATCATTTTTATACTCGCAACGTAGTTTTACCCATAAAAATGCTGTGATATCCCCACCATATCTCTTTGGAATTCATTAAAGTAATGCTCAGATTTCTCTTGCAGAGCAAAAGATTTTCCTTCCATACGATACTTGTTATCATTTTAAAATCTCAATGAGAGATGTATCTGAAGATATGGGTAATTGGATGTCATAAAAAGTTTGATCCCAACATGAATATCCTCTTATGACGTAGTATGTGAGATGAATCAGAGATAATGTACACACTAATAGTAATTAAATTGTAATTTTTTTATTTTAAAATCTTACGGATTTTTCTTTCATAAGGAAATTTTTAAAACTGCACCAGGTTTCATGAAAAGTTATTGAACACTTAAGTTTTCTCAACAGAAAATTATTTTATAAACCTCTAGCTTGAAATACAGAATTCTGTTACATTTTCTGATAAAGATAACTGCCCTGTTTGATTTCCTTCGTGTTTCATTACTGCGGGACATTACATATCAAATACTGAAGATCATGATGTCTATTTAATCAAGTAGAACAAGTTTACAAATCTTGTTCTCAATCCCTTTTTTGTGCTGTAACTAAATTAAACGAACATTTCTCTTTATCAGGACGAAGGGGATAAAAGACACGTTACTTTTCTGTGTATCTTCATGTCCTTGTTAAAGTTACCTTAACTATGCCTTTTCTATCCTTTACATGATATTCAAATATATCGTTTGCAAAATTCTCAAAATAACGGATAAAAACTGTTTTAGCTACCTCGTAGAATAACAGCCGATGGCCTTTAAGATTCTAATTGTAATTTCTGAAATTTGATTTGGATTACTTTTTAGCTGTCTTACTGCCTGTATTAGGTGTTGTTCTTGTCCCTCCAAAGGACGAAGAAATCATGCACATTTGTAAGCAATTATATAATGTGATCTAAGATTGTTGTTGTTCTCAGAATTTTAATTTTGATGATCATTACATCCTAAGGTATTCCGTTTGAACATGGGAAAATGTCTGCATGACTATTTACTAGAGACTTTGTTTTCTAGCTATTTTTGCAAGCCTTTACTAGCGACTCATTGTAATGCATTCTCTTGGAGATATCCGATAACAAAAAAACAAAAAATAAAGTAAAATAAAATGAGTTAAAACTGAAACTCATTTCTTCTTTTGATGCAGTGAGTTCAAGCTGTCTTGTTAAGACTGAGGACACCAGTAATAATCACATATGTAAACATACGATTATGATAATCCATAAACTGATGATGTATGACTTCCAACTGAGATATAATGGTAGTTATAACTCCAGGAATTGCACCCCCGTTGATAAATTTTTACATTTACCAACTGTTAAATATTGAATTATATATATATATATATATATATATATATATATATATATATATATATATATATATATATATATATATACATATATATATATATATATATATATATATATATGTGTGTGTATATATATTTATTTATTTATATATTTATTTATATACCGGGTGCGTCATAAATTCGTGCAAAGTTCAAAAATTCGGAATAAAAGATATAACGATCGGAAGAGTTTTCTATTTACGCTAGTAAGAAAACAGGGACTTTCGAGTTTTGTTTCCACGTAAAATAAAAATGTTTCCAAAAGTAACATATATATATATATATACAGGGTGTCCAGCGAATAAGTCCCTGATTTCAAAAATTAAAAATCTCGAAAAAAAAAAGATTTGTAGAAGAATGCAACAAACGGTATTTTTATCGTGAAAGCTGTAAGAATTTTATACACCAGTTTTCGAAATAGTTACAAAAGCTGCTAACAGATGGCGCTGTTAGCCAAATTTACTGCAATTTACTGGCGCAGGCATGGATTGGTCTCCATATTCGCCGGACTTGAGTCCTTGTGACCATTTTATGTGGAGCACATTAAAAGATAGTGTCTACAGGACCCATCCCACCACGCTGGGCCAGCTTCAGTCGGCGATCTGTTGTGCAGCTGAATCGATTTCTGTTGTATCGTATTCCATACAATATGTATTTTATGTTCAGGGTGTGATGGCAAATTTTATTGTTCGTTTGCGCCACCTCCGTATAGCGAATGGTGGAAATTTTGAAAAGATTGTGATTTGAAAAGATTGAAAAGATAGCGATTGCAAAGACTGTTTGCAAAGAGTGCGAGTTTATGTATGCATGGTGATAAGACTTGTAGAGCACCATCTCTTAGCAGCTTTAATAACTATTTCGAAAATTGCTGTATAAAATTCTTACAGCTTTCACGATAAAAATACCGTTTGTTGCATTCTTCTACAGATCTTTGTTTTCGAAATTTTTAATTTTGAAAACAGAGACTTCTTCGCTGGACACCCTGTATAATCAACAAACCTACAGGAAGTAATACGTGTCTGAAAAACAAAAAACAAAATCTTAAATGAAAGAAAGTTAAAATAATAAAATATATTTAAAACTGTTTTTCCATACGATATGTATATTATCTGTAAATATTTTTAATAATACAATGAATATCAAATGCTAATTACATTCTTCAAATGTAAACCGCAATGTTAATCAATAATGCAAAGCAGGTGATAAATCAAAAATACTCTAGTAGCAGTTACAAACAAAATCTTGAAGTTTTTATATCGATAACAGAGATGGACATATACCTTGATAAACCAAGAGACATGTGATATACATAGAAAAATTTAGATATGGAAAAGGAATAAAATTCTCAAAATATGCTGAATTATCCCAGTAGAATTGCCTCAGCAAATATAACAGCTCAATCGAGAAAGAAGTGTTTGAAGATAAGTATCCTGAATATTTTTAACCGTGATATCGCTCCCCTCCAATAACTTTATATTTCTTCGATAACAGATAAAAATATTCAGCATAGCTATGAAATGTATTTCGAACTACATTTCACTCTGTTAGCTTTTACTGGGTTGTTTTTTTTCATATTTTCATCGCTTACACCAGTTTTCGGATTAAATACCAATAGATGTAGATATATTTCCAGAAAAGTGTGAAAAATTTGAATTTTATTCAGGCATCCTGGGGGAGCGATCGAATGAAAACTTAATGTTTTCCGAGAGAAAAGACAAACGATCGTTTTATTTTAGTGGTTATAGGAATTTTTAAGGTTTTAGAGAATGAATATGGATACCGGCAAATGCTCTCATCGCTAGATACTGATATAATGGAATAAAGTGCTTGAAAAAAGTGGTATTTCTCAATTTAGTCGAAGTACAGAAGCGTTTCTATGGATCGCGAAGCTAATATTAAATGAACATAGTAATTTTGTGCTAACACTTTCACAGGGTATATTGATTAATTAATATATTGTTTTAGAATTTCAATATAATATATAATTTATTTTTATATATGTTTTCCTTAGTTAACAGCGATTATGAGTTTGATTGATATGCATTGTAGTATACCTTTTTCAAAATGACTGGGATCAGAAGTATTTCATATTTCTAAATATTTGCATGCTTATTATAAAATATTTACCGTAGGGAACCTATTTATGAAAATGTTTGCATGGTGCTTCCAAGTAAATTAGCATAAGGTTGCAGTACCATACATTTGTTCTTTTTTTGTATTTTAGCAAAATATTTTTAGGAACGGACCAAAGTATATATATATATATATATATATATATATATATATATATATATATATATATATATATATATATATATATATATATATATATATATATATCGATAGTCTTTCCAAGCACATACTTGTTTGTTTTAGATTTAATGAATAGCATGTTCTGTTGCTAATAATTAGTAAAACAAATATAAATGATTAAAGTTAGTAAGTAACTAAAAAGTAAATGAAAACTAGTGTAATTAAAATAATAAATAACTCTTAGTCATAATAAATGTCTAAGTTAACTTAGGTTATTGTGTCCTATAAAACAGTAACCTAAGTAAGCCTTCTAAAGTGATTCCATTGGCTCCATGGTTGCAAAGTTTGTGACGTCAGTCTACTTGCGGTCTCCTAAACTTAACTTTCACTTTGTCTGGCGCCGAGTTTAGTGATCTATGATAAAGCTACTGACTATTCCTTCTTCTGTTTCATATAGATTGTACGGTGTCTAAGTATGTTTATTGCTCAGAGCATACTTATTAGAAACAATCCATTGGTTTTTAGACAGTATTGGCACCGCTGAAGACAAGGTACTGTATAAAAACCTATTATTCACTTATCTTTTCATGTCTTTCGTTCCTGGCTGTAGTGGTTTATGGCTTATACTGGTTTTTCACTTACAATTTGTCTAATTAATATATATATATATATATATATATATATATATATATATATATATATATATATTTGTGTGTGTGTGTGTAATATTAACGGTGGCGATGAACATCAGAACGGAATACTCCTAGAGTCTTACAGCATTGTAGTCATAGTACCGGGGACAGGCGAAATTGAGAATCAACTGAATTCGACTCCAGAAAGGAAGAGACGGCTTGGTCGTCCATAAAGCTGGTTTATTAGGTGGCACAACCGCTAGACAGATTTTTGTGCCTAAACAATTGGGAAGCACAATATTCCCTGAAGATGCATTTCTACAAATCACTTATTCCGGAGTTTGCCGGAATACATATAAGGACGAGGGACGTAGCGCGCTAGGACACACAACCTTTCAAGACAGGGACAAAACACACAAAAGCCGCAGAGAATGCTAAATCTCACCCCTCCCAAGTACAGGTACATTAAACTTCTAATTGGTCAGATCATGATACCTGACCTGAATACGTTATATGAGGTGATATCGTGGCAAGCGTCTGGAACATTCCACGTTATATAAGCTCGCTCTTTACACGTGGCTTATGGGGGAAGATAATCAATTAGTTTATTTCTAGGTCAAATTTCCGATTAAGGTATGATACTCTATTGAGATAAGATGAGAGAATTTTGAATAGGCGTTTTATCTAATGAAAATGAAAGTTTATTTTTTCAATCACCCCCCCCCCCCTCTCTGGAAAAGACTTGCGAGAGGAGTCGGGCCCAAACTCCCCGAGCAAGGCTCTCCATTATGTCAGAACCGCGTCTAATAATGAAAGTTTAATTTAGGAATTTAAGTTTATAAATTTTGTCTAGCGACCACTTTTGTGTGTCTGCACAAGTCATGAAAATATTATTTAACAATTATATTTGTTAACCTTAATTCAAAGCATATTACAAAAATAGGAACACTTGTTGTTGATATTATTAACTAATAATGGGACATATACACAAAAAACCTCAATACTTCCCCACATAGTCCTTGTTATGAAATACAGGTGAGATTCACAATTTATAACACAGAAAAACTATATAACATTTCACAAAATAAAATGATATGAAGATTTTAATACACTTAAGTTATGTTAGGAGGCTCATGATAATACTTCAATATTCACAACAAAATTTCAATGGACACTTAAAATGGAATGTAAAATACAATATTTTATTATGAAGTACAATATATCATGACAATTGATTTAAAAATAAGTACTTTAAAATGTGTCTGTGTGTGTCTGTGTGGTAAAACTATAACCTCGCAAAGGCAGGTCATAGAAAAACAAAATTGGGTGCGTATAGCGCACTAGCCTGAAACTCCAGGTTGGCAGGGGCTCAAAAGGGATTTAGTTGTCCATCACTGAACCCAGAAAAAGGAAAAGTTTTAATACCCAAGCCAAACCAAGAGGAAAAAGTAATCTTTTCACTCATGAATTACGATGGGCGGAATACATGAGACAACAGAGAACCGAAGGAAGAGGGAGGGCAAGGAGTGGTCATCCCATGGTCTGTCTTTGGTCATTGCATAATTTAAGTATTTATTTAATTCAGCACCTTGAGTGACTGAAAAGTATAAGGGAGTTTTTAAAGTTAACAAGCAACTTGGATGGCTTCCAAAAATGTAAGTGGAGGGGGTGATAGGACAGAAGCTTCAAGAAGGAGAGAAATAAAAAAGGTAAAAGAATTCGAGTTGTCACATTCGGATGTTTTACTCATGAGATCCAGAAATTTAACACATAACAGGCTTCTAATAGAAAGTTTAAGCAAGATAGGGTTTTTATTTTAATTTATTTGGACGACACGCAAAGTTTAATCACCTAAAGCGAAGTCAAGTGATGTTATGCCCCAAAGAAATAAAATAAGAAGGAAATGGATCTTTGAGATCATGAGGTTTGTTGTTATTCAGGGTATAATACAAACTTGTCAGGTGGATTGTCAATTTTTACTATAATTTATCAATTCTGAGGTTTTCTATTTCAAACTGTGAGTACAGATTGTCTGAATTGCATTCAAATTACTATGGTTGGATTAGGAGCATATTAATCAAAAGATCTGTCAAAATTAGGGTTTGGTTTCATGAGGAGTAAAAATGTAATTTTTGAAATTTTGGTAAATATTCTTAGAGGCATACTTATAATGACTTTTTCAAATGCACCATGAAAAAAATAATAAGGAAAATGTAAAAATACAGTTCAGCATAGCAAAACACTAAATCAAGGTAAAAATGGCAATAAACATTTCAAATATCTAAGGAAAATGCAGATTTAAAATAATTCTTTCAAAAGTTGTCTTTAAACTTCAATTCAATCAATAATACTGAACAACATCATATTTATCTTTGGAAAAATGTGTTTATACTTTTGCAGCAGTAAACTTGGCACAGGTTTTCATTAGTGACAGTCTGCGCTGTGACAATTGGCTCCACAAAGGTCCTGGAAAACTCACTAAATTCAGAACTAACTTAATTACACATTCGTTTGGATTGGTCGTAGATGGTTTTGGTTTCTGGGTTTACAGAATTATTTGGAATTATATTATAGTTGGGTTGAGGGTATGTTATTGGAGGGAACTGGTTTTGACTTAATTCGGTATCATAGGCTTTATTAATGTGAAGCGAGACTCTGCACTTAGGTAATTTTTTTTGCGATTTTATCCTCTTTTGCAGTTGGCGTACCTCACATTTTTTACAGTCAATGCTCAATTTGAAGCGCCCATATTCGGGCAATTCAAGGATAATATATGGAAAATCTGAGTCCAAAATATAGAATTCGGTAGTCTTAGTCACATTTCCAACTGTTAACTCTATAGAGCACTTATCTTCTAATTTTATGGTACCGTTGGTCTGTCTGACATCAATTGGGAATTTAGTCTTAATTGGTAAACAATATTGTTTTACAAACTGTCATAGGATGAGGGAGAGAGAGGATCCTGTACCTAAAACGCATAAAATGGAATTTCTGTTTATCTTTCTGGTTTTATTTTGAATGTATCTGGATACAAGTAGTTGTCAATCTCGAGGGTGGTATTCTTCTGAATCAGAGGAGACTCGATCGGGAGTGTTTCTAGGATTGTTCTGTCTAAAATTGCAAGTTTGCGCCCAATGAAACTCATTTGTAATTCCCCGCCTCTCACAGGTCCTACAGAGGTGGCAGTTGACTCGAATTGTGATGGGTATAGTGTGCAGGTGGTCTAGGTCTCACACTCATGTTTGGATTAGGCATAAACGTTGGATCGTGGTTCCTGTTAGGGTAATTAAGCCTCCAGGGCTGAAAAGAGGCTTTAAATCTGCCATTCTCTTTTCTGGTCTGTGCATGCGAAATGGAGCTGGTCTCTGAAATTCCGGTCTATTATTTTTTCGCTGTCTTCCATTCGCTGTACTTGACTCAATTTTGTTGCAAGCTGCAACCAATCTAAAACGTTCTGTGGGGTGTTTATCGTTAAAAGTTGACGCTTGTTGATGGGCAACCCATCAGTGAGTCCTTCTAATATTAATTCTCTATTAAGGTCCAAGGCCTTACCAAGCCGAACCTTCTTATGAAAATAATCGGTAATCTGGTCTGTCATTTTAAATTTTAAATTTGAAAATTCGTGGAAACTCGTCGAAGTGGGATTAAAGAACTCATCGATTAAAGTATCTTTTAACTCTTTTCAGGTTCTAATTTCCAAGCAGTGATTAATGAACGTGGTGAGGGCATTGCCCCGCAAAAACCTGCTCAGAGTGCGGAGTTTCCCCTCATCGCCTCTATCAGTCTCTGAACATTGTTGTTCGAAATAATGAAACCATTGAGAGAGCTCCATTCCACTCTCGAGTTCAAAGGCAAAAAAAATTTACACGGTTAGAATTTAACACTGGTTCATTTTTACCCTCCCCATCATTTACAATACTTTCCGTTTTACCCACAAACTTATCTGTATCTTTTGAAGTCCTTTTTACTCTTTTAAATTATTATTTAATTTTTCAATTAAAAATAAATCATTACAAAATCTAAAACATATTATAAACCCTCACACTTTATATCAATGAGAAAAATACTACTATAGTACTTTAAATACTACTTTAAATATTAAATATAATTTTATGTAAAATAATTTTATTCAATTTGGTTTTAGTTTTTTCAGGAAAAAATTAAACAACAAAAATGATCACCACTAGAAGACCGGCGCACTGTTGTACTGTTGACCATGAACACCGTATGGCATATTGAAGTTAACTAAGGCGAAATTGAGAATCAACTGAATTCGACTCCACAAAGGAAGAGACGGCTTGGTCGTCCATAAAGCTATTTTATTAGGTGACACAATCGCTAGACAGTCTAATGTTCCTAAACAATTGGGCAGCACTATATTCTCTGACGATACATTTCTACAAATCACTTATTCCTGATTTTGAACACATATTTAAAGACAAGGGACGTAGTGCGCTAGAACACAACCTTTCAAGACAGGGACAAACACACAAAAGCCGCAGAGAATGCTAAATCTCTCGCCTAAGTACGGATATATTCTAATTAGTCAGATCATGACACCTGAACTCAACACGTCATATGAGGTGATATCGCGTCAAGCATCTGCAACATTCCGGGTTATATAAGCTCACTCTTTACACGTGGCTTATGGGAGAGCACAATCAATTACTTAGTTTATTTCTAGGTCAAATTTCGGATTAAGGGATGATACTCTATTGAGATAAGATGAGAGAATTTTGAATAGGCGTTTTTTGAATAGGCGCCAGTCCAGAAGTGCAGCATCCGTCTAACACTATGTAAAATTGGCTTAAAGTATAAACCTTAATGCTAGTAATCTAGTCAGAATTGTTGGTAAATTTTTATTAACAATGCAGTATAGCACAGTACACAAACCTACAATAAGAAATTTGTGACAAAATTTTTAAAATATGACCCTCAATTTAGGTTAGAATGAAGTACAAAAATGAGTTTTATTTTACCTTCTCATGTCGTGCGCCACCTGAAGATGAAGTCGTAGACAGCTGATTTTTGGCATAGATCATGTTCTATTATTGTATCAATAAATATTAATACAGGAATAAAGTAAAATTAAAAAAATTAAAATTCACCTTATTTGCTCCACCCTAATATATATATATATATATATATATATATATATATATATATATATATATATATATATATGTAATGGTTACTGTCGCGGGGCGATGCAACAGGCCGGTGAAATGGAAAAGTCCTAAATATAGTCGTAGAAAGTGGCTAATTGGCGTAGGGATGAAGTCCAGGCGAGAAAACATAATACTCCGCATAGCTGGTTACACAGTTCTTTATTAAGTAATATTCTACAGGCTCAAGTCCATTATTTAAGTTCCACTTATAATAGCTATAGGACTTTATGCATAATCAATATCGTCCTGGGGCTGTCGGAAGAGCACATAGCAATATAAATAACCGCAGCGCAATTTACGACATGTTTCCAGGACGGAGACAGACACCCAAAGACCCGCGAAAACGCTAGTTGTATGTCGTTGAGTACAGGCGCGCTGAAATTTAATAGGTTAGAATCAGCACCTGACTTTAACGCGTCATATGGGTTGATGTTTTGTCGAGCGTTCGACCCGGTTCGATCTTATATAACTGTTATATAATGGTCCGCGCGTGCAACAGCTTTAGGGGAAAGATAGATTCATTTTGGTTGAATATAGGTCACAATCCAAAGTTAAGGGGACGGCATTCTGTTGAAATAAGATAAAAAAATTTGGAAAAAGCATGTTAGGAGTATTAAAAAGGATTAAAATTTGTTTGAATATCCCTCCCTCCGGAAAAGACTTGCGTGAGGGTCCGGCTCCCTCAGCAAGGCCCTCCATGAGGTGAGAACCGCTTAGACAAAAAAGTAATTTTGACAAAAATTTATAATAATAATTTTGACTCAGGTGTTGAAAATTAAATTTTGTATTACCTTCATCTTTGTGTGTCTGCCCAGGTCAGGAAATTTAAAAATATCACTAAAGGAATAAAAATTTAAATATCAGTACACTAAACCCACTCGTTAGGGTGAGCATGGCAATATTCAAAATCATTATAACACAAAAATATAGGAACACTAAATGTTGATATGATTAATATACTATAACATTTTCAACCTTCGTATAGTCCTTTCTATGAATTGGCAAGTGAAGGTTTATCATTAGAACACAAAAAGTAAGTAATAATTCACAAAATAAAATTATATGAATATTTAAACACACAACTGTTTTCTTATGCTGACCATGGTAACACTACAATATTCAATAAAATTTTAGTATAACATGGAATGTAAAAATGCAAAAATTTCTTATTAAGTAACACAATATATCCCATTTGGTTGTTTTTGTTAAGGTGTTAGTGTTTGTGTGTGTATCCCAGAACTGCCTTAGGTTCAAATTCTGTCATAACCCTACTACTAAGGAGTGAGGGTGTGTGTTGTTGTTTGTCTAAAAATGTAAGTGGCCGTACAATGGACCAACCGTTATTCTCCCATAGGACATGGCAGCCAAGACAACATCTTGTTTGGGACGAAGATGGGAAATAGGAAAGGTGGACAATTGTCATGCCTATGGAAGTATGAGTAGGAATTGGGAGGGCAAAAGCAGCGGTCATCCCAAGGCCTGTGTTTAGTCATTATTTTCAAGTATTATTTCTCAGCACAGCTCCTGTAGCATATTGAGAGGCATCTACAAACAAATGACATTCTGATTTTGGATTATACAATTGTAAAATTGGTTTTGACACAAGAAAATGTTTTAATTTTTCAAATAATTCTTGACAGTTATAATCCCAAACCCACTTTATGTCCTTCTTTAATAGTCTATTTAATGGTAAACTTATTTGTGCATATTTTGGAATAAACTTATGATAAACATTTACTGAACCCAAAAAACTTTGTAATTCTTTAATGTTGGAAGGGGGTTTCAATTTTTCAATACTTTCAATGTTTACATTATCTGGAGTAATTCCGCCATTCTCAATTTCATATCCTAGAAAGTTAATGTTACGTTGCATGAATTTACATTTAGATTGCTTAAGTTTAATAGATTCTTGCTAAAAAACTTCAAAAATTCGTTTTAAATGATTTATGTGCTCTATTTCTGAGGATGAGTAAACTATAATATCATCAAAGTAATGGCACGAAAAATCAATTCTATGTTTGTCCAAAATTTGTCTAATTGTCCTATTAAATATAGCTGGGGCATTCTTTAGTCCAAAAGGGAGGCGTAACCATACAAACAGGCCAAAACTGGTGGCAAAAGCAAGTTTTTCAGTATCTATAGGGTGAACAGGTATATGCCAGTGTACAAATAACTTTTTGGTACAATCACTAATTGTATGGTCACTATTTTGTAGAGTCAAATGTTTTTTAGCTAGAAGGACGAAGGACCTTTGTTCTGTAGAGTGAAAGATGAAGTACACCAGAAATGTTCACAGCACGAAAGTTCTATAAAAAAATGAAGATTTGTCTATCGTATAAGATGTAGAAATGACAGTTCGTCAAGGCAGGCCGGAACATTTAAGACGCAAGTCCGTCTCTTACGGAGAAAAGATCTTCCGACAACTGTAGCCGTAAATGGTTCTTCAAGAAAAATATTAGCGATGGTACATTACATGTAGAGAACCGGAAGATTTTGCTTAGTGGAAGTACAAGATTTGCTGAGGAAACAAACGTTGAAGATCATTGTGCCGCAGGATTGAATTATTACAGGTTTTGATACTGCTCACAACTACTTTTTATAAATATATTACTGAGGAAGAAAACTTCTTCAAAAAAAACGACTTGTTGGTAGAAATAACAATTGTTTATTTTTCTTGATAAAAATAAGTAATATATCTTGACTACTGAATTATAACAGGAACAAATAAAACTCTGCTACATAATAGAAAAGAGCTTCAAGTCTACACGACCACTTAGGAGAGCATCAAAAATAAAATAATAGTATTGAAGGATTTTTTTTTTTTTTTTAAAGTATATATACACAAATATCCGATCAATAGAATACACTCGTACTCACTATTAGACAATAAAAAAAACATCCCCCTCACCAAGCCACGGCCAAACAAAAAGGACCGAAAGCTCGGCTCAGGGTCTCTTAGAGCAAGTTTTTATCTACCAAAAAAATTCTGAATCTCTGCCTCGCATCTCTTCTTTTTTTTCAGCCCTGGACAACGCAAGGAGAGAAAGGTTGCCGTACAACCAATCTCGCCAAGGCGTGCAGAAGGGAGAGGAGAAAGACAACCTTAACAGCGCCCCAACACATTGTGTCCATAAAATAAAATACGCGAAACATCGCCAAAACTGGAGACCTTAAGTACCACATTCCTCTTGCCAGAAGAAAATGCCAGAAGAACCCTTTTACGGAGTTTCATTGGCCGAGACTGCCTGAGCTTAACCAATCAGAGGAGCTGGTCAAGCAGCGCGAAGCCCAAACGCCTGTTCAGAGAAAAACTGTTTCCCATGCAAGAGAATCGTAATAAATTACGTTCGCCGCAGGCGCTGAAAAGGGAAACTGGAGCCTTTAGCATAAACGGAGTTTAATAGCTTAAAAAGACCCATCAATGCTGTTAACAAAAACACGGAAACAGGGAAGAAAAGACATCTTATTTCGTGGGCACGAGGCTAGCAATTAGGGGACCTAGCTGACAAAGACTTAAAGAATATAGGACGGCAAATTGCACTGCCAGATGTTAGAAGATAGGCTATTCTCAATTACCGACCGAACGGACTAAAAAGTTACAGAGACCTCCCATGACTAAGAGCCTGGGAAAAAAAATAAATTACTATCAGATAAGGAAAGGAAACATAACTAGCAGATTTAAGATTAAAATTAAAGTTATAATTTAAAGTTTAAGAGAACTACACAAATTAAATTAAATTAATCAAAATATAGGAACCTGTAACGAATTCCTCGTTACAGCCAGTATCCTGAGGTCAAATCAAGGGTGGAAAAAATTTTGGCATTGCTTAATTTATCTAGCAAATAATCAATTCTAGTGAGAGGTTCAGCATCTGTCTTAGTAATAGCATTTAATTTACGAAAATCAATACAAAGTCTAGTCTTTTTGCCTTCGTCCCTCGTCAGAGCAAGAGTTTATTGGGGCTGAGTACGCAGAGTAGCTTTCTTTTATTATTCCTGCTTCTAATAATTTCCCTACTTGTTTCGTGATTTCTAATTCTTCAATTTGGGAAGTACGGTATGGTATTTGGCTAACAGGGAGTTCTGAGGTTAAAATTATTCTTTGAGGTTCTATTCTAATTGTACCAACGTCATACTTGTCTTTAGAAAAAATGTGGTTAATTTCTGTAGTAGTGAATTTAGCATAGGATTCTCATTAATGATAGTCTGTGGTGTTTCATCTGATTCCACAGAGATGTTTGGAAACTCAATAAACTCAGTACTAATTTCATGATACATTTGTTTGGGTTGATTGTGGAAGGTTTTGATTTCTGGGTTTACAGAATTATTTGGATTTATATATTACAATTGAGTTGAGGATGAGTCACTGGAGGAAATTTGGTCTGACTTGATTCGGGGTCACAAACCTTGTTAATGTGAAGCGAGATTCTGCACTTAGGTAAATTCTGTTGCAATTTTATCCTCTTTTGCAGTTGGCATACTTCACGTGTCTTACAGTCAATTGTTAATTTAAAATGCCCACATTCGGGCAATCCTAGGATTACATATGGCAAATTGGAGTCCAAAATATAAAATTCAGTTGTCTTAATCAGTTTTTCAATCTTCAATTCTATAGTGCACTTCTCTTCTAACTTTATGGTACCATCGGTTTGTCTAACATTCCTTTCTAACATATTGGTTCACAAAATGTCGGGGGAGGAGCGAGATGGAGGATCCTGTGTCTAAAACGCATGAAATAGAATTCCTAGTTAAGTTTCTTGCTTTATTTTGATTTTATATGTTCTTTATTAAGTAATATTCTACTGGCTCAAGTCCATTATTTAAGTTCCAGTTATAATAGCTATAGGACTTTATGCATAAGAAATATCGTCCTGGGGCTGTCGGAACAGCACATAGTAATATAAAAAACCGCAGCGCAATTTACGACATGTTTCCAGGACGGAGACAGACATCCAAAGACTCGCGAAAAAACCTAGTTGTATGTCCTTGAGTACAGGCGCGCTGAACTTTAATTGGTTAGAATTAGCACCTGTCTTTAAAGCATCATATGGGGTGATGTTTTCTCGAGCGTTCGACCCGGTTCGATCTTATATAACTGTTATATAATGGTCCGCGCGTGCAACAGCTTTAGGGGAAAGATAGATTTATGTTGGTTGAATATAGGTCGCAATCCAAAGTTAAGGGGACGGAATTCTGTTGCAATAAGATAAACGAATTTGGAAAAAGCATGTTAAGAGTATTTAAAAGGATTAAAATTTGCTTCATATATATATATATATATATATATATATATATATATATATATATATACAGTGGAATCTCGATCTATCGTTTTTCAAGGGACCGATTGAAATGAACGATAAATGCGGGAAAACGATTGCGGAAAAATAACACAGCAATATGATCGTTGGGACTGCATAAAATTAACGATACATACGGAAAAACGATGGATCCGAAAACGATCGATCGAGATTCCACTGTATATATATATATATATATATATATATATATATATATATATATATATATATATATATATATATATATATATATATATATATATATATATATATATATATATATATGTTGGAACCAAACTCCGAAATTGGACATTGTCCGAAAAAAATGCTCACATCGCTAATAGATAACTGACAAATGCGCCAAGTCCGAAATGTGACATTATTTCGGAGTTTGTGCACATGAATTTGTTCGCATCGCGAATGGATCACCGGCAAGTGCGCCAAGTCCGAAATGTTGCATAATTTTGGAGTTTGTGCACTTGAATTTGATCAATTTGCGATCGGGCAAATTAGTAGTGAGCCAACACCTATTTCACACTTGGAGGATGGGCTAAACACCCCCCACATCGATATATGAGCCAAGCCCGATTAGGACAATCTTAGCCCCCACGTTTGCCTGTCTCCTCCGATTTCTCAGTCTCGTTTCGTTCTAGCGTTTGTAAGTGGTACTGTTCATGATGTCCAATGTTTATTATGGTGTTAAATCGGCCACGACTACGTGTTCAAATGAAGTGAGAGGTAAATATATGGAATAATATATGGAAGGATAATATATGGAAAATCTGAGTCCAAAATATAGAATTCGGTAGTCTTAGTCACATTTCCAACTGTTAACTCTATAGAGCACTTATCTTCTAATTTTATGGTACCGTTGGTCTGTCTGACATCAATTGGGAATTTAGTCTTAATTGGTAAACAATATTGTTTTACAAACTGTCATAGGATGAGGGAGAGAGAGGATCCTGTACCTAAAACGCATAAAATGGAATTTCTGTTTATCTTTCTGGTTTTATTTTGAATGTATCTGGATACAAGTAGTTGTCAATCTCGAGGGTGGTATTCTTCTGAATCAGAGGAGACTCGATCGGGAGTGTTTCTAGGATTGTTCTGTCTAAAATTGCAAGTTTGCGCCCAATGAAACTCATTTGTAATTCCCCGCCTCTCACAGGTCCTACAGAGGTGGCAGTTGACTCGAATTGTGATGGGTATAGTGTGCAGGTGGTCTAGGTCTCACACTCATGTTTGGATTAGGCATAAACGTTGGATCGTGGTTCCTGTTAGGGTAATTAAGCCTCCAGGGCTGAAAAGAGGCTCTAAATCTGCCATTCTCTTTTCTGGTCTGTGCATGCGAAATGGAGCTGGTCTCTGAAATTCCGGTCTATTATTTTTTCGCTGTCTTCCATTCGCTGTACTTGACTCAATTTTGTTGCAAGCTGCAACCAATCTAAAAAGTTCTGTGGGGTGTTTATCGTTAAAAGTTGACGCATGGTGATGGGCAACCCATCAGTGAGTCCTTCTAATATTAATTCTCTATTAAGGTCCAAGGCCTTACCAAGCCGAACCTTCTTATGAAAATAATCGAATTTTTAGAATGTTGGGGCGACAACAGTTGTGTTGTCGCATGAAAACATGAAAAGTTGATTGCTGAAATGAAAAGCAGTGTGGAGAAAAGAAAAAACAAGCAGCCCCTCACCTCTAAGGTCTACAGAAGACTAAAAAGGTATGAGGTAGTATCTATTTGTGGTATCGAAAAATTAATTTTAAAAGAATGACAGATGATGACCAAACGATAAGATATTTTTGTCACACTGACGAAATTTTTCATAAGTTATTTATAAAGCTCTTATAAATTTGGGTCACAAAAAATTAAAATGTATGGAAAAGGAATGACAGCAGAAATACTGTAATGTGCCTCGAAAAGTGATCAAGCTGTGCCTTTCTCTCTGTGAACAGTGTCACTTGAGAAAAATGAGTAAAAACAAGGGAGTCGTTGTTAAACCAATACTTACTAACGCATTCCAAAAACGAGGACAGGTTGAACTCATTGACATGAAGTCAGAGTCTTATCGTGATTATAAATTCAGTTTGAACTATCAAGATCATCTTACCAAATTCCTTTTTTTTTATGCCCACTGAAAACGAAAACAGCTGAAGAAGTTTCTTATTATTTAATGGATATTTTTTGTATCATAGGAGCTCCCTCTATTTTGCAGTCCGCTAATGGACTTTTAGTTCTCAATAAAATCATAAAAGAGGTAACATACATGTTTGAAGCAAAAATTGTTCATGGATATCCCAGACACTCTCAAAGCCAAGACTCCGTCGAACGTGCAAACCAAGATGTTTGTGATATGTTGGTGACATGAATGGCAGATAGTCAGACAAGTCAGAGGGCAGAAGGCTTACAAATCGTTCAAATGAAAAACAAAATTGCACCTACCATCATGGAATCACCAGAAGCCAATACGAAGCTCTGTTTGATGTTCCACTTACTAACGGACATTCCCAGGAATTGCGTCTGTTAAACAAATGTGTTGTTCAACGAAACTTGAACTGAAGAACAACTTGAAGAGATTTTGGCCAAAATTCCTGAAAATAAACATGAATCGGATTCATCAAATTTTGAAAACTCTGGTGTGTCTATCTTACAAAAAAAGGAAGAAGTTAATTGAAGAGAAACGAGCTGATTGTAACAAACAAATGAAAAAGCAAGCGGACGAAATGCTAAGAGGCAGTGACACTAAATTTCCTCCCATAACCGTCGGTCAGAACGTTGCGTTACGGATTCCAGATCTCGACAGATGAAGAGAGGAAGAGTTGCGCCCAGAAATGTGATAGCTGGGATAATAGAAGTGAACGATGATGGGCTATACAAACTCGGTTCAAAATTCGGAATATTGGAGAAGTTATAGTCCAGAAATGAATTCCAACTGACTGAAGACAACTTCATATCTGAAAAAGACGTTCCAAGCTTCGCACACTCACTTCGAACCCCAGTTACCATGGAATCGGGAAGCTTACAAGGTTTCGTCCACTTCAATTGTAGAAAGCAGTGTGACAGCAAAAGATGCAAGTACCTATCAACTGACATCAAATGTAACTCAAAGTTCCATAACAGTACTGCCTGCAAGAATAAGTAGCAGTGCATTTTTCATACTTTTTTCCATAATATATTTTTTTACTATGTTTTAATTTCTTTTCACTATCGACCTACTTTTTTTAACCGTGAGGTTTTTAAAATAGTCAGTATATATCGTTAAAATGATCTTTTAACTCATATCATTCATTTTATTTAGTCAAATAATTAGAGTTAAAATAATTATTTTCTGACTTTGAGCATTCTTCAACTGCCCATTCGCAAAGTGAGCAATTTATAATGCTCAAAGTACGAAATGAAATTAAGTTTCGTACTCTGCGCATTTCTGATTTGCCCATACGCGAAATGATCATTTGTAAATGACCTAAGTCCAAAATAAAGTATCATTTCGGACTTGGCGCATTTGTCTGTGATCCATTAGCGTTGTGAGCAATTTTTTCGGACATTGTCCGATTTTGGAGTTGGGTTCCAACATATCTATATACATATATATATACAGGGTGTCCCAGTAAGACGTTTCAAAAGTTCTACGAGGGGTAGGGTGCATCCTGAGGACTCGAAATCATATAGCAATGTGGGGTCGGAAATGCTTTCCTGAAGCGGTATAGGGCGTTACGGGGAAAGTTCCGAACGTTAGTGCAGGGAATCGTGATTTCGCACAAGGACTCAGAGTTAGTAGGATGGCTAATTATACGAATTTTTATTTATGGGGGCATATGAAAACACAGGTTTATGACACCCCCGTTGACAATGGTGAGGATCTGGTTGCAAGAATCTCAGTAGCCGCCGGAGAAATTCGAGATGAGCCTGGATTATTCCAGAATGTTCGGAATTCCATGGGCCGGAGATATCAGGTCTGCATTGCAATCGGTGGGAAAAACTTCGAACACTTACTTTAACCCGTGCACCTTTTGGTTTTGCACATTTATTATTAAAACATTATCTACTTACGGTCTCTTTCTTTATGGTTTTCTGTGTACATCACCGCTTCAGGAAAGCATTTCCGACCCCACATTGCTATATGATTTCGAGTCGTCAGGATGCATCCTTACCCTCGTAGAAGTTCTGAAACGTTTAACTGGGACACCTTATATATATATATATATATATATATATATATATATATATATATATATATATATATATATATATATATATATATATATATATATATATATATATATATATATATATATATATATATATATATATATATATATATATATATATACATATATATACATATATATACATATATATACATATATATATATATATATATATATATATATATATATATATATATATATATATATATATATATCGGGATATATATTTTTCATTTAAGGATTTAAGGTAATATAATGTAATCTGTAAAATATCACATTCTGCGATAACATTGAGAACT
Organism: Dolomedes plantarius; assembly: GCA_907164885.2. Taxonomy (NCBI): domain Eukaryota; kingdom Metazoa; phylum Arthropoda; class Arachnida; order Araneae; family Dolomedidae; genus Dolomedes; species Dolomedes plantarius. Next base: position 82,674,466 of record OU015495.1, on the reverse strand, counting down.
GGCAGCCATATTCAGCATTTACATTAAGTATTATGAAATAATCAGTAAAATTTTTTTTGATAATTATATACATTCAATACTAAAAGCTATAACTACCTATTTAAATCAGAGCTAGATAAGTATGGAACAGCTTTCTTGTAAATTTTTCCAATCCAAATCTTTGTATATTTCCCCTCTTCTCGTTTTAGTCACATCTGTTTATCAATAAAATGAAGTAAAATGCTATTTCAAGGTGCGCTGAATATTTCGAGTTTTTCGTTTAATACCAAGGAAAAGACAGTCGGAAAAATATATGGCAAATGTGTTTCTTTAAATCTGTGGCTGAAAAATGTCATTCCCCTTGAAATCTGTCTCCCATTCTGTTATTTATTGCCACAAGCTCCCCACAATTCAGAATTTTTCTTTTCGGATTCTTTCTTTAACTGCCAAGTTAGAGTTGAGAGAAAAAGTTTAGTTGTTATCTTGGGATGACAATAAGACAGGTGATTTTTTAAAGTGAATTTATTTCAAAATAAGCGAATGATTGGAACTACATAATACTGTCCTCCACTAAAGTATATTTCCAGAAGTATTGTTCACTTATATATAAAAATGTATTTTTCTGTTTTGACTTTTATAATTGAATCATAAAAAGCACAAGGTTTTGTAAACTAAGATTTGGTTTTTTTCGGATTCCTGTTGTGATATTTTTCTGATTGTGTTTACTTCGACACAATCAGTATTAGCATATTAGATCCAAAGATACCTTTTTTTACACTGAAATCTGCTTGTCTTGCAGGATAAATAAACTCAACCACAAAAGAGGAGTTAATTACAATCACAAAGTTACAATCTTAAAAAAGAGAGTTTAGTTACACTAAAATTACTTCGCTGCCTGAAAACAATGCAGAACCACAGCTTTCTTAAATAAATAGTACTTTTACCTACCTGATATAGAAGACTAATCGCACTAGGAGCAGATTCAATAGAGGTAAACATTGTTTGCTTGGTCAGAATTCACTACTTAATATCTGACTAAAAGTAAGAGGTTTCACTCCAAAACTCTACCTCCCTTTTATCTTCACTCGATATAGTTAATTCGGAAGACTGCATGTAACATCTACTCAAATTTACACAAAAATGCAGAAATTCTTTCAAAAATAATTATTAATTTACAGAATATGACACATACCATTATCTTATCAATGTTATAAGTGTGTTTGTTTCATTTCTTTAATTTTATGTTGTACATAATTAAATGTTACTGATTGTCAGGATATAAAACATAATATTTTTTATATATTTATACACACACACACACACACACATATATATATATATATATATATATATACATCTATATATATACATATATACATATACATCTATATATATACATATATACAAACATAAATACGTACACACACACACACACATACAATGTGCGACCATTAATTTCCAGGACTGATCTAATAACTCCAGAAAATATTACATGAAATACATGCCCATTTAATATATTTTGAAGTAAATCCCACCTGCCGTAATGCACTTCTATGCTGCACTGTATATGAATCGGAAACAACTTTTAAAGTCCTCTTTCGGAATGCTCTATAATGTGGGCGTCACCGTTTTCTTGCTACTTCGACATCCTCAAATCTTGTTTCCTTCAGCAAATCTTTCAGTTTTGGAAACAAGAAAAAGTCTGCCGGTGCTAAGTTCTGAGATTATGGGGGATGCTGCATTTCCACGACCTCATGCTGGGCCAATTTGCTGAAGGGAACAATATTTTCGGATGTCGAAGCCAACAAGAAAACGGTGACTTCCACAATACACAGCATTCCGAAATAGGACTTTAAAAGCTGTTTCCGAAACTTATACAGCAGGGCACAGAAGTGCATTACGGCAGATGGGAGTTACTTCGAAACATATTAAATGGGTATGTATTTCATGTAATATTTTTGGAGTTATTAGATCAGGCCTGGAAATTAATGGACGCACATTGTTTGTGTATGTGTATGTATATACATATATATATATATATATATATATATATATATATATATATATATATATATATATATATATATATATATATATATATATATATAAATATATATAATGTGTGTGTGTGTGTGTGTGTGTTTGTGTATTGTAAAATAAATAGTCATTTGCTTCTAAACTTGTGAAAACTGCCTATGAGTAGGGGTTAATACGTTCTTATACGAGACTGTTCTATTTTGACCAATTTTCGGAAATAGAGATTCCAATTTTCGCTTTTATGAGTGAGAGTTCTATATTCACTCAATGCTCCATCTTAACTCTAACAGCGATAAACAGATTCAGTCAGCCAAGTGAATTTTCAATCATAAACATATTTCATATACTAATCTGTAAATGAAGAAAAGATTTCTTTGTAATACTATACAAATTTTGCTAATTTTGTAAAAGGGATTTGTGTCTATTTGCCATATGCTGCAAATAATTTTACTAATGTGCCAAAGTCACGTTTTACAGCAATGCTTATATAATTTCCTTAACCCTTTCCAAGATTACCGTTCATGACATTAATTTGAAAAGTATTCCTGGCTTACAAACTCCTAATTGTGTTCGATAGTTTGTATCTGAGACACTCATTTAATACTGAGTTTTAAAAAAAAATCCTCATGAGATTCCACGTTAAAAGGTCTAAACAATTTTAACAACGAAAAAATAAAAATTAAAATATTTTTAATTATAACTATGGTTTTAGTATCAGGTGCTTTTAGCTAGAGGTTGTGCCTGATTATAGGCGGCAATTACAGAGCGACATGCACGCCCTCAAACGGTCTCGGGGGAACATGATCGTTAGAAATATGAGAGAACCCGAGGTTGCACGTTGAGCGAGTAGGGCTAAATATTGCGAAGGCCCTCTGTGAAGATTCTCGATCAGCTAGAAATACTCTTAGCGAGTAGGATAAGAGTATCATCATAAAGTTCCTTAGAGCTTCTGCCGCTGGAAAATTTTTCCTATTACCATGTTTTTATTAAATCGCTTTCTTGTTTGTTAGTTTGTGTCTGTGTTTGTCCCGTACAAATCATGTAATCGATTTTTAACTAACGTCCCGACTAGTTAGACATTTGAAACTTTTAGAATAGCACAGAACACGATGACAATGCATTCTTTTGGTACTTTTAGTCATCTTTAAGCAGAATTAAATTCAATTTCAGTTATTTTCAGTTAATTTTGTTTTGTAGACTGGTGCAGCCATCTATCGACCGGGACGGGAACGAAAAGTTAAACACAAGTTAACTTCCAGTTAACTTCATTTTCTTTCAAGTTGATGGGATAATTCATCAAAAAATTTTTTTAAGTATTTATTAATACATAGAATTGTCAAGTTTATATGATTCAACAGAAAATTTAAAAACATGGTATATAAAAAGTTCGTTTTATCTTGTAATTAATTTCTTGTTTCCTTTTGCTTATATATGTGTGTGTGTGAATCAAGTCAGTAAAAGTCATTTACCCGAATGGTGATTCTTTATTGAGTGAAAGAGAATGAAAAGATCACTTGAACCACGATTGTTTCGGGCTCTCCCTATTCTCAACTGATCGTCTTCCCTCGAGTTTGCTTTGGGCCGCACATGTCGCATTGGAATTTCCGCTTAGTACAGACTGACAATTTTTGAGCTATATGAAATAGAAAATCAAATTATAAAAAACTACTGAGTTCAAAAATTTTATTCAAATTTGTAAAGTAACTACAGAATTTCGGATTTAGTTTATGATATGTTCGATAAATTGCACATGCAATTTATTGTATTTACATGTTCTTTTGAATCTCGCCAATGTTTCAAAAGTTATCCAGTTTTTTTTCTTCATATAGCTCAATAATTGTCACAGGCGCAGACTCTAGCTAAAGGCGGCTGATTCTACAATGGTTAAAAATTAAATTAAACAAACATAACAGGAATAACATTCATGATTTTGTGCTTTATATTTCTTCCCACTTTCACAAGAAATCTAAAGCTTATTAAAGTGACAGTAGTTAATTACATTTATTTTAAAAAGACTGATTAATGAACTCAAACTTTCTTTGTGTTCTTTGATGGTTCTCATCTTAAAGTATATGAACTAAAAAAGATTTTCACGTGAAAAACAATTGAATTATTTGTTAGTTTCTTTTCAGAATGCACTTATAGACATTCAATTCATTAACTTATTAAAAGGAATTGCATTCTGATCAAACATAAATTAGAAAATCCCAAGTATTGAAGTTTATTAAATTAGACTATGTTCAGAAAACCAAATTAAGTTAAAATTTCAAAGATGTTTTCTAAAGTAATTAAAAAATTGAAAAAGTATTTCTTATTAATAAAATATTCATACTCTCTGTATATTTGACTTATGTATTTATACTAATAAATATTTAAACAATTCATTATTTGGATTAAAATGTTTTGAAATTGATATTTCTCGATAAAGAATTGAAAGCTATTTTATTTTGATGTTTAATTTTATGCAGCATTTATAGGGTTAATGAATAACTAAAATTATTTCTTTTTCTATTCAGTTTTTTAATAAAATTTTAGTCAAGAAATATGAACAAAATGTCCCTATTTCATACGTTTTATAAATTCCTCATCAGCAACAAATATCTTATAAACTCTGATCTTATAAATCATTTATAGCATGGAAATTAATAAATATTTTTCTATAACATTAAATCGCTGCAGCCAATTGTCTCGTGATCACCTAATAACATTTCACCTGAATATTTCCCCTTCAACATATCTGATAATAAATGGGACATATAATAAGTTATATTAAGAAAATACCTATCACTGTTTAGATTATTGCCAATTTTCTACCATGCAACTATTAGGGATAAATTGCAATAATTCACTGGACTATTCGCACTAATAGCAATATCTTCATTATATTCAGGGAATAATAACGAATAATACTAGAAAAATGTTCCCAAACACGTCAAAACCTTAACTTTTGCACAATATTGATTTTTACGTTGTCCTGCTGTGTAGCCCAGGTACAGCAAATATTGATTCGATATTAGTTTGGTAATGATGATTTCCCCCCAGTCTTCAGTTCTTTATTGCTTCCCTGATACATATCCATGTGGTAACTGCAATATCTGTCCCAAACCTCATGCCACGAGATTCTCCTTAAGCAAACTTTGAATATAACTTGGAATTAATTGTTTGCACCCAGTATGCTATTTGAACATGTCAGAAAGGTAAAAGCAGGGTGACTGTGAATGCTACCTAGGGAGTTGCTTGCTCAGTTGGAAGAGAAACTAATTCAACCTAGAAACTGAGCACAATCTGAAGAGATATTTGAACTATAGGCAATTTGAAGTCCTAGAGACGATAAAGTGAGATTAAAATTGGTCTCCTTCACAATCCAGACAATAACCTACCAGATTAGTATGATACCTTTGTGTAAATACATGATAATTATAAAAGGGGGGCATGGTGAAAAGTTATAAGTAAAATCAGTTGCCATTTATAATTTTTATCATTGTAAACTGCTTTGCGACTTTTATTAAATTATTTTCCCCGGTATCAACGTGGATAATAATAATTCTTACAAAAAATCTAACTGAGCTCCCTGCTAAAATTTTTATTGTTTTTCTTCATTTTAAAATTACATATTTCTGAAAAATAAATATACTCATCAAACATTATCTAGTGCAGTTTACAAAGAATCTTGAACATTAACTCCAAGAAAGGACTACCTACCCAAGCACCTTGGGTGTGAGACTTTTGAGTGTCTCCCTAAGAGAGAGTTCTCGCAGAAAGACTCCTAAGTGTTGAAACCGTTACATGGTTATGCATGGCCCTGGGAGGCACACTTACGTCACCTGCCCTTACAGTACCTCCCTTCCTGCCCTTATATTGCCACTTGTGGTTTGGTGCCTTGGAGACAGCATGATTTGGCATTAACTCTCAGAAGTCCTACCTTTCATGGCGGTCATTATTGTTAATGACCTGATATCAGGGCCAGGCAGAGATTTCTAATTCACAAAAACTATATATCTTGAATAAGATCAAACTTCGTTTATCAATAGAAATTTGAGCAATATCCCACGTTTCAGATAAATAAAATACATACAGCATATGAATGTAACTTCAATTTAAAATGTATACCAACAGAGATTTTTCAAGCAAAAAGAAACCGCTTGAAGTATATAAGGATAACTAAATGGTAATGCGGAATTTTTCCTTCTTTTCTTTTTTTTCTTTTCACTCAATGCGGAGGCACTTGTCGTGAAGACATTCATCAATAATACACCACAGTTTTTCCTGGCCATTTTATAATGGAGGCACCATATAGGCGGACTAGCATTACCCCCTATGAAGGGACGACACAAACGGAGGCCTTTTAGTGGCGTGACGCCGGGATTCGATCCGAGCACCCTCAGCCCCGAAAGCCAGCACGCTGTACCACAAGGCTCCCACAGGCGTAATTAGGAATTATAATTAGCACTTATATGATACATAAGTTAAGCTTATACGAATGCCATAATAAATCATATATAGAAGGAATATCGACAGCAGGTTACAATAGCTCAGGATCAATATCGGCCATGTATGTCAAATTTACTGGGTTTGAATCCTAAATAGTTCAATTTTTTTACGAGAGAGAAACTTAAAATGAGTTTGGTAACACAGATGGAAACGACATAGTGGCCCCGGTTCGGTAAATGAATAATATTCGATCGAGAGGGGGGAAGTTCCTTAGTCTTTCTCTCACTTGGTTCATAATCAGAAGTTTGTAAGGTTTACATAAGATTCGATTCACAATTATCGAACTTTTAGGTGAATAAAGTTAAAGAAGCCGCTTAAGCTATGTTAATTGCGGCATACGCGGTTGTTATAAATACCAAGCAGCTAGATTAAAAAAAGAAAGTGAGAGGAAGTGAAAGGAGGAGTAGTGCTGGCGAAACGAAGTATGGAGCTGGAGCTAGGCTTAGAGTCTGGTTTAATAATAGTTGAGTTTTGCGAGCAATCGCTGGAGGCATTGCTACGTTGCTTCAAACTTATGCGAGTTATTGTTAGGCCCAAAGTTTACGTGGCAGCACTGCTGGTTGACTTTCAAAGTATCTGTGAGTATAACAAAGTGTATTTTTCGTGAATGAGTAGTTATACAAGTGAATATATTGAATTGTATTTCCTTTGCATGAATGCTATATTTATCTCGCACTAGTAGTACGCATTACTTACGTTCAAAAGAAAATATATATGTGCAAATATTTAAATAAACGTTGTTATGTAAGAACTGTGTTTCAATGAAATTATTTAGAGTACTACTTCAAGATATACATACCCAAAGTTAGGGTAGAAGTGCAAAATCTCTATAGGTTCCTTAACAACATGGCAAGTTAGATCCGTGATCATAAATGGGGATGGTATGCGCAAGTCGATAAGATTAATTCCGGCAATGGTCTTTGTTTATTTTCAATGAGAGAAAAATAAATGTAGGAGCTATGACGTCACCAAATGATGAGGTGGTCTGATCCTCATCTTAGTATTATTGAGTTTTGAGCTTTTGAAGTCTTTCTGCTCCTACACAAAAGACGTACATCAGCTATATTCACGCATTCCAGTGAAAGTTAACCTTATATCCATCATGAAACAGGTCGCATTTTTTAAGTGGTGTGATGTATAACGTTATCTAGATATAACATTTCCTAATAAAGTTACAAGACCAAGTATTTCTGTGTCTACCTACAGCGTCATACTAACTCAGCTTTTGTTCCCCTGCGAAATATTCTGTTGTCTCCAACAAATTCCTACACTCCTTTTAAAAAACAGTGTATATAAAAATTTCTAAGTGGGATTTTTTTTATCGGAGAATTTAACACAATTTTCTGTTGTTAATTTTTCCATTTTTATTAAATAAGAATGCCCTATCTTCACCTTGTCTCAATAGATCTGTTCTCATAAAAAGTTATATCTGCTGTGTTGTGAAAAATGTTTGTTCGATATGTAATTCAAAATGATTTATTCATCTCTCTTACCTACAAAATGCCTTCTCATTTTATAAAGTACATTACACTTTAAATATTCATCTACTGACATCTTTTCTGTCAGATGATCTAACAGGTAAATATATGAATAAGAAGTATTAACAATTATCCTTGGGGGATCTTTTAGAGAATACATTAATAGACATTTCCATCTCGCTATACCATTAATTCTCATTTCAACGCAGATCATATATACGGAAATGAGATATTTATCATATTTACCATAAATCCATAAGCAGCTACCGTCCAGAATTTTATCATAAAAATTATATTTTATTAGCTTCCCTTACAATATGCAATTTAATTTATTCCATCTTTCTTGTAAAATTGATGTATATTTGTAATATTTTTTAATGGGTGTACTGCTGAATATATAAAAAAGTTATTTTTATTTCAAAATTGTTTAAGGGATAACAATGCGTATCTGAAAACTAGAATATTTTTCGGCCTTCAATTTGATAAATACATCTTTTAGATCTTCTGAATGGGATTAAATTCAAATTTCATCATTAGTGCTCCATCTTTACTTACTTATACACACACACACACACACACACACACACACATATATATATATATATATATATATATATATATATATATATATATATATATATATATATATATATTATGCCCCTTCAGGATATCTCATTATAAATGGGTGTGTGCACAGTATGCATATTTATATGCATAAATTTATATGAAAAGATGCGATACATGTGTGCGAAATTTAATTCACGAAAAATACAAATCTCCAATTCTTTGAAACGGAAATCCGCTGAAAACTCATTTAAATGTAATTTTCTTCATAGAAATTGGTCGAATTTTTATCTGTTATCAGGTAAATTTATAATGAGAGTCTATGATATCTGAAAATTCTCTTCTATCCCCTGTTACCATTAATTTGTTACATTCGCTGACAGTCGAATGAAATCATGTTCTTTTTTTTTCAACAATCCAATCCCTTTTTAGTAGAATTCTTGAAGTCTGTAAAGCCTAATAATTGAATTTCCTAAAATATTTCATTTGAAATGACTTTTGAATATCTTGTCAAAAAATTAATATTCACCTCAAAGCTAAAAGTTGACAGCTAAAAGTAAAATAAAACAGGAAAGAATGATTATTTTTTTCATTTCCTATATACTTCAGTTCACTATGTGCATACATTATTTTCTCTCCCTGCATTTTACATTAGCTAATGTTAAAGTCAGCCCTTTTTTTGCGCACTTTACCTGATCTGTAATTATTGGAATAGTTTTCTAGCAATTCTTCCCTTTAAAAACGTCTCTACAGTCTCAAAGGGTATTTATGAGCTTGTTTTTCTCTTCAAATCGCGTATGTGAATAATTTCCTTTAAGAGTTTATTTTTCATTTGCATTTAAGCGTTAAATTCCTATGTGCCTAGAAGGAACTAAAAAATACGCAATAAATATTTACCTTCATGTTTTCTTTTCGGAAAATTTTCTGGTATCTTTCACTTTCTAAAATCTTTCAGAGCAGTTTGCTTCTTCAAACCTAGTTTTTACATTCCAAGTATCGATTTATTTTATTCTCCGATATTTTAACAAACTGCATTTGATACAACGTTGAGAAAAACTTGTTAATTATTTTGACCTTTTCTTGAAATTTTGATGGAAAAGAGTTTCTTTGATTTATTGAATATATTAAAACAAGCGATGTCTAAAAATAAATTTTTCAAGTTGAATATTTCAATGAAAAAATTTAGAAATATGTGTAATGGTTTTTTAACTTATTTAAAATATATGGAATTCTTAAAATAATTTCCTTAATCCAGCCTTTTGTGTCAGTTTATTTCTGTTTTAAGTTTTAATTTTAACCTTTAATATTGAGCAAGAAATACTCACTGTGTTTCGATTGCATCTTGTAAATTTTATCGCATGCAATGTTTGGCGACTACATTGGTGGTTTGGCAAAAATTTTAAAAGTCGCTTCATTCTTGTATACTTTCTTGGAATATCTGAAAAAATATAAAATCATTACAAAATTATGTGATCACAAGCTTCCAGATTTTTCTCTAGTGAGTGTGCGCTGTCAACAGTTACGGTGACAGTTGACATTCCTTATCTATGGATATTTAATGCTGTTTTACAAAAATTATTTAGCAGCATTGATTAAAATGGGGACTTATACCTTTGTAAAATACTTTAGATTATTGTTTTGGTTCGTGTGTTTAAATGATTCACGATTAGGTTACGGGGTCCATTTTTCGGATTCCATCTTTAGAACGGGAAATTTCATACCCCCTTTGTAAAAACAGCCATTAAGGGAGTTATGTGTATGTATGTATGTGTGTGTATTTATATATATATATATATGTAATGAAATAAGATCAGATTATAGAATCTTTAGCATAAGAACTTTATTTCCGAGTGGCTAACATGCATCTTAACTAATGGAAAGCCAACACCCAAGTCACTCCCGTGGTTGCGTATAAAGGTATCGGCGGTTAAAGAATTTGCTGAGCAAAGATGTTTCTTGCAAGCTGCATCAGTTGTGCAGGACGGTCGCCTTATTTGGGCATAGAAAAGGGTTCGGATGCTTTCGTGGGTTCCCAGGGATTGCTGACGCTTATGAAAAATATTCCTGGGTTCTTGAAAACAGAATTTGGTAATGCCATCCTAAGCATGGGAAGGAAAGAAAATTTATAGGGAATCAAATTAAATTTTATATCTTTCATATATATATATATATATATATATATATATATATATATATATATATATATATATATATATATATATATATATATATAATATATAAATATATATATATATATATATATATATATTTATATATATTTATATATATATATATATATATATATATATAATCATTCTTGGATACATGCTATCCCACCCCGTAAGGAAAAGGTTAAGAAAAATTCGGTGGGCTCGAAATAGCCTAGTGGTAGCGCGCTGGCTTTCGGTGCTGAGAGTGCTTGGATCGAATCCCGGCACGCACCGTTAAATATCTTTGTGCCTAGGCCGGATATGGACACGTTGAATCCGCAGACTGAAAAGCCCCTCTAGGAGGTCAGACACGGTGGGAGAGGGTACTATTTCCCCAGATGTCGCCCTTGTAGGGTGTTCCGTCAAAATTGAGGTGGAACTACCTAAGACGAACTCCGAACCTTATGGTGCTATATAAACCGGTACAGCATACATCACCCTTAAGCTTATATGGACCTGGTCTGGAACTTCCGGCCATGGTGCGTTAGAAACGACAACAACGAGAAAAACTAGTTATTTATTCGCCTCTCATTTAAAGTTGAAAATTTTGCAACAATACTTAAGTATTGTTTGGACTCGAAGAGTGAAGATAATTTTAAAGCAACTGAAAAATTTAAAAGTTTTTTTTTTTCATATGATATTCGAAAGTAATTACGATTTGCCAGGTTTGTAAAAATTGTCATTTCGTGATAATTCTGGTCATTTTGTTTGCCTTGTAGTGGGATAAAATTGTAATTTTATCTCAACTTTCCTCTCACGATTAAGAATATACATTAACATAGATATTGATAAATGCAATTTTTTTCTATTTTGAAATAGAAAAAAGAATATCTAAGAACGTGTAGGGGAATATCAGTTATGTATTGCTAAAGAGATCGTAACAGTTTTGCTATCACAAATTTTAAAATACTTCGGAGGCTCCTTTATTATTCGCTTTTTTGGGGGGGGAGGGGTCAGTGTGACTCCTTCCTAGACCCCCAAAGTTCAATAGTTATGAACATCATTTGAGTGCAGGTAATGACAGAAGTAACAATGACTTTCTTGCGGCAGTAGTAACCTCTGAAGGAGATGTAGAATGCATTGTTTTCGGCATTGGTTGCCCCCAATCTCCATGTGGTTTCGGCCGGTAACTTTACCTTGGTCAGGCTAAGCGGCGCATCTGTTGGAAACCTATTCTAACTCCATATAGATTTAGTACTAATGGGTTAGAAAAATCCTAAATTAATTTCTGAATATGCGGGACTCAAGTGTGTGCGACGTGGCACGCAACAACCACGCATTTTCAGCCAGTTGCCACATGTCATCGGGTGAGTTGTATCAAATTGTGAATTATTCAATTTGTTCGTGACTTTTTCAGTTATGCATTTATTTCTATCGTGCACAAATATATGCATGTCTTATTGCCTTTTGCATTTTTTAAAGAAAAATATTTTGTTTTACCATTTTCTGTTAATTTGTCTGAACACCTCGGTCCTTTTGCGTATCGGCCATTGAAATACCTGAAGACCGGCGCTGCGCAGCAATTCCTGTATACTCTGCCGAACGTTGATTTCCCCTGTTCCGTATATGTTTCATATAGGCCTGCGCGCCAGACGGACAGTACAGATCTGCCGACCGATTTGGGCACTAACCCGCCTCTCCCCTTTTCTCTTAAACTTATTTTTTCTTAATTTTCAAAGCAGCAGTACTAAAAAATTTCTCGGCTACGCATTTAGTATATGGCATACCATGATGTCCTCGCAACCAAAACACTAAAAGTTGGTTATCACCATTTTTTTTATTTTTGTCACTGCAAAAGATGAGTAAAATTAAACCATTTAAAATCCTTTATTCTTGTTCATATATATGTATATATATTTATAGGTATTTATTTTTACATAAATTTTTTTCTACATCTTAAAACTGTAAAAATGCATAGGAATATCAATAAAAAATTGTCAATTATACACTGGTGAAATAAATTAAGAGAATTTGCATATTTTATCAAATTTCATGAAAAGAACTGAACTGAATGTAAAACCACTGCTTCTAGACAAAAATGCAAATCTTGTACGCCAAATATGCAAGCGTACACGTGTGTGTAGGCGGAGCCAGTAGAGAAACAGGCTTTATAAGCGAGCGTAAGTTAAGACGCATTTCGTTCCCTAGCACAACTCGGTGAATTTCTTGGTGTTATTTTGCAGCAATCGGTGAATTTCAAATTGTAACAGTAAAAATGAGTAACCACCAACGTTTAGATGATGGAATGAGGTGGCGAATTGTGGGGAGGCTGGAAGCAGGCCAATCTCAATTCCAAATTTGTAGAGAGTTCAATTTAACGCCCAGCGTCGTGTGTAACTCATGGAAACAGTTCCAGGATACCGGATCCATGGAGAGAAAGCCCCGGCAAGGTCGTCTAAGAGCCACGACGGCCAGAGAAGATCGCTATTTGTCGATTATACCGAGGCGTAACAAGAGTGCTACAGCTTCTCAGCTCTCTCGTGACTTGTATGCGGCCACAGGAACCCGTATATCAAGGGTGACTGTTTCCAAAAGACTTCATGAGAGAGGGTTGTTTGCAAGAAGACCTGCTGCTTGCATCCCGCTCACTTCTACGAACAGGAGAATCCGTTTATCATAGTGCAGAGAGCATAGAGATTGGAGTATGGATCAATGGGTGACAGTTCTCTTCACTGGTGACTCCCGGTCAGCCTAAACATCGATCCGCGCAGTACGTTCATATTGAGAGAACTAGGGACCCGCTACTTACCCTCCAATGTCCGCGAAATCGACCATTATGGCGGAGGAGGTTTAATGGTCTGGGCATGCATCATGTTGGATAGCCGCACACCTCTCCATGTCTTTGAAAGAGGCACTGTGACTGGTGTGAGGTATAGGGATGAGGTTTTGGAGCCCTGTGTTCGCCTTTTCAGGGGTGCAGTTGTCCCTGAGTTCATTTTAATAGACGATAACGCGAGCCCACATAGGGCTCTTCTGGTCGACGAATTTCTAGAGAGTGAGGATATTCTCCGGATGGATTGGCCAGCCAGATCTCCAGACCTTAACCCTATAGAGCATGTCTGGGACGCTCCAGGGAGGGCAATTGCACCTCGCAACCCCCCTCCGAGAACCATCCAGAAATTGAAAACAGCGTTGTTGAACGAGTGGGACCAATTGCCACAGGAAATGATAATCTGCCTTATTTCAAGCATGAAATCACGCTGCGAGACCTGTATATCTGTAAGAGGGGATCATACCCCCTATTAACCCCTCTATTAACCCATTTTTTTGTTTATTCTGCAACCGCTGTTTCATACCTTCCGACTCCAACGATTGTTACGCACGAGCATGCGTGTGTATTACAATTATTGAATGGTTATTTGTTTTGTATTGTATCTATGTGTGTACATATCAAATTTCCTTAAAATCGGTACAGTAGTTCTAGAGATAATCGACCAAGTCTGCAAATTCTCTTAATTTCTTACACCAGTGTATTTGCCTCTCTTCCTTGCTGTGTTACAAATTTATGCCACATTTTTCTACTTGTGAGATATTTGCTTTCAGCATCTCGAAGGTAATTATTAAACTTAAAAAAATTTAATGTTAAAATAACTAAAAAACTTACCTTACTCGTAAAATACTATTTCTTCAATTACGACACTGACAAGTAACTATCAAGGGTCAAATGAAGAGAAAGGGGGCCCAATTGAAAGTGAGAATTTTGTATTAGCAGCAGTGTTTAAAGGCTCAGAGCTATGTGTTTTCACCAGTAGATGAAGTTGCACATTAAGAAGCAAAGCTTTCGTCTTCGGAAAGTGTTAGTTTGCTCTTTGAACGTGTTTTTTGCACGGTGACAACGCATAGTCGTGACATGGATACGTCCAATCAGGCCTAGTCAGTGTTTATTAGATTTTTCACGGTAGGCTAGCTGAGTTAGTGAACCCAAAATTTATCGTCTCATGAGAGAAGTGTATAGGCATGTGTGCCTGTCACAGTTTACAGTGCGTAGGTGGTTTAGAAAGTTTAGTTAAGGACGTTTAAGCGCTTGACCATGCTGAGACCTGCTGAAGCACACTTGGCCATTGCCATGGAATCGATTGCTCCTGTGGAAAAAATTTATTGCGTCGCTTCTACTAGGATGTTCTTCATCTTCTATCTCCCCTTTAGCCCTGACCTGTCACCATGAGGCTATCACATCATCAGCCTACCAAAAATGGCTCTCTAGATTCGCTGTTTCGCTTATGATGCAGAATTTCGGGACGCCGTTCAAGACTGGTAGCGCAGACAAACACGGACATTCATCGTTCAAAGTATCCAAAATCTAGTGAAGCACTGGAAGTTACTTGAATCAACAAGGTGACTATGTGTAGTGTATTTGTAGCTCATGTATCACTATTACTTCCTGTACCGTAGATTGGGGTTACTTGGACCCAAAAAGTGAAGATTTCTGAATATTTCCTATCCAACGATAGCCTTAAAAACATATTTCTTCTGATAACCTGATTTGAACAACTTATTTCCCAGGAATTTAGGTCTTTATCAAACCAAAATTTTAATTATATATATATATATATATATATATATATATATATATATATAGGGGGGTGCAAAAAGTCCGTATAAACTTTAAAAATTCATAAACACCGGAAATATAACTATACAGAAGTTATTGATTACTGAAGAAATTAGCTACAGAAGAAACCTAGTTACTGACGAAAGTTCTCAGTTTTATTAGCTAGTGATGAAATCAGTATTGGAGAAAGTTCTCACTTTTACCTATGCAGAAGAGATTAACTATACTGAAGAAAATAATTGTCTTGACTGATGAAATCCAGAAGTCAGTGGAATAAGGATGAATTCGGAACGCATACAGTTTTTAGTGTAGAAAATGATGTATGAGCAGAGGGAAGACTACCAGGTTATTTTAAGTTCTGTAAAATAGTACTCTTTAGAAAGGAAAGTAGTAAGAATGACCCCGGGAACAGTTCTTGGGACTAAGAAAGATCTTAGCACTTAAACAGAACAATGGAAGGAACTGTACATCTCTGCGACGCTAAAGAAAGGCTCGAAAACGGAAGTAATAACCTGTAGAGAATTTACTAGAAGACACCACTCGGCAATCTATGCCACAAGACCGGATCGTCGAGACGTTGTGAAGATAAGATGACCGCAAATACCCCAAGTTCACCACTGTCAACTTTCTAGTGGTAGTTCAACAAATAATTTAGACTAGGTTATACAAAAATTCATTTGTTTTATATTAACGATCGTTGACTTGAATATAAAAAAAAACATAAGGGCTATAATAAGCTATTACAGTCGACTGCTCTACTTAATCTGAGCTCAAAAATGTTGTGACCATTCCGGTCAAGGTTAACAGTAGTAAATGAAGAATCAATGCAAAAAAGGTTAGCGTCCCCCAGCAGTCGGCAAGCCGAACTGAAGGGGGGTGCGGCTTAAGCAAAAAAAGGAAGCAGCTGGCTATCAGAAAAAATGTAGCTCTAAATCTAAATCTGACTGAATAATCTCTTTTTATTCTGGACAAGGCGCACACAGGCTAGGGTTGTATTAACTTCATTTAAACAAAAATATCGCCAACTACGGTCCACGGAGAGTAGGATCGGACTTCATCGGTAAACCGCTGTAAAGAACAAACCTTCGTAACGAGAAAAACGGCGATTCACCGCCAAAAAAAATAGCCAAGTAGGAGCGAAAAGAGCGGGATGGCCGCTGATTGGACTTAGCCATGAGT
Source organism: Dolomedes plantarius (assembly GCA_907164885.2). Classification (NCBI taxonomy): domain Eukaryota; kingdom Metazoa; phylum Arthropoda; class Arachnida; order Araneae; family Dolomedidae; genus Dolomedes; species Dolomedes plantarius. Next base: position 82,657,976 of record OU015495.1, on the reverse strand, counting down.
GACGTGAAGCGGCGCCGAATATGATTGGCGATGTTTGCTTTGGCCAGGAGGAGAATTTTTATGAATTTTCTCACGGGGAAGGATGGGATCGCCAACTGATGTCGGAGATTAAAGACTGGGAAATATATATAAAGTGTCCGCGCTATTGTACCTTATGCCAATTAAAAAGCAATTACTACGACCCTTGGATGGAAAACGTCCGGTCCTTTTTTTAACAGGTCGGCACAAGCCATAAAACATCCAATTATCTGTACGAGTAAATTGCAGTTTCAAATAAAGGAAACTACTTTTAAATTAGGTTCTTGGAAAAAATACCTTGCTAAACAAAATAGCGGATGCTATCAATAGTTATTACTGGAGTAAAGATATACCATTTTAGACTTCCCACGTAAAAAGAGGGGCGATACATGAATTACACTAAAATGCTCATAGCGAAAGATCCTGAGATTAATATTAACATTACAAACATTAAGGTGATTACATCCTTTAAATTAATAATTACTCGTATTTAAAATAGGTGCAATTAATAAGAAAACTGTAAAGATAAAATCCACGTTACAATAACTAAAATTAAAAAAAGGTTTGCAGGGTTCTCTAGGACACAGGATTTTTTAAGGCAAAAAAACCCCTCAAAAAACAGCCGACAGGTGGCGCGGGTACGACCGAATTCTGTGGAAATATTCAAATGAGACAGTTATAAGAACGTGCGCTCCTAATCCACAACCAGTTCATCGTTGTTCCGCGATCAGCCGAGAGGTGTCATGTATACATCCGGACCCGCTGCACTCTGACGTTGCTGGATTTGTGACCAGCCTGCATTGCCTGATCCCCTGTGGAATCCGTCATGTGGAACACCTGCTGCTTTAATAAACGATTTAGAAACATTCTTTTCGTTATTTGCGTATCTTTTCTTTGACTTGTGTAAGTCTGCGCCACCTGTCGGCTGTTTTTGAGTTTTTTTCCTGTCTTAAAAAGAATTCCGTAACCTAATGAATCTAACCCTGCAAACCTTTTTTTAATTTGGTTATTTTTCGGGTTTTTATGAATTTTAAAGCTTATACGGACTTTTTCCCACCCGGTATATAACAAATTATTCAAATTTGGGTTCAAATAACCCCCTGATTGGGGTTACTTGGACCCAACCTACATTTTACATGAAATATACAATTCAAATAGGTAGTGGGCTCAAGTAGCACATAGGATCTTGAAATAAAATAGAGACTTATGTATGAAAAATTTATTTTACACTAAAACCGAAAACAAACCCCTTTTTATTTGCAAATCTGATTGTTAACAGTGGATTTGTCTTCAAAAATACTTTTACCCAGTCACGCCCAGGGAGGTTGTTAGGAATCATTTCACTGATCTGCCATACGTTGCAAGGTAAGACTTTACAATATATCGAAAGTCCAGTTCCTCTACGGAAAATCTAAAATCAAAAATTTTGTCTAAATACCTGGTGCAGGCCAACTGTTCTTCACTAGTAAAAATGATTGGATGTCCAGGTTTGTTTAATAAACCATTCTTCAATCTGTGTTATAGTGGACCTACTAATTTTAAAGTGGGTTGAGGCATCTATCTGAAGCCTTTCTCCTGACCTCACAGCATTTAAACATTCTTCTAATTTTTCAGCTGTAAAATCCGCATGCTTTCTGATCCCAGGAGACCTCTTGTAATTTCGGGGCATTTTTGTATCAGATCTTCGAATAGATCTGATACAAAATAGATCTGCGAATAGATCTGATACAAAATAGATTTGCGAATAGATCTGATACAAAATAGATCTGCGAATAGATCTGCATATGAACCGGTTTAACCATTTAGTTAAAGGAACCCGACATGAAGTAATGATATAAATTAATTTTACAGTTAAATTTGAGAATGCCTAATCAAAAATGTGACTAGGGGTTAATTGGAACCACTTCCTTCCTTGGGTCCAAGTAACCCATTTTTTTTTTATCAGCACACTTGTTAAAACACTTGTTATAATTTTTACTGGGTTAATTTATTCTCTATTCATCTAAAACTATTGTTATATTCTTAAAGACTGTATATGAAATGTAAATTTATCCTTACCTAATGTGGGATTGCAGTGTGTAAAGAAGTGAAGGTGGAATTTATAAGGTCACAAAAATTCTTGTTTTTATCACAAAGCACTATAATCTGAACTAAAAAAAGGCAGAAGAGCGAGACCATGGTAAAGTGCCTCAGGTGCCGCATGGTAAAGTGTCTAGCTAGTGTTGCTATCTGTTGGAGAGATTTTAATTATATCTATATTTTATTGACAAGAGAGCTAGGTGTAATTTAAAACACTTTTTTTCGGTTTGGGTCCAAGAACCACCCTAGCGTCCAAGTAACCCCAAGTTACGGTAAATTCAATTATTCCAACGAACGCACCATTAGATAAAAAAGTCTCACTTTCATTTGGGCCAACCTTATATTTTACCGAGGTTAAAAATGAAGTCATAAAGCATTTACCTAACAGCTATTACTACCACGTTGATAGTTTTCAGTTCTATCTTCAACACGTATAAGAAAAATCTTTATTTTGGGGCGCTGTTCAATATTTAGTTACTTTTAAATTAGATCAAGGTGAGGCAGAGGGTTAAGTTAGATTGTATTTTCGTTCAATTATTTTAACGTACGATTACGTTCCTCCATAACGGTCCGCGGTAAAGCAAAATTTATGACGCTAAAACCGTCGTCGTGAGTTATAAATCAAGAGTAGCAGAGTAGAAATATGTAATTTATTTTTCTTACCATCGACCTATTCTGCATAGGGTTATCACTCTTCCTTCTCTTCGTATGTAAGAATTTTATTGTAAAAAGAAAGAGGTAAGCAACAATAAGTAATCCTACTTTTATAACCCGCGGTAGTTTCGTTAGAGGAGACTAACTGACATTTTTTTCTTATATCTAGCATTTTAGTGTATCACATTTTAACAGTGTAAAAGAGAATTGAAAGTAACAGACCGATCGTTCGTTTTCCCTTCAAATGACATCGGATTACAATATGAATACACCTTTTGATTTGCATAGAAGTGATAAAGTTTTAAGCAGATTATTTTACATCATCGAGCCTAGACAAGTGATTGCAAGTTGGAAGTCTTTAACAGGCGCTTTAAATTGGAGGATTTAGATTAGATACTAAAATTTTTGTTGCGGTGTAAGTTAGTAATAAGGGTTTGTTGAAGTTATTTAAGAAGTGGAACTCTTCATTTAGGTAAGTCTAGACATTTCGCCGAAGGATAAACCAATGTGCAGTTAAGGCTTAAGGTTGGTTATGTTTACGAAAGTTTTATGATACAAGTCATTTCACTCAGATTACAATATTCACTAAGATTACGATATTCAATAAAGGATAAATATTTAAGTTACGGTTGTTTATTAATGTTGTTAGTAATTTAAAGATACAATATATTTATAAATTTAAAGATGCTATATCTATGTTTTCAAACTGACAAAAAACGAAAGCATCGGTTCTATTTATCTATTTGTAAAATCGTCAAAGAAGCAAACAAAAATGTCAGTTTTGAATACTGCACAAACAAATAAGGTATGATATGTTTTAACTTTGCTTTCTTGTTTTTCCTTCGTTTGGTGATTACAATTATCATGACCATTGTATGCAGTTCATATAAAAATTTCTATTAAATAAAGACTTATTTCAGAAGTCATATCAACGGAAGACTGGTATCTCTGTCGTTACCAAATTCTTGAATGTATATTTTATAACTTAAAGCTAAAACACATCTATTCCATGAAACTTCAAAATGCATACACAGAAAACAAAATGCCACCGAAATGCCAGGATATCCTGTGTATCTGGTTAAATCTCTTTAGAAACTGTATCCCAGAGCACACTATTCTATTTATCTTTGTTTCATATAATATTTTTTTAATATTTCATTGCAGAGCCTTCCATTTCTTCTCTTGCAGATGCTATATTTATGAATAAAACATTTTATTGTCCTTCTGTGTCTGGCAATTCTCAGGAGTTCTTGTCACAGTAAGCAATTTATATTATAACACTGGTTTTTCTGAATTGGTAAGCCTGGATACTTTTAGTCCAGCCTATAAATTCTCTGAGAACTTCGAAGGAATAAAATGTTATTTTTAAAATAAAATCTTGTATCCATATATATACATTTTTATAGTCGGATTGTATAACGAGGTATTAATTTTCCAAAAATCTTTTCTCTAACTTGAGTCATTAGTAATCATTTTCAGAAAATTTTATATATTAAGCCTGTGCTAATATTTGAAGTTGATGTAAAAAAATGACCAAACAACTTTAAAATGTTTGGTGGGGTGAGTTACTCAAGGAGCGATGCTTACGTACTACGTTTGAATAATGCGGGAATAATGGAGAAAAGCTTGAAAGTGGTAGGGTATTTGGTTGTATATGGTTCATAAGAGACAAATGCTCACAAATTGTTAATATTGTTGTCATCACCGAACTGGATATCGTGACTTACAAAAGGCAAGCATTCTTAGTACTGTACTGTCTGGAAGCTGCATTTAGCTAGACGCTATGTTGGATGTTAAGGAGAGTATTATCGCAGCAAATAAACTCCTTTCTTGGGTAGCTCTAGTTTATTTTCTAGCTTTGATAAACATTCTTCCTTAATTTTTCCATATATTTCTTGGACAAAATTATTCATGAACTAATTTTATCATGCCTTCCGGTGGCTATTTTCTGAAATGTTTTTGTTTGATAATGTTAAGATTATTTATTTATGTGTTATAATTTGATTATTTCCAGGAAGGTTTCCATTAGATAATAACTTTAATACTACATTCACTCTAAACTTGAGTAATTGCTTTAATTCTTTCTGTTTTATTCTATTGGTTCAATTCGATTCAAGGTACAAGATTACATATTTCTGTTGAAGAAATGGTTATAATTTAAGGGTATAAAAGATCAGTCAGGTAATAAGGAATTTGGTTAATAATTATAATTTTTGATTTATAATGATTAATTTTAAATGATTTGAAAATAGAAAAACCCAGTTGCCCTTAAAAGAAAAGCTCTTTTACTTAAAGACAGAAAATTTTATTGTTTTTCTCAGTTTGAAATGAAGTGAAAAATTTAGGGCTTGTTTCATATTCATTGCACACTGCATTAAGTCTATAGTTTTAATGTCCAACAGGGTCTTTTCAAATGCTGCAACGACAGCAATTTGAAAGAACCCTTTTAATATCATTGTTACTTCATCGAACTTCGATGTAATAATGATCCATATGACATTGATGCATATAACAGTGAAAAATGTGATCAAATGTATCACATTGTGTGATACATTTGTCACACAATGTTACCTCATTGTGTTTTTCTTGTCATCTCCGTTACTATTCAGTGAAAACACTATGGAACGTATTCATAATGGCAGGAGCTTATAACAACTACACTTTTTTTCTGCATTAATAATTTGATAATAGCATTCATACCAGTAGGAACTATTAACTCCACACTATGTTATCACGATTCATTGCAGTGGTATAATACATATTTCACCCTATTCCATTTTTCATATTCTTTAACTAGTTTATCTAATTAACTAGTATAACTAGCGCCTAAATTTATCTTCGAAAAAACATCCAGCTTAATGTCTAAGAGAATTAATGACTAATAATATTAGAATATTGCAGTACTAGTTTTTGAATTATCCTTCGTATTATTCATATGATTATGTCTCTGGGTTTTAAAAAAGAACAGATCCTTAGGACACTACAAATATCTTTTACCTACCTTTTGGAGAAATAATTACAATTATTAAAGTTGTACTCCAATATAATTTAGTTATTTTATAAGCAAAAATTTGTTTTGATATTTTCCTGCCATAATGCAAGAAAAAGTCGGGAGTGTTACAGGAAAATATGATCCATATTCTAGGCATTTCAAACAGGTTCAATGAATATCTACATTACTACAAGTGTATATATATATACACCGCTGTAAATGCAACACTCTGAAGGAAACATGCAAATAACATGAAATTTACAACATGCATTAGCGGAGGTGAGATATGCAAATGATTAGAATTTCAGCGCAGACGCACATCACGCGCGCCTGTGGCGCCACTTCAAAGCGCTATTTAAGGCTTGGAGATTTCGACGATTTCAAGTTCGGCAATTGTGTTTTTCTTGTGGTTTTTTCAAAAAAACGATCAATTATGCCTCCTCGAAAACAGCGATCATCTTTTGATCAAGTATCCGAGTTCGACAGAGGAAGGAATTATTTAAGGGTAAATAATTTATTTTTTTCCAATTTAATCCACAATCCTACCGAGATTGTGGATTATCTTTCAGGGAAATCGGTAGTCCTGTTGGACGAAACCAAACAACTGTAATGCGGATATGTGATCGTTGTATGCAGGAGGGTACGATGGACCGGCGTGTTCGATCCCATCTACCTCAGCGCACCACTTCACGTGATGACAGGCGAATTGTGCGCATGGCAGTGACGGATCGCTCAGTCACAACACGAACCATAGCACAGCACATGCAGTCTGTAACGCATCATCCAGTGTCTGCGCGTACCATTCGACGCCGTTTACAGCAGAGTGGTCTGTCCGCAAGACGTCCATTGCTTTGTTTACCCTTGACGCAGAACCACAGACGTCTCCGCCGCCAATGGTGCGATGACAGAAGGATGTGGACGACAGAATGGAATGAAATTGTCTTTAAAGACGAGTCACGCTTCTGTCTGCAACACCACGATGGTCGCATTCGAGTCTGGAGACACCGTGAAGAGAGGATGCTGAACAGCTGCGTTATGCACCGCCACACTGGTCCTGCACCGGGTATTATGGTATGGGGCGGTATTGGATATCACTCTCGCACACCTCTAGTACGTATTGCCGGTACTTTAAACAGCCAGCGCTACATCTCCGAGGTGTTGGAACCAGTTGTCCTTCCTTACCTTCAGGGCTTTCCCACAGCCATATTTCAACAGGATAATGCGCGACCACACGTGGCACGCATTGTCCACCTTTCTTCGTCAATCGCCAGATTGAATTGCTTCCCTGGCCGCCTCGCTCTCTGGATCTTTCTCCGATAGAAAACATGTGGTCCATGGTTGTTCTACGATTGACCCAGATTCTATCCCCAGCTGCCACAGCAGATCAACTTTGACAACGTGTGGAAGCTGCTTGGTCTGCTGTACCCCAAGAACTCATCCAAAGTCTCTTTGAATCAATGCCGAGGTGTGTGGCAGCGGTAATCTCCAATAATGGCGGCTACTCTGGCTACTGATTTTGGCAGGAACCACACTTCACAGAAGTCTATAAATTTAATCATTTGATACTTGGTCAATATGTTATCTACAAAATAAATTTTGTTGTGATATCTCTTGTCTTTCTTGGTGTTGCAATTTGGGTGGCCAGCAGTGTATATATATATATATATATATATATATATATATATATATATATATATGTGTGTGTGTGTGTGTGTGTGTGTGTGTGTAAATGTAACAACAAAACACGTCTTCCTAAATTACTTTTAAAGCACAACCCCTTTTCCAAATTGTTACCTAAAAATAATGTGACTTATAATTTACATTGGCCCTGCAGATCATTAAGAGTGCATGTGAAATATCTGAACTCAATAACATCCCCATATATCTAGTCGGAGCCTGAAGGCCTCATTAAATAATTTGTATACAATAAATAACACGTTTTCATATTCTTCCTTTTGGTAAAACGGAGAGCAAGCGCGTGATCTGGACACCACGCTAAATGATTCAACCCCACTCGCCCATTTCGTCATAGCAATTAATTAATCCCCGGGAAAACCATGACGTTGGACACTACGCGACTAAATCTGACCAATTAAGCAACTTCCAGCTCTGGTGACCAGATCAGAAACAGTCATTTGAAAATGGTTTGAACGGAAGACTCTCCCTCTTTTTCTCTCTTAACTTTGTCATATAAACACCTCTGCGCGCCCCGTTCTGTTGAGGACGTCCCATCTCCACTGATATTATGTAAGGCCACGGTTCGTCTCTTCACTCCTAACTTTTGCATGTAGCTACTGCAGACTCTTAGATATCATGTCTATTCCAGTCATGTTATGTGGCCACTGCACCTTGCTTACTGACAAATAAAACATGTCTATGGAATACATGTATGTTTCCCTCCTAAATTTCCTAAGTGCTTGCTGGATCAACACTTCGGCAGACTGCTTCTCCAATAAGTTGAACGCAGAAATTCATTCGATTGTTTTTATTATCACACACACACACACACACACATATATATATATATATATATATATATATGTGTGTGCGTGTGTGTGTGTACGTACATATCTGTGTGTGGGTAATAATCAATGCATTTTCTTCTGTATGATAATTTAAATAAAAATTAAGAACAGTGTTTTGAGCGAGGTTATGTTGTAACAAAATTGCTCATCAATCTCGTATCGCACATGTCTTTAACTACATTAAGAACAAGAAACTCTGAAGATAACAGACGTGCTTTACGCATACTAAAATATTTTTTTCAGTAATTAACTTACAGATGTGGTTTAAATTTAACATTTTAAATTAAGAAGTATCCTAATCGTTTAACTTCAGTAGATAATAAATTAAATTATAATAGTTTGCCCGTTTAAATTTTTCTTACTGGTAGTGCTAGTCATCATGTACATCTTAAGTCATATTTTCTTCCTTGCAAATTAGATTTTCCAAAATGTCGGCAGTAATAATTGCTTTCAACTTAGTCAGTAATGATTTTATTTTCTTAGCCTTTAAGCTGATATTTGCTGCATAGAAATTAAATTCCATTACCTGGTGATTTTCGATATTGCTTCAGGTACTTCCATTTACCTTTATAAAATAGTAAATTGCAAATATTGTTTTCCAATATAAATTTAGAAATTCTCTATCAATGAAGCATGGCATTATTTATAATGCGTATATCTTTCGATAAATTGCCACTGAATACACTCCCTATCAGAATATTGTATTTACTTTGCATATTCCGTTATACTATTAAAAATCAACGATTAAAATACTCCATATTGTAAAATATAACCCTTTTAGATATTCCATATCATACGTGTTATGTGGACCTTTTAACGATAAATTTTAACGATTTATATTTTTATTATATATTTCAAACTAGAAGGTGTTCAAGAACCCTTGACATTTTCTATTATGGTGTGACAATAACTTCCGTGACTATTAAAACCAAACCTACAGATAAAAAATGTTTAGCGTCTTTTATGTCAAAATGGGGTTTAGAAAACAATACATTGATTATATATTTCTGTGTAAACTATTAAATTTTAGTTTTCGCATACACAGAATTTCTTACACAAAAATCATGAAAAATTGCATAATTTTAACAATTAAATTTATTTTATTATTCAATTTTAACTAGGGGTCATGGCATAATTTCACTTGATGTATATGTAGTCTGACGTCCTGTGGCGTAGTGGTTAAAAACGTCAAGCTGCCATACCACAGGTCGAGGGTTCGACCCTGAAACTCGGCAAGGTCGACTCATGCCTTTCATCTCTTTAGTGGGTCGATAAAATGAGTACCAAGTGTGTTTTGGAACTAACTCTGGTGGTACCGCGTAAGGTTGACCACCTGACCGAGATATATGCTGTATGGCACCCCAAGCCCACGATCATGTCTCCGCATTTCTTTAAATATAACTCATTATTTAAAGAAATTGTATCGAGAAAGCTTTGAACTACAGTAAGAGGAAAAAGCATTATTAAGTTAGAAGTCTTCTTTTGATGGGACAGATAAGGGTAAGAAGATTCGAGGCCATAGCTGGTTGTTGAAAAAGATCGCTACAGTGTCTACTACTCATTCGAAATGGGATCCTTTCGAAGTGTTTTCAGAATGTGGGGTTTTGTATGCTTTTTGTATTGATACATTATATGAATACATAATTTGTTAGATTTGCTTCAAAATTTTCAAATGGGTAAGTATCTATTAAGATTATTAATTTCGTTTATTAAGCAATGCAACAAGGGGCAATTCAAATGAGTAATTCTGTGATTTGCTATCAGTTGGAATTTACTCCTTTCTCTGTCTATGATGAAATTCAGTCAATGCGAGTAGCCTAAAAAAATTTCTTCCTTAAAGACAAGATTTAAAAGTCTGTCATATTGACTGATTTTCAAACTGCGTCGATAATCATATCAAACAATAACATAAGAGGAGGTCCATGGGGGATTAAATGGTAATAACTCTTTATAACATTGGTCGATGTAATATTACCACACAGGATTCAAGTTCATCGAGTTGTGGCAATGATAAGAGTAGATTTCCTCCCCTAAACTGAACCTCGGATGTCACAAAACCAGAAAAAAATCAAATTCCTTTCTTTACTGTATAACAATAAACAAAGCATTTATTTAAATTTTGGCAGAAGGAAAAATTATATAATTCTACCAAAAACAAACCTTGAAAATTATTTCTTTCTTCCTGCAATTACATTCCAAGATTCTCACAAGAATATTAATTGGGCATGATTATCCTCATGTTAATATATTTCATGTTATTGCAGTTGATTTTCTTGATTGGGCTTTATGATACAGGGAACAAACAATGACCTTTCCATGTATTCAAACACGTATTGAACTTTAAGCGTTTAGCAACTGAATGCAAAGATGCTAGGAAACCAACGCTCAAATGCTAGGCACGTGTATGATTACGATCATTACGATCGTTTAACATCATCTCTAATAAGCAATTGAATAATCATAGTTGCATGTCCATTCATTTGTTTTTCCCTATGTAACGAAATTCAGTAAATAATTGTTCACATGTTTTCCAATAGGATAAAAATGAGTTTAAGTCACGACATGAAGATTAGAATAACTTACAAAAAGTTACATTATGTGTCCGTTAATAAAACTCAGCATAACTTTTGAGGAAACTCAACGAGCTTGTGTTAATTTATTTTCAATTACAGTTTTCAGCATGTGTTTCTTATACACGTAACCTGTAGTAGCTTAAGGCTTTGATTTTTATTTCACTTCACACATTTCTCAGCTAGGTACAAGGGGATTTTTTTTTAAAAGGCACTACACAGAGCCATCTGTATCGCAATATATCAGCCGGAATCCCACCAAAATTGATAGGGGGACTAAGAACGACACAGGAAAGAAGTTCCGGGGAAAAAAAGTCCCAAAAGTCACGGATAGGGGAAGATATGGCGCTGTTGTTGTCCTCGCACTCGCCAATTTGCATAAACGCAAGTAAAAAAAAAATGAAAATTCATGACTACGTAGTCGACAGCAGCGCCAGTATTTCGGGCTATAAAGATAAGGGGTGAACACCGAAAAAGTCGTAATAAGCAGATGAATGAATAACAAAGAAATTTCACTAAAACACCGCTTTCTTTTGCAAATTCATTTCTCGCTCCTTCAATGTGACCACCATCCTCGTGAACGACACATTGCATCCTGAACAATACGTTCTCAACGGACAAGCGTAACATGCCACCAGGAATGTTCATCACCCACCGGGATATGCTGTCCTTTAGGGTCGCCAAGTTCGGGACTCCACCATGGTGCACCTTAGACTTTAAATAACCCCACAGAAAAAAGTCACAGCAGTTAGGTCCGGGGTGGGAGGTAGCTTGAAAGCGGAAAAAAGCGACTGATGACCCTTTCTTCTGTAAAACGAAGGTGCAATAGATTCCGCACCGATCTTTATAGCCCAAAATACTGGCGCTGCTGTCGACTACAATGTCATGAATTTGTATTTTAATGTTTTACTTGTGTTTTATACAAATTCTTGGGTTCGCCGACAACAACAGCGCCATTTCTCAACTTATCGGCGACTTTTGAAAATTTTTTTTCATGAATACATTTTCCCATGTCGTGCTTAGTCCCTCTATCAATTTTGAGGGAATTCCGGATGATACACTGCTGGCCACCCAAATTGCAACACCAAGAAAGACAAGAGATATCACAACAAAATTTATTTTGTAGATAACATGTTGACCAAGTATCAAATGATTAAATTTATAGACTTCTGTGAAGTGTGGTTTCTGCCAAAATCAATAGCCAGAGTAGCCGCCATTGTTGGAGATCACCGCTGCCACACGCCTCGGCATTGATTCAAAGAGACTTTGGATGAGTTCTTGGGGTACAGCAGACCAAGCAGCTTCCACCCGTTGCCAAAGTTGATCTGCTGTGGCAGCTGGGGATGGAATCTGGGTCAATCGTAGAGCAACCATGGACCACATGTTTTCTATCGGCGAAAGATCCGGAGAGCGAGGCGGATAGGGAAGCAATTCAATCTGGCAATTGACGAAGAACCGTTGGACAATGCGTGCCACGTGTGGTCGCGCATTATCCTGTTGAAATATGGCTGTGGGCAAGCCCTGAAGGTAAGGAAGGACAACTGGCTCCAACACCTCGGAGATGTAGCGCTGGCTGTTTAAAGTACCGGCAATGCGTACTAAAGGTGTGCGAAAGTGATATCCAATACCGCCCCATACCATAATACCCGGTGCAGGACCAGTGTAGCGGTGCATAACGCAGCTGATCAGCATCATCTCTTCACGGTGTCTCCAGACTCGAATGCGACCATCGTGGTGTTGCAGACAGAAGCGTGACTCGTCAGTAAAGACAATTTCATTCCATTCTGCCGTCCACATCCTTCTGTCATCGCACCATTGGCGGCGGAGACGTCTGTGGTTCTGCGTCAAGGGTAGACAAAGCAATGGACGTCTTGCGGACAGACCACTCTACTGTAAACGGCGTCGAATGGTACGCGCAGACACTGGATGATGCGTTACAGACTGCATGTGCTGTGCTATGGTTCGTGATGTGACTGAGCGATCCGTCACTGCCATGCGCACAATTTGCCTGTCATCACGTGAAGTGGTGCGCTGAGGTGGATGCGATCGAACACGCCGGTCCGTCGTACCCTCCTGCATCCAATGATCACATATCCGCATTACAGTTGTTTGGTTTCGTCCAACACGACTACGATTTCCCTGAAAGATAATCCACAATCTCGGTAGGCCACTATCCTTCCTCTGTCGAACTCGGATACTTGATCAAAAGATGATCGCTGTTTTCGACGAGGCATAATTGATCGTTTTTTTTAAAAAACCACAAGAAAAACACAATTGCCGAACTTGAAATCGTCGAAATCTCCAAGCCTTAAATAGCGCTTTGAAGTGGAACCACAGGCGCGCGTGATGTGCGTCTGCGCTGAAATTCTAATCATTTGCATATCTGACCTCCGCTAATGCATGTTGTAAATTTCATGTTATTTGCATGTTTCCTTCAGGATGTTGCATTTACAGTGGCCAGCAGTGTAGATCACGCTATAGGTGGCTCTCAGTAGATTCAGTTTTTAAAAAAATCATCCTGTATTATCACGAACATATTTTATGCACATACATAAATATATATATATGTATATGTTTAAATAAAGGAATGAATAAATAAATAAGCAAACACACACGCACACACACACACACACACACACACACACACACACATATATATATATATATATATATATATATATATATATATATATATATATATATATATATATATATATATATATATATATATATATATAATATATGTATATATGTATATATATATATATATGTATATATATATATGTATATATATATATATATATATATATGTATATATATATATATATATGTATATACTATATATATATATGTATATATATATACACTCATGGACAAAAAAATTTAGCGCACCAAGAAATAATTGCGAGATCGTAACGAAAGTTGCAATGAAGGTACATGTCGGGGAGGTATGCAAATGATTAGAAATGCAGCGTGATTGCGCATTACGTATAGCCGGTAGAGGGCGTCGAACATCGTACTCTGTGGAGTATAAAACAGGTAACCAAAGCTTGTTTGAGTGTGCTGAATCATTTACAAAGGAAGAGCTAAGATAGACATCCCATTACGCCGTGTTCGAAGACAATATGAGCAGTTGTCAAAGTTTGAGAGGGGGAGAATCGTCGGGATGATGGAAGCTGGGTGGTCAGCTAGGCAAGTAGCTCGTCAATTAGGCCGCTCTGATTGTGTTGTGAGGAGGTGTTGGGACCAGTGGACCCGAAAGATGTCATGTACACGAAGACCAGGCTCAGGATGCCCTCGACAGACCAGTCGTCGAGAAGACCGCCACATCGTAAGAAATGCACGCGTACAGCCAACTGCTTCATCGGCCGCCATCCAGGAACAAGTAGCACCTTCACTAGGGGCCTCTGTGTCTTCTCGAACCATACGAAGGCGCCGGGATGAAGGACAGTTGGTATCGCGGCGCCCATTACGTGTGCTGCCCTTGACGCCTCCGTTTGGAGTTTTGCCGCGCACGAGGAAACTGGACTGCAGCGGAATGGAACCAGGTCGTCTTTAGCGACGAATCCAGATTCAATCTCGGCAGTGATGACAATCGTGTTCGTGTGTGGAGAGCCCGTGGTGAACGCTTCTATCCTGCCTTTGCTGTTCAGCGACACATAGCTCCCACAGCTGGTGTGATGGTATGGGGTGCCATTGCCTACAATACACGGTCACCCCTAGTATTGTTCCGTGGCACCAGGACAGCCCAGCGGTATGTTCATGAAATCCTGCAACCACATGTGTTGCCACTCATGCAACGGCTCCCAGGAGCCATTTTTCAACAAGACAGTGCTCGGCCTCATACGGCAAGGTTGTCACAAGACTGTCTTCGCACTGTTACTACCCTTCCTTGGCCTGCCCGATCCCCAGATTTGTCTCCAATCGAGCATATCTGGGATCATTTGGGACGACGAGTTGGGCATCCCACGAGTTTGAACGAACTAGGGGCAAGGTTACAGCAAATATGGAACGAAATGTCTCAAGACATCATAAAGAACTTGTATGACTCAATGCCCGATCGTATCGCATCGTTCATTCGCGCTAGAGGGGGTCCAACGGTGTATTAACTCCTCCGTTCTTTTGCCTTTTTCTCTGAAATAAATTATCCTTTTTCTTTAATTTTCTTATCATTTACTTATATCTAAGTTGTCATTACGTATGTAAAATTTCGTTTCATTTTGACAACTCCTTCTTGGTGCGCTAATTTTTTTCTCCATGAGTGTAATATAAATATATATCTGCCAAATAGGACGATGATCCACCCCCCATTGGCAGCCCAAATGTCTGAATATAGTATGTTGTACCATTAAATGAATAATTTTCAAACAATATAATACGAAGAGTATTTTTAAAAAGATTAAACGTAATATATTCTTGTAATTCAAACCTGTGAAAAAATTTAATTAGAACTGAAAAAAGAAAAGTAGTGTCTATATTATTGAATAAGTCTACTACGTCAAAAGATTTTATTTTTTCTATATCGTATTTGTGATTTTTGATAATAGTTGTAAGCTATTAGAGATTATATTGGATCCAAATTTTTTTATTTTAATGAATTTCAGGAAACCTACAGTAACGTCATATGCACGAGCAGAACGATTCACAAGTGCGCAGGTGGCTGTCTTTTTATTTGCTTGAGGGATTGTGTTCTGGGAATGATTTCTAGAATCTTCATTGTAGATGAGACTGGTTTAAGTGTGGTTCAGTCAAAAGTTTCCAAGTCATCGGGTTGAAGTGCAAACGTCATATGGGAGCTCTGACTACAGCTGAAGGGTGTTCTCTGGTAACTGTGGTCTGCTGCATGAGTGCCCACCAACGATGATATTTCCGCGTAAAAACTTAACGGATCAGCTTATGAATTGAGCCCCATCCGAAGCAATTGGAAGAGCTCATCTCTTTGGGTGGATACAAGCCCATATGTTTACATAGATGGCCCAGACCTGCAAGAAGCATTGTGCATCTTCTGTGAAGGTGCATTCAAAAATGACAAATTCGGAGAACTTTGGATTCGTTGTGTGATGTGCCTACGCTGGACTTATTCTGTGTGCACCGGAGCCAAAGCTGAGGTTTACATTTGCGACTTTTGTCGCCAAAATTGAAGTTTTATTTTATATAGATAATATTTGATGGTCCAACTGTTTAATAATAATATTTTCTTTCTTACACTTTTTCTTTTGAAAACTTTTTTTTTATTTCAAGCTATTTAATAAATTTTTTAGTAAAAAAGGTGGGGGTCCATATTACCCTCCACTTTGGGTCACCTTCAAGTTTTGACTTATTTCACTTATGTGAATGTATACATCTTAAAATTTGATTTAACGGCAAATCCTCTTAAGGATATTTAGATGATGAGTTATGGAAGAGGTTAGAGACCCAAAATATGAAAATCTTTGGTAAGACCACATTGATCCAGAAATAAATGGGGGGACCATAATCCCACTTTCTCCTCTAACACTCAGTAGTTTCTAGCCTCAGTTGAAGAAGAGATTTCTTTGCGAATGGAAGTGTCATTTGATTGCATTTCAGCTTTGTTTTTAGTTTAAATCTATAATTTTTTGTGGCTTTAAGAATTAATGTTTTGAAATTAAATCAGGTTTACATGTTAAAAAAAGGTATGAGCTTTTTTAAAATATATAATAATTTACTTAGTTTTATTATTAACATATTAAAAAAATTGAAAACTTGAAAAATGTTTTTTTAAATCAATTTAGCTGCAATTTAAGTTTCTTAAAGCTTTATGAAGGTGTTTCGGGGCTTGTCGGACCTAATTTCAATTATAATAGTCATGGTTATAGTATTGAGAGTCTATTTCAAAGAAAAAAATTCTCCGCAAACAGCTGCCATTTTTATATAGAATTTTTTAATAAAGAACCCTTTTTTATTTTCATGATAATTTCTTGACGGGTATGATTTGAAAATGACTTACAACTATAGATGCAATCTGTATAAATCTTGTTAACATATAAAACTTTATTTCTTCTTAAGCCTTTGAGACAAAAAAAATAAGTTTTAAGAAATAAGAGTGATGAAGAAGATTAATTTGAAGAAGATGACGAAGGTCAGACTTCAGGAGAATCAGAGTAAAAAAGTTAAGCTTCTGAAGTCACTAGAGAACTAAAACCCCTATAGTTACTATACTTTGGTAACTATTAAATGTAAATAAATATATATATATATGATAAAGATTGATTTATAAAGCTAATTTTATTTTTTTTAATTTTAATTTTAAAGTTTTAATTTATTAATTTATTTTAAAATTTTTAAATTTAAGGATTTTAAATTTTTTGATTTTTAAAAAAAAATTTATTTTTTTACATAAACGGGAGTATTTACTATTACAAAGTAAGTCAATAGTCAAAAGCAATGGTTTTAACTTTAAAACACTTGAAAAATATTTTTGGCCAGGGTTTTGCTACAAATACTCCACTGTGCGGCGGGCACTTTAAAATTGTTTCAAACGCACCTCGTTGCCGACTCCTGCTCTAGACGTAACAGAGAAAGAAGAGAAACTAGTCATAGAGCAATGCCTGGTGACATTTAACAGAGGAAGAAAAAAAAATAGTCATATAGCAATACCTTGGTGACATTTAACAAAAGGAAGAAAAAAACTAGTCATATAGCAATGCCTTTGGTGGCATTTAACAGAGAAAAACAACTTAAATAGCCTTAGCGATATATAAAAGAGGAAGAAGAAATAACAAAAATCCAAATCAACTTGGTGCGTATTTAAAATCTAGAACCTAATATTTTTATATAGATTTTTGTTTCAAAATTAATAAAAAAAACTCGCAAATTTTAATTATTCAACTTTCATTTTGAATGCGTTTGATTCATTGCTTAGTCCCTGTATGTGTGTGGTCGTGCAAAATTGTAGGACACTTTCTATGAGAAACTACCAGGCCTTGAAAATTGGAACCCGCACAATGAGCACTTTTGTTGGAATGAATTTCTCAGAAGTGAAACAATCCAAGAAGGACTCAGTCGTTCCTTTAGCTGCTATGAGTAATATGATTAAAGTTAATGATGAGGTAGTGGTGGTAGAACCTCTGATGAAATTTCAAAGAACTCTGATCACCAAGAAGAAAGAAGGGGATGTAGAGGAGTTGCTAACGTACGAGTTAGCCCCATACCCCATGCCTCTATTCGCCGAGGGGATAATGAGAAAAATCAAAAGGTCAGCACTGTCTGAAACTTTCCCAAAATGCAATCAACTGATCAATGTGAAGAATAGTTTCACGGTAATCCATGGCGGCTTCCTGCTTCATAGAGTAAAGTGGAACACCAACACCACCTTTGCCTGTATCTGCAATCAATATGTATCGTACATAATCAACCATTACAGCAGCAGTTAAGCTGTGGTTTTTTATGGTTATGAAGACACGAACTGCACGGAAAGAGACGAACAACATCGGAGAGCATCAAGTAAAACATCAGTGGATATTGACTTCAATAAGAACATGGTGGCTACTGTTCATCAGGAAAACTTCCTTTCCAATGAAAGGAACAAAACCAAGTTCATTACTATGTTAGTTCAGGCCGTGGGTGCAAGAGATATACAGTCAACTACAGAAAAAGGAGATGCTGACTGTAGTATTGTCAGAGGTGAGTGGCAAAACACCTCTCATTCAACTGTGGTGATAGTAGATAGGTAAGACCTGCTCGTCTAACTTGTGGCACTCACCCCACGAGACACGAATGTGTTTTTCATGAAGGCCGGACGGGGCAACACAGAAGACAGGCTTTACTCTTCCCAACATCTTCAGGTCTTATCATTCAGCCAGTACATTCTCTGCATCCATAGTTTCTCAGGATGTGACACTATGTCAGCGATTTATGGTAAAAGCAAAGCAGCAAAATTACAATGTTTCCAGTGGCATGCCAATGGAACAACAAACATCGCCAAAGTGTTTTATGACTCCAAATATTCACCAGGAGACAATACTGGAGCTGAGGAACGAATGTTCCTGATCATGTTCCAGGCCCCGCCAAATGAGCATGATCTCAATCACCACAGGTACCTTTCATTTTTCTTTGCTCGTACTGACCCCATTAAGTAAATTTAATAATTTATGTAATACATTAATATTCAATAATACGTTACACACTATCCGGCCAAAAGTATCCGGACACCCCCCTAAAGAAGTGGATCTAGCAGGTGACGTAATTTGATGCGTAACCGAAAGCTATAAAAGTATTGGTAGTGGTTTGTCAGGTCATATTTATGCGTTTGTGAGACGATGAGTAAGTCAAAAGAGCTTAGTGACTTTGATCGTGGCATTATAGTGGGATGCCACCTTTGTGGGAAATCAGTTCATGAAAATTCGGACATTCTACAGAAGCTAAAATGATAGTGAAGACTTTGACTTGTTTGAAACTTTTTCCGAAGTATCAGATTGACGGCTTTAATATACAGGAAAGCAGTTGATGAAATAAATTGTATATAATATATTTAATGTAACTGTTGTTTGAACTTAATTTTGATAACCATTTTTTGATTATATGAACAACTTTTATGCATTTTGGTTTGTTTTCTTACTTCCTCCTTTGTAATACAAGTGTTCTTCTGTATATTATGAGATATACATTATACGTACAGGTATACATAATATATTATTTATATGGGTTATGAATACTGTACGTATCTAATTAAACAGCATACAAAGTGATTAAGAGAGTTACAGACCATGGAAACGAAACTTGAGTGACGAGCATTTTACAAGCAAAATGTTGAAAAGAACCCCCTAAACATCAAAACGCTCTAACTATTTACTTGGTGAAGATAAATTAGCATAACACTATACATTTTTTAATGAAATTTTTCGCTCTACAACTTTCTCTATCACGAGTTTTCTGAGAAATGGAAGGCGAAAGAGTTAGAAGAGGAAGTTTGATAAGATACCTGAACCGCTACAACTTTTTTTGAAAAATTTTCATATTCAAAAGGCTTATATCTCGAAAACGGTAAGACTTGGGTACAAGCATGGATATACCATTTGGAAGGGAATTTTATAAGCTTTAATTTTTGGGCATGAAATTTTTCTTTGCGACGCACCGTTTTCGATACAGACGCCAAAAACTGAAAAAAGTGACCTCATAACCCCCCCCCCCCCCGCGGCGCTTGAAATCGAGGGGACTTTATTATGCGTTGCTCATGGGACTATCCACTACATATTCCTGATAAAATCTCAACCCCTTCATTTAATGCATGATTCGCCGCCATTTTGAGCTAATTTGACTGGACTATTACTATGAAAGAGTAATTTTGAGCAATCAGTGCAAAGCGTAAACCTAATTAAATAATATATGTAATCAGAACCAATGGGGGGGTTATAACCCCCATCAACCCCCCCCCTTACGTACGCCACTGGGTGAGAGAGATTTGAGCCTGATGTTGACAGGTCTTGTGTATAAGAGGATCGCTTCAGAGTGGTGCCGGAGAAACAGGTAGTCAGTGAAAGACATGTGAAATTGATGATTTCGAATTGCTGGATGATAAAACTGACCGAAGGGAGCGATGAGCAAAAACATCATAAACCAGAAATTGTACTCAGATGCAAAGTTTTGTAAACGGACAGTGATTTATTACACATTTAAAAAATGCTGTTTCAAAATTTCGTTTTTTTTTCAATAAATGTCTTCAGAAATTTTGTAAATTTACGTAAATTTTGTTAGTCCTTAATTCCAGACGAAATACAGCCGAAAAGGAGACGCTTGATTCGTCTCTTAAACCGAAGTCGAAATCTTAGTTCTTTTTCAGATTTCATTTCCTTTTCCTCGGTTTGGAGGTTGCTACAAGGATCCGAGTTCCCGGCAACGTCTTCGGTCTGGATATAGTCAAGACAGTCGGTTAAGAACCGGCTCATGAGCTTGTACCGACGCTTAGGAAGTTTAAGAGGCTTTTTTGGAGGTTTTCGTGGAGGTTTCGGAGGTCTGGCCATGAAATATTCGTCGTTAGAACTTTGTGTGGCAGTTTCGTAACAAAGATCGGACTCATCTTCACCAATATCCTGGCCAGACTCCTTTACAATATTCTCTTTCCTTTTCTTTTCTGCGATAAAAGCGTACAGACGGAAAATTGCAATTCCTGCAAGCAAAAACCAATATGCGTCCCACATAGCATACAAGAACACAGCCGTTATAAGAAATAGCATGGCGAATGATATATTTGTGAACAATCGAGAATATGTCAAAATAAACGCCAAAAATATAGTAAAAATTGATAGCACTGTCGTATAAAACAGCAGAAAATTCAATGAGGTTTCAGACGTTTAAACCGTCACAAATGAGCGCTCAGTTTAAAATGGCGGCGTTAGAAAACGTCTGTTGCATAGCAGTTCTGTTGTAACAATGGGAAATACTGTTGATGATTAACAATGCTAATAAATGCCTAGTGCTAACCCAACAATGGGAAAACACAGTATCTGCTACAGAGCTTTCGGTACTATGTTTATTTTAGGCTATTAATAAAATTTTGTTTTTGAATATGATGGCAGCATGGTCATTCTTAAATCCTTACTGTTTTAAGGGTCTGTTTATATAGAATCTGTCAGCGTCAACGCGTTGAAATAATTTTAACTAATTGCATATCTTAACAATTTTGCGGCTAATCTTTTGGAGGTTTGCGATTGCTTAAAAATATTTCAACGCGAGTAACGCTGACGCTGATGGATTCTATGTGAACAGTCCCTTTGAGAGAATCCGTGTATAAATTATGTTTGACAACTAAAACAATCTGGTTTAATTTTTCCCTCGCAAAGCTTACACGTAGAGTTTGAGCCGCACATGATGGGTAATGTACAGAAAACCCTATTAGAACTCCCCCCCCAGATCACAACTCTAACTTTTACTGAGATAATGATCTTGTTTGTCAGCTTTTGCAAAGCGTATTGGATGGAAAGTACATTTAAAATGGGAAGTTACGAGAAATCGTCGTTTGTTTTTCCACATTGGCATTTTAAAACAAAATCCATTGAAAGCATACTTGCAGAAACATTTAAAAGATCTGTTCTCTTTAAATGACACCCCACCATGCTTTTTTCCGGTTTTTAAAGAAAACTGGTTTTTATCCGTCGATCTAAACTTTCCTTTTTTTACCCGTGTTTCTATTGAGTTCTAGTGCTTGACTGGAATCTGGATGAAGAAACTTCATCCAGAGGTTTTTGTTTTTTATCTTCAGCACATTTTCACACGACTTTATCACTTGTATTATATCATTGATTTTACCATATTTATATTTTACATTTTTTTACACATTTTTATGACTATCATTTTGTTATCATCTTCCCTCACTGTTGTTCTCATCTTTGTATATCATTAGTTTTATCACCTTTATGCGTCATTTAATCATCGTTGGAATCTACCACATTTTATTTAAATAAGTATTCTGCTGTTGTTTTGCATTTCGCACATCTTGTCCTTTCTGGAACATACGCATTTACGTTTAAGTATAAAATCTAAATTTTTGGTGAATAAATCGCTATATTTTTGGTCCCCTGAATAATCACAATAGAAAGTATCTTTCATGCTTCTTTCATTTATCATCATACCTGACTAAAAAGTCTTAGGTTAATCCTTTTGTCCTTTATACTGGATTAGAAACTTGTTTGACTCGGTTTACACGGTTTCGATTTTACACTGTTTCTAAATTTTATAAATAAAAAAATTTGACGTATTATTTGATTGAGTGTTTTACATTGAACTCACTCATTAATTATCTGCTCAGACGTCACAGGTGCATTGTATTGCGTTTAGCACTGGCGTTATTAAAGTAGATTTTTTTCATTTCTCTACTGTCATACGTAGTTCAGTTCTACACGAGGTAAGACGTTATTTTTTGAAATACATATGTAAATAAATAATTTAGCATTGCATATTACTTATATTACTTTGTCTTCACTTCGGAAAACTCCTTACTTTTTACACTGTTATTATAAACATAACTACGGCTTGCACCTATGTCCTTGTTTAATATGAATGCTGTGTCTTGTTTTACACGGTTCCGATTTACACAATTTGTCGTGGAACGCATCAATCGTGTAAAACGAGAGATAGGTGTACATCCTTTCATCTCCAGTTAATTGCTGTGACTTCAGAGGTTGGAAATCATACACAATACATTCTCTTCAAATGTGCCTCAGTGGCGCGTGAGGGCAAACAGATACTGTTGGAAAAAATTATTCACAGTTTGACGCAAGCAAAACGTGCTTTCATTGAGAAAATTCATTTTTCCTGTTTCCCGAGCTAGTATAGATAGGTATAAACAAAACTGGGCCGAGCTCAAAACCGTGAAAATGTATTTAAGCTTTATTTTCAAATAAAGAGCTGCTCGATTTCATACTGCCGAAGCTCTGGCAGCCACATTGGCAGAAGAAGGTAATTCGTACAATTCTTCGAATCTGGTATTAAATTCTTCCAATAAGAAATCAAAATGTATGGCAAACTGATAGTTGGTGGAATTTTCATCGTAATAATTTTCTACCCCCCTTTTTTAATTTGGAAAATGTAATAAATTATCTTTCTCCATATGCATTCTCCAGAGCGGCAATTTAGCTTTAGATGCATTTATCGTACTTGTCATAGAAGCAATATGATGATTTCTACCCTATAGTTTCATATTTAGTTCCTTCAATTTTACAGTTACATCAGTTAGAAAGCCTAGCTCAATCAACCAAGGTTTGTTTTCTAATTCTAAACAAGTTTTATTCCTGAATAATATAAATTCTTTCACCTGTGGAAATAAATAAATTTAAAAACCGCTCAAATACTTTTCCTCTACTGATCTCTCTCAATCAAATACCTAAAATCAAACAATCAAAAATATGTAAAATCAAATTTCTATTCTCAAATACCTAAAATTTAGATATTTGAACGGCGGGCACTTTAAAACTGTTTCGCGGGCACCTCGTTGCCGACCTCTGATATATATATATATATATATATATATATATATATATATATATATATATATATATATAATATGTGTGTGTGTGTGTGTGTGAGTGTATTAAGTTTTATCAATAGTTAAAAGCATTATTTTCTTCCTCACAGCAAGTTTACAACTATTTAAGTGTACTTTAAGGCAGAAAAATATCTCGATTATTGAATTTTTCTATACACAGATGTAATTTTGTATCCGCCGAGAAATGGTGTCTGAATTTCAATGAAATTATCTCAGCGTTGATACACTATCAGATATTTCCACTTTATAGAATACGTCGGTACCATTCCTCAGATCTTGGAAGAATCGAGCACAATTTTACGGATATCGAATCTCCTCTTAAATGTCATTATATAGGCCACCAGATAAAATAATCATCACAGATGACTTGATGATACGATTCCCCTTCTAATATATATCTATCAGGCTTGGAACTTCCCTCCCTATAATTTCCGTCGAACGAAAACAAATGAGATAACCGTCGGCAATTTAAAGACTTCTCCTAGGACAAAGGGGATAGAAGTTATTTCCTACTGTCCAATATACGACTGCTGGTGTATAAATATTTCGCTCCCATGTTGGTATTAATTTCCTACGAAGTTATTTGCGTTGTCCCAAGGTTTATTTACATGCTGTTGCCGTATTGATAAAGGTTCTGTATACGATGTTTAACAGGAAACTAAAAGCTTAGAGGATTGGCATGCCATTGACATGCCTCGCTTTCTGTGTTTCTGTGAATGATATGCTGGCACTAGTGTACTATTAATAATAAGAAACAATCATGTATGTTGATAAAATATATAATTAGTTTTTCTCCGGGTGATATACAGAAATTTTTTTAAAAAACTTATAAATAGTCAAAATATTTATAAATATAAATAGTGTAAAAAAATTCTTAAATGATAATTAATTTTTCCATCCGTCCCAGTATTCAAATTTCTAATATATACGTAAATGACGTAAATGTACACCCTATATTGAATACCCATTTCCTTCTCAGCTGATATCAATGTTTTGTATAATAATCAAAACGGAATTTTATAAAATAATGGAAATGTTGTATGTGAGAACTATAAATATTTTCCGTCAGGCAAACAATTTCCTGGTGTTTCTTTTCAATAAAATTTAGAAAATGAAGCATTTTTATTAATTAAAAGAAAGTAATTCGAATAATTAATTAGACCTAAATAACTTTTTAAACATTTCCCAGATAATTTATTACCAAATACTTTACAAAACTGATGCTGTTAAAAATTTTAATATGGCTGCTCATTGAAATTCTCTAAACGTGTTACGTTTTACAATTTTTTACTGTCCTTTTTTAAGAAAATTTAGTAAAGTAATTCCTTTGTTATACGGATTAGATTATTAAGTAAGTAATTTTAATGGTATTAAGAAGAAATAAAGAAAAAGATTCTCGGAGAATTCACAATTGATCTTGATCTGAAATAAATTGTGGCACTCAAAAAAATAATTTTATTATAAAACGAACTTATATAGCAGCTATTTTTAATAATTTTTCAAAAAAAGTACTTATTAATAATTTTTTATAGGAATTCGTAGAAAAAAATTCCTTTTCTGATCTCATTTGGTAATAATCGTATTACTAATTTTAATAAATCTAGGTTATTTAAAAAATAAATGTATGCTAGACTATGAAAATCGTGAAAGAAACATAAACTCGACACTAAGTTTAGCATGCCTACCGATTGACTGAAGAATTACAGTTAGTAAAGGTTTTATTCATCTTATGCTTTTAGTCTAAAATCTTTCAGTTTTCAGTAGTTATAATTATTTTAACTTTAATAGCTTTTATTAGCCACTGTACTTGTTAAAACGGCAGATGTAAAAGGATAACCGGAATCTTTCAATAAATTATACATTTAAACAATATTGTTAAGTTTGAAATCAAAGATGGATAATTATAGCTCTAGCCATAAGTCTAATAAAATAGGGAGAAATTTACCCGACCCATTTCTTTTAGCAGCTGGTTATTTATAAATGTAGTAATATCTACTAATGTTCAGTGTAATCAAATTCATATGTGATTATTCTGAACTGCTTTTAATAACTCTTTTTATAAAAATTAACTATACTGTTTAAAAGCATTTACAGAGCAAATTCATCAAAAAATTTAAAATCTTCTCATAACTTTGAATTACAAGAAAATCTGATCATGAGTACTACAGATGCAAACTGTGGAGAATGTTCACTCCTCATTCATCTCATCGACAGGAAACTCTTAGTACGTAAAGATCCATCTTTAAAATTCCCATATTTTTTTATGAAAACTCTCAAAATCTTACTAGCGTTTTCTCTAGTTATAAACTAATTTAGTTATTTACTTACAGCTTGTCGTGGCATTACAGTTTTAGGACTGATACAGGAACACTAGTTTTTCACTTGAAATTTTGTCACTACCCTAGGAAGACTTTTTTTTTGTTTGTCTGTTGATCAACAGCAAAACTCGTCTGATGTTTTTATTGAAGTGTACACTAGCTACCAATAAGTATTTGGACACCTCTGACAGAATAGAAATACAAAATTTATTCATATTCAATAATTGGTAGAGCCTCCACGAGAGGCAATTCCAAATTTTGCCTCAACCTTCCGGGGCATGCTTTTCACAAGTCCTTGTATGACGTCTAGTGGTATTTTCTTCCACTCGGTTTCGAGAAGACATCTAGGGGAAACCCTTGTACCTAGGGCCGGCTATTTTCAAATGGCAGTATCTTCACTTATAACTAACTTACAATAATAAAAATAGTTTGTATACATTACGTGCTTTATTCTCTTTAAATAAGAATCACATCAAGTGTAGAAAAAAAGTTTGTAAATAATATTGAAAATTTTAAAAAAATTACAAATGGCCCTAGGTACAATAACACTATTGTACCTAGGGCCAGTTATTTCCAAAACCTGAAATTGTTGTTTACAATAAAAAAAACAATTTTAATGCATTATTTCTTTCAAGCACAATTTCTAAAATCTTCGTAAGGAAGAAATGTTAATTGTAGGCAATGCCTTAAAGGAAGAAATGTTTATTATTTCATCACTTTCTAATGTATGTTTTTTCTACATTGTCTTCTTAATGACACCACATAAATTTTCTGTTTCAAACACAGATTTCGTAACCTTTTTTTTATAAATTCTTTTTTCAATATTTGTGCTTGATTTTCATTTTTCTCGGGAGTATCAGTGAGAATGCTACACTTGCCAAGTTTTCGTCCACCTCTTTTCTACCAGAGGCCATGGCCCTAGGTACAAGACAAGATTATGGCCCTAGGTACAAGATGTTGTTGTTTTTGGCAAAATGGCTTCCATAGCCAAAGACCTGCAGAGACCAAACTTTGTTTTTATATCATTTTTTCTTTTAATGATTACAAAAAATATCTGTTATACATCAAAACATGAGTTTGCACTTAATTTCACAAAATAAGACTTCAAATTGAAATGAAAAAATTTAGTTTTGATCATCAAATCAAGACTTTCTTTACTATTTAACTATAGCTTCTTCTTGCTTTCAATAAAAATGGCTGTTATGATTTGAAACAATGTTGTCACTCACTCCAATGAGTAAAAATGCTGTAAAATAATAGTTATTTAAATAAAGCATGGTAGCCCTAGGTACACGATGGCCCTAGGTACAAGAGTTTCCCCTAAGTTCCTTCACCGATTTTGGACGGTTGTTGCACCCCTTAATTCGGCGATCCAACTCGTCGCAGAAGTTCTCAATAGGGTTCAGGTCTGAGTTCTCATCAGGCTAGTCCATTCGGTTAACTCCATTGTCCCCATACCACTCCATGGTGGACCTCGCAATATAACAGGTGGCGTTGTCGTCCTGGAAGTAACATGAATACAACCCGTAAAAGTGTCACACCGTAGGAAGTAGACTGTCGTTCAAAATAGTGCAGTAGGCGTCGGCGTTGACCTTACCATCAATTGAGACCAAGGGTCCCAGTTCATACCAGGAGAAACACCCCCAAACAACAATTCCACGTCCGCCGACCTTTTCTGTGGACACAATGAATTCTGGCAGGAGGCGTTCTCCGGGCAGACGCCAAACCCAGATCCGAGCGGTAGAGGGTGAACCTTGATTCTTCGCTCCAGTGAATCCGTTTGCATTGATTTTCGGTCCACTTTCGAAGTGCTTTGCACCGCATTAACAGAATGTGCGGTTGGACTTTGCAATCAAAGGCTTATTGGCGACAGCATGAACATGAAAACCAAGAAGATGTGCTTCCTTAAGGATGATATTCATCGAAACAACACTTCCGGATGCCTGTTGAAACTCCTGTAGTATGTGGGCCATCGGTTGGGTGCGGTTCTTCTGAATTTCTCTGGACAGCATCCGTCGGTCTCCCAGTTTCTTGGGTCTGCCGACTCGGGGCACATTCCGACAATAACCGCTCATCTTCCCAGTGGCGCCGGAAGAGTCAAGTATAGAGGGGGCAAAGTAAAATAGATTAAAACTTTTACACCTTTATTATTAAAAATACACTCATGGACAAAAAAATTAGCGCACCAAGAAATAATTACGGGATCGTAACGAAACTTGCAATGAAGGTACATGTCGGGGAGATATGCAAATGATTAGAAATGCAGCGTGATTGCGCATTACGTATAGCCGGTAGAGGGCGTTGAACATCGTACTCTGTGGAGTATAAAACAGGTAACCAAAGCTTGTTTGAGTGTGCTGGATCATTTACAAAGGAAGAGCTGAGATAGACATGCCATTATGCCGTGTTCGAATATAAGCAGTTGTCGCAGTTTGAGAGGGGGAGAATCGTCGGGATGATGGAAGCTGGGTGGTCAGCTAGGCGAGTAGCTCGTCAATTAGGCTGCTCTGATTGGGTTGTGAGGAGGTGTTGGGACCAGTGGACCCGAGAGATGTCATGTACACGAAGACCAGGCTCAGGACGCCCTCGACAGACCAGTCGTCGAGAAGACCGCCACATCGTAAGAAATGCCAACTGCTTCATCGGCCGCCATCCAGGCACAGGTAGCACCTTCACTAGGGGTCTCTGTGTTTTCTCGAACCATACGAAGGCGCCTGGCTGAAGGACAGTTGGTATCGCGGCGCCCATTACGTGTGCTGCCCTTGACGCCTACCCATCGACGCCTCCGTTTGGAGTTTTGCCGCGCACGAGGAAGCTGGACTGCAGCGGAATGGAACCAGGTCGTCTTTAGCGATGAATCCAGATTCAATCTCGGCAGTGATGACAATCGTGTTCGTGTGTGGAGAGCCCGTGGTGAACGCTTCAATCCTGCCTTTGCTGTACAGCGACACATCGCTCCCACAACTGGTGTGATGGTATGGGGTGCCATTGCCTACAATACACGGTCACCCCTAGTATTGTTCCCTGGCACCATGACAGCCCAGCGGTATGTTCATGAAATCTTGCAACCACATGTGTTGCCACTCATGCAACGGCTCGCAGGAGCCATTTTTCAACAAGATAATGCTCGGCCTCATACGGCAAGGGTGTCACAAGACTGTCTCCGCACTGTTACTACCCTTCCTTGGCCTGCCCGATCCCCAGATTTGTCTCCAATCGAGCATATCTGGGATCATTTGGGACGACGAGTTGGGCATCCCACGAGTTTGAACGAACTAGAGGCAAGGTTAGAGAAAATATGGAACGAAATGTCTCAAGACATCATACAGAACTTGTATGACTCAATGCCCGATCGTATCGCATCGTGCATTCGTGCTAGAGGGGGTCCAACGGAGTATTAACTCGTCCGTTCTTTTGCCTTTTTCTCTGAAATAAATTATCCTTTTTCTTTGATTTTCTTATCATTTACTTATATCAAAGTAGTCATTACGTATGTAAAATTTCGTTTCATTTTGACGACTCCTTCTTGGTGCGCTAATTTTTTGTCCATGAGTGTACATATATACGGTTATAAAAAATGCACTTTTATGTTATTTTTCTAATCGGAGAAAAGTAATAAGAGATTTCTTCTGTTTTGAGAAAATCTATTAATTACTTTTTCAATAAATGTGTCTTTATTTTTACTCACAGATTCTCTGTGAACGCTAAGCATACAGAGACCAGAAAGTCTCTCTTGAGACATGGTCGATCTCATACAGGTTTTTACCCGTCGGAGCGTACTAAAAGATCTTTCAATTGTTGTTCAACTGAAAGATCTTTTAGTACGTTCTATTTGCACCCTCTATTGTTCAACTGTCCCGTGGGGCACGTTCTGGACGTTACACCTTACAATTCAAATTTTTAGAGTAGCACTTATGAAATGTCTTAATGGCCCTATCACACGTCAACGTGTACGCGTTTCAAATGCATCGGATTCAAGATTCCCTTTCGTGATGCAAAAACATTGTGTAGGGTTGCTTTTGAATCGCAAAAGCAAACGTCTGGCATTGGCGTTTAAACGCACTTGCGTACCTGAAATTGGAGATTAATCGCTCCTGCGTATATGGAATGACATTTATCGCGCTTGCGTTAACGAGTGTGATGTTGCAATTTAGTATTCAGTTTTGTTAGGCTTTATGATTTTAAATGAAAATTCTAATATTTTACGAGCGCTAGCTAGGTAGAAACAAAAAATTCAATTTTCAAGGGGGGGGGCAAGTGCCCTCCCTTGCCCCCCCCCTTTCCGGCGCCACTGCATCTTCCACTTCTGAATCACATAGGCCACTGTCTATTTAGGGTAATTCAGCTCCCTAGATATGTCCCTCAAGGATCGGCCATTTCTGTGATACTCGACGATTACACCTTTCTCGAAATCAGATAACTCAGCACTTCGTGGCATCTTGCATGCGACTAATACCAATATCACTTTTGCTCCCATTTGCCTCGTTAAACTGCAGAAAAATTGCTTTGATATCGTTATCAACATAAATGACTTCATTCAACTAAACTGACTCTTTTCAGGCACCACCATATTTTGAATTTTTTTATTGAACACTTAAGATGAAGATAGGAAATAACAGTGCGCAAATAATTTACGTATTACAGTAAAAAGAAGGACTATTGACATGTCTCTCCATCGTAACCGTCTCAAAATATGTAGCCTGAATCTTTGTAAGTGTTCAGAGCAAAGCTCCTCCTCCATCGTGGTTTGTTGCAGCTGTGATCTACTATCTAAAAATGTAACCGAATTAATTTTAGAAAAACTATTCCTTGACAACTAAAAACACCTACATTTCTTTTGTTTATTAGAGGTATTAAAAAGTTTAAATGTTTTATTAGTTTCTTTTAAAAATAGGGAAAATAGAAGGATTTGAACTTTCACAAGGTACGCTTAATAAGAGCAGATGTAAGTTTGTAAAAATTTTTTTAACTTTGCTCTAAACAAAGAATTTTCAGCATATGTTTAAAAGATAGTTTATGGACTGGTGGTTAAGTAGATTTATAGAGAGACAAATATTATTCTTTTCCTATCCAAGAACATCTATTCTTCCTTTTAAAAAATTCTATTTTTTTTTGTTCATATATACCAAATATATTGAAATTAAAACAAAATTTGTATCTTTCATGCATAAAATCAGTTTCGAGCTCTACCTCATCAAGTAACTTAGGAAAGAAGGGAATAAAATAATAGAAATGCGTCCCGAATGCTCTAAAAAAAAGTATACCCCAAGGGAAAAAATTAAGATCAAAATGTACCTGGGTAGCTGTAACGTTCACATGAATTGAAGGGTATTTCTATAAAAAGTTCATACTTCTTTTAAAGCGACATTCTGTTACACCAAACAAACAAAAAAAACTATTTCAAGAGCTCACCTTTGGTAATCATGGAATCAATGAATTCCTTTTTCTACCAACATTGAATTGAGGGAAATGTGGTCCCAGGAACCCATAAACTTGCCAGAAAGACAAAAAATATGCCTTCGACACGGAAAATATTACATATCAAATTACTGTTTTTAGAAAAGCATTTTTTGATCGATTTTATAAAATATCGATATCACTCGAAAGATCAGTTATAAATCATTTTAAACTTATACAAAGTTTTTTTTTCATCTTACGCTCATATCATGACATTGGTTTTCAATATTCTATCATAATTTCTGTTAAAAAAAAGGAACAGTAAAATTGAAAATTTGTTTTTTTTTTTGTGTGTGTGTAGCTGAAACAGTAAAAATTCGTAAGCTAAAACTTTTTTCTTTAGCAATCCCTAGGAAACAATCATTCAAAATTTGGAAAAATATAAATAAGTGCTTCATTAGTTTTTCAGACGTGAACAACAAAATAATTGCTGATTCGCAGTCTATCCATGTAATATATTACTTTGCAAAGAACTCATAATAAATGCCTCGGAAACAGAAAAGGACAGATTCATATATTCTTGAGATAAATTTAGTAAAGTGTTAACGTCTGGTATTTATTTCTGCGGATATTTTCTTCAAATATTATTTACAGCGAACGATTCAGGAAATATTTTAGTAAATATGTCACTAAAAGTAACATTTTATCATACTAGAATCACTTTGAAGTAAAATTATTGTGACTAGTTATTGAAACGGTGTTAAATAACTCAAAATTTAAAACATTTTCATCAAACTATTTTGTTATTTTAAATTTTAGTAGTCACTACTTTTTAATGGGACTGTATACCCCACTTTCAAAATAAATTAATTTTGGGTTGTAAAAACATTATGTTTCAGTGTTGTTAACTGTTTTAAAACCGTTTCAAACTTTATGTAGATTCTTAATTGAGAGATATGTTTTAAAATGTCTCGTTTAGTTATAATTATTGTTTCGTGATTCAAAATTCCATTTCAGAGTTCAAGAGCTAGGAAATTAAAATATATACTTTAGTCGACAAGCCTAATTTTTTCCCAATTTAAGAAAATAATTCAGTGCAAAGACTTGCGAAGTATTGCTTATTTCTAAATTATCCTGCCTTAGATTTATTTTAATGAGAAGCACGTCTTATCTAACATAAAAATATTCAATGCATAAAAATATTCAATGCATATCACATAAAAATATCAAATCATCAGTCATATAATCTTATTCCGGTGCTTATTAGTCAACATAGGGGAAAATATGCGAAGATAAAATTATATACATACGTCTAAATTCCTTATCTTTACACTTAAGACAAATAACTTAGATTTGCCTCAAATTAACGTAATATTAAAGTTATTGTCATTTAGAAATTAGCCATTACTCGTACGCTATTGATACATATATATATACACACACACACTCATATATATATATATATATATATATATATATATATATATATATATATATATATATATACACTGTCACAAAAAATATATGCTCCCAGAACGAAACGAGCTACTATCATGAAACTTGACATGTATGTAGTGTATGACGAGATAAGAAAATGATTACAAATTCAGAAGAACCGACCGTGTTATTAAGAATATATGACATGACAAAGGTTACAAATCAGTAAGTATTAAATCCACCCCTAGCAGCTATACAAGCCGAAACACGGCGTGGCATCGAATCAATGAGGTCACATATGACCTTCTGCGGAAGATCATGCCATAATCTTTGCAACTGGGCAATTAATTCGCCAGTATTCCGGGACAACGGCAGTTGCCTTTCAAGCACGTCCCAGAAGTGCTCTATTGGCGACAGGTCTGGTGACCTGGCAGGCCATGGGAGTACGTCATACTCTTGAAGATATTGCTAGGAGAGTCGTGCAGTATGTGGACGAGCGTTGTCTTGCTGATAAATGGCACCTGGGCGAATTGATAGCATAGGCAGTACAACTGGCGTTAAAATCTCTTCCACGTAACTACGTGCCGTCAAAGTGCGTTGAAGGACGACTAGAGGTTATCGTGTGATCCACTGTTGATCCACTGTTGCCAACACCGAGCGACTACCATATCGCTCCGACGAAGGCCGATACGCCTGTTCGACCAACCTGCTTCTCTGAGGACTACTATACGCTCCCTCTCAAAGTCCGACAACTGTTCGTACTGTCACCGGTTACGTTTCAGAGGCATGTATAGTCACAATACCGTTTATCCAAGTCCATCCTTTCCCAGCTGCGCATCTCATATGCGCATAGCACGCTTACCCTTGTCTCATTGGTGTCAAAATTTTAATCATTTGCATATATCTTACCAGACTACATTCCTGCCTAGTTTCGTGATAGTAGCTCGATTTCTTCTGGGTGCAGGGATTTTTTTTTTAAACTGACACTATTCAGAGCCACCTGTAGCTCGATCTAACAACCGAAATGGCACCAAACTTGGTATAGAGACTAATGATAAGTTCCAAAAGTCACCGGTAGGGGATGATATGGCGCTGTTGTTGTCGGCGTCCCCGAGAATTTGCTTAAAACGAAAGTAAATCATAAAAATGCAAATTCCTGACTACGTAGTCGAGTACAGCGCTAGTATTTCGGGCTATAAAGATAAGGGGTGAATACCGAAAAATTAGTAATAAGGAGACAAATGAATAACAAAAAAATTCCGCTGCAACACCGCTTTAAGAAGCAAATGCACTTCTCCCTCCTTCAATGTGACCACCATCCTGGTGGACGACACATTGCATCCTGAACGCTACGTTCTCAAAGACTGGGCGTAACATGTTACCAGGAATGTTCATCACAGTCCGGGATATGTTGGCCTTTAGGGCCTCCAAGTTAGAGACTCCATCAAGATACACCTTGGACTTTAAATTATCCCACAAAAAGAAGTCACATGGGTTAGGTCCGGGGAGCGAGGTGGCCATGCAAGCGGAAAAGAGCAACTGATGACCCTTTCTTCTGTAAAGCGAGAGTGCATTTTAGAGCCCAAAATACTGGCGCTGCTGTCATAGTCATGAATTTGTATTTTGATGTTTTACTTGCGTTTTATGCAAATTATCGGGTGTGCCGAAAACAACAGCGCCATATCTTCCCGTATCTGGGACTTTTGGAACTAATTTTTTTTCGTGTTAACTCTTTCCCATGTCATCCTTAGTCCATCTAGCAATTTTGGTGTAATTCCGGCTGAGAGATCACGCTACAGGTGGTTCCTGAATAGTGTCAGTTTTAAAAAAAATCACCCTGCATATATATATATATATATATATATATATATATATATATATATGATCTAATTTCGTAATACATTTTTATTGTACATAAAACTGTAATTACTTATGTAATGGTAAATATCTTATTAACTATTGAATATCAACAATAAAAATAAAAATGTACCTTGAAAGGCCTTTGTTGAACAAAATTCATCCGCTCATATTTTAAGACTATTTAAGAATAATTGAAAAGTATGCTATTTACCTCAATATTTGTTTTTTTTTGCCATTTCAACGTGCAAATATTTATTAGCTGTAAAATATTTTATTCAATATAATGCAAATTCTTTTGATTGTCAACAAGTGCATTTAAAAAGTTTTAAATCTCGAAGGATATTAAGCAGACACCGTTTAATCACAATGAAATTATTTTTTGAAGTAACAACTCCCAAATGGTGTAATTCAACACATAATGATTTAAAAGTTGATTAGTTTGGACTGCTTAGAATAATATCATATATCAAGAAACTTCTACAATATTAAACCATTTATGGAACAAAATCACAAAAAAACTTATTCTCTTGCTTCTAATGAAAATTTGATCTGGATTATTTCCCGTAATGTTGGAGAGTTATTCTTGGAATAGCTCACAGGTGTCATGCGTCTTAAAAAGCTCTATTGCATAAAACATACAAGAGAACCTATCTATAACCTGGAATCCGATCTATAACCTTTTACCATCCCGCCTTACATTGCGCGCAAAAGGCGCCTTAAATTCAAGCAGATAGATGTCCGTAACATTGCTACTTTTATACTGTTTCATTTCATGATTTAAAACATATTTACCTTAAGTGAATTTTAAAAGGAAATGCGTTATCAATAGATCTAATGAAATGGTGATTATGTCTAAGCATGGGAACGTCATCAAATCAACTGCGTGTTCCTTTACCAGAGTATGTATGTAATGGATTAAAACTTAAATTTTCATACCTCTGTAGTGGTAAAATACTGAAATAAATTACTCTCATTATTCCATCAGAGACCCTTTCCATTTCACTTTTCCATTTTCTTTAATGTGTGAAAGTGAATATATATATATATATATATACAGGGTGGTTATAATTAAAGTTCCACTTTGAATTGGTCATAAAAGGAAACCTAATGGACCAAATATTATCAAACTTGGTAATAGTTTAAAGGAGGTCATGGGAATTTCTTTTAAGCCAAAAAAGTTCAAAAACACACCACCAGGTGGGGAAATGACGCTGTATGGAATATTGTTAAATGAAATAAGACATGAAGACATCGGCTTAAAATGTGTTTAATCGTTTCTGAAACGTGTTACAAAGCATGGTCAATGTGGCATCCACCATTTTTCGAAAGAAGTTACATCGCATTACTGCATTCTCAAAGGTAGTTCTAAGCATATAAAGAGGAATGTTACGG
This sequence comes from Dolomedes plantarius, assembly GCA_907164885.2. Lineage (NCBI taxonomy): Eukaryota > Metazoa > Arthropoda > Arachnida > Araneae > Dolomedidae > Dolomedes > Dolomedes plantarius. The sequence continues at coordinate 82,621,734 of OU015495.1, read as the reverse complement.
ACATGTCGGGGTATCGCATCTTTCAATTCCGCCAAATTCGTTAGATTATCACCATAAACAGTGCTTTTGAGATAGCCCCATAGTCAGAAGTCACAAGGGTTGAGGTCTGGTGACCGGGGTGATCCTTTTGTGAGGAAGTTTCGGCCTATAATCCGTTCATTCGTCAAATGTTGCTTAAGTAACAGTGTGACACATGTACCAATGCGCGGTGGGGCCCCGTCCTGCATAAAAATCATGGTGTCTAAAATGCCATGTTGTTGGAAATAAGGTATCACGAAACCTCTTAACATTGACTCCAAGCGAGCTGCAGTCACAGTGCATGTAACAGGTCCAGCTGTCGACTGCTCTTCAAAGAAAAATGGTCCATTTATGAAACTAGCTGTCATACTACACCAAATGGTGATTTTAGGAGAATGCAATGGAACTGTGTAAATAACATAAGGGGTTTGTTTGACCCAAATCCTGCTGTTATGGGTGTTGACATCGCCAACTAGGTAAAAATGGGCCTCATCTGTCCACAAAATGTTTCATGGCTAATGTTCGTCCATTTCCATCTGTGCAAGGAATTCCGAAGCGAAAGATTCTCTTGCAGAAGAGTCGTTACGTTTAAGTTCTTCAACATGTTTGTATTTGTATGGGTAGAACTGCAGCACTTTACGGATAATTTTGTACACCGTACTCCATGGTACGTCCATTCGACATGCGACAGCACATACGCTGCAAGTACCGTGGGGGCTTTCCATTGTTGCATCCTCGACTGCTAATGCAACAGCCTCTTCGGTTTCCACAGAAGAAGGTTTCCTTCCGCTCCCAGGTGCAACAGATAACAAACCCGTGGCATCAAACTTTGCCATCATTTTCCTCAAACCCTTCGGTGTCATCAGCCCTCGGCGTATTACTAAATGATACCTTTGCAAAGCATGCCGTTCACTGCTATCGCATTCATAATAACATTTAACGAGAAAAGCATGGTCTTGCATGGTTAGAGACACTGTCGATTCCTAATAATGAGAACTCCGACAAACAGGCTCACTTTTATCTGGAAATCAAATGACGTGTAAAACGCATCTGCATAAATCATTTGCTTCTTCCTGCCGTAAGCCAATTACAAGCCATTGCGGATTTGCATAAACCCACAAACAGTTTCGTTTTAGAAAAGATTAAAAACATTTTAAACCGACATCTTCATGTCTTAGGACTGAATTCAGGCTTCAAAATTCACAAATCAGTGCTCTGTAAGAAAACGGTTTCCGGAATACGCACACTTTAAATGGTAATTTTGTTTAGGTCAATGTTTCTTAATGGTACACAAAATGTTACACCATTGTAACAAAAGGTTATGTTAGATTCAGACCCTTATTTCATTTAACAATATTCCATACAGTGCCATTTCCCCCCTGGTGGTGAGCTTTTGAATGTTATTTTTCGTTTTGGCGGAAAAGAAAGTCCCATGACATCCTTTAAACTATTACTAAATTTGATAACATTTCGTAAAGTAGTTTTCCTTTTATGACCATTTCAAAGAGGAACTTTAACTATATTCACACTGTATATATATATATATATATATATATATATATATATATATATATATATATATATATATATATATATATATATACTGCTGGCCACCCAGATTGCAACACCAAGAAAGACAAGAGATATCACAACAAAATTTATTTTGTAGATAACATGTTGACCAAGTATCAAATGAATAAATTTATAGACTTCTGTGAAGTGTGGTTCCTGCCAAAATCAGTAGCTAGAGTAGCCGCCATTGTTGGAGATCACCGCTGCCACACGCCTCGGCATTGATTCAAAGAGACTTTGGATGAGTTCTTGGAGTACAGCAGACCAAGAAGCTTCCACACGTTGCCAAAGTTTATCTGCTGTGGCAGCGGGGGACGGAATCTGGGTCAATCATAGAGCAACCATCGACCACATGTTTTCTATCGGCGAAAGATCCGGAGAGCGAGGCGGCCAGGGAAGCAATTCAATCTGGCGATTGACGGAGAACCGTTGGACAATGCGTGCCACGTGTAGTCGCGCATTATCCTGTTGAAATATGGCTGTGGGCAAGCCCTGAAGGTAAGGAAGGACAACTTTCTCCAACACCTCGGAGATGTAGAGCTGGCTGTTTAAAGTACCGGCAATGCGTACTAGAGGTGTGCGAGAGTGATATCCAATACCGCCCCATACCATAATACCCACTGCAGGACCAGTGTGGCGGTGCATAACGCAGCTGTTCAGCATCCTCTATTCACGGTGTCTCCAGACTCGAATGCGACCATCGTGGTGTTGCAGACAGAAGCGTGACTCGTCAGTAAAGACAATTTCATTCCATTCTGCCGTCCACATCCTTCTGTCATCGCACCATTGGCGGCGGAGACGTCTGTGGTTCTGCGTCAAGGGTAGACAAAGCAATGGACGTCTTGCGGACAGACCACTCTGCTGTAAACGGCGTCGAATGGTACGCGCAGACACTGGATGATGCGTTACAGACTGCATGTGCTGTGCTATGGTTCGTGATGTGACTGAGCGATCCGTCACTGCCATGCGCACAATTTGCCTGTCATCACGTGAGGTGGTGCGCTGAGGTGGATGCGATCGAACACGGCGGTCCGTCGTACCCTCCTGCATCCAACGATCACATATCCGCATTACAGTTGTTTGGTTTCGTCCAACACGACTACCGATTTCCCTGACAGATAATCCACAATCTCGGTCAATCCTTTGTCTGTCGAACTCGGATACTTGATCAAAAGATGATCGCTGTTATCGACGAGGCATAATTGATCGTTTTTTTTTTAAACAACAAGAAAAACACAATTGCCGAACTTGAAATCGTCGAAATCTCCAAGCCTTAAATAGCTCTTTAAAGTGGCGTCACAGGCGCGCGGGATGTGCGTCTGCGCTGCAATTCTAATCATTTGCATATCTCACCTCCGCTAATGCATGTTGTAAATTTCATGTTATTTGCATGTTTCCTTCCGTGTGTTGCATTTACAGTGGCCAGCAGTGTATATATTTATATATGATATATATTATATATATACAGAGGCTGTTCGCACATTTTTTAGACGATTTTGGTAAGCCGTAATAAAAAATTGTTTGCTGCAAAAGAAATAATTGCAATTGTACTATGTTTTTAAAAGTCAAAATTATTGTCCGCGGCTTGAAAGTTTTGTTTTTATTCAAAATGCCGTTTTTAACAAAGCAGTGGTTCGAAGGCTACATTTCTGCTCTTTCCGAAGAGAAATATGCATACTCCGTTATCCAAAAACGATGTGAGAGTCATGGTTTTGTGATATCTAAATCGTCGTTACGTAATATCGTCAACAAGAAAGGAAAAAACGTCAAATTGGAGCCTCAAGTGGGCCAAAAATTCCAAACAAGTATCCAAGGAAAAAACGGACATCTTCGACTATTGCAAAGGTACGTTTTTTAATGTTAAAAGAAAATCCCCCTAGTCAAAGGACAGTTGGAAAATCATTAAAATGCTCGGTGTCCACTGTAAACAAAATGATATACGTTGATTTAAATCTTAAGAAAGCGAAAAAAACGCAATGTGCATCGTCTTCTTCCAAATCATATCACTGAACGCAGGACACGCTGCAGAATTCTATATGAGAAACACTTATCCAAAGAAACATGGAAAACAATTGTCACAATAGATGAATCATGGGTGTATTTAAATGATTGTAACAAAAAAAAGAGCCATTTATTATCATAAAAGGGGAGAAAAAAATTTAAGTACATGGTTCAAAGAATCGAAAGAAAGTTTTTCTAAGGGATTCATGATTGTTGCTGGTTTTTCTTATAATGGCAAGTTAAAAATAAAGAGAGTAGGGAAAATGTCAAGATTAACTCCAAATACTCTCAGGAACATATTTTATCGCCAATTTTTCTGAATGAAATACCATCGCTTTACCCACAGTGCCATCAATCTGTGAGACTCCATCAGGACAAAGCTAGCAGTCACACATCGAAATCCACTGTAAATTTCCTAAAAGAAATGGAACAAAAAACTGGTATCAAGGCCATACCCTTCACTGATATCCCTACTAAATCACCCGATGTATCACCTATGGATTTTTGTGCTTTCGGACTTTTAAAATCTGCATTATCCAAACGTCGTCCCAAAACCCTTACAGGACTCTGGAAAGTTGCTCAGGAGGAATGGGATAGAATACCTCTTCTGACACTTCAAAAAGCATTATTATCCTGGAAATTGCGGTGTCGAAAGATAGTTCAGATTAAGGGATGTCAAATAGAACATTTAAAACACAAGAATTTTATGTAATTTAGTTTTGTGTATACAATATACATCATCTAAAAAATGTGTGAACAGCCTCTGTATATATATATGAATAGAATGTTCTTTCATGAATTTTTTCATGGCGCACAACCATCAAATCATGCACATATACTCATTTACATATACATATCATCTTATATCTGCTTCAATGCTCATCAAGTAGAAAATTCATACTCAAAATATCTAAGATCAAAAATTTTATTTATTTACTTCTGACCATGTTTTCGTTGATTTATAGAAGCCTTTTAATAAAATATTTTATAAACGATTGTATCTTTATACTTTGATATTCTTTATTCAGGCCTGAAATCATAAGCTGTAATATGAAAGCTGACAGCTGAATGTGAATACCTCTTTATCACAGGAAAGTTTAACAGGAAACTGATTTATAGTTTCGGGGGGGAAAGAGTAAATCGTAGAAAATTTACAATTTTGATAAATAATAACTCATAGAAAATCTCTATTCCGCACGATTCTGTAATAAAGGGTACAGAATAAAATAATGTAAATTATAACATGAGAACTTAAGTTTCATTGTTCAATACTTTATACAGCTTTCAATAGCATCTGAAAACAACGTTTTCAGCTACTAATCACTCCACCGGCGAACAACATTTTTAAGAAGCAACCATTCCTTATGACTATCAACAAGCCATGTACTGTTAAGCGAGTTAAATCAAACGCTAGCTAAATACCTATAGTACTTGAATGACCTCCCAACTGAGAACAAACTAAAATATCTCCTAGAATAAGAATTTTGCTTAACGAAAACTCGCCACACTCATTATAAATCTGAAAACTTTGAGACTATACCAGCATTCTTTTATGATCAGTTACTTTAGTTTTTCTATTCATAATTAATGTTGATGTTTCTTCATTAGACTTTTTCCCCTTTCTCTACTTCGACAAGGGCTATCACTGACAGTGAAAGGAGTGCTAAACGAAGGAGAGTTTGCCAGGAGTTATCTATATAAATAAAACAGTTCCATAACTGACTGACTGACATATAACGCAAGACCAAACCGCTGGACATAAAGAGCTGAAATTTTGCATGGCGATTCTTCTTATAGTGTAGGGGTGCAATAAGAGAGATTTTCAAAAAATTCTTCTTAGTTATTTTAAGTTAAAATTTTAAGCTGTTTTTGTAACATTCTTTAACGTTTACACTTAAAATAATAATTCGAGGGTTATAAAATTTATATCACGAGAAAGATCATAAAAATTGCTTTAAAATGAAATTTTTTTCGAATCTTTCTAAAGACTAATTTTTAGAATTTAATTTATTAAATGCTGATCACGTGGTTTCTTTTCTTTTAATATTCCGTCACGTGCATAACAACGAAATAGACAAAAAAAAATTTCTTGCTTATGCGGCAGACGATTGGACATTATTCAAAAAATATTAACATGCAGTAAAAGAAATGTTCCTGAAACTGTACTATATTAACTGTACTATATTCTTTAGAATGTTCTATTAGATTTAATTTGAATATTTTCTTCTTCATAATTTTGTCTATAAAAATATCCGTTACGATTTTTATATAAATATGTTTTTTCATTTTTTTAACATCAATTGCATACATTGATCGTTGTATTTATTATAAATATATTTTGCATTAATTGCATATATTGACCGTTGTATTTAATTTGAATGTACTCCGTAGCGAACTACGGGTTTTCAGCTAGTAATTCAAAGAACTAACAGACTTTTCACAGTGACGTCAGAAATTCCTTGTTTAGTCATCTATCTTACGAGAATGTACAACCTATTTCGTTTCTAGTATATTTTATCTTGTTCCACGTAAGCAAGGAATTTTCGTTAGTAAACTGAAAAAGTAAGGACAAAATTGATTTAAATTATGTTGATTATTTAAATCATGATGGATGCACATATGAGGTATCATCTAAGACTTCAGGCAGAAACTAGGCCAGGATGCTTTTCTTTTATCTCAGAGTTTATATGCTTGCTAATTAATGCTTGTAAAGTTAAGAAATATTTGAAACTATGACGCATGATAAGTAATTTCACATTTGTACACAGTAAGAACTTTTAATATATAGGAAAAAAATTAGTATCATCAAATAAGTATATAAATATATTTATATATAAATTTAAAAGCAACAAATGTTGTATAAAATTTGTTCTTTATAGTTATATTATTTTACAATAATTCTTATAAATTCAAAATTCGCGAATCTTTAAAGCTCAAAATTTCAATTTTATATACTTGTTATTGGAATACATAAGAAAAAAATACAACATGAAATATATGAAAAATGTTTATCAGCTTTCATGAAAAATTTTCTAATAGTTAAAAAATGTTTCAACTACCACTATTAATCTTGAGTTATTAGCAATAAAAAACAAAAATAAGCATTTTTCTTGGTTCAATCGAACATTAATGTTTGCTTAACTTTTTTATTTGTTCTTAATTATCTTAAAAGGAACTGTTCATAGCACTCTCCTTATTAAATTTTTTCTAAAAGCACCAGGAAAAAAAATGAAATTTAACTTCTTGAAAAGTATAATTTATTAGAACCTGAAAGACGTTTCAATATCGTTAAAAGGTTTGTTTGTTCCTTTAACTCGCATTTTGTTGGTGTTTTGAATAAATAAAATATTTATAATTTTTGATATGCTCTTTAAATTAAATATGCAAAATATTTTCCAAAACCCAACAAATAAAGTAATTCAGGTAGATAAATCATTCATTTATTTTAATTTATTATTTATCGGATTTTTTAAATAAAAAACGCTTTCATTATTTAATATTTAAAGGAAATAAATTTAACAGTTTTAGAAAGTATTTTCTTATAAATATAAATGCTGGTAAAATATATATTAATGGTAATGTTTCTTTTTAGAGAAAACCCTTCTTTTCGCAATAAAAAGTAAAAGCTTAACATACCGCTACTGATCTGATTAAATTATTCTTTGAGAAGAAAATTAAATATCATATTACATGATCAAACAAAAAAAAATTACATGTTGACTAAATTACAAACACAAGTTTTTAAAATAGTTATTGAATTTCTATCTTTTCCTTATAGTTATTAGCCAATGGTTGGAAACAAGAGATGAAAGGTTTAACGTTTCTTATTATAACTACAGTTAAAAAAATTATAACTTTAGTTGCATATAAGTTATTTAGCTACAATAATACTTTATATAATTATCTTTGAACCTCGCATACCAGTTGGAGTTTTAATGTAACATACATTATTCATATAACCACCAACAAATGAAGAAAGTATTTTGTGCAAAAATTGTGCGAAAAGTTAGATATACAAAACTAGTATTTTTCGAAAAACTTAAAAAAGATATGTTTAAAAAAGATAAATTTAAATATATATTATTTATTATTTAAATTATTTATTATTTAATATTATTTATTATTATTTATTATTATTTATTATTTAAATAATATATTTAAAAAAGATATGTTTTTGTTTATGTAAAAGGCACTTTTTTTAAAGATGGCAACCTTTTACAGTTCGAAATAATTTGAATAATGAGAAAATAGATTTTAGAACATCTCACTCAATAAACTTAATTATTTTTTTTTATAAAAATATATGTATTTCAAGTACCTTAAATCTGAATGAATATTTTGTGAACCTATCAATAACTTAATTATAGCAAAACTTTTCCCATCCTTAAACAGCATTTTAGAGTCAAAGATAGAGTTATTCAGCAAATTAAATTGGGATTAAAAGCAAACTTAATTTTGTAATAATAAAAAAACTTCATACGACACCGAAAATTATTAATATTTATCAAACTTAAATTAAATAAATGTATGAAAATATTCTAGAAAATAATCTCAAAATTTTATACACGTCATTAAAATTGTTGTTGCTAGTAAAATCCTCAAAAATATTAATTTATAGTTATTCCACAAATACGAAAATCATTTTTTATCATGATATACTTATTTATTAATTACATTTCATTAAAAAACCATAATCGTAGTAAAAATAAAAAGAAACATAATTCTATCATGTATTTATTATAAAATTTTCAGCATATACCGTTACCGAAAAAAAATTCATGAATGTTACATTTTTCTTTCTTCAAGTCTTTCATATTTAAAAAAAAAGCGTTGCAAAATGCACTGTAAACATTATATTAGAAACAAAAAGCTTCCGTTAGTAAATATTTAAATAATTCTGACTGAAATAGTTTGGGCATCCAGACACATAAAATAAGATTATGTATCTGGAAAAACTACAATTTATTTTATATATTTGTATGAAAGATAGCACGGTGAATGCATAAGTGTAATATTTTGTTGAAATGAACTGAATTTTATTTCCGGAACAGATTGAAATTTTAAAGATCTAATTTTGTTCTTTCTATGATGGAGATCACTAATAGATGATTGGCTGAACTGCTAACTTTATATTTCAGTTTCAAAATATCCTATTGTGAGCAACAAATAATGATAGGTTTAAAATGCTGTTTTTGTTCTGTTAAACTAAAACCATATTATGTGTGAAGTTAGGTAAAAATAAGGATATAGACAGTGAAAGTTCTCCAAGTTATATAACAAAGTTGACAAGTATCTTATCGTGTAATTACAGTATGTACGTTGCAGATTAGTATTTGACTATTACGTGAATCAACATGCAAAAAAAAACTCAGATACAGTAGGTAAATTAACTATAAAAAAATAAATGTGAGGATAATTTATGCGCGACTAATTTCATTAAAAACAATATATATATATATATATATATATATATATATATATATATATATATATATATACATATTTATGAACCACTTAACTCAGCTGCACTGACTTGTTGGCAGCAAAATGTTATAAAATGATATTACTTAAGCAGTAAGCTTTTGTTGTCATTAACTCCTGACATTTAAATTCAAAAATTCAAAATTTAGCAAGCACCTGGCAAGCATAGGAGGTAAAATTTACTTACGGGTAGAATCGTTACAAATAACGTATCTTGTTCACCCATAACGATTATATTATATAAATATGAAAAAAATGTAAGGATAATGTATGATGTATTAGACATGACTAATGGTAATTAAAGATTATTAAATAGGAAATTACTCTCAAAATTATGTTACCTGAAAAGAATTAATAATTAACTGATGTTTTAGGAAGGAAATAAGAACATCCCAAAAACACAAATATAGCTTAATGAAAAAAGAAGGATTAATCACAAAAAGCACAAACAAAATTAAACAAATCATAATATTGAAAGTATTTTATTTTACCTTTATAATAAATCACATTTTCATAATTACCAGTGATATTTCGTTAAGCAGCTTCAACTACAACTGTTAGTGGATCCTGTAAAGCTGCTGTTTTCAGGAGGACTCCAGGAGGAGGGGACTGAACAAGGAATGTAGCATCAGCAGAATTTTGGTTAGTCATACCAGGTTCATTGCTTTTCACGACAGCTCGATATCCGTCGGAATCCGCTTTGTACTCCACGCTTCTGTATAATCCATCTGGATCAACGTATCCGTAGCTGCCTTGAACAACCCCGTTTTCGTCAGCTGTCTCTTTTCGATACTGACTCATCCCAAGTCCGTCTCCGAATTCGTAGCCGAAGTCATACGGTTTGTGGCTTAAAACCTGATCTATTTCATTTGACAAGTTAACAGGAAAAGGAACAGGAATACTTGTGGTACGTTCCAGGCATATGAAGACAATCATAAAAATTAACTGCAACATGACTTTTTTCTAAGATTTACGGATTGGTTGTACGGTAGACAATAGAAATGAGAGTGCAAATAAAGCAGGGTGCACCTGAAGGAAGAATACCCCAATAACAAGAGTTTAAAGAGAATGCTTCAAACCATGTGAAGTTCATCTCTTTTATATCAGACGTTATGTTGTTTGTTTATCTTGAACCTAGGTCTGGGAATGCAAATTATCTTTCACACGCGCCATTAATGTATGCCAAATAATTGCTTCCTTTGGGTGAGGTAGCTTATGTCAAGGTCTATAGAATATAATCTGCCCAGAAAGGAATTCAACCTTCTTTAACATGCATACCTTTTATTCGCTTGCATTTATTCTGTTCTGCTAACTTCCAATTGAAACGCAACGGCGTATGAAGGTTCATGAACGGAAAGATCTGTTGCTTTTATAGACTAGACAGTTTTCGTAGGAAAATCTTCAAGGTTTACATCACAGATTCAAATATTTTCACGGTATAAACATTTCCAGTTTTACTTAAGTAAGTCTGCCGAAATATTTTATTTCAAGGGGCATTGCAATGAAAATTTTAGTCAACATCAAAAGTGTACGCTGCCATTCTGCATTTTTGGCAACGTTTAATCTTTTATTACGGAGTGTGGGACACAAAATTTTATGTATTTTTCCTACCCACTTCGTAATGGTTGTCTTTATATAAACCTTTATATAAAGATCATTATGCATATAACCAAAGCTTCAACAACTTTAAATTTTGTATGAAAAATACTGAAATTCAAAAATAAAATCATGTTTAATATATACAATATAGTTGCTGAACCGATAGCCCACTTTTCATACATTTTTTCTACTTTTCGTCGAAAGAACTCAAAATAATTTGTCTTCGTGATAAGAAAAATTATTTATAGAATTTTTAATCACTCTAAAAGGGGAAAATGTCATACATTTTCAGAGAAATTACGTGGAAAATTTTTACTCTAAATCAAGTTCCCGGAGACAGTTTAATTAAAATGGATTGAAAGAAACACTAAAATGTTTATCAAAATTCCTTAGAAGGATTTTATATATAGCCTTATAACTATGGCAAATTCTAAAAAATTTTATAAAGAGATAAACAGATATATAGCAGTACGCACGTAGACTGTACAGCATAAAAATGTACAATAAAAAAGTGTATTCATAGTACAAACGTGTGCTTTCGGTTATTTTCTCCTGATGGTTTTATGGTATGTCTTAAGCAAAGAAAATGTTCATTTTAATAGCATTTTTGCACCCTGAATCTCTTTAAAAGGGACAAAGCTTTTGTACAGATTATCAGAATAAAAATTTTTCGAAACTGATCTAAAATATTAATAAGTAATACCAATCGCCTTATTTTGTAACAAACTGCATCGTTTAATTTCTAATACTTAAAGATATTTTAAAGTATTAATTTTGGGCATTCTTCCAAATGTTTTCTTTGAAAATGAGTCACTTTTGATTGTAAATACTATCAGAAGTAATTCTGATTCACTCAACTAGGTGCTGGATGTTAGGTGCTGTGCCATGTAGGTTATACCTAGATCATTAAAGGCCATGCTGTTATCTTCATTAGCTCTCGGGGTTAAAAGGATTAGAATACTCCAGTTCTGATCATATTCTCCAGCAAAGATTTTAATTAGACTGTAGGGATCTTCAAAATCCTGAAAACTAAACAGTGTTACAGAAATACTCTCAGCATACTACAGTTAAGTGGTCCCAAATAATTCATAAATTATTTGGCACCACTTAACTGTAGTCCCCTAAACAAAGTTCTTTGTTTAGTGGACCACTTAACTGTAACCATTCAACAAAGAAGTGAGTATTTGCGTCCAAATTGACCACAAATACTCACTTCTTTGTTTGTTCATGATACGATACGGACATGAGTGTTTCGGGGCTCAGAAAACCAACTCTTCACTCAAAATTCTTATTATTAAAGATTCTAAAAATTAAGTGACGCCATCTCTCTTCTGATATACACAAGAAAAGTAATACATGCATCAAAATGTATATTTGTATATTATATTATATCATGCTTCTAAGTTCTTCATTATTTAATGTATAGAAATAACCATGACTTATAGGAACTTCCACAAAATAATTTAAAGGGAAATGGTATAGTTAGAAATAAGATATTTAAGTCATGGATCATAAATTAATAGAGCAAGCCTCACTGAATTCTACAAAGATATCATTAATTGAGAACACTAACTGAGACAAACTTAACACTAATTTAGACATGAACCATAAAATTATTTTTGTTGTGGATTTTGAAAAAATATTAGTTTTATTCATCATTACTGCCTTATTATTATTTTATTTTAATTTTCAGAAAATAAATCTCAAATTAAAGAAAAGACTTTTAATATTTCTTATGGTATTAAAGAGGCACATTACAAATAACAGTTCACAAGATCTTTGCAAATAAACTTAGTCTAGCTTCTTTTAATATTGCTTGTTTTTTTTTCAATATCTACATAAAATTATATGCAGAGATCGATCTGGTAATATAGAAAGAAAAAGTTAAAAATGTGTTTTTCCACTAGTTTAAATAATGATAAAAAATAGAATAAAACAACTTCAGAGAGCTTAAAGAATACATAAAATGCCTAAATAGTTTTTATCAGAAGAACTACAATTTATAATGGTATTTAGCATGCATGCAACTGCTAATTGGAGTTTTATATTGCTTTAATTTCTCGTTGAAAAAACATTTCAACACTCTCGCTCACCTCCAAATATATAGCGAATACCATCATACTTTAACATTCTTTTATGGATATCTGATAAAGCTCTCATTTCCTTAAATTACTCTATCGTTTAATTTAATGAGTCTACTAGTATGATGATGTTCTTAGACAACCGAAGAAAAAGTCGTTTCAGAAATAACTTACAGACTCTCTCTAGACCACTCCAGGTATGTTGCAAGGAAGCTGAGGGATACTTGTGAATGTTATTTGAATACATATTAGAAGCTACGGGAATATCTTAGGTAATAACTTTCATATTTTAAATATTATCTGTATAAATGCTTAACTTAGTATTTTATGTTGTGGAATGTATCTCTGAAATGAATATTGATGCCATTCTATTATAAAAATTGAGCTTTAGTCTAAAAAATGTTTTTTCTGATATATCGAATTTTATTTTAATTTTTAGGTTAAGGTACCAAATTATATTTGAGAATTAATATTCTAGGGCATTTTCTGACATAAGTTTTTAGTAAATTTGCCTTGGGAAAATTTTTAAAGGTTTCCTTTATGATTCTGTTACTTTTTTTAATTTTACTCTTCCTTTTAGACAATTGTATACCATGATGAAAATTACTATTCTGTGAAATCAAATCAGAATAAAAAGGAAGAGATTCAAGTCAGATATGTCAACATAAAATTAAAATTTTAGTTTTTAAAATCTGTAGGTTTTTATCCTGATCACATTCGGATATACACACAGCTAAATATGTTGACTCCTTCATTATGGCATCATCAGTAGCTCAACATTACTCTCAATAGGGAGAAAGCACAGGAGATTCCATTCCTTAGACGGAATCAGAACCCGGATCGACAAGTTAGAAAGTTTCTTATGATATCTACATAAAATTAAAGGAAAATTTATATTTTCATCATATAACTTTTTCAATATCCCAAATCCTTACTATGTGACATTTTCCTTTTAAAAACCATTCATGAAAAATATTTGGGCTTTTGTATCATTGTAATTCTTTTTTCATTGAACTATTAAGGTAAAAGTTATTAATCCATATTTATATTTTTGTAGTGTCATTTAATTTTATTGTTTAAGATATATTGCAAACCAAAGAGACACATCAACAATTTGATAAAACTAGTTTACATAAAGGTTATGTCAAGCCAAGAGGGTCATACTAATTTGATATGAAAAATAACTAAAAAGAGGTGATTTATAAAGTAATTAAAAACGATTCATTACCCGATAATTACTTCTCTAGAGTTTCAGGTAAGTACTGCATTGTTTACACATGGCAGACATTAATTCTCGAAAAACTACAAGCATCCCCACGGGATGATCTACCACACAGAGAGATACAATTAAAATATCTTTGAGATTGAATCAACGATTGGCAAAATGTGTAGTCTACGTATGTGCATACGAGTAACGACTCATTGCATCCACAAGACGAAATCAATTATTGTTTTACAACACAGTCAGTACTTACGGGCACCTTTCACCCACTAATATATCTAGTCCACTAAAACCTGCATTTTTAATAACATTAACAATATTCAACGCAAAAAAATAATACTCTTTGCTGGGCTACAGTATGTTTTCTAAATAAAACTATACAATAAAAAAGGGCTAATAGGCGAAGTAAAAGATAGGTAATACAGTACATATACTGTGCACAAAGAGTATTTACATGACTTGTTGGTAATGAATATTTTAGTGAATTCCCCCGTATGATGGAGAATAAGGCCAATGTCTATAAAGTGAATATAGGAACAGTACCAAGTCTGTAGAGAGAATGAAGGAGCGGTACTATATCTGTATTGTAGAATTACACCTTAGTTAGTAGTAGGAAAATGAAGCAGCGGCATTTGTGGAGAGAAAAGGGAAAAGCACTATTATTACTACCAAGGTAAATTGTTGAAAAGCACTATTTCGGTGGAAGAGGAAGCGGCACGGCACTATGTCTATCTCGATGACGAACTGTTCGTACGGGAAGAATATGGCCGAAAGTAGATGTTGTAGAAAACACCGATGAACCCAGTCAAGAAAGTTCGTGGAGCTAGGAACAAGCAAAAAAATAGCGTGGAGCTAGGAACAAGCAAAAAGCGAAGATGATGAAACGCGGTTATCATCATCTTCGATGATGATAACCGCTTTTTTATAAAATGTGCTATAGTATCTGGATGCCTAACTAGCTTCAGTAGATAAGTTAGCTGGTAACGTCGTTGTATAGTGATTTTTTCTAGATGTGACAACAATAACCACAGGCGGATCCATCGTCTTCTGCAGTCCGGGAACCAAATTTAAACGAAGAAGAAAAAGAGATCGAGCCAATTATTAGGTCGAACAGATATTTATTCAGGATCACTTCGGAAATTTTCATCGTTATTAGCAAAATACATAAAACGACCATGATGGTTCAAAAATAATTATACATCAAAACTGGTATAGCCTCCTCACAGAATTAGGCAAGAAGGAGCCGCATTCTTGAGGGGCTTCTAAAAGGCACGACCTATATATACAGCCAAAAAATCGTGATCTCTCAAAGTATGTGTATTCAAGTTCTTCCCAGACAGGAGTATATGGAGCGGGGGTTACACGAAAGTTGTGTGCCAATATGCCAAGCGTCGTAGCGTACGTAGTGTGAAAGCAGAACGCGCATTAAGTTAAAAGGGCGATAACAGGCGAAAAGTTGCAACGTAAAGGCGCGGTAAGTTTTAAAAGCGGTGATTTGCTGAGCAGCTGAGACCTGACGACTTTTGAAATTCACCAAAATTTGGCGATTTATCGCCAAAGCGGTTTTCTCAAAAGCTGCACAGAATCAATTGACGGTATTGCCTTTGGGGGCAAGAGAAATGGCGTGTATCATGGAAACGTCACCTTGGGCGGCGTGAAAATGAGTAACTGCTTTCGAAAGGGGTTTTGATAGATGGTACGCTGTTTGTTAGCCCGTAGACCGAAACCGTAGTTTAAAGAAATTCTTGCAACAAGAGAACCGTAGCCTGGGAAAAATAGAACCGTAGTGATTTCTTCAACAATATCGAGTTGATTCTATTTACGCACAGATGTGCATGAATGAGCAAAGATGTCGTTAAGAAAGACCAACCTGAATTCAAAGCAAGAGCTTAAGAAACACACCTGTTAGCGTAAAATATTGCTGGACAAAGTGACAGAATTAAAGTATTTCCTGATATTAAATAAATTCTAGATTAAATTGGGGCAAAGTTAGCACACATTAACTGTAGCGTTAAATTCCACGCTACAACCCGCCACTCCCAATTACAATTTTCTGATAGTTTTTAAATGCTTTCTTTATAATTCAATGATAATTTTTACATTTTCCTATCCCTTTCGACAGTTATGAACAATAACGAAAGTACTTAAAGCAAATTATTATTCTCTGTATTTTAATCTTTTTCCGTTTCCTTTTAGACATTGTTATACAATAACGAAAATAATTAAGCAAATCATTATTGTGTGTATTTTAATCTTTTTTTCTTTTCCTTTTAGAAAGTGTTAAACAGTAACGAAAATGCTTAAAGAGCATTTTTATTTTGTGTATTTTTAAAAAAATTATTTTCCTTTAAGATAGTTATACGTTGATGAAGATATTTAATGTATATTATTTTTTTTTCCAATGCGGAGGCACTTGGCGTCAAACATTCGCCTATACTACGCCTCAATTTTACTGCCCATTTTATTGTGGGGGCACCATATAGGCGGATAGCATTACCCCCTATGAAGGGACGACACGAACGGAGGCATTTTTCGTGCCGCGACGCCAGGATTCGATCCGAGCACCCTCAGAACCGAAAACCAGCGCGCTGTACCACTTGGCCGCCACAAGCCCTAAGGTATATTATTATTCCATGAAATTATATAATACTGAAAAGGAAACAAAATATAAATGCTGTTCGCACGGGCAATGAATCACTGACAATATGTGGTGCATTGCATGTACTGTACTTAGATAGCAGTTAAAATATACAGAACTGAGTTTTATAATCTTTAAGAATTTTACTATACCAGTGGGCTTCAAAATGTAATATTATATATATATATATATATATATATATATATATTATATATATATATATATATATATGTATGTATATATAATATTAATAGCAAACACAACAATAATTAAAATTTGAGATTAATTTGTGGGAACAAAATGGATAACGATTATCCTTTGTATCTCCTTTTATAATGCTTACTCTTCTAGCACGCTGAGCTTAATCCTGGCCAATCGACAAACTGTAGCGTATTCATTTTAATTTATTATTCTGTTAATAATAGATGACATGCCAATATTTTCTATTATTTTAAAAACAAAAAAATGACCAATAAAACTTTTCCAAAATTGTTTAGACTTATAAAGAAGTCATTAAATTTTCCGATGATCAAGAACGTTGTTTGTAAGACATGGTATGCGAGAACATCAATTGAATATTTAGAATACGAATAACTTTTCTTCCTAAAACGTTATAAGGCGATAAAAAATCAGACTCATTCAAAGACTGGATTCAAATTTTATTATTTCGTAAGTATCCATTATTCTTGAAATATAGATGAAGAGATAACAAGAGATCTGATTGGTTTGGAGAGCTATGACCTTCTTTTGCAAAACGAAGACTAAACAAGATATGAGAGATTGTTATATAATATAAAGCGGCATCTCCTACTCGATAAAACGATTTTATATAAATATTTTTGTAGAATTCCTCGTAGATTAGCAATTCTAATAGAGTTCAATGATTTATTATTCCTCTGTTCTGTTAATTCAGGCTGAAGTACTCGGAAAGTTCATAAAGTTGAGAAAATTGAAAATAATTCTGCTTCAAAAGGATATCACATAATTTTCGAAATGTATATATTTTCGCTTTATTTTCATTGCCATTGATTTTATTTGGCGTATATTTTCATTTCCTATGTGGCCTATGTAGAAGTGTCTATGTTGTTCTTACTGCATAGATTTATTTTGCTATGTTAAAGTAAAATTTAAATAACAAATTTCAAAAGTTACTAGCCTTTAAACTATAAAATTTACGTACTTTTTCAAAATAAGTGTTTTTTGGAGAGCAAAATAATATTAATATAAGGTACTTTTTAGGCTCAATTCACTAGAAGCCTCCTTTGTACGCACAGCATTCTCACCAAATGAATTCGTTCATTAGATATTATTATAATGCATATTGAAGCCCATGATACTCTAGTTTTAGATAAAGCACGTTTACTGAAATTGCACTGTCATTTATTTAAATGAGGTTCGTAGTTTCAGTCTGTTCGGAGATTTCCGATAAAAGACTTTAAAAAGTAATGTGGAAATTGAATTTTTTCGGTTCTCTCGTGAAAATTTGAGAGACTCCCAAGGTATATCAATGAATTTTAAGTAGTGAATAGAATTCTACAGAAAAGTGAAGGATTTTCATTATTTCAATATTGTCTTAGGTTACCATTTTGCTATTTGAATTTGTAGGATGGAATTTATGTGGTTTACTGATGTAAGTAATAGGTAGAATGAAGACATACAGGCTCATTCTGTCTGTTCAATCAATCATATATCTGATTTACCTAAAACACAGTAAAATTGTAACATTTTAATTTAAACAGTCACAAGGCGATACATTGATTTACAATATTCTGTATGTTTCTATGCAAGCAAATATCCAGAAACTTATTCATTAGAGACAGATTTCACAAAATATTTGCTTTATATTTCGATTTATTGTTTTTTGCAGAAGGCAAAACCTTCATTCATGTTTGACTTTTTTTATACCGTAAATGTAACATTTCAGATAAAAAACCTATTAGCAATTGAAAATAAATAAAACAATGAAAAAGAAAACTGTTAGGGAACCTCAATTATTTTGAGTAGTGTTTTTATACTAGGGCTACTGCTGGATTTTTTCTTTTTTGCATCACTGCTGCTTGTTGAGAACATAATTTTGGGATTATTTTTAAGTGTAAACTTCTGTTAAAGGCCATTGAGCGACAAATAACAAAAATTATCTACCTCTATGGGTTCAATTTAATACTATTAAGGATATTTTATAGTTTCTGTAAACTATTCCAATTTTTTCTACACTTTGTAGATGATGTTTCTGCAGTAGACAACTCTCTGTTGATAACCTGCGTATTTAGTTATGTTGTTAATTTTTTTCGGGAGTACTCAATCGGGAGTACTTCTTTTTAATACATTAAACGTAACATTTTTATCCTTTAAAGCTTTCATTAATTTTAATTTTATTGCGTCATATCAGTTTACTGTAACACAACACAAAATTTATCAGAGTTACCTAATGCATAAAATTTTAGCACAAAATCATTGAGAAATCAAATCAAAGAGATGAGAATTTGCATCACGTGAAAATCTTTCTTAAGCATTTTTCTTGCATCCATAAAAGTTTCCATACATCACTACTGTGTTTTGAATCCAAATAACGGTGTTGGCAGTCTGTAAAATCAACTCACAAATGATTAGATCAGTTGATAAATCAATCCTTTATTTGGATTTGGATTTAATAAAAAACTATTTAAATTTAACAAAACATAACGAAAGCAAATAGGCCTTTCATGTAGATGCTCGAATGTATCAAATGAAAGAAATTGAAACTAGACAGTTACAAAATAATATAGACTGTTAATTCCTGAAAAGGTAGATTCGGCAAATTATAGTGATTCCCTATTGAAGACTTTTTATGTGTGAGGTCGAGCGGTATATCTTACCTTTTGCCTTACATTATACATAAGTGTAGAACGGAAGAAACTGTTATTTGGCATACCCAAAGTGTACATGTTTTATACCTTAAGCCTTGAATTCCAATATTCGGTATTTTAGTTTCTTCCAGAGGCCGCCCACGCAGTATAGTGGTCATCGTTCTGATGTACCACGAAGAGACTTTTGTTCAAATCCGACTAGGGCGTGGTCATTTACGTATCGTCCCCCTCATAGCAACGCTGGCTCATCTAAAGTATCTAGCCAAACTTAACTGATCTTCATGGGATAATGTCAATAAGTGACTACCGTCAGAGACTGGAGAGCCTGCTGCATTTACGAAAAAAACTTTCTTCAAGAAAAACTATGTTATTCTCACTCTCTAGTCTTCCAGCTGTCGGTGTGTGATTTTCAGCTCTTTTGCACCTATCCCAAATCTTTAAAGCTGTCGTGTATAGTAAACGATAATCGTAGCTCTAAATAAACCAATCAATTAACTACAGACATATTCTAATGGATGACTGAAAGTTAATTAGTCATGTTGCGAAATAGTGCGAATTTACGAATTCAGTCACAACATATTTTGGCGCTTTTTTTCTCTTTTGTTGTTGGTGTTTCTATTAAAAGAATTAAATTACGTGATTTATTTACCTAAATATTTCTATTTTTATGTGTCTGTATTTTTTTAAATTAGCATTCTTCGAGAATTCAAGACTCATATTTTCTCTGAGAATTAAAATTTTCTTAAAGTAATGGACTTAACAATGGATACAAACAGTGCCTGGCTTGTTCAAATAGAGAGATATCAGTTCGAATTTTGCAGTTACTCATCGAAAATAAAAGACAACGATAAGATATTATTGCTAGATGCTATATTAAGTATTAATAGACATTGTATTTAATGCACGAATGTTCTAATGCGAGATACTTCTGCTAATATTATAACATTTAAATAATTCTTAAGGAAGTCTGTATACATTACCCAATTTCTAAAATATGAATTTCACTCAGAGATATATGAACGAAGAATATAAATATATTTAAATGCTGAATATCTAAATATATAAAATAAATACCGTCATATTTTTCGCTTTAGAGCTTATTTTATCTTATGTGTATTTTATCTTATGTGCATGAAAATTTCACATTTTTCATTGCTAGGAAAAATATTTCTTTTTATTGTAATTAGAATTGACTTCTCTACTTAGACCAGCCATACATATCTTTTTGTTCCCTCCGGCCATATGCATGTTTGCCAGGTTATACACACACACACACACACACACACACACACACACACACACACACACATATATATATATATATATACCCAACAAACACAAGACTGACGGCAACTTGACGGGCCGGTTCTGGAGGCGCCGGTAGAACGATAGGCTCGGGGAAAATGATCCGTACCATTGCCGGGTGATTTACGAATGTCCGACGCGGAATCCCGTAGTGTGTACCCGTTTGAGGGCCGGTGATGGTTGGATAGGAATCGAACCGAAACCGCTCTCCCTGTAACGTCCCGGAATCGATAGTCCGATTCGTAACCACAAGTAACAGAAATCTGCATCAGAATTATGGATTTGAAAGGGAAAGCGAAGATTAGATTAAACAGACTTTTCATAAATATTTATTTCACTTTTGTGAAACTTCTTTTGCACGAAAAATTCACATAATTTTCCTTGTATGAAAAGATTGAATTATATCAGAAGTATACGGCTGATATAATATAATCTTTCGGTTATACTATGTGATATATGCATAATATATATCATCTATATATTTAATTTTCTAAGCCGACTTTTTGGGCAGTCCGTGAGAGAAAACTACTGCATCAATTTACTTCATTTTGGTCTTAAACGAAAGATTGTAATCTGTAGATTTGTTAAATTTGGTTTTTGTGACAGCAATTTCCATTAATTAGCAATAATTTACAATTGATTTTTACGCATGCTCAGTGGCATGTTTAAATCTGTCTTTAGACACTCACTGTTTCCGCGCACGCTCAGTGACATGTTTTAATGGTAAACACGTTTATTCCGAGAAGTCTCTCTAGATCTATCTCTGCCTTATTTATTTTTATGATAATTATATTTGTGAAATACAATAGTAAACCTCATGGAAACTGTTTATTTCATGCTGTTTAATTAGCGATAATTTACAATTTAAAAAAATTGCTTTCTGCACATGCTCAGTGACATTTTTAAATCTGTCTTTAGATACTCACTAAGCGCTAGGCCGCTTAATCACAATTTGTTTCTGCGCATTATTATGATTTTCAACATTTGACAATGATGTGTTGAATATAATTTGTGTATTAGTACATTCATTTACTATCTAGCCGTCGTGTTTCGACAGACATCAACTATTGTTAGATTATATTAATTTATTTTTGGCTTTTATATAGAAATGAAATAAACATCCACTTACAAATGGATAATTTTTTTGATCAAGAGTTTATGCACAAGAGAGTAAAGAGTAGTACCTGCCTAAATTTGTTTTTCATTTTGATTAAGACGGACTTTTCGGCAGACTCTCTTGGATGCCAAAGTGGGTATCTATCTGGCGCTTCATTTCATACTCAGGTTCTCTGCGATTTACTTGGCAACCCTACCACCAGTTCCATTGGGCCAATATCAATTCCGTTAGGCGCTACATTTCGTTTTTTGGTAGACCGCTGAGTTACACTTATTTGGACTTCAAATTTTTCGGTGATGGTGTTGATAATTATTTCATGAATTAAATATTTCGTGACGCAGGAATTGGAGCCATTTTTTTTATAGAAACATGACCATTTTAGCTTATTTTCGGCACTTTTTTTTTGCGGGGGGGGGGGTAAGTATATTGATTTTGTAATGAATAACATGACCGTTTTTATTTATCAGAAGATAGATATATTCATAGCATAAAGTAAAATACTTCGAGTGACAGTTCTCTTTTAAATGAAATTGCGTCCGAATGCATTTCAATAAATGTTTAACAGATTAAACACTAAAAACATATCATACATTTTTAAACCTCTATACAGTCATAATATTGTTATTAAAATATTGAGGTACATTGAATTTTATTCGTCATTTTTACAGTATTTATTCGCATACTTTATAGCTAGTGATGTATAGAACAATAAAGAATGAATCTAGGAAATGAAATAAAAATAATTGATGACTGAAAATAAATTTCATATAGCAGACCAACGTATATGTAAATGTAGGTACAAATACTTTATAAGTTTTAACACCCATTGATATGAACTGTATTCATATTTTTCGAATATGCTTCATAAAAACAAACTCCATCTCATCAGAGATAAAATTAGAAAGTGTGTGTTTGTATGTATGTAAATGTTGACAGTAATTTAGTAGCTTTAATGTGCTAGTAAATACAGGGCAGTTTCTAGGGTAGCTGCCATACGTGTGCGAGAATAATTCCCCCACCCCCTCATACCGTATGGATTAATTGAAATTTCTCTGAATTATTTTTACCTTAAATGAAACAACGAATTACAGAAAATATTATAAATTCAGTTTATTTTTTAATTTTATAACCTAACATAATAATTATTAATGTATTGATATAACAACTAAATGAATACGTTATATTAAATACATACAACACATATCTATTAATACATATACTTAATAAGTCAGTCAAAAAGATAATCTTTGCTTTCCTTGCTTTTTTTAATGCAAATTCTGTTATAATATCTGATCATCTATATCTTCCGAAATGTCCTTTTCGATGCTAATAATAGATAAGTCTGAAAGCCTTTCTTGTCCCATTGTAGACCTCAAATAATTTTTTATTATTTTAAGTTTTGAAAAGCTTCTTTCCCCGCTAGCCACAGTCACAGGCAATGTTAATAAAATTCGTATGGTAATCACTAAATTTGGACACAGATAGATGAGGTTGTTTGTAAATAGGTATTGAATCACATTTAACGCGTTCATTTCAAGGGAAGGTTTTCCCTATTAGCGGGTAAATCCCGGGTATTATTGTTGTCCATGTAAACGCAGCTAACGAGGGCAATGTTGTCAGTTTCATCGCATAAATCTTCAGCTATAATATATTTTTCATTTTTAAATGGATCATGTTACATACTTTCCACAAATTTACATTTTGTAGACCTATTTGATTTATCTGTTTCAAGGAAATCTGATATTGAAATAAATCCCCAAAAAATGCTCCCTAATTTCCATTTGCTTTGATTTATTACTTAATAGAACAAATCTTACTACAACAGTAAGTCGGTCTTGGTTGCTTAGATCAGGGGTGGAATCTAAAATAGTAGAATAATATTTACAAAATTTTAAGAATGATATTATTTCATGTCTTATTTTTTGTTCCAAAAGGGAAATAGTTCATTTTGAATATGAACACCTACAGTGGCTCCAAAATGTGTTCGTACACTTACGATTTTCAATGAAATAGGGATCTATCCATTAATTAAAATGAATATTACAGAATGGGCATTTAATAATAAGATTTATAATCTATTCTTAACAAAACTATATGAAATATTTTGAAAACATAGTAAAACTTTATTTTTAAAACACCAATAATCAAAAAGTAACAAAAACTATCTCACAAAAGTCATCGTACACTGAAATATTTTCGGATAAATTCATAACTAAAATTATCGCCTGGCGCTTTATTTTTATTTTTGAATTGTGGTGGCATTTAAAATATCATTTGGCTTTAATTTTTGCTTGCCTATTCCGTAATATTCTATTTATTATTTAAAAATGGTTTGCAAAGAAACAACAAACAGCATTGATCGAAAATTGATTATTTTTCATCATAGTTGTGGTAAATCAGTTCGGAATGTTGCTAAATTACTTAATTTATCCCATTATACTGTGCAGTATGTGATAAAACGCTTTAAAGAAGAAAATCGGATAAAAATCAAGATAAGAAAAGGTCGTCCGGCAAAGTTAACAAAACGTGATGAGAGATTTTTAATTAGAAAATTTGTGAAAAATCTACGTTTGAGTGCTGTAAAACTTTCTGCAGAATTTAATGAAACATTTTCTACTTCAATTTCACCTGAAACTGTTCGACGAGTTCTCAGAGCAGCTGGATTATATGGGCGTTCTGCCCGTAGAATCTTTTTTGTGAGTGAGAAAAACAGAAAGCTCGGGCTTTCCTTCGCACTATCAATGATTAATAAGCCCCAAACCTATTGGAATAATGTCTTATTTGCCGATGAAAGCAAGTTTATCATTTTTGGTTCCGATGGGCGTATAATTGTATGGAGAAGAAAAAATGAGGAACTTAATCCTAAGAACTTAGTAGAAACAGTTAAGCATGGCGGTGGAGGTGTCCTTGTGTGGGAGTGCATGTCAACATCAGGACTAAGTAATTTGGTATTTATTGATGGCATAATGAATCGTGCTGTTTATATATATATTTTAAGAGACAATTTAAAATTATCAGCCTAAAATTTGGGTATTTGAAATTTTTAATTTTTTTTAATCAAGATAACGATCCTAAGCCCACGGCTCTCAACGTTCGCCTCTGGTGTCTCTATAATTGTCCACAAGTTTTGAAAACACCACCTCAATCGCCAGATTTAAACTCAATAGAACATTTTTGGAGAGAACTGGAGGTTCGAGTACGAAAACACGACATTTTTAAAAGAAAAAGCGAACTAAAAACAATTATGATGGAAGAATGGATGAACATTGATGCAGAAATTACAAAAGAACTAGTGCAATCTATTCCCAGACGTTTAAAAGCTGTTGTCGATGCTAAAGGATATCGTACTAAATATTAATTTAACGAAAAATTAGAATATTTTCTTATAAGTAGAGATTTTTTTACAAGTGTTCGATGACTGTTGTGGGATAAAGTTTTTGTTACTTTTTGATTACTGGTTTCTTAAAAATAAAGTTTTACTATGTTTTTAAAATATTTCATGTAGATTTGTTAAGAATAGATTATACATCTTATTGTTAAATACGCATTCTGAAATATTCATTTTAATTAATGGATAGACCCCTATTTCATTGAAAATCGTAAGTGTACGAACACTTTTGGGAGCCACTGTAAATAATGAGGCATATTTGATGGATTTCTGCTGATTTTAGTGAGGTGCTGTGATATTTTAATGAAAAAATATCATCAAGTTTCCTTACCTGTGAAATATTTTTATTGGTCAGCAATCACAAAATCCAGCACAAAAATTAGAGACAAAAAGCTTTGTTTTTCAGTTGTTGAGGTGGACACGTTCAAAATT
Source organism: Dolomedes plantarius (assembly GCA_907164885.2). Lineage (NCBI taxonomy): Eukaryota > Metazoa > Arthropoda > Arachnida > Araneae > Dolomedidae > Dolomedes > Dolomedes plantarius. The sequence continues at coordinate 82,596,034 of OU015495.1, read as the reverse complement.
AATATAGTGCAAATTATCCCGGGCCGTGATTTATAGGCTCAGGGCATAAAATAGTATTTTCCTGCAACCTGACAAAAACCGCCCTAACCGACGCTATTTGATGGGTTAAAACGTGTTAAAACAAAAACGAAAAATGCATTTCCCAACTGGTTGCTACGTGGAGTAGCGTTTTTAAAACCAATGTAGTTTTGTTTATTTCCAGTTATACTTGTAAAATTCATTTTTAACTCTAAGTAGTTATCTAGCATAATGATAATATTTTTATATTCATTATTTTACTAATAAATTAGTTTTAAGTTTTTTTAACCGCGCATCCGCAACCCCCACCCCACCCCACCCCCCATCTCGACTTTCCAGCTGTGTGCTGTGCCTCGCTTGGGGTGGTGAAATTCCTTTGTGTCCTCCCTCCGTGGACATTTGCAGGTGCAAGTAAGAGTGTGTGTGTGGGGGGGGGGGGAATTCTAAAAATAGACGGGAATGCTCTTTGGGCAGTCGCCAATCTTTTATACAGGCGGTATAAAAATTGGCGATGTTGTTTTGGCGAAACCTATGGCGCACGCTATTCATGCCAATTATATTCCGACACAGTTAATGTCTGCAGTTCTCTACATGGTTGAACATTTCCTATCTCTCCGACGCTCGACTGTGTGGGATTTTCTTTATTTCCAACATTTTTTTAATATACTGTCATTGGACAATGACCGAGAGGTATGTTTATATTTTATACTTGTTATTTTAAGTAAACTTCGTAAATTTTCTCGAGAAAAGAAAATTATAATATTTTCTATAGAGGAAATTTATTTCATTCTTCTCAAAGTTAAAAGTGAGGTGTAATATATATTTGAAAATCACAAATTACCCGATTATATAATCTTAATTTATATAATTTATTTGAAAATAATTTAAAATTAAAATTGAATGTAGTTCAATGTTTTATAAATTTTGTTCAGTCCTTTTTTCAGTCTTATCGTATTCAGCAATATAAGACTGTAGGATGACAGAATATTATTATTTTTATCACCAAAGAATAAACTTACCAAGACGTATTTGAAGATGTCTCAAAACAAAATATTTCTTGAACAGCTAAGCTTTAACAATGAACCATTCTTTGATATGCAAAACTATGAAATTTTTTCACTTGTCAACTACTAAAAAAGTACTGAACAAAATTTATAAAACATTGAACTACTTTCAATTTTAATTTTAAATCATTTTCAAATAAATTATAACAATTAAAGTTATATAATCGGGTAATTCCTCGTTTTCAAATATATAATATACCTCACTTTTAACTTTGAGAAGAATGAAATAAATTTCCTCTATGGAAAATATTATAATTTTCTTATCTCGAGAACATTTACGAACTTTACTTAAAATAACATGTACAAAATATAATTTTAAGGGATTATTCTGAACAAAAATTTTAGATTTTAGCAGAGATTAATATTTTCTATTACCTGAAAATACACGAGAAAAAGAGAAAAGTTAAAAATATTAATACTAGTTATACATGGAGAGCCAGAAAAAAAAAGAAATAAAGTGTAAGGGTAGATATCAGATGTTATATATATCAAGTATTATATATATAACATCTGATATCTACAGATATACACTCATGGACAAAAAAAATTAGCGCACCAAGAAATAATTGCGGGATCGTAACGAAACTTGCAATGAAGATACATGTCGGGGAGATATGCAAATGATTAGAAATGCAGCGTGATTGCGCAGTACGTATAGCCGGTAGAGGGAGTTGAACATCGTACTCTGTGGAGTATAAAACAGGTAACCAAAGCTTGTTTGAGTGTGCTGAATCATTTACAAAGGAAGAGCTGAGATAGACATGCCATTACGGCGTGTTCGAAGACAATATAAGCAGTTGTCGCAGTTTGAGAGGGGGAGAATCGTCGGGATGATGGAAACTGGGTGGTCAGCTAGGTGAGTAGCTCGTCAATTAGGCCGCTCTGATTGTATTGTGAGGAGGTGTTGGGACCAGTGGACTCGAGAGATGTCATGTACACGAAGACCAGGATCAGGACGCCCTCGACAGACCAGTCGTCGAGAAGACCGCCACATCGTAAGAAATGCACGCATACAGCCAACTGCTTCATCGGCCGCCATCCAGGCACAGGTAGCACCTTCACTAGGGGCTTCTGCGCCTTCTCGAACTATACGAAGGCGCCTGGCTGAAGGACAGTTGGTATCGCGGCGCCCATTACGTGTGCTGCCCTTGACGCCCACCCATCGACGCCGCCGTTTGGAGTTTTGCCGCGCACGAGGAAACTGGACTGCAGCGGAATGGAACCAGGTCGTCTTTAGCGACGAATCCTGATTCAATCTCGGCAGTGATGACAATCGTGTTCGTGTGAGGAGAGCCCGTGGTGAACGCTTCAATCCTGCCTTTGCTGTATAGCGACACATCGCTCTCACGGCTGATGTGATGGTATGGGGTGCCATTGCCTACAATACACGGTCACCCCTAGTATTGTTCCGTGGCACCATGACAGCCCAGCGGTATGTTCATAAAATCCTGCAACCACATGTGTTGCCACTCATGCAACGGCTCCCAGGAGCCATTTTTCAACAAGACAATGCTCGACCTCATACGGCAAGGGTGTCACAAGACTGTCTCCGCACTGTTACTACCCTTCCTTGGCCTGCCCGATCCCCAGATTTGTCTCCAATCGAGCATATCTGGGATCATTTGGGACGACGAGTTGGGCATCCCTCGAGTTTGAATGAACTAGAGGCAAGGTTACAGCAAATATGGAACGAAATGTCTCAAGACATTATACAGAACTTGTATGACTCAATGCCCGATCGTATCGCATCGTGCATTTGCGCTAGAGGGGGGTCCAATATTCCACAGAGTACGATGTTCAACGCCTTCTACCGGCTATACGTAATGCACGATCACGCTGCATTTCTAATCATTTGCATATCTCCCCAACATGTACCTTCATTGCAAGTTTCGTTACGATCCCGCAATTATTTCTTGGTGCGCTAATTTTTTTGTCCATGAGTGTATATCAGATATATATCATCTGATGTATATCAAATGTTATCTTAAACACTGTTATCACAAGTACTGTTATCATAAACAATATCATTAATAAAAATAAAAAGCATGTGAAAGGAAGGGGTCTAAGAAAAACTTAGAAAATCTGTCGGAATTCCAATTATGGCCCAGCACTGGAAAGTAACCCTGATCGACGGCTCTTTGATGGTTTCGAGATGGGTATTTGACGGCCTGTCGACACGAATTATTGCTCCCGTAACCGACCCGTCAGCCTCCGGCAATGGTGAGGCTGTATGTCCACATCGAAGGAAACTTTGCGGTTCAATCACTGTACGCAGTCGGATGCACGATAGCTTCATTGTTACCGGAAGCGGCCCAGCACTCGACGGGGAAGTCGCGGGCGAGAGGACAAGCCCGTGACGGATCCGATACAGACCTAATGCGCCGGCCCGGCAATGGAGAAATCGGCTGGCCGGAATCATCCGGCCCCGGCCCGATGCCTCTGTGTTTGTTGGGTATATATATATATATATATATATATATATCTTATAGTTATAATATTGTATTTGAGTCTAGGTTATTCGTTATGGGATTTTATTACATGAAACATCGTAAAACTCCTATGAATGGTTGCAAAATATTCTTTCAATAGCAATATTTTTATGTTGCTTTCATTTCCTTTTATATCTAATTTGAATATATGTGCATCATTTGACAAATCAGTTTCATTAAATTTCCTTTACTTTCTGGAAATGTGTTTCTCAAATATTAGAAATCAAATTTTGAACTAATGAAAATGTATAGATATAATTATTTTGAAATATTAGGTTAGATGTTAAACAGGGAAAATTGCTTCCTTTAAAAGCAAAATGGCTAACGAAATGCATGAGTGATCATATATTTCTACCCTTTCTTCGTATACACATAGGCACAAATACTGACCCTTCTTCACTTCTATTTCCATATAATCAAACAGTGTTTCGGAATATAAGGTAAGTATGGGGAAATTTAGACAAAATTCCAAGAACTTATTAAATTTCAAGAGACTACATAATATTTCAAAATTCTGTAGTGCATGTTTCTTCGTAAATTCCATTCTAATTCATGATATGTCCTAGAATGAATGCATTTTGAGACTAAAGGCATGAATATAAAATGAATAATGTGACTTATCCGTAATAAATTTAAAATTATGCTTGCAAAAGAACTTTTTTAAAGATGGCTTTTGAATTCTATCTCATGCTTCAGTTAAAAAAAATACTGCTTTTAAATGTATATTCCACCCGTTTCTAAATCTAATAGATTTTTTTCGCCATAATTCAAAAAAGTTTCGTAAAACTTATGAAATATGATTAAAATAAGGGAGGTTGTAATCAAATTATGCATCGTGTTGTATTTTTATGTTTAAACAAATTTTTTCCCAATAAACGCCGTTTAAAACCACTACCTTTTCCGATTTTTGTGGAATGTATTGCATTAAAACAAAGGTTTTTCACGTATGCACTGAAGTTGTAGCAGAAAAGGAAATCATTATTTTGACTTATACCTATATATGCGAAAGCTAGAAAGTAAAATTCATGAAATATGTTTATCGAAATTTCAAAGCCATAAAAATATTTCTTTCTTTAAAAGAAATAACTTCAGGCGGTATAATAAATGCAACTGGAAAAGAGCGTAGTGAGAAACGCATTTTACATTTGTTTATCTGATAGTATAGTTGCGTTTCTCTGATGCTTTGGAATTTTTAAAATTTCCATATTATTCATGCAATTCATGTCAAAAAAATGAAGTCAATTATTTATGCTTTATTACGTATCCAGATATAATTTAACACTAAGCTTTTTAGTGTGTGAGGAGATTATTTTTCTATGCCAGGTCCTTTTGCTATATTGCTACTCTTCATTTAAGTTCAAAACTCCTGTCAAACAAAAATTAACTTACAATTTCACTATTCACTGGCAGTACAGCTCAGTTTAGTCGAATATGCTACCCTTATTTATTTTAACATTAAAAGCGTCTAATACAGAGGCTGTTCGCACATTTTTTAGACGATTTTGGTAAGCGGTAATAAAAAATCGTTTGCTGCAAAAGAAATAATTGCAATTGTACTATGTTTATAAAAGTCAAAATTATCGTCTGCGGCTTGAAAGTTTTGTTTTTATTCAAAATGGCGTTTTTAACAACGCAGTGGTTCGAAAGCTACATTTATGCTTTTTCCGAAGAGAAATATGCATACTCCGTTATCCAAAAACGATGTGAGAGTCATGGTTTTGTGATATCTAAAGCGTCGATAGGTAATATCGTCAACAAGAAAGGAAATAAACGTCAAATTGGAGCCTCAAGTGGGACAAAAATTCCAAACAAGTATCCAAGGAAAAAACGGACATCTTCGACTATTGCAAAGGTATGTTGTTTAATGTTAAAAGAAAATCCCCCTAGTCAAAGGACAGTTGCAAAATCATTAAAATGCTCGGTGTCCACTGTAAACAAAATGATAAACGTTGATTTAAATCTTAAGAAAGCGTAAAAACGCAATGTCCATCGTCTTCTTCCAAATCATGTCGCTGAACGCAGGACACGCTGCAGAATTCTATATGAGAAACACTTATCCAAAGAAAAATGGAAAACAATTGTCACAATCGATGGATCATGGGTGTATTTAAATGATTGCAACAAAAAAAGAGCCATTTATTATCATAAAAGGGGAGAAAAAAATTTAAGTACATGGTTCAAAGAATCCAACGAAAGTTTTTCTAAGGGATTCATGATTGTTGCTGGTTTTTCTTATAATGGCAAGTTAAAAATAAAGAGAGTGGAAAAAAATGTCAAGATTAACTCCGAATACTATCAGGAACATATTTTATCGCCAATTTTTCTGAATGAACTACCATAGCTTTACCCACAGTGCCATCAATCTGTGAGACTCCATCAGGACAAAGCTAGTAGCCACACATCAAAATCCACTGTAAATTTCCTAAAAGAAATGGAACAAAAAACTGGTATCAAGGCCATACCCTTCACTGATATCCCTACTAAATCTCCCGATGTATCACCTATGGATTTTTGTGCTTTCGGACTTTTGAAATCTGCATTATCCAAACGTCGTCCCAAAACCCTTACAGGACTCTGGAAAGCTGTTCAGGAGGAATGGGATAGAATACCTCTTCTGACACTTCAAAAGGCATTATTATCCTGGAAATTGCGGTGTCGAAAGATAGTTCAGAATAAGGGATGTCAAATAGAACATTTAAAACACAAGAATTTTATGTAATTTAGTTTTGTGAATACAATATACATCGTCTAAAAATGTGTGAACAGCCTCTGTATATACTGTTATTTTTTCTGTAGTAACTCTGTAGTAACTTTATATTCATTTTTATTCTCACATATCCAGTTTCTTTGTAAAATTAAATTTGATTTTGATTCATTTATTTTATAAGTTTAAAAAATAAGTAATTTAAGAACCGAAAGTTTAGAAAATAAGTAATATTACTTAATATTTTAAGAAAAAAAATTAAATGAATTCATCATTGTCTCTCAGCAGCTTTAAGTTTCTGAGCACCACAACTACCACAACTTTGTTAAAACTTTCTAGCTCTGAAAGCTTTTATTTCTTCAGTATATACACTCTGTCATAAAAAATAATGTGCACCCATAAGAAATCGAGTTACTATCACGAAATTTGGAAGGAATGTAGTCTGGTAAGAGATATGCAAATGATTAAAATTTCGACGCCAATGAGACAAGGGTAAGCGCGCTATGAGCATATGAGATGCACAGCTAGGAGAGTTTAAAAGCATGATACCGGAGACAGTACGAACAAATGTCGGACTTTGAGAGGGGGTGTATAGTAGGCCTCAGAGAAGCAGGTTGGTCGAACAGGCGTATCGGCCGCCACCTCGGTCTGAGCAACATGGTAGTTTCTCGGTGTTGGCAACAATGGATCACGAAAGGGATAGTCTACCGTCGCGGAGGATCAGGGCGTCCCATGAACACAAATGCTCACGAGGATCGCGCAATCATAACAGCGGCCACGTCCGCACCAATAACGTCGCTAGAATCGGTTTGACGTCATTTTCCACCTTCCAGACATAAGATGGTATCAAGGAAAGTATTCGGAGACGACTGGCCGACGCAGGTATAAAGAGCCGACGTCCATTAAGACGCCTACCACTGACCCCACATCATAGGCAGTGTCGATTGGATTTTTGCCGACCTCGGCCAACCTAGAGCGTGACCGACTGGAGGCGTGAAATCTTCAGCGATGAATCCAGATTCAGTCTCAATGCTGATGACCAGCGCATACGCGTGTGGAGGCGGCCAGACCACCGGTCCGATCAGGCATTTGTTGTCGAGAGGCATACGGCTATTACACAAGGTGTGACAGTGTAGAGAGCGATTTGTTGGGACACAGAATCACCTCTAGTCGTCCTTGAACGCACTTTGACGGCACGTGGACGAGATTTACGTGGACGAGATTTTAACGCCATTTGTACTGCCTATGCTATCAAGTCACCCAGCTGCCATTTATCAGCAACACAATGCTCGTCCACATACTGCGCGACTCTCCCAACAATGTCTTTTAGAGTATGACGTACTCCCATGGCCTTCCAGGTCACCAAACCTCTCGCCAACAGAGCACGTCTGGAACGTGCTTCGAAGGCAACTGAAGCCGTCCCGGAATACTGGTGAATTAACTGCCCAGTTGCAGAGATTATGACATGATCTTCCGCAGGAGGTCATAGGTGACCTCATTGATTCGATGCCACGCCGTCCCACACAACCACACAGAGCTAATGGTCGTCTATTAGAGCTCGAAATTCATCCATGACATCCAGGACGTACTATAGAACTCTATAAAATGAAAAAATAAATGTCAAATAGTCGTACTTCATTTCGACGTCTATTAGAGATCTAAGACGTATTATATACATCTATAAGTCCTGTAAGTTTCGATCTCTAATAGATGAAGTCTCTATTGTCGACGTCTATAAAAGATACTGATATAGACATCTTATGGAGCTATTTTAGACCAGCTCGGTCCAAAAGCGTCATCTATATAGCCTGATGAACAAACTACACTGCTGCTGTGTTATTTGTTACCGAGTGCACCTGAATTCTTCATTTGGATCTATAATCACAGCTGAATATTGCGGATATCCTTGCTCAACAAGTTTATATCGACTTCCTTTATTTGTTTTAAGGTAAGTGTTGATTCTTAAATAATTTATTCTTAAGGTATTGCAGCTTAAGGTATTGGATACCTTTGAAATTTCAATTTCTGTCAAAATATCGATTTTTTATTTTTGTTATTTTATGAATGCCCAATGTTTTACTTTCAAAATTTGTTTGAATTTTGTTTCTAGCTAGTCTAGAACCCAAGTTTTAGATATTTTAATATTGCTTGGCTGTGAAATTTTACAACTGAAAGTACGTTTCTGCAAACCGGAAGTAAGCAAAAATGTTTGTTTTCATTGCTGTTTTTCATGATTTTGTTAGGAAAACTGATTATATACGCACATAAAAACACAAAAATAGCTTTTTAAGCATCTTAATAATATTAAGAATTACATCTGGTAACATTATTTACCGAATTTTGTTTTAGAAATTGGTATTAAACTGTGCATTCCAAATCATTGTTTACGCACGAGTTTGCATTTGATCTACAGTGGGTTGCCAAATTATTAGGGACACCACGCAATTTCAGAAATTTCGACATTTAAATGTATTTTATTACCAAAACTAATTATTCCCATGTAATTTCTCATTTGTTATGTATTTCTGGCAACATTACAAATACTTTTTACAAAGTGGCAACACTTGCGTGCATTTTTCACGAGCAGGTGAAAGCGTGTGCTCGACTGTGGGTAATTCGTGGCGGTTCAACAGAAAAATCAGAAATGTAAGTTGTGCTCACTGTTGTATTATTTTTTAAAGTTTTGTTTAATATTGTATTACTTTTGTAAGTTTTGTTTAATATTGTATTATTTTGTTGTCTTTCAGTCAATATTTTTGTTTTTTTTATGCTTTAATCCTTAAAAATGTCACTGTTGGATTTTTCAGCATGGGAAAAGCTTCAGACATTTCCCCGAGTAAATGTACTGAAATAAAGACACTTCTGTTAAAAACAACACATTCCCAAAGACAGATAGCATCGATTGCCGGTGTTTCTAAATCATTGGAACCGGATTATAAAAAAAATCGACAATAATGTGAAATTGGAAGCGGGACGTATAGGGAAAAGTGGAATAAAACGCATTACCACCCGTCGTAGTGACCGCAAGATAAGGGATGCCTGTCTCGAAAATCGGAAACAGAGTGTGTCTCGTCTAACCACTATGATCAATGACGAAGGGACCAAAGTCTCCAAAAGGACAGTCCAGAGGAGATTGGCTGAATGGAACCTGATGGGTCATCGCCCAACCAAAAACACCGTCTGACTGAAACAATGAAGAAAAAGCGACTGTTATGGGCTCGAGAACACAAGAATATGACGGTTGAGGACTGGAGTCGATAAAATATGATTTATTATTGTGTAATATGCCTGCACAAAGAGTTTTTGATGCTTACTTTAGTATTTTATAGGTCTGCTTCTCCGATGAGTCAACTCTTCAAATTTTGACTGATAAAAACGCATTTGTGCGACGTCGCTCCGGAGAGAAATTTCCTCCTAAGTTCATCGTGGAGAGTATAAAATACCCATTAAGCATTATGGTGGTGTCTGTGATATCAGCGAAAGGAATGGGGTGCCTATACATAGTCCAGGGGACAATGAGGCAAGACCAGTACAAGCAAGTCCTGGAAATTCGCCTGTTGCCTCAAGTCGCTAAATGGTTCCCTGGTGATGAGAAGAGCGTATTTATGCACGACGCAACCCCCTGTCACAAAGCCAGAAGTGTAACAGCCTTTCTGGCTCAATTAATGTCAGAGTTTTGTCCTGGCCAGGCAATTCACCTGATTTGAACCCGATCGAAAACATGTGGGAGCTGACAAAAAGGAAAATAGCGACGGACCTGATCACTAACAAGCGACAACTCATCGAAAAGCTGGTACACGTATGGAATCATTGTCCAGAACAAAAAGAAAATGCAAAAACAGGCATTGAGAGCATGCCTTGACGTCTCGAAGCTGTAATTTCGGCAAAGGGTGGCATTACAAAATATTAAGCGTTTTACCAAATTTTTTTCCAAATGACTGTTTAAGATAAAATAAATATATATTAATAACAAATATGCTCTTTTCGTGTTTTAAATGAAACACACTATGCAATTAAACTAAATTACATTATCTCTAACCCTCAATTTGTAATCATTTTTGCAAATAACAATAGAATTGTCTAATTTTCAAGGCGTCCCTAATAATTTGGCAACCCACTGTAATCATTAGAAAGTCACTAAATCCATTTATTTTTCTCGATATTTTTAGTTTTTTTTCAACGAAAATGCCAAAACGTACTTCTGTAAAACGCAAACGTAAGTTTTATGGTAATAAATTTACAAATAAATAATAGTCCTGTTGAAAGTGAAATGCATAATGCTGCATCTGTTGGTGATAAAAGTTTTTCTGCCAGTTTTTCAAAGCTACAGACGGCTAGTTCTATATCAACAAATGAAAACTGTGGTTCAATGAGTGGTTTTAAAATTTTAGATATTGGAATCCTTTTAAATGTAATATCTGAACTCTGCTGTCCAAACTGTTTTGCAGATAAACAAACATTATGTGAGGAATCAAGATATGGGCTGTGCTCACATTTTTATATTCAGAGTAAAAACTGTGACTTCCATAAAGGTTTTGCATCTTCAAAAAAAAAAAATTTAAATTCTTCTGAAATAAATACCAGACTAGTGTATGGCATGCACCAGATTGGTAAAGGTTTTGCTGCAGCATATAAATTATGTTCAACGTTGAATTTACATGCACTGTCTAAAACAGCTTACAAATTATTTTTAAAACAGCTTACATATTATTTTTAAATATTTTTACATTAAACATTAGTAATAATATTATTATTTAAGTAATAATATATATCGCTATTTTTGGCATTATAATGTATGATAATTGTCATCATAATAACATCAAAAGTAGTGGTAAATATTAATATTTACATTGTATTTTGGACCTAAATTTCTTAATAAATTTAGAAAAATTAATTGAGCTTAATATATTTCGAACAATTTGCATTCTAATAGGACATTTTCATGCAAAAATAATTGCTACAGTGATTCTAAAACTAAAAGTAAATTTATTGAAGTATAACAAAAGAGTATAAAAATAATAGTGGTAAATGTTTTATTACTTATTAAGTAATAATTACTTAATAAGTAATAGCACATTAAGCTTAATTTATTATAATACATTAAGCTTAATTTATTTTGAACAATTTGCATTCTAATAGGACATATTTATGCAAAAATAATTGTTACAGAGATTCTAAAACTAAAAGTAAATTTATGGAAGTATAACAAAGAGTATAAAAATAATAGACACTATTATTTTTATACTCTCTGTTATACTTCCATAAATTTACTTTTAGTTTTAGAATCTCTGTAGCAATTATTTTTGCATAAAAATGTCCTATTAGAATGCAAATTGTTCGAAATAAATTAATCTTAATTTATTATTAAGAAATTAAGATCCAAAATACAATATTTTGGAGGGGAATAGTACGTCCTTTAGAGGTCTAAACTTTAGAGGTCCTAAATCGCGTACCCTCCAAATCGAAATTTTCGCTCTTATAGACGTCCTATAGAGCGCCTCTTAGATATCGTAGACGTCTTATGGATCTCAAAGAGAGCACACTTGTATAGCTGCCTTGTATAGCACACTTGTATAGCTCAAAGAGAGCGGCTTGTATAGCTGCCAGAGGTGGATTTACTACTTACTGATTTGTAACCTTTTTCATGCCATATCTTCTTAATAAAACGGTCTGTTCTAATGAATTTGTAATCATTTGCTTATCTCCTCATACACTACATACATGTTAAGTTTCGTGATAGTAGCTCATTTCCTTCTGGGTGCATATATTTTTGTGACAGAGTGCATATGTGTATATATGTGCAATCATATGTATATGTGTATATAGTGTATATGTATATATATATATGTGCGTGTGTGTGTGTATGTATGTATGTGTGTGTGTGTGTGTGTGTGTGTGTGTGTGTGTGTGTGTGTGTGTGTAGAGAGAGTGAGGCAGAAAGACAGAGAGAGAGAAAGGGATAGAAATATATATAGTGAGAGATATAGATAGATAGATGTAGATATATTCGCGTCAAAAATTTCTTGTAAATTAAATCTCAAATAAATTTTACTAAGTTTTTTCCGCGCGTTCAATATCATTTGTTTCGTTCTCAGTAAATAACGAATGCATCTTTTATTTATCGTTCAACCGTTTTAATACTTTTGAATCTCCTAGAAAATAAAAGCTGAGAAGTTTCTTCTTGCCTTAATTTTGTACATATTTGCTGCTTCGATTAGCTCTCATCTCTAGCACACGTGCACCTGCCTTCTCTGGAAGTTTATTATTTTGCTCTTGAAATAGATCTTCATGCTGTAACACAATTTTAGTTGAATTAGCATGTCGTAGCTTATCGATTTCACGTAAAAGCAGAAGGTGTCGCATTTTTACCGAGAAACCACACGGATAAGACTGCACACGTATTGCTGAAATGGTCAAAACCGATTTCGACGAGTTTTGAGTGCGTACGCACGTAATGACGCCCTACCTGTGATCAACATTCAAAAAACTACAACACTGTTTATTTTGACCCAATAGCAACAGTGATTACAAGATTAACTAAAAAGTAAATAAACTTCTGGTAGTAATATAGAGTTAATTCGATATTATTCGTGCTGTTTAATCAATTAGTCATTCGAGGTATGTTTCTTGTACATTCACACAGTTCTTAAGTGTTTGTTGCTTCAGTCGCCGAGATTTCTTGTACGCTACAGCTTATGGTCTATCATAACTCATACATGCTTCATCGGAGAAACGTCCGAGAACACGAGGTGCCAAAAAGAACGGCAACAGTTAAATAGCACTCCTAACAAATACGTATCTTGTAAACATTTGTCTTTTCTTTCAAATACAGAGGGCTATATTAACTGCAGTGCGATAGATTGTAATATATCTTCAACGTGTTTCTGACCGTTTAAGACTAAGTTAGAGATGCCAGAAGAGATATAACTATCGTAGGTTTTAGGTGTCTATGCGATAATTTCGATAATACTCGTAGTGGTCCTCTGCTACAAAAGATGTCTTACCCCTTTTGCGATACACTTCCCCGGATTCTAATTTGATTGTCATCTGCTTCGATCGAGAAATGGATTCATCGCAAAGCATTACGCGGGGCCAGTTGGAAGCTTGCCAGAATTGTTGAACATCACTTGGTAGAATAAGATAAAACTAACACAATGCAACTCGATTGATTTTTGAATTTATCAAAATACATATTTTCTACAGAAAGAGACAATATTGTTATCAGGTATAAAATTACATTGAAGAAGATAATAATTTATTATTTTTCACAGCCCCTATTTTAAATTAAATTTTACTCGTTCTCGCATTCTCTAGAGAAATACTCCTGAGATTGTAATTTGATAAAATGAGTGTGTCAAATATTTCATACTCTTAAAATTATTATATACAAAACGTAGTAAACGACTTTTGATTACATTTCACTGGAAAGAAATTTTAGTGTATTTCTGCGCATCGGAATTTTCAAAATTAAGAATGTGGCTTTGGGTTACCTAACAAGTTATTCTAATTTCAAATTGAGATGTTTACCTCTCTGTAAACATTCTTAAAATAAAGAAGTGAAGAAAGTAGAATGATATCGTTTCAAATTTCAGTTGCTATTAAAAAATATTTTTATTTTATTATGATATCAATGTTATGACGTTTTCCTCTTTTTGAGAGCTTAATTTTTGTATCAATTAACGTTTAAAACTTATTATTTTCCAACACTTTTATGTTCAAAAGCTACAAGCTAAACTATAAACATGTGTAAGATGATAACAGATTATTGAAAATATAGCTCCAAAACTATTAGAAACAGGTAGTGAAGTACAACCCTCAAACGATCCGCAGCAAATGAGTAAACAGAAACTCTGTTTTGGAATTGAAAATTATACGGCTTTCTTCATCAGTGTCTAAAAAAGAGAGAGTCTATGCTGTGAGTGATGGTCGCAAAAAATCTCAAAAAGTGTATTGTCATTCCACAACAGAAAATAATGTTTAGGTTGAGACTGTCAAATTTAAAATTTCAAAAGAGTTGAAAACATGTAACAATAAAAAAAGAAATTAGGAAAAGGCTCAAAAGTAATTGAAACATATAAAATAGGGGTAAAACATGTCATATGTTTTCTTTGTTTCTTGTTTATGCATTACGCCGTACTTTCTACTCATAATTTTTTGTTTATTGTGGTGTATTTAAACCCTACATACTTTTTCAGCCGTAGGATGAAAGCATTCTTTTCCTGCCATTTTGCCAAACAAAACTTGCAGTGTAAACTTCTATTTGCCCAGTTCCTGAAATTGTTGTGAATTTTTTTAAATTTTCCTTACCGGCAATATCAATTGTTTTTTAATTAACAATGAACATTTTATGATCATATTTTCTTCCACATAATCCCTAAAGTTTTTTCATTCGTCACCGGCTTTTCACTCAGTAACGGATTCAGGACTCATAACATAGCTCATGGATAGGACTGAGATCGGAACTCTGAGGCAGCCTATTTTGTTTTTATGTGTATTGTTCTTCAAAACTGGCCTCTACTAAACTCTAAATAATGCATGGCACGATGTAATGCTCAAAGAAACAAGGATCTGTTTCGAAGTACTGCCACATTCTAGGAAACGCACAATCATTTAAAATGTGTATGTATCTCTAAGAGTCCATAGATGAGGGCAAAAAAATCAGACGACTCCCTGCCCAACAGACACATAATGATCCGTTAGCACTCGCCATACCCAAGCACGTCCATCCGATTTGAAAAGTTTTTAGCATGATTCATCAATCCACAAAACTTTTTTTCCAACCTTCTACTGTGCATAAACGATATACTAAATTCCACTGCAGCCTCTTTTTGGCATTAGTCCAGGTAATGTGAGGCTTGTGTGCAACTCATTTGCCATGGTATCTGGATATTATGTAGTATCCGATGAGTTGAGTTGTACGGGTACTGATATAGGATTCTACTGCTAGGACATCTCTGACTTACTTGACATCTCTGAGGGCAAAACCTACACTGAGGAAATGCGATTCTTCTTTACAATCCTCACTTAGAACACCTTGCCCCGATCGTCCAATATGTGAGAGAAACCAGTTAGTTGGTTTCGTTCCAGTGGTGCTGTCAGCCTTTTGTATTTGAATGACATCTGCCAGCAGTTGATATCTGAATGTCCAGTAAACCAGCCTTTGCAAGAACAGACTATTTACTTACACCATCGTATGACCAGATTTTTTGGAAATCTGAAAGTTAGACGTTTGTGCATCATAGCAGGTTCCAATAAAATTCAAAATTTTGCAAGGTGGTAATGTTTATATATACAGTAAGTCCTCGAGTTATGCGGATTCGTAGATACGCGGTTGTAATTTTCAATTTTTTTTAACCCGTAGACGTGAATCGTGTTGCGCGTTTACAGTTCTGCGACTTTGCCAGTACGAATGACTGGCAGCTCTGCATATGTGTTTGACGCCAGTAGTGGCGTGAGTTCACAGCAAACGGTTGTTTGTTCAGCGCGCAGTACTCAAGTTAGTTTTCGATACAAATTGCAACATAAAGCCCATAACATACCTGTCCGAGAAACGTATGAAGGAACAGACCACAAGCAAAAAAGACTCGTAATTACTATGGAAACTAAAGTTGAAATTAAAGTTGTATTAAACGACATGACAAAGGTAATGAGATTGTAGAAATTGGGTGTGTGAAGGGTATGAAGGAATCGACCGTTAGAAATTTGATAAAGGATAAAAATCGGTCTATGCAACACGTAAAGAAACCTGTTCTTGTGCAATCGATGATAACTTCAAGTAAAAGATGTTTTTTAATAGAAACGATAAAGGAATCATTGAAAATTTGGATTGAAGATCTCCAACAGAAACGCATACCGATAAGTCTTGCGCTGATAGGAGTTCAAGCATTTCCTGGTACTTTTCGACTAAAGCGCTTTCTACTACATACTGTTCTGGAATGTTCTGGAACGAATTAACCACGTAATGCTGTACTACCTAATACGCTACATACTGTACTACCTAATATGCACTGCACGTCTTCATTTGGATATGAAAGTTCGCCTACATTTAAATACTCGGAGTTGGACGATTCATTTTGACAATATAGTGCAGAGGTCGGCAACAGGCGGCCCGCGGTCCGTATGCGGACCGCGGAAGGTCGAAACTTGGACCGCCAAATATTGGTAAATAACTTACCTATCTATTCAATTTAATTATTTTTATATAACTAATTTTAGTCGGTAGATGCATAGCTGTTGCTATGCTGTGCTGTGTAGCACAAGAGAGTGCGTTGGAATGCGAGAATGCGGGCGGGAGGGAACGTACTGGCCGGCATGTTTCGACACATCGTCAGTTATAAGGTAGTTGAGTTGCGATCTTTTGAGGAGCATTCGTTCGTTTGTGTTATAATTTGTCGTGTACTAAAATGTTTCGTACCTACATCAATATGTATCTTAAAAAGCCAAAAGTTGACAGTGAAAATAGAAAGTTTCTGACTGAGTGGACTGAACAATGATGTTTTACGCTGCCTAATAGGCCTAAACCGGTTCCAGTTTGCCTCATATGCAACATAACTGTCGCTATTGTTAAAAGAGCCAATTTATAGTGACACTACGAAACAACTCATCAGTAGTTCCACAAAAACTTTCCTCTTGTCAGTGAAGCTCGTAAAGAAAAACTCCAAGCATATCTAACTTCTTACAAAAAAAGCACGGCCTTACTAGTTCGCTGCATGAGCGAGCAAGAAAAATCCACAGAAGCAGCATTGCGTATCTGCTGGATGCTTAATAAACACCAGAAGCCATTTTCAGACTTTGAGATAGTAAAAGAATGCATGTTGGAAGTGGCCACGGCACTTTTTGAAGATAAAAAGGATATTGTCCCCGCAATTCAAGGTATTCAATTGTCGGCAAGAAGTAATACAAGAAGAGCCGAAATTTTAGCTGCTGACAACAAAAGTAGTTTGCTCAAACTTCTGCAGAAGGCACCTTGCTATGCCATAGCACTTGATGAATCATGTGACATTATTGATGATGAACAAATGTCTATTTTCATGAGATTTTTTCACATTGAAAGTAAAGCGTTCAGGCAAGCATTGCTAGCAATATTGCCGTTTAAAGGTAAGACTCGCAGAGAAGATTTATTCAAGACTTTTGATGAATTCATAACAAAATCGTATATTAGTTATGATAAAATGGTGTCCCTTTCAAGTGACGGGGACTCAGCGATGATTGGCAAAGAAAAAGGATTAGTAAAGAGAATCATGGATAAGAATGCAAACCTAATATCTTATCAGTGCATAATTCATCAGACAGTCCTTTGTGGAAAACTTAGTGCTACTCTGAAATAAGTAATGGACAGCTTGGTCAAGTTGATCAATTTTATAAGGTCTCATTCTGCTCTTCAGCACCGACAGTTCAAGGAGTTTCTTTCTGAATGTGATTCGGCGCATTCTGACTTACTGCAACACAACAATGTTCGTTGGCTAAGTAAAGGTCAAGTTATTGAACTTTTCTGGCAAATAAAAGAACAAGTGCCCTTCTTCTTTCAAAACTTGAATACGCAGGAAGCAAGGAATCACTTGGAGTCCATAACAAACGAGCGCAATATGCTAGATGTGGCTTTTCTGAAAGACATTCTGAAATATTTAAATGTGCTCAACACCGAATTACAAGGAAATGGAAAATTAATATGTGATCTGATACAAAGTGTGTCTGCTTTCCGTCGCAAGCTGGATATCTTTGAAAAAGATATTGCAAGTCCAGAATTTATTCATTTCCCAACAATTATTCAATATAAAAAGAAGAACTCTAAAGAAGACATTACAGTATTTTTAAGGTTTACATCAGATCTTGGAAAGAAGTTTGCTGCAAGATTCCAAGACTTTGCACAGATAGGGAAGCTGTCTCAATTCCTTAAATAACCTTATGAAGTTGCTGCAGCGGCAGAATGGACTAACATGGCTGTGAAGTTGTTCAGTCTTTCAAAGCCTTTACTTCAAATGGAGATAATTGACTTGCAAGAAGATATTTCCTTGCAAATGTATAAAACTGCATCTACTGAAGAATTTTGGGGTAAACATGTTTCAGAAAAGTATGAAAATTGCAAAATACTAGCTCTCAACCTGGTTACTGTGCTTGGCTCCACATATTTATGTGAATCATCTTTTTCAAAAATGAATTTTTTTAAGAACAAATATCGTTCGAGATTAACGGATGCCCACCTTGAAGACATTCTTCGCATTAGCTTTCCCCCGCGTGAAACAAACTATAAAAAACTGGCTCAAGACCGCAGGTGTAATTTCTCGCATTAATTTTTAAGAATACCTACCTATTGTGTTTTATATAATTTCTTAAATGAATCAAAATAAAAATTTAAAACTAGTAAGCATTATGAGTTTTTTTCTGGACCTCGATAAAAATTTTCAATAGTATCCGGACCCCACTTAAAATTACTTGCCGACCCCAGATATAGTGTATTTGCCTGGCTTTACCCAAAACACAGGAGTACATTTTACTCGAACGACTCTTTGAAAGCACTAAAACATCGAATACCGTGGCCTCAAAATAGATCATTAAACTAAATGACTTTTTTATGTTACAAAAACTAATATATGGTAAACAACGAATTTTCAGTAATTACAGCATCTAAATCAGAACGATCATTAGCTGCTAATGGCAAATTATCACATTCTTTATCCGCGAAAAGGGAACAAAATTGAATAAATATTGAATTTAGGGAACCTTTGAATAAATTTTCACTATTTCACTTTGTGAAATAGAAGGATTAATAATGTTCTAATTAACACATTCAATGTGTATGGTTAGCATGTGATTGATGATGACGATATTTTTCCCCATCCAAAAATCGCTTTGAGGGTGATTGTGTCAATTGAGCAAAAGCGTTTGTGTGCTACTTCATAAATACTAGTTGTTTTAACTAAAGCTCTAGAGTATGATACCTCGTAGAATACAAATAATAAGCTTTTATATGAACAGTCGTACTTGAGACCCAATCCTAATTCTATAAATTTATATAATCTTACTACGTTAAATAGCATGCATTTGACTGCGTCATTGAAACTGCTATTGAATAACTAATTACTAGGGGCATATATTCTTACGTCTTCGATTAAAAAATATGCGTAACTTACGACCATTAAGTTCAAAAGCTGACACAAACTTAGCAATAACTGGTCAATATTTTGATTAAAAATCATATACAGCTTCCAATTTGGGAATTAACTAATAATTATATATATATATATATATATATATATATATATATATATATATATATATATATATATATATATATATATATATATATATATATATATATATATATATATATATATATACTGTTACAACGATGTGAGGTGCATTTTTGCTGAAGTAAGAACATATTTTATGCACGAGTTTCCTATATTTTAAAAACAGAAGAAAAGAACATTCGTAACTTTAAAAAAAGAACAGAGCTAGAACCCACATTTTTGCTTAAGACTGTAGTAAATATTTTATATCCAGCTTATTCACTCGTACATAGAACATTTGATATTTCAAGATAGGGGAATAAAGGGCTTAATAATTAAAAACGGAAAACACGAACGAATACTTAAGCTGTATTAATTATGCATAAATTTTATTTTACATCAATATTTTTCTTTAAACGTACACAATAAAAACAGCAATTTTTTACAACGTGTAATTTATCATGTTTCCTTTTCCTCGCTTTCTTTTAACTCCGGGTTGTTGTTGTTGATCTTCACCCAGGGGTTTACTTCTTTTGTTTCCGAAAAGCTTCTGGAAAGAAGTTGACTTTAATTAAAAAGGACATAATAGAATTTAATTAAAACACAAACTGAGACAATAATCTTGAAATCAACTTTGAATTCATGTTTCCCAAGCATATTAAAGTTAATAGGTAAAGCTTAACTGTACGATCCCACAGGAGTTTATGACTGGCATCCAGAACTGCTAAGGTAACTTAATTAATATACCTGAGACATCTTTTTCATATACTTCTCTGCAAAAGTATCTTAGCGTTTTTAAATTGAGAAGCCGTGAGTGAGATCTAAGTAGTTCATTTATTAAACCAACAATTATTATGCAAGAGGAAAAAGTAACTTATCGTACGTAACGATACGGCATTAGAAAATATTAGCAATTGATAATTTCGATTATCTCAGAAATCAAATTAGGAAACCATCCCAATATGGTCCAAATGCTCCCTAGCGGACCAAAATATTGATATTTTTTCAATATAAAATGTTTTAATTCTCAAATAATATAGACCATAAAAATAACTTCAGATAAAAATATAAAGGTTTGAAAGAAGTATATTCATAGAGGATTAATCAACGAAATTTAATGCATTTTAGCAATCTTGACTGTTTTAGTCTACGTTTGCAGTAAAAATGCTTCAAAAAGACTTGGGCATAAGTAAATGAAGAACTGAGTGTAAAATTCTGATTAACTGTTCGCCCACAATAAATAACGAAACTAAAAAGTATTTTATAAAATAAATATTTACATGGTTTTAATAATAGTTTCGTATAAGCTATCAAAAGGTAGAAAGTGCAGGTTGCTGAGATTTTTTTATTACTTAAGTTTGTGTAAAGGAAAATCATATATTCTTTCAACCACCTAAAGTTTTGTTATTTGATTAAAACAGTAAAATTATTATTATTGTTTTCCAGTGTGAAAGGCATTTGTCTCTGACATTGGTCCACGAAGACCAGCGAAGTTTTGTTGGCTACTTTATAATGGGAGCACTATTTAGCCAGCATTGCTCCCTAAGAGGGGTCAACACGGATACGACCAAGCCTTACTCGGGATTTGAACCCAAGCCACTGCGTAGCAGCTTAGAACGCTAACCATTATACCATATGGGTGGCACGTTAAAACAATAACTCATGAAATATTACTTGACATCACATCTAAAAATTTATACGAGGCTAGGAATCAGACGGTGAATGCTGAAATTAGGCATAAAGGTAAATTTTCATACATATTTGGTAGGTAAATGCTTATAACACGGTATCCTGACTCAAAAATTTCCCTTCTTCACAATATAATAAAGTGCTTGGGAGTAAGAATCTCTTAATAATTCATATTCTACCTTGAAAATAAGTCATTGACCTGGAGAGGTGAAAGGAAGGTGCTATCTCTTGTTGTCAGAAATGGAAGTAAATTATGGAAGATAGTTTCTTATCCTAATATTACGTAAATATGCTGTAAGAATAGTAAATTCACATCAATCTTTATGGAGAATTTTGAGAGAATATACTTTGTATATATCTGAAAATACTCACTTGTATTCAGATTTGCTGCCATGCGTATATAAATATATATTATAAATTTTAACATATGTAGGAAAGCATAAATAAACATTACTATATCCAGTGCTCACGGTGAACAAATAACAAATTGTATACGCAAAATGAGATTTTAAAGATGACAAATTTTCGAAACGTCATCCAAAAATTTTAATTTGTTTGTGGTTTTTTAAAAAGCTCTCAAAATTATTCCCATCACAAACTACTGTCTAAATTCTTTATTTTTGTTTAAGTAGCACAGATAGTTTCATGATAAATACAATAACTATGAGTTTGTCCTTTTAAATGGATTTTTTACTATTTTTTCCTCGTACATTTTTTAACGTTGTCAAGGAATAATTATTTACTTTAAAGAAAAGAAATTCGCTTTACAAAAATTTCAAATTACAACATTTATCAAAATATATGAAAAGGTATATATGTAAAGATATTTAAGTCCATTGCATTTATAATTTTTTAAAAAATTACATTTTCTTCCCACATTGTTACAAAATAAACACTTGTAAAAATATTAAAGTCAAAATTATCATTAAAAAATGTATTCCTTGCCAAAGAAAGAAACCCACTGTATTTGACTTCAAGATATAGGCGTAGAACAGAAAAGTAGACAGATGATACAATATACGTAAGTTATATTGTGTTCTACCTCACCTTAAAAAACACTTGCGAAAGGATTTTTTTTAAATTTGGATTAAAGAATAATGCGAACATTTAAGTTAAATTGGAAAAATTATTGGCCAAATTTCTACAAAAATATGTTTTTTAATCTAGTTGCTAATTTATATATTAGTACTTAATTTTTTAATTAATTTTTTTTCAGATCTGAAGAGATATGTCTTGATTCATAAAGTGTTTTGTTAACCTTTTGAGGGGCGCCGTTTGCACAGTGCAAACGCTTAAATCTAGTCTTTTTTTCTCTTGCATTCAATGTATTCCAGTTAAATGAGCAACTGATGTATTCCAGTTAAATGAGAAACTGGTTAGTACTGCCATCTGTTATCAGTTTAAAGAAGTAAAAATATTCTGCAACCTTTAATTGGAATTTTTTTCAAGATTCTTTAGGTTAAAAAAATCGGTAAAAAATCTGCACAGTGCAAACAGTGGAGGTTGTTGCCCTAAAAGGGTTAAAATAAGGATTGAAGCACATAATAAAGTAGAATGGAAACAGATGTTTTACCAAACTATTTCTTGATCAGAGTGAACTTCGGATCTTGCCAAAGTAAAGCTGCCGGAGGTGGCGGCCGTACAACGTACAAAGCATTAGCTGAGCCGCTTGATGCCATGCCTGGTTCATTAGATGATACCACTGCGCGGAAACCATCGTCATCAGCTACGTACTTGACAATCCTGTAAACACCCAGTGGGTCCATATATCCGTAAGACCCCTGTACTCCACTACCATTCGACGCTTCTTGCCGATGTTGGCTTGTGCCTATTTCATCAACGGACTGGTACCCAAATTCGTAAGGTTTCGCAGGATCTACAGCAACTTGCTGACCAGATGGAATGATTGGAAGATAGTTCTCGTTTAACAAAACAGGTTCAGCATTTGAAGCTGTGATAACGCACCCAGCGAAAAGTATTATCAGGGATATCATAATGTACCGAACGAAAAACTTGAGAGGGGAAATTATGAAAAGAGGAGCGTACAAACGGTCTATTAAGGGGGCGCTGGACTGAGCCTCCGATGTTTCGAAGCCAATGTTAAGTCAATGGGGAAGTTCTTAACAAATTGCAAATTCGCATTTAAATATTTTGAGAAAATTCTTTCTGCATAAGATACCTGACGACTTAACAATTCGTGTTTGTTTATCAATTTTTGGTTTTCTCTTAAAATTTAATTTTAAATGACTCTCGAATTTCTGAACTGAAAAAATAAGAGGTACTTTTGCTTTAAACTCTTTATAAGTACTCGAGATCAAATAATAATACAATATGAAATAATACGCGGGATTCCTGAATCTTTTGACTTTTCAAAGATACTTTTTTCTTAATTTTACGCAAATTAGGGTAAGAGTAATTTGTCAGTAAAAATGGGGAAATTTTGTAAAAATCGGAACATTTCTCCAAAAACCACGCCTCCCGCTGGCAGTGAGGTTCAGGGAGGGGAAAGAATTCAGGGGGACCCCAGGCGGTAAAACACAAGGGTTGGGGGGACGGTGATTTATGGATAGTCGAGTTGCCTGGCGAAAAGAGCACAAACGTTTGCTATGTGCCTTTTCAGCTGACGGGTAAAGATT